>JAWMRA010000078.1:64395269-64432024 GCA_035584735.1 Pseudotriccus pelzelni | reverse complement strand
GAGCCAGCAGTGTGCCCAGGTGGCCAAGAAGGCCAATGGCATCCTGGCCTGCATCAAGAACAGTGTGGCCAGCAGGAACAGGGAAGTGATCCTTCCTCTGTACTCAGCGCTGGTGAGTACAACCTACAATAGTAGATTTTTTGGTCATTTTGTTAGAAACATAACTGAAATGAAAGAGAGGGCATTTTACATATATTAATGTAGTGAAAGGTTGCTGAGTCATTACTGGTCTAGAATGTGTTCTTAAAATCCTATATTGTGGCCAATTTGCAATCGCAGTAAATTTTCTGCTATTTTATAGTTGTAAAACATTGTCCCTTTTTCCTGACATTGAAAAACCATTACTTGGAAAAAGTCAAATAACAGGTCTAAGAGGTAAACACCACAAAGCCTAAAGGCAGGGTTACAACCCTGGTTTTCAGGAGAGCAGACTTTGGCCTTTTGAGGGATCTGCTTGAAAAAATTGCATATGAAATGGCCCTGGAGAGAAGAGCAGTCCAAGAAATCTGATTGATTGTGAGGGGTCACATTCTCCAATGATTTATCTCCATGAACAGGAAATGAAGCAAAGGTAGCAAGAGGTCTGTACAGATGACCAAGGAGCTCCTCACAAAATTCAAATGTAAAAAGGAAGTATATAGGAGGTGGAAGCAGGAGCAGGTGACACAGGAGGAATATATGGACACTGGCTGGGTATGCAAAGACTAGGTAAGAAAAAGCAAGGCCAATTGAATCTCATGAGGGATGTGAAGGCAACAAGAAGACCTTCTGTTAGTATATCACCAGCAAAAGAAAGACTGTAGGGACTATGCAAGCCTTCTGATGAATGGGATAGTAGATATGGTGTCAAAGAACAGCAAATAGACCAAGGTACTCGATGCCGCCTTCACCTTGGTCTTTACAGACAAGACTGTCCTTAAGAAATCCCAGCTTCCTCAGACTAGTATTAAAGTTCCAGAGCAAGGATGACCTACCCTCAGTAAAAGAGGGCTGGGTTAGGGATTACTTAAATAAATGGACATACATGAGTTCATGGGACTGTTGGGATGCACCCATAAAGTGCCCTGAGGTCACCTTCACCTCAGTCCCTGGGAAGGACAAGTAGTGAATCCTCCTGCAAACCATTTCTTTTCAGAAAGATGGTGGATTCTGCATTTACAAAGCAGAAATCATACTTTACCAACCTGATAGCCTTTTGTGATGAAAGAACCAGCTTGGTGGATGAGGGGAAAGCAGAGGCTGCTGTTTATATTGGCTCTAGTAAGTCTTTTGACACTGTCTCCTATAACACCTTCCTAGACAAATTGCTGAGGTGTAATTTAGATGAATCAATAGTGGGTGAGGTGTGATCCTTTCCCTCTGCTCAGTCCCAACTCCACACATTTGGAGCGTTGGATGCAGTCTGGGTCTTCTCAGTACAAGACAAATTGGAGCAAGTCCAGCACAGGACCTCCAGGATGAGTATGGGATTAGAGCATTGTATGAGGAGAGGCTGGGAGGGTTGGAACTGTTCACGTTCAAGAAGAGAAGATACAAGGGAGTATTATCCAGGGAGATTCGATTAGCTGATCTCTAGAGGCCCTTCTGACCTCAATGATTCTATGATTCTGTGAAAAGCATCAATACAAATACCTGTGGTTCCATCTAGCAACAGTGAGAAAAGATTAATACATTCTAGGGAAGGATGTCTAGACAACTATTTAAAGTAAAACTGTAAACGAAGAAAATTCAAAAAGTCTCCTTATTGGTCCATATTTAACATTAAATTTAACCATAACTGATTTTTGTAAGAGGAAAGTACTGGCTTTTATTTTAGGTTAAATACTTTGTTCATTGGCAGGCATGCAGTTATTTACATTCGTGCTGATTAAACAGAAGCCTCACAGCTCAAATTTCAGGTAGGAAAGATTAGTGTTAAGACATAGTGGAATTTATGGGGCCATTTGTCACTTTTGATGATGCTTATTTGGGAATACAACACAGATTTCATTCCTCTCCAGGAGAAAACTGCAGTGAACATTTGGCTACTCTCATGTACAAAGATTTTGCTTTCTGGCAGAGAAGCACTCTTGTTCCATGGCCTTTATTAAAGTTTAAAAGAAGTGTTGACTTTTTCCTGTATTTCATGCCGAGGAGGGAAGAAACAAACTTTTCTCTGAGCTGACCTTTAGGAGATGTTTTGGTGCCTCAAGCCCTGTCATTAAACATAGCAGTGAGCACTGATGTTTATGATAGAATGTTAAAAAAGAATCTAGACAATAGGAGCCCCTCTTTACTTTTCTGTTGCACCCTGCTGTCCTAAAAACATACGTATGTTATCCTGCGTCGCTTAGTATTTTGTATATATGCATATATTTTATGAACATAAAAGACCCATGTGAATTATATATAAACATCTATGGATGTCCTAAAAATCAAAAAGACTGGTACAAGCAGGAGCATGTGCCTGTGGTTTCAGTACTATTTTGTTGGGGTTTTATATCAGTAAAACTTCAGACCCCCACTTCCCTTTGCCTTCTATGCATTACCAACAGCACACGGTAAGAAAACAATAAAAAAAGAGTACTTTCTTCTGCCAAATATCTACTGCCTTCATAAGATCACATCTTCTGTTTTTTTTTTTTTTTTTAACTGGATTGTTTTGTTTGTTGGTGTGGTGGTTTTTTTTTTGTTTTGTTTGTTTTTTGTTGTTGTTGCATTTAAGGCCTGAAAACAGTGACCCCGTTGCCAAGCAACTGAGATGCTTGGGCCTCAGCCCTGCTGGCTGAGAGGAAAAAAGGTCAGTTAAAGTGGCAGGCCTGTCCTTATCAATATGCTACTGTGGCACCAACTTTTATTTCTTTACAGTAATATATCATAATAAGTTTTGTAGGTCTTTATACTGTGGTTCTCCTTTTGAATAAAAGCATAACTAAGACTTGAGGGTATGTCTGATATAACAGAAAATGTAACCATAAAAAAAGAAACCCAGAATAGAAATCATCTGACTGCTGACTATCCTGCTGTGCTGCCTGAGGCAGTTACACATTTCCATTGAGTTATTTTATGATCAGGCCAGTATGTTATTGAAATATTATCTCTTTAGCCTTTCTCATTCTGATAAGAAATGACAGGCTCTCAGAACAGTAATACACATGGAGAACAAAATATGGAGCTGTGGAGAAAATTCAGTTGGGGCAAGGAACAGCAGCTCAAGTATATTCCTATTAAAACTTCCTCACCTGTCTTCTGTTGGATTTTAAATAACTGTCCTTTTTTTATTCCAAAGTGAGCATCAGAAACCAGTATTATTACTGCCATTATTGCTGCTACTCCTCCTCCTCCTACTACTACTTCTACTATGACTACCATAAAATTTTGTCCAATAATTTAGCAGTGTGAAATACTTACTATATGGAAAGTCTCCCTTGGTAGGAAACATTGTTATTTAAATGACAGTCAACTGCCCATGAGAGTATTTTTAAAGCATTTAGAGCTGTAACCTAAAATCCACTGGCTGCTCCTACTGTCCTCATCTGCCTGTTGATCAGGCTCCTGACTGTAGACATCTCTCCCCTTCATGAAATTATCAAATGTACACAGCTACACAGGCTTCTGCAGAGAAGATGGATGTCTCTGGTCACTTTGGGATCAATGGGTGATGAACCCAGCCACATTCCTCTCTTCCAGGATGTGTGGTGTCTGGGCTAGTGTCAGCAGGTATGTCCTCCTTTCTCACATACTCAGACTGGGATTGAAGAAGAACTCTGGACATCCCAGGAACTGGCTGTTTCTAATTTGGCAGCACCCTCTGCATGATCAGGCACTGCCAGCAGGTCAAAGTGTATGGCAATCACACATTAGCCGATACTGGCATGACCAGTGCTCAGACAAACTGCCATAAGGAGGAGGTGACTTTTACATGATGCTTTGAAAATACAAAAAATGCTTTGTGTGCATTACTGATTATTCATATTGTCCAAGTGTTATTAGGGTCACAAGAAAACTTAGTTTTCCTTATTTTTGACAGTCTTGTCTGCCCAAATGCTTCACTATCAAGAGTGATGGTCAATGCAGATGTTGATAGGCAAGGAGTGCCATTTCTTGCCTGCTCTTTGCTTTTCCTTCAAGCTTATCCTATTACATACGACAGGAAAAAATGTTCTGAGCAAGGTCCAAGTGCTTAATTATGTATTCATTCCAGCAGTAATCTAGGATTGCATCCAGTTAATGAGGGTGGTTTTCGTGAGCGATCCTTATGGGTCAGAGAGCAGAGAAGAGGCTTGGTGAGGACCCTTCTAATGCCTACTAATAACCCACTAAACTATCCTGTTCTGCAGAAAATAGGAATCAAAAGCCAGAAAAGACATCCGGTTCCTAATCCTATAGCTACTCCAGAGAGATATCATCCAGAAGACCATTTTGTTGCTGTCAGATGAAAGAAATTCAAACTGCAACCTTTTATATCTTATTTGCAGTCACTTCATGATTTCAGGTACATAAACGTTACTTTGTTAATTACTGTTTATAGATAAGAATAAAACTAAAGGTCTCACTCCCTGTTTTGAAAGCATGGCTATACCTTCTCTTCCCTACACCTCCTATCCAAGTTAAATAACTAGCTTTCATGAAATTCCATCTGACTTTACACTGATAAAAGACCTGATACAAGGCCTACAGTTGTCACCCTGCTTCAGACAGTGGGATATCACATTCCCTCTGTCCTTAAACCCCATGTACATAATGGCATAAACTGACCTCCAACTAATTTGGAGTGAGGACTCTCAGCTGTTCAGCCCAGTTTCCCTGCAGTTACTATGCTCATGCGTGTTTTACTTTCTTGTTTTATAGTATTAATGGAGAAGCAGATGTTGCCTTTCTCCCTGCAAATGCTATATACAGTGAATCATCTCAGCCTCTCTGTAAAATTTTAACTTAATGGAGTCCTGGCATTTGTGATGAGCTGAGGAACTTAATTTTATAGAACAACCTATTGAACAAGCTGTTCTTGGACATTCCCATCTCAACTAAATGTTAAAAGTATTAAAATTCACATTAGCACAAGAGGAAATTTTGCATGGGTAATCCTTTAATACAGTGTTTTATGGCTCTATTAGCTGCACAGCAGCTGGTGACATGATGAATTTAATCCATTAAAAAATTCAGTAAGAGGTTTAAAAGTCAGCTTTTAAAAACATAATCTTGCTGCAAGGAAAGAGAACTTCTCCTCAGGGCCAGAGACATGGTGAGTTCACAGTGTGGCAGGTATACGAAATACACCTGCATGACAAGCTTTCATATGCTTATGGTTTCACACCTAGCAGAGAGCTTATGGTGATGAAAAAGAAGTCAGGGGCACACAAGAATTCCTAAGGAGTGTGTTTAAGTATCACATTTGTCCAGCTTTCTCTCCATCCCTCTGTATTTTTTTCTATTAAGGGATTTAATACTGTGGAGTTAAAGGCTGTCTTTCTTCTTCTTATATATGTATTCCATACAGAGACCATAGCACAGGAGCTATTTACTTCTGTTTGAAGATTCAGTACCTGCCAAAGCCTAGTAGAACTAGAAAATTGCTGTGTTTACTACATGAACTAAAACTATAGATTTCTGAAAAGCTCTTTACTTTTCTTTTTTTTTTTTGCCACATAAAGATAGAAGTTAACATGTTTGAGCATCAGGTATTTTTTATAAATGGCACAAGTACACAGTCTTGCTAAATTTTTATTTTACCCTGATATTTAGTGGCCTTCTTGAGCAAAGTCCTACAGACACACATATTTAGTAAAAATCTGAGCTTCCATTCAATAGCTTCTCTTAAAAGTTTCTTTGCACATTCAAAGAACCACCTGAATACATGAATTAAATTCCTAGAGGCTTGTAAGCTACAAAGTTAATAAAAAGTACCTAAAAGTTAATTATTATTATTTTAAGCTGCATAATTTTTTGGACATTTTAATTATTTTAGGAACCCCCTTCCAACACTGTTGGTAGTGTTATTATCCTATCTTCTTGCTCCTTGCCAGCCTTTTGGAATCAGCCCTTTATCAAATTAGACCAACAAAAATTAATTTTTCTTGACTGTGCTCTTATTTTAGTCGTGATTTCCCCATAGAAATATTTCACTGATATCCACATTTTTCTGGATGACTTATTTTGCCAGGCACAAATACCTTCTATCTTCCCTTCCCAAACATTCACCTTTGCTAGGTTTCCCTGGGGAAGCACTAAATATCCATTAAATCAGGACAAGAACATTTCTTTATGTAATCCCATTGGTGGATTTTATTTATTTTACATCTGACTATGACCTATGATATGCTGTTGCAGATCATAAAACAATAAAGGACACTTTAAATAAATAATTAATTAGTTATTTAGCCAATCCAATTATGCCAAGCAAGACTCCACAGAACTTTAATAACATTGCCCTTTAAATTCTCTATCAAGTTGAAGAAAAAGTCCAATGACATAAACTGCTTTTCTTTTGTGTATCCTACTCCCTTTTCCCTTCACAGGGAAAGAAATGATTTAGATGTAGGTGAGAAAGACCTGTACAGAAACAATAAACTCAGATTGACTGGAAACAAAACTAAGGAAAACTTTTTTTCATTGTATTTGATAGTTGGACTCGATGATCCTTGTGGGTCACTTCCAACTTGGCATATTCTGTGATTCTCTGACACTTTGTGGCATAATTTTATGTCATTTTCCTCTTACTGGCTTTCGATTTCTTAGTTTTCATCTGGATGCGTACCTTTATTACAAAATGAAGTTGATAGAAAGAAACTCCTGAAGAAATTGCATTTAGGAAAAAAAAAGGCCCAACAGGAAAGTGTTCTAAGTTGAGCTACATAAAGGCATATCAACATACTCTGATGTTGTGCAGTAGCTATGCCTGACTTGCAGACTGCGAACATCCAGAAATATTCATAGAAAGCCATTATAGTATTCTACTTCCTTTCTCCTTGTTCATGGGGAATCTTTCATCATGTGCTTTCTGATCACTTGGAAACTGTATTTTACTAAACAAAGCTCATGTAGATACTCTATTTTGCCACTGCAGACATCCACTGTACTAGGACAGGTACCATCACAGTGTCTTTCTTATATTTCAAGAGAACCTGTCAGCATGAAGGTATGTATAATGCTGCATTACACTGTCCTACTTCCCTCCTGCTTCGTGAAGTCCAAACTGGGGGGCGGCATAGTGTGTGTGTGTGCATGGCGGCATTATGTGCGTATTAGATCCCATCCTGTCATTACACTTGCTTTGCATATACTTTTATGGCTATGCCTGACATTATTTCTCCATTGCTACTGGCTGTGTTCTACCTACTGTCACATCGTTTGAAAAGCTACCCTCAGTGCAGCGAGTTGGGTCGGTCAGTATGGAGAAGTGATCTTAGCATTAAACTGAACTACCTTGAGTGTGGAAGCTATTAAGATGGTATATTTAAAAATCACAAAACCTGTACTTGACTGTCCTCAACAAAATCCCGAGATTTTGCAGGGGACAAAGCTAATAGAAAAAAAGAGAGTGAGATCAAAACTGCAAGCAAAAACCTGTTTAGAAGCATGCACACTCCTAAAGATCTCTGCCATGCTTTTCCTTAAAATCTATTTCCAGATAAACTAGTGTGAAGGTTACAATATTAGCTGAGAGAACATATTGTCCTTTGTACCCTCAAATGCTCTGGTTGTTTAGAATATACCGACTAACATGGCTTTTTTGGTTTGTTGATTACAGTAGTGTGCAATGCAAGTAGCACCTCCAAAAGAACGGAATGAACTTCCTTGAGATGAATGTAATTACCACAGAAGTAAAAAATCTAAACTCAAGCTATCCTAAATCACCACATACAGTGCAATTAGTAAAGAGAGAAATAACTTATTTGCCCTTTTAAAGTCATGAAACTTGTTGTAACACACCCTTAACAATACATTATATTTAAAATTGGATGTCAGAGTAGCATTTACTGGCAAACTTGATTCCTTTTTCCTTATTACAGTGTGTCTCACAGATGGCTGATTTATAGAAATTCAAATAGCTGACTGCATTTCATACTTTCAGTACTGATGATTTTTAAAATAAAATTTTGATGCAGGGAGCAAAGAGTGAAGAAAGATTTAGAACAGCAAGGATAATACATTCACAGAATGATTTGCATATATATATCTGCAGATATATAATATATATATGCAGACGCGTACATACATAAATGCATTTTAGAACTGTGAAAACTTGATAAAACACCAATTAATAAATGTCTACATCACGTCTCTGAAGTAGACATTGTTACTTCACTCACATAAATAACAGGGAAGAGCTTATCAAATGTAAATGGGTGGTTCTTAATGTTTTTATTATTGAGATACACAGTTTAAAATGTTTACTGTGTAGCATAAAAGTATGTGCCCATAGGCAGTTTTTGAAAGCATGAATTCTACTTACAATAATAAAGTATTGCAACCTTTATTTTGTAACTGGGAACTGTCTGATACGGAGAAGAGCATTTTAAAGACTTCTAATACCTCTTATTTGATAATGTCTTTTAAGTTTAGGTCGTATATTCTTCTGAATTTTTCACTTGAATCATGTTCCAATTTAGCATGACAGATTGCCTGTTTGGCAACTTCATTTTATGTAAGAAAACAGGAAGAATATTGTGATATGAATTAATGCTACAATTTCAGCTATCTCTTGCTGTCATTTAGCCAGTTACTGAAAAACTTTAAGAAAACATACTGTCCCTATAAGCTTTGCATAAAAACAAGGTGATGGATTTGATTTGACAGAAGTCATTGCCTGAACAATCTGTGTGGACTGCTTTGTGCCAACAACTTCTCAAGTGGACCAGGAACAAACAAGCAAACAAAAAATGATTAAAGTTGTAATAAAAATATCAAACTATCTAGAAAAGAAAATTTTATTATTATATGTTCCAAAACAATCTAGTCTTATACGAGAAAACACTTCATCAATGGGAAGCCTTTATTATCTGCTTCTCTTTTATGACATTATTTTGATATCAATTTATTGTAAGCTATGTTTAAAAATGCAACATACTGCAAAAAGTCACGTATAAAAGGAAAAACAAGGCTTAACATAGTCACTTAAATGACTATGCTCCTCTTAATTACATCACCTCAGGTAAGTACTTAAGCACGTGCAGCCATCACATGCAACTTGAAGAGTACCTACACATTGGTTCAGCCCTTATTGCACTCTCTATTGCAGATGTCCAAACATGTGAGTCACAGGACTGGGAATATTTTTTTTTATTTTCTGCCTTTATGAGCACTTGGCAGGCAACACCTATTCTTTCTAAGATAACACTTTGGGTTGTTTTCCCTAGAACCACCAACTTTCAATACCACTGAGCAGCTACCAGGGGCACAGCCAGCTGCTTGCTTTTATGAAGGACAGACTGACAAGAATACATTTCTATAATCCATTTCCTGCTGTTTCACTTCCAGGTGAGAGGAGAGGTAGTGATAAATGATTTGAATAGTCTTTTTGCCCATGCCCCATCACAAATAACACTACTTACTCAGAATCCTGCAGTCAAACAGCCCAAGACAGAGTGTGGGAGGTAGGTGCTAGTTTTGCCATCTGTAAAATCAGGATGTTAATATTTATCAATAACGCAATTTCATAATGATGAAACAAACAGTATTTTAAATGCTTTAAAAGAGATAAAGAGGCTATAAAAGTATTCATTGCTGTTACTGAATGAGCACTCTGAGGTGAGCAACTTCCATATGTGTTATGTCAAAAACATTTAGCAACAACTTATCTTGGGTAACTGGAAGAGTACAGTTTGTAAAGAAGGCATGGAAATACTTACTATGGCTAGCTAATAGAGGCCCTAAAAAACCCGTTTTTCTTTGTGAAGAATGCCAAACCATCAGTGACAAAAAGGATCTTTTAAGTTGTCAAGAAAGGCTGGAAAGGTATTGCAGGAAGATGGAAACCATCCTGGAAATGGTTCAAAAAAGAGGATATGGAATCTCCCACTTGTGAAGGGACAAACAAAGCAAGCACTGAAAAAATGAGAGCTGACATCTCATCATATGTGAAGAAGACAGAGTGGATAACAAGAACTGACATGTGAGAAGATGCCTTTGTCAAATTGCCAGAAGTTCCAGAGCTAGGGACACCTTGCTGAAGGCAGATGAGATTGGGAAAGATGAATGTACCGTGCCACCTTTCAAAGGTCAAGACTTTGCAATGGCATTGAAGAAACACTGCCACAGCCGCCACACAATCTAGGTAGAGAAAGAAAGCTTTCGTTCCTTCCTGCAACACAAAAATTGAAGTGAAATCTAATAATTAGCCTATTACAGGATAGTCAATCATTTAACTACTGAAAATCAGGGGAGACATATTCTAATCTCATTTCACTTGAGAAATCCTGTTGCCTTTATTGGCAGAATTTGTGCCACTGATGGGAAATCTCTCATTCTGACTTCAAGAGCAGTTGTTCTCTTGCGGCCTGATTCATTAAGTTAATGGGACACTTTCTCTTGAGTCCTCTGAGAATAAGATCCGTGCACTGATAAATCTCAGTAGTTTCAAAAGTTCATCTAATCAAAGATGATCTGAGTGTCTTCCATCCAATTACTGTGCCAATCAGTTTCATAATACTTCCAGATACTTCTTTTTCAGCTGGGCCCATCAAGCCAGGAAAACCAGTTCCTTGCACTTTGTTATATGTCTGTATCCTTGCCTATAGATCCTGCCAACCCAATAAGAAAAAGTGTCCGATGGTAGGGAAGGGGAAGACTAGAACAGTATCCATTACACCAGCACAAAGCAGTTTTAAGAGTTTAGGAAAGGTTTGCAGTATGATGTCATTTTATTTAAATCACTACAACCGTTCCTGGATTTTGAACTGCAAAGTGCATAAACCGTTTCCATGGAAGTTCCATGTTTTCTTCTTTTCCGTGGTATCTTCCAGCTAGACACTTGTCTCGTGCCTCCTTGTCAGTCTTTCCCCACAATTTTCCCCTTCCTATCCTTCATGGCCTCTTGTTTTTCCTAAGGAACTAGTATATGAGGCAGTTTATTCTGTTTGTTAATTTTCTTCCATTATCAGGGATGCTGTCTCTTTTGTACACTTACACGACCCATGACTGCCAGATTTAGACAGCTACACTTATCTGAGGCACCCTCTCGTGATTGTATAAATGTCAAAGTGCTATTTGCTTGTAATACAAAATAATTCATTGTCCTTACATTCCAAACTGTGATCAAGACACTGTGTTTTGCTATGCATTAGTATGATTTCAGTGTACTCATGTGATATTCAGGAAAGATCTGGCAAAAAAAGCAGTAATCTCCATTTTACCAACGGAATTTAAGTCAGGAAAACCCACCTGCTTTGTACTTTTATAGTATTGGTGATTAGATTATGCTACGTGCTTGGAAGTGTAGGGGAAAATAGGTTAGTTGAAACCGATATACAAGCAGTTTCACTGTTTGTAGGAACTCAATGCAGACTTCATGGTTCTTTGTCATGCTGCCTCTGATTGCTTGTTTTTATCTGCAGCACTGTGCAGGTCTCATTTTCTTGAGAAGCATTGGAAACTAGACATTGCACAAAAACAAAGGGAAGGTGCCTAGCCAGTCAAATTTGGCTGTTCTGATTGCAAAGTGTTGGCTGAACAAAAGATAAGATAAAAACTGATCATACTGCATTGGTCTCCTTCAGCACTGACTGACTGCTAATCTTTCACATTTCAGTGCACCTAATGGAGATGAGAGATGGAACAGCTAAGCTAGTCTCAGTTACCATCAGTAACCTCACTGGGGTCATGTGTTTAGTCTGAGTAATTGTCAAGGCATTAACAAGGCCTGCATTTAAAGGAAGAGAGAACAAAAGCCAAAATTTATCTGCCTATACTATCCATTCTTACTAGGGACCAACTAAAGTGAATGTACCTAATTCCATCAAGGGCATTTCTTCTGTTTAATGAGCACATAGGAAAGAGAGACATTGTTCAAGTACAAGGGTTCAGTTTGCAGCAAGCCACAAATCACATTTCATTTATCAGGCCTACAGATGACAGGATATCATCAAATCCCTGGAGAGTCATATTCATTAAAAAGAAATCTTAAGTAATTACAACAATTAATTGACTTGAAACAGTTTCGGGTGGAGAAGGTTTACATAATTCATTTGCCAGACAAAACAAGCGTTATGAAGTCAGGGCAACATATTTAGAAGCATCCTCCCCTTCCTATCCTCTTGAAAAGCACAGGATAATACTAAACACCTGGAGACAACTGAAATGGACAAACAAACAAATGAAAGACAGGAAAAACACCTATAACTTCATAAAAGGAATAATGCTTCGCTGACCTGCTCACATCATTACTTAGAATCCTGAGAATAAAGCATTCTCCCATTTCTCCTTGTTTGTTCTAAATAGGCAGAGAACTTCTAAGGATTAATTATGTAATAGCAAATTTTGGAAAATCAGCAAACAACTCAGCCTCTGTACAATGCAAACAACATGTATGTCTGGTTGCAAATTCATCTTGAAGTTTTGTCCAGATTGCAAAGTATACAGACTTATTTTCGTACTTCCTGTTAACTGATCCTGAATACATAGGTATCAGAATGCCATTCTTATGCTTGTACCAGCAGTGAATAGAAATATTTCTCAGATGAATCCTATTATGCTGTCCAATATTTTCTTCTCTTCCCTAACTTGTATGTTTATTGGATTTAATTCTTGCTTTATATTAATTTTACAAACTGAGGCAGAGGTTTTTCTGTTTCATGGATATTTGGTCTCTAATACAGTATGGTATTAATTCATGAGTAGGACTTCAAGGAATTACAGAATACAGCTATATCACTGAGATTTTCACAGGAACTTCAACCTCTTGAACTGAGAAAGTTCTCTAAGTGCTCAGACAGGTTTTTAATATGTCACTGTTTCCACTGATGGCACCAAGTTGGATTCCACTTCTCTACACGTACATACCAATATTTTTGGGGAAATAAAGAAAAAGAATAGTTATGCTTCACAAAATGTGTTTGCCAGAATAACAGTCACTGACAAGTAAGTGCCAAAAATAATCTGGGATGTTTATGAAAGCATTTAGATTCAATGGATAGGTATACAACTCATTTATCATATAGTTTCACTTGAAGAACAAGGCAAATATTATTATGAGACTTAAAAACTAGTTTCCTACATCATCAGCTAAGAGAAATCTGCAACTCAATCTAAAAATAAGAAAATGTCCGATTTAAATGATTAATGATACGCAGAGTCAGAGAACAGGTTGACAAAAATTAGTGCCTATATTTGACAAGGAAGAATGATATTTTTTTAAAACTTGGCGATTAAAGAACTTCTCTGTTCATGAATTCCTGGCCTCTACTATCTGCCTGCTGTGTCCTGTCACTAACAGTGATCCTTGTCTCTTTTCAAAGCTCTCCCCATGATGTTTGCAGAAAAAAAATTCCTCGTTTTTGGTAGTGCCATATAGTGAGAGAGTAAATAATGAATTTCCCATGTTTTCTGGCTATCTAAAATTTCAAAGATTAATTTCAGATATATTCCAATTTCCAGATATTCTGAATATTTTTCCAGTCACTATTGCCTTCCTCTGAAGAGGGTAGCTTGTGCTGCCTGCCATAGTGGACAAGCCCACACATTTATGAGTTTTAATATGGCATATTTTTCCTATGTACAAAAATATAATCTTAGACACCCGGTTTTATGAGAACTCCATTCCTCTGATAAAATGCAAGGAGTGAAAGCTATTTTGTTTTTTCTAGCTTGTCAATCAGTTAGTCTCTCTCCATTAAAATAAAATAACATAGATGGGTCACATTTGCCTCAAATATTTATATGCTTTATACTCTAATCTGTAATTCATGAAGACAGAGTACAACTTTAGGTGTACTGGTAGGGCCAAAGGAGGTTTTTGTATACAAGCATTGTGTTTTCCTCTGATTCTGACCATAGTAGGCAGTGTAAAAAAGAGAACAGAATATATGAAAACATTGTACATGTTATTTCTGCATGTTTCATAAAAGACTGAGGCAACCAACCCATCACAAATGAGACATTGCACTGCAGCAGTGATTAATGAGATGCTAAGCACAAGCAGAAAATATTATTTTCTGCCTAAGCATACAATCAGGTTATTCTGCAAATTTTTTTCAGCAGAGCACAAGGTTCACATGTGCTGGAGCCTACATAGCAGAAGGGATATCTTTAAATAGTATAGATAATCCACATACTAAGTCTCAGACCATTACAAATGCAGACAACCAAAAAATAAAATCTACAAAGCCTTTGAGTAGGCAAGCAAGCAATGTAAAAATCTTACCAACACGAGAAAACTGGAGCTCGATGGCTGATTACAGATCATGAGAGGGTCGAGGCTGATTCCTGCCACCATTCCCACTGAGGCAGGTGTCACTGAGAACAGGAGGGTGCACCTCAGCACGGGGCCATGCCCTGGCAGATACTGAACTTTTTCTGCCAGAGCCCACTGTTAAAAACTCTGCCATGTGCCCTACAGCTTGGGAGTCTAAACCCAGGTACTCCTTGGAGGGGAGAAAATGCCCAATACTTGTGTTTCCCACTGACCTCTGGGCCTGGGGCTGTGCCCCCACTGTGACTCCTAGAGACATTCCCAAGATGGAGACTCAGCAAAGGGGGCTGCTACATTCCTCACAGCCCCCTGGGAGACACCTCTTCCCTCAGGCAGGGAACAGGAGCGTGGCTCAAGGAGATGTGATGCACCCAGTATATTTCTTCTTACAGGTTTATTTCCCCAAGGCAGCCTAAGCATCCCTGGCAGCAAAGCTGCATGCCGGGGCTAGCCCCAGGCTCCAACCGTGCGGTGCGCCCACAGTTCTTAGGGGGCTGTCACAGGGACAGAGTCCTGACAGCACTAGTGCCAAAACCAGGGAACTGCAACGCTGCACAATCACCCTGCCATGATATTCTTTTTCCCATTTTCTTAAGGAACAAGTTAAGCAGGGGGGTTTCAAGCCCCAAGATTCCAGCTACTGTCATCTCTGCCTCTTTCCTTACTCCTCAGAGAGCCACCTCTCACTGCTGCCGGCTCTCCACAGGCCTCCACCCCTGGCAGTGGCGGCTGTTGCCAAGGTTTGTGGCAGCAGCCAGGGTTTTGGCTGGCTTAGGCGGTGGGACAGGGCTCTTTCTCACGGCTGCCACCATACTTTCCCCCTCACGAATACCTGCAGGAGCCTGAGCAGGCTGCAGCTCTCTGATGGAGGGAGCTTCTTCACTCCCTGACCCGCCGCAATGCCACTCTCACCAACACAGCCACGAGTGCCTGTTGTCATACATTTCCTTGTGAACTTGGGAAGAATTTGTGAGAGCGGCTGCGAGGCCATGAATGGACATACTGTCCCTTTATTACAGTCTTAGTTTATTAAAATTTCTACCTTTTTCTTTTTTTTCCCCTCTCAAGTATCTCTGCAATACCCATGAGGTAAAAGGAACATTATTAAAGAACTACACCTATGTTTTAAAACACAGATTGCTTGGTTTTACAAAATAAGGAGGAAGTGTCTTAAATGGTCTGATCCAGCCTATTCAGTCACATAGCTGCGAATCAAATGAAATCCAGAGCAGCAAAGGCCTTTGCTTTGTCTTATTGGGTATTGCTGGATGATGCTGCTGGTAAATGCTTATCTACGCTGTGAAAGGGATAAAATCCATTTTGTGTCTGTATAACTGCGTTCATCGTGTACTGTTTGACCTCAGGAGATGCTCCCTCTGTAGCCTTCCCTAATTCTTCTCAGTCACATTTATGGTTTTTGAGATGTTAAGACATTCAGAAATTTAAATGAAGGAAGCCAGAAAAGCACTCTTCTTTGGGGGCTTTAATTAAAAAACAACAAAAAACCACCAAAAACAAAAAACACCAAAAAAACACCAATAACAAAAAACCCCCAAAAGAAAGCAAAGGCCTGGAACAGAAAGCATCTTTTTTTTTGGAGAGAAAATACTGGGTCAGAAGCCATTTCAGAAGGTTTATGGAAAAACACAGCAATATGAATTCTAGACTGTGGGTTCAGTAGTTTAACTCCCATTGAAAGGGTCTGGGACAAATTCCTCTCTTGTTAAGGAGACAGATTTTAGAAATGTATGTAAGCCAAAAAACACAGAAAATAAAAGTAATACAAAAAGAGAAAGAGAAAAAAACTCCTTGGTATGATTCACCTTTGCCAAGTGTATAACCCTGACAGAAGGGGCAGCTTTTCAGGTGGTGTAAATCATGGTCACTCCATTGACCTCAGTAAAGTTGTTCTATCGGGGGTATGACCCTCTTAGTATTTCTTCCCAAGGCACAACAATGATGGCTAAAAATGTAGAACATTACCTAGAGATTTTCACATTTTTAATATTGTGCTTCATTAATCCAAAATCCATTGAACTCAATAGGAGATTTTAATTGAATCCATAGGTTTTGGATTGCCATGTTCAAACTAAGCATGAGTCTACAGTCATGTTACAAAACCTAAAAAAATGGTATTTGTAATGGAATTGCTGACAGATCCTTAACCATAGTGGTGCTAGCGGGAGTCACTATAATATTGTAAATAAGGTGAATAGGCTCTTCTTATCTCATTTCACAGCTGAGCAGTGTATTGCCAGATAAATCAAATCAGGGTAAACGGTTTCATCTAATAAACTGTGTCAACACATAATGTATTTTTCAGGTTTGCACTTTCATTGATTCTCATTTGATTTAAGAAGAGATATTTCAGTTTGTGTTTACAACATTTTAAAATACCTCTTTTGTCCCTTCTCTAGAGAACAAGCAAGCAACAGAAAGACTATGCAAGCTGGTAGCATCACAAAAATGTCAAGTTTTCTGCTTTCTGTAAGTTCTGCTTTCCATTATTATGCATCTGGGAGAGAGTAGGGGTGGGGAATGAGGGAGTTACTATCTCATATCTGCATTTTCTCAATAATGTTTTAGTGATGTTTGCTAATGTATCATTCATTAACCATCAGCCACTATAAAAAACATAATCTATCTCACAAAGTGGACATTATTATCGCATTAAATCATTTCACAATATACCTGAACGGTTCCACATGAGGGGCCTGGCCTGACTGAGCTCAAATGCCTTGGGGGCAAACTCTTCAGTAGTAATGAGATACGAGGTCTGTCTGTGATGAATATGATATTACTCGTGTCAGTGGCTGTGGACTGCACCCAGAATATTTCTTCTTACAGCTTTTTTTTTTTCCCTATTGCAAAGGAACTCAGGCAAAGCACTATTAACCCAGTAAATGAAGCTCTAAAGATCACAGAGTGTGCCCATTAGTCGACAAGATTGTGACTAATCCAATTTTTCTTGCAGGGAGCAATTCTAATGCTTCTGTAACATCTGGGGATGGCAGGGCCTGCATTACTGATGAAGCTGGGTATTTTTTCTTCTACCTTTTTCTTCATCGAAGAATAATTATTGCACTCACTTATTTCACTGCTTCTCCTCCCTCCCCCATGTTTTTCCCCTGACTCCTTCTGCCCTGATGACCTCTTTGAAGATGGTTAAAATAATATTGCAGGCTGATAGAAGAACTGGAATGGGTGAGGACTGTGGAGGCTAAAAAAGATACCACTTGATTTTAGAGAAAATGTACTTGTTCAGTGCAGAAAAAGTATTAAGTTCCCCCAATACAAGAAGAAAAAGGACCCAGAGCATTTTATTATCAGTCACCACTAGTGGCATGCTGTCTTAAATTGTCCCAGAGCTGGAAGAGAATGTCATGTTGCTTTTACTTACTCTGGTAAAAACACTGTGTGTTTTTATTTGTGTGGCAACATTATACATCAGTAGAACAGTAAAATACTGCTTTTCTGATTTATTTAATGACAATTATGGGATTTTATTCTAATATATAGTGCCACTAAAGACAGTCTGGGGCATATTCATTTAGATGGAATCTCAAAAAATATTTTGAAGTACTAAAATATCTATTAAATTCTGATGGCTAACATATGTAGATTTTACAGGTTGATTTTTCTGTGTTCAGAAGCAAATGTTGCGTTCACCTGTTCAAAGGTGCAAAAAGATGCTAAATACCAGTAGAATTCTGTTCTTATGGGTAGGGAACAATGTAATAAATTAGAAGAAGAGTGGATTAAATACATTTTACTGTCATTTCATTGGCAATATCTCAACATGGGAATAAGTTTAGGGACAGAAAATAAGTCAGGGAATTCTGCATCCAGTTGCTTAGATCTTTGCATGAAGGAAGTTGTTGTTGTTCTCATAAATCAGCTGCAGGCCTACGGATTTTAGTATATTAGTTTTTCATCTCTTGTATATCTCTAATGCAAAACCATTTTGTTGGGTTCCACACTGAGAATTAAAGTTTGTCCAGCATTCAGAACATCTGAGCTAGAACTCTACCTCTCTCAAAAGCTGCTATTTAACTTTTATTATTTTATTACAGTATCTCACACTGTGTATCTCTGCAGGAAATATTGTCTGTTCAACATGTCACAGTTAGTCTGGATTCTGGAAGCAGAAACACTTTTTTCACAACATATTTTACTGGTTTGTGTTTTCTGTTTATAACCAAAACCAGAATACAGAGTTGTACGTGAACAAGATAGAAAGGTTTCAGACTACAGCTTTTCTTCTGTTTTGTAGAGTCAAAGGATACAACGAGGATTCCGTTAACTGATAATAACAGTTCTGAAGTGCCTTACAGATTCGTTATGAAATATCTGGAGAATGTCACCAAGTGACTTCAGCAAGAGTCCTTGAAGATCTGGTGCTAATCAATATGAGGAAAAGTCAGAAAACAAGTGATAGACTAAGACCAACACTTGCAAATATTTTTAACAGTATAAGTGTATCAAGCAGGTAGGAAAAGGGTAGCAGATCTGAAGGTATTTTAACCACCTAGATGTCTGGGACACTAAATAGAAATACATGTTGATTTAGAGAAAGAAAATAAAGTCAGAGATACAGAGAATCAGAGAAAAAGTCAGAGAATCAGACACAGGAGTATCTATTATGTAGAACAGTCAAGACAAATGAAAGGTTCAAGGCATGAAATATCTTTGATGCTATCAGTCCAGCTGAAATACTAAAACCTGGCAATCCAGACAGTGGCTTTCATCATCAGGAAATGGAGAGAAAAGCAACACAAAGAGGAAATGCCATTACTGCCTTTAAGAAGTTGTAGTTTAGTTTCACAGGGAACAATCATGTTTAATTTGAGGCACTATTTATCATTCAACAAGAAAGCAAACCATGAACTCTGCAGTGTTTTGTTGTGCAGTTAAGAAAGAATGTAGCAAAAATATGCATTTTGTTACAAATCTGCCTGTCAGAGCTTAGCCTAAGTAAATTAGGTATATTTTGAATGCTTCTTTAATTACCAGTGTAGACTGGAAAATCTGTTTCTCTGGTTTGAGATTACAGGGAGGTTTAAGCTAGGTACTACTAAGATGCATACATTATGTGCAACAAATACTAATAGCTGGAGTTATTGAATGAAACCCTCCAAGTCAACTCCAAGTCAGCAAAAAGCTGCTATTGGACCCACCGAGCCAAGATTTTATAGTCACATTAATTTTGGCATTTGTAACTGAGTCTATCTAAATCTGTTGCTCTTGGATGTTCTCCAAAACAACTAAAAGAGAATCCACCCAGTGATGTGATGTCAGGGGCCAATATGCAGAATCACAGTATTGCCATGCCCCTTTCCAGGCCGGATTAGCCAGGAACTTGGCCAAAAGTGTTTTACATGCCTTTCCTGACAGATGTGTGGATGTAGTATTGAAAAAGAGTCTTCAAGACAGAAATCACTTGTGGTTGGGACTGAAGTGATTAAGTATGCAGGTGTTTGTTAGATTAGGCCTTTAAAGTGGGTCTTGCCTAACAGCCGTAACTGTTATGGATGTAAGTCATGAATCAAATGGAATTAGTTGATGTATGATAATGTTACATCACTGGGAGAAGAGAGGTACTTATTTTTGCCTTTGAACCGATAACAAACACCATAAATTTTAGTGTCAACTTTTGCTATTATCTCAGCAATTTAATTTTATTTAAATAGTTTCATCTTCTTTTTGTTATTTGTCAAAAGCCACCTTTGCCTTTCTTTTGAATAGCCGAATCTGATAAGCTGTCAGCTGGCTTATGTGAAACTGCAGCAAAACTGCTGTTGACTTCAGCGATATCAGGTTTTCACTCACAGCTTCCAGCATGGTTTGAACTGGCATGCAAATCCAAATTCAGCTATAAGATGACAGAAAAAGGATTTTTTTTTCAGCCCACAGATTGCTAAACTGCCCCAAGCAAGCTACTTTCTTACATACAACATGTCTGTAGAAAGGTTTGAGAACCCTTCATTGTGCCTGGGTAATTCCACCAGTGATGGAATCTGAAACTAGTCCTTGCAGAAGGTGTTTGATACAATACATGTAATTAAAAAATCACAGCCTTGAAAGGTGTTTTGGTGGTGGGCTGTCAAAACTTGCCCAATAGTACAACTCAGTAATTGTGAAATGAATGTTTTTCCTTTGTTGTTTACCATCATACTTGATCATTGATATCTGATACGTTTTTTCTGTATCAAAACCAATTGAGTTTTCTCTCTTAAATTCCAAGAGAACTCTTGCAATTTGTTTTAATATTGACTCCAAGCCTAATTTCACATTTTACATGTCCAAGCCCTGAAATATTTCCCTGATAATTAAATTGGCAGCAAAATGCAGCCACTACAGAGTCCTGAAGGAAACCTAAGGGATCACTGCACTACTAGTTATGTTCATATGTTGAACTAGTAGATATCAAACCGTATTGGTAGGCAGTTTACTACTAAGAACCTTATTTTAATGCTTTTACAAAAACCACAGGGTTTTTTTGGGGATAAACTGTGTCCCAGCTGTCTAGATACAAAAGTATTCTCTCCAGGGAAAGTGATGGAGTCACCATCCCTGGAAGCATTCAAAAACTGAGCAGACATGGCACTTGGCCGTGTTGCTTAATTATCACGGTAGGGATAGACTTGATGATCTTGGAGGTCTTTCCCAACCTTAATGATTGCATGATCATTGAAAGGGGGGTAGAATGGATTGAAACTAATTCTTAAAATGGTTCTTGGGCAAACTTGGTAGCCGGGAATAAAAGCTGGGCAGCACTACGGCTGACTAACTCCATCTGTCATCATGTATTTCAACTAATGTTTGTCAGGTGACTTTATTAGGGCACCCGTCCTAGAATTAGAGTGCTGCATGGGCAGTTGGAGCTTTTTAGTCTTTTTTTGAATTGGGATGATAAAGTATAGCTACAGTTATTGCTACAGGTAAGTGGAAGTGCAGAATTGCTGTGCTTTAGCCTCATCAGCTTTAAGCAACCTGTTTCAGAAGCCATTTTAAACAAAATACAAAACTAGGGTATTTCTCACTTGACTGCAGTGAGAATCTTTTTTTTCCCCAAAAAAAATGATACACTGTATTTTGTTGCCTAATATCGGAAAAGACACTTCACTTCTTCCTCTTCACTTAGAGGCACTGAAAGTTGGAACAGAAGTCACAGGACAGCAGGTGGAAGGGAACATTTATGAAGGGTGTGATCTGGATTTACAGGCAAATGGATTCTCAGATGTTATGGCCATCGGCATAAAGCAGCAGCTCACTTGAAAATGATCATAAAGAAAGAGTATGTAAGGGGGTATGTAAGAGGAAAGCAGTCAAACTTATGAGATGTAGTGGTGCTAAACTTATGGAAGCTTCATCCTTTTGTTCAGGAATAGCTACAGTTCTCTCAGTGTCATCTCAAAAAGTGATTGAGTGAAGTTTGTGCCTGACTCTGACAGGACTAATGGGAAAAGAGGCAATCAACATATTTTTAAATGATAGTACAGTAAGCGGAAGTGGATCTGCTCGTGTGGTAATGCTCTATTAATTAAGATCATCAGGAGGCATTAGGAAGGAGAAGTGGAAGAGACGGAAATGTTTAAAAAAATTATTCAAGATATTATTTATGAGCTCTATTTCTAGGACTGAAGCTAGTGTGGCACCTCTTTCAAAAATAAATGATGGGGACTGATGCTGCACAATGGGACAATTTACAAATAGAAATGAAGGAAATGTTTATAATTTTGACCTTAGTGACTCCAGTAAGATCAGTCCTTTACTGGTTTAATGTTGTTTCACAGTTTGTGCTGTTAAATCAAAAGGTTATCTATAATACATCTGGCAATATTAATGCAAAGGATCAGGGGTATTCAACAGACATTTATTCATTATTAATATAGATAATAAAGGATCATTTATGAGGTTACAGATGAGATTTTTGTCATCAAAAGCTTAAAAAGGGAAATGTATTTTTGCTCTAGGACAGAGGTGAGAAGAGTCAGTAATGGGAAATGTAAGAGTCAACACGAAACTGTCAAATTCATTCTTTTCCTGAAGACAGCCAGGACTTGATAGCAATGAATGAAAACCAAAATAAAATTAAATGTTTTTGCTGTAAAATTGCTTTATTGGCAGGGAGGTGCTTTCAGTTGCAGTGTGGTAGGCTCTGTTTTTCTCCTTTAGCAAGGCAGTTGTCAACGTTTTTCCCTCACATAGCTGTCTTTTTCAATGTCTTTTTAAAAGACTTAGAGTGTGTCTCAAGAACTTCTGGGAGCTGTTTGAAATTGAACTTGACAAAAGTGAAAGTCATCTCTAGGGACCCTTTATTGTTGGGTGCAGGCATCACACTCACACATTTTGTGTTTTAGGTATGCAACTCTGTGCCACTTGTTGGTACATTTGCAATTAGTAGTAGAAGGATATGCACACGTGAAACAGGTGTAACAGCCAGAGTAAAATTTTGGATTTTTTTCCTGTGTCATAATTGCTGGTATTTACAGAGGGAGAACAAATCCCTAGTGCTACTGAGAGTGCTTAAGAAGTGGCAGACCTCCTTTCATAGAACCAGTGGAGATTTCTTAATATCACATAATATATGTTGTGACTGCCCCCTGCATTCTCAAGGCTGCAGTCACCTAGTGCAGTATTGCCTGTATAAATGATGAATGCCAGTATATTCAGAGTTAAGGCTAAAACTCTCTCCTTGTTTCACCTATCAGTCTTATCTAGGGCAGTTGCTCGAATCAGCTTCTAGGGTTCTCAGAACATTCAATTATCTTGTTTCCCCTATGATCTGCAATACCCAAGGGTCGATTTGGAATTTGATGAAGTTGTTTGTGATCTGAGGGTATGGACTGACCAGTCTGCTTGAGATGACCTCAAATCCTCACTAGGAACAGCGGTAGTAGTGAAATAGAAATAGTTGCATTGGAAAATTAATTTCATTGCTTAGATACTGTCTTTGCATTGTCTAGAATTTGAGGACAATTCTGAAAATCCTCATTTGCAATCTTTATTTCACTTGTTTTCTTTGGCCTTTCTCGTGTCAGAAAAAGAGTCCACATTCCCCTTACTGTTTGTGGGATCTTACAAAAATTTTGTAGCTTTTTCTCAATCAAGCAAATGAAATCTGGCAGGCATTATAGAAATGAACCAAGAACAAATTTGAGTTATATGATCTTAAGTGTTGGGTTTTTTTAAGTTTCTGCCTTTTTGCTCATAATCTCATTGAAAAAAATTCAAGGAGATGGAAAACCAGCCTTTTTTGAAACTTGATCCCATAGAGAAAAACCCACAGGGTCATATCCGGATGTGAAAAACCGTGTCCCCTTTCTCTCCCTCCAAACTGAATAAGATTTGAATGTATTTGAAATTGTGAATAACACTTGAATATAAAATAAATATTTTAAAAGCAAACAAATTAATTTTCCCTGAAGGCGAAGGGGGGAGAGTGGTCCCTGGATGGGCTTTAGAAGTCAGATTCTTCATCACATGTCAGAATTTGTTGTAAAATGATGTATCATAGGATGTCAATGAGAAATGGAGCAGAGCATAATGGGAATTTCTTTGTCAAACTTTCTTTCTTTTATTTGCCATTCCAGCCTCTAACTCAACCATGATAACAGGTAAGCCCTGACTAATCCACCTGAGCCTAATAAGTTACATACCCAGCTTCATTTATAGATATTACTAGAATCACAGTGACATAATAGGATTTAATTTGTATGTGTCTCACTCAACTGCTTTCCTGCAATATCCACTGAACTAAATTACTAGTCTTTGTGGGAAGGCAGCTGTAGGGTGACCACTCTTCTGGCTCAGCTGTTGGACCTGTCATCTCTGGTACAATAACCATCTGGGCATAGCAGCACCTTAAATCCTTCTAGTTGTCTGCTAAATGAAGTTATGTAAAACCTGTCTACTAAATCTAAAGCAACATTAGCCTAAGTGCCATCACTCAGGTGGACCACAATACTTGGACAGAATTCTTTCGAAACCAGTGTAAAGAACAGCCCACACTGAACCACGTATGAGTTTTAAAACATAATACTAAAAGAAATCAAAACCAAAACCAAAGTAGCCTTGCAGAGGCTAAATTTTACTCATTGCATGGATTTTTAATCCTTACATAGCTTCCTCGTAAAATTTGGCAAGTTTGGACTTCCTTCAATATAAGATACAGGAGAAGAAGGCTGTAAACAAACATCTGGCTGCAGGACAACCTTGGTATTGCAGATGGGTTTTAACTTTTGATTATCCATCAGAGTTCATATAGAAAATTGAACATTTTGAAGTCAATTTAGACAATTTGTCAAGTTTTATAAACTCCTTCTCGTTTCTTTCCTTGCGTCTCTGATAGGCATAGGTTAATATATTACATAAAGTCAGTGTTAGTCCCAGGTGCAGAATATTCTGCCAATGAACAGCTACATATCTAATTAAAGAAATCACCCTAGTAACATCTGGAGTCACTCCTGGATGTTGATGGAGACCTGTGAACGTGCAGTGATGACCTTCAGGCTGCAGAAGCCTTGAGAGGGCATCAGAAAGACAAAGAAGGAAAGCAGCTGGCCAGTTTGAGAACAACATGGGCTAATGTTTTAGCTGGGCAATGCCCTATATTTCAATCACAAAAGATTATGTCCTATGTGACAAACATTACAGATGCCAGGGTCTTTTCTGTCAATGTAGCTTCTTAAAATTCATGAGAAGTAATCAGAAAGGCTTTATATGTGTAGAAAGTGATTGATACATCAGACAAATGCATACCTGCCCAAGTCATTAACATGAGGGAGGGAGAAAGGATACCATGGTTATTGCACAGAGAAAATGCAGTATATAGAAATATCTCTGAAAGCATTCGGCTAATTAAAGGCCTGAAACAGGAAAGTATTAGTATTACTCACATGAGTAGTCAAAATGGTAATCAAACCACCACTGTAAGGACAACTCACGAGTCAAGGTTTGCTGTCAAGACCTGAAGGAAGTAAATGCGTGAAAAGCCTGCACTGATGATTAAATCCTGTGCTTGTTAAAATGTAATAATTCCAGTGACAGGGAAGAGATTTGATTAGTGTGCTTGGACAGGAAGACATTATTATGGAGGAGTGATTTATGGTATAGAGAGGCACAAAATTTGCAGGTTTCTTTTACATGTTCAAACAGAATCCAAGGGTATTTTTTTCACAGATTAAAGCCCTGTGCAATTAAAAGCATTCATTGATTTTACTAAAGTGAATAGATATCTCTACTGGTTTTTAGTCAAAAAATACTTCTTTAGTTTGCAAATGTTGGGTTGGTGGTTTAGTCGATTTATTTTACATATTAAACAAAAAGCAAAAGGACTTGTTCTTGAATAATAGAGACTCCATGTATATAGGTGGCATAAGACCTGTGTCAGAGTTATTCCTTGTTCTTTAGATTCTAAAGAATAATAGTGCCTGTTAATTTAGTGTACATTTCATTAGAAAGAAAATATAGTCCATTTAAATCACTGGAAATCTTTCTGCTGATGTGGTAGATTTTCTCCAAGTCAATAGATCTTCACAGAATACTTTTCTTCTACATTTGAAAGGAAATTAATAAGGATTTACTCTCTTCTGGGATGACTGATAATAAGCACTAGAGCTACAGGACAAGCCTTCTGTGACTGGCTATACGGTGCTCTTGTGGCTTGTGCAGCATGTCATCTTCTCAGCTAATACAAATTTGTATGCTTCCATACCCTTGAATGCAGTTGTGATGATTAATACCAGATGAGGCTCAGGGTCTGCTGTATTCTTGGAAGCTAGCCTCCACTTACTTCTGCCAATAGGCCACTAACTTTTTCCCAGTGCTCTTATTCCATGATTTCTTGCTAACAAGAAGTATGAAACCTTTGTTGAAGAGTCTAGAGGCCTTGGGACACTGCTTCAAAGTACAAATAATGAACATTATTTATATTTAATAGTAATAATAATAATAATGCTTGTAAATATATATAGCCCTATAATTATCCGTGAGACTGCATCTGTGTCCAGTGTTGGTCTTTCCACTAGAGAAAGGGCGTTGCTATGCTGACATGAGTCCAATGGAGGGCCAGTGTGATGGCTGGAGGTAGAAACTCAGGATATATGAGGAACAGCTGAGGAATGTAGGTCACTTACCTTGAAAAGAAGCAGTTTTGGGGAAGCTTTTATTGCTGTCTTCTACCACTCAGGAAAGCATAAGGATGATTCATAATGAAAGGATGGTGGGCAATGGGCCCAAGCTACAATAAGAAAAACTCTAATTAGATATTAGGAAACAAATTTTCAGAATGAGAACAGTCAAATATTGGAACACATTGCCAGAGAGGCTGGACACTCTCCATCTTTGATAATATTCCAAACTTGCCAGGCCAAGGCTCTGAGCAGCTAGTTGGGCCTGCTTTGTGCTGGGGTTAAACCATTTTACCACAAAGGTCCTTCCCAATGTATTGTTGTATGGTTCTGTGCAAGTCTTTTTAATCTCAGAAGCAGAGATTTGTTACAACTGAAATTTTCACACCGCTTTCATATGTTGTCATGCATTGAAATAAAAACATATGTTCATCTGGTGGGTTTTCACTAGATTCAAGTTCTGTTTAACTATTCTTTATTGGATTTGCCTCTCAACAGTAGATGATGTTGTAATTCAGTGTTGCTACACATTTTGTGCTGTGCCATAAGCAATAAAGTTTTCAAAGAATAAATTATTGAGAGTATAAGTTGTGCTTTGCTAACTGTTGTGTATTTTTCTTGCGTTGAACATAAACAATTTAAACAAAATGTAGCATACGTACAAGACTATGCTCTGTATTATACAAAACAAAGCAATGCTGAAGTTAAGGCTAGGGATATGGCTTGTCTGGAATGAAAATTGAAACCATAGCCAGGTTTGTTCACTTTAGCTTCCAATACAACAACTACTGGGGTATTGAAGGAATTGGAACAAATTCAAAACAAAGGAAAGAGATGTTTTCATCATAATTCTTGCCATAGCATGGAAGCCTGAGGTTTACATGGAGCCCAGGACTGGACAAGCTCATGGAGGAGAAATCTGGTAATGATTTCATAAACAGAAACTACCACTAACTCTGGAAGTCCCAGGGTTGCAAATTTTCAGAAAACTGAAGGATGTTCAAGGCTACTATTTCTTTATACTTTATTCTGATACTTCTCCTTATGCGTCTACAATTTATTACCATCAGAAAAAAGGTATTGGATTAGATCATCCTTTGATCTGACTTAATATAGCTGTTCTTTTGGTCTTTTCTCCTTTTCTGGTATGTTGAGATAATTTTTTTCTTCTCCCCCGGAGCTCTTGGCTAAAGAATGCCCAGCCCTCTGGGAGCAGTACATGTGCACCTTGCTCATTGCATAGGGCTACTTAATGCAGTCAGGCTCTTCAGAGACTTCAGCTGTCAGAATCTTTCCAATTCTTGACAGCAGACTTCACTGAGGGTTTGCAGAGATTTGAGATTTGATCAAATTTGTGCTAAAGGCATATATCTACTATGTTCTTCCCGCTTTCAAACTTTTGCACTAGAGCATAAAATGTGGGGCATATAATCAACTGCAAGATTCTTTTATTAGAACCAGAAAATCACATTTTCTTTCAGAAACGTTTAGCTCTTTTTATTTTATAACAATTACCGAGACACAGATGATTGCTCTGAAAAAAAATTTTGCTATAATTATTTAATTAATTAATTGAAAAAGGTGATGAGCAAATGAAAAATAAGGTTTCATACTGGAAGGTGTTGGACAGGTTTAATATTATGTGTCACTCACATATACCATCACTTTGAGTTATGCTGCCTTCTAAACCAGACAAGTTAGCGTGAACTTCCAGTGCTCACAGTGTGTAGAACAGTGCAATTTAAATCCCATTTAGTTTAGTAAGCAAGAGGCAGAACTGCACTGAGGCACTGAAGGAGATAAGGGGGAGAAAGAAAGAAAATAAGGAAAACAGGCTTATAAAACTTGTGCTGTTCATGACAATCCAATAACTTGAATCATGGCCAGGTTCAGATACATCAGGTAGAGGTACATACAGATAAACTCCTATGTTAGTTCTGCATGAAATTTCTTGGGGTCAGGTTGAGAGTAGAGGAGACTTCATGAACCATCTGAAGCCATTTTTTGAGATGGCTTATACATGCTATTGAGAGACTGAACACTTTGTAGGCTAGCCCAGAGTCAGCAAATATATATATGATAAATGTATATAACCAGCAAATAAATATATAACCAATTTTGCCATGCAGCATAGTAGGTCTGACCAGACAGTCCACAACCTACAGGTGCACACTCCCCCAGCCTGCCAACCCTGCAACAGGAGGTAGAGCAACAGGCAATGGGATGGCAGCCATGCAACATGGCACGGTGTCATAGGAAACCAGGCTTCATTAATTGTTGCTGCTCACACACCTCAGTGCAATCCTGTAGTCTGTGTTTAAATCCCTGTCTTGTTGAGAGGTGTTCTGCATCTACAGCATGTAAAAATGCTAATAATAAAAAATTTTTTCTAGTCCTCCTCTTTGCTTTGCCAACCTAGTTCTTGGTGGGAACTATTTCTTAATGGATATTAATGTAGTGTAGATCACATTATGATTATGACTTCAGATGAGGTGTATATATAGATATATATATCAGAAATGAAAGTAATCTGGTGACTTCATGATGTAAGTAATATTTTCTGGGTAAGTGAGCAGAAAGCAAATAAAATATGCACATCTGATATTATTTAGTCAAACATTTTCCACTGGGAAGTATTTCTTGATGTGCAGTCACTGTGGGCTGATCTAGCCTATTTCTTGTGAAATGCTGTTAAAAAAAATGGTGTTTCAATCAGGTTCATGTAGGCAAACAGGTTGAAGAACTCAGCACATGTGCAAACTCATTGTTTATAACAGGAAAAAAAAGTCAACCTTGTGGAGAAAAGAATAATTTCTTGTATCTTAAATTTGAGGTTTTGGTTCTCATAACAGATAAAACAAGTCATTGGGAAAATGGAAAGTTCAGTGAGAAAAACAGTCATTTGATTAGTTCAGTTCTCTTTTCTTTCTAACTCCAGATCCCAGTGTCCATTTTCAAAGAACCTCATTTTGGTCCACAAACCAAAAAGAATTTGGACATTATACCACACTGGAATAAATCTTAGAGACAAAGAGGTATTCAAAGCTCAATGAAGCAAAAAGGATGTTAAAACTGGAATACTCAACATGTCTGTGTGCATTCTTGAGATATATAGCTATATATTTTTTATTATTAATACTAATAAAGGCAGGGCACGGGTGCAGCAGGCCTTAGTTTCTGTCTTTGGGGACTTTCATCTTTAATATAGTCTCTTAAAAATACATGCATTGCTACATTTTTCATTACCCTTAATTTTTTCATCAATCACGTTAATTTATACAGGGGGCACTTAATAATAGCTAATTAACACTTATGACTTTTTAAATTAAAAGACCTTTGGAGAGATTACTGATGATTGCAAAAAGGTTTTTCTTCCTCCCATTAAAAAGAGAAAGAAAGAGAGACTGAAGATCTGGCTCGGGTGTATGAGGGGAACTTCCCTCTTTCTTCACTGATCACACAACAAATGAAAACAGCAAAGGCCTTTGCAAAGGCAATACCACTATTAGCCTACACTCCTGAAAGGTGTCATTATTTTAGCTGATTATTAAGCAGCATATATATTATTCAGAGTGACCTTTAAATAGCTGAAAATTAAATTATAATTTACTGCGGAGATATCTAAGCCCATGTAGCTATTATTACCAAAAATAAACCCAAAAAGACCATGACCTCATACAGTGTTCTGAAAATATATTTTTATTATTACCAAATGAAGTGAAGAGAGAAAAAGCACTGAATTTTGACAATGAGGAGGCTCTCATGGATTGAAATAATTTTTTTTTTAATAATCCCCTTCTTACTGCAGTGAGAAATGACCCATGTTTAATTTTTGACTGCAACCACTTTTGGACATATCAAGCAGCTGTTTGGATTCACACCACTTTCCTTGTCTAGTAATGACAGTATGATTCTTTCCTTTTAAAAAAAATGCTTCTCAAAATTAAATATGTATGCTAAATGCTTCCAGTGTTCTCTAAATCTCAATTATCTGGCCAGAAAATTTTGTTTTAAGGCATCAATGAGGGCTTTTTGTTGGTTTTGTGGTTGTTATTGTCACTGTTATAATAATTTTTATTACGATAATAATATTTTAAGATGATGATCATGATGATCGTGATCATGATTATCATTATCATTATTATTATATACCACCAATAGGTGTCTCCGTTTCCTGACAGAGCCCACAGAAATACTCAACATCTGTAACACCTGTAAAATCCTGTATCTGTCAGCTGCTGACAGGAGGAAATCCAGTCTAGAAGGACAATATTCCGCACCTGAGGTAACTCCGACCATCTCCTTTGAAAGTGGCCTCCCTGCAGCTTCTCAGGGGCCTGAGGGAAGGCTGTCTGAAGTGCCTGGTGCTTCCTCCCACATTCACCCAAGGCCGTAATGCTTTTGCTCTTTGTCAGTGAGTATACATGGCTACCAGCAGCAAATGGGGTTAATGGATATCTTCCCTAGATAGTATGAAGGCAGGCTCATGCAGTGTAAAAAGTCTGACATCATTCCCGTCTAAGAGGTGCTCACTCTTTCTTTTTAGGTACATAGCAACACGGCACCTTGGCAGAAGAATTTTGTAGTCTGCATCTCATTTTAAGGCCTGTGTTTCACAGGGCCTGCCTATCATGAATTTAAATTGCATGGGATGGTTTTCTGCTACACATCAGACTCAATAAAAACTGAAGCCACAAACATACTGATGATTAAAAAATCCAAATACATTAATGAGGCTGATTGAACATAATAGTGTCTTATTAATAACCTCCTATAAATTGATTTTAGTATCATTACAGCAGTTAAATACAACTGCACAAGACTATGTATTCTCAGAGATTACAGAATAGTAGAACGGCCTGTGTTGGAAGGGGCCTTAAAGATGATCTAGTTCCAACACTCCTGCAGTGAACAAGGTCATTTTCCACTTGACTAGGTTGCTCAGTGCTCCTACCAACCTGGCCATGAACACTTTAAGGAACTGGGCATCCACAGCTTCCCTGAGCAACTGTACCAGTGCCTCACCACCATCACAGTAAAGAATTTTTTTTTAATATCTAATCTAAACCTACTCTCTTTCAGATTAAAGCCATTCCCCCTTGAACTGTCACTACATGCCCTTGTAAATAGTCTCTCACTGTCTTTCTTGTAGGCTTCCTTCAGGTGCTGGAAGGGCACAATTAGGTTAACCTGAAGCCTCTTCTTTTCCAGACTCAACAATCCCAATTCTCTTTGCCTTTCATCACAGGAGAGGTGCTCCATCATTCTACTGAACTTGGAGGCCCTCACATATTGAAGTCCACATGCAAAGTCAGTCTACAGCACTGATAAACATAAATTAGGAATAACTATTAAGAAAATAAAAAAATGCAGCTGTCCTGGATATACATGTATTGCTCTGCAAAATTAATAAAATAGTCATCTTTTTTTAACTGGAAATGTAAGAACAACTGAATTTCAAACTGAAATTGCTTTTTCACTCAGGATATACCTACTTTTACATTCAAATGAGACTTTTCCACACATGAGACTTGTCTTCTGAAAGAGCAAAGTGGAACTGATAAAACTGTTCCAGTGCCCAGCCACTCCCTGGGTGAAGAACCTTTTTCTAATATCCAGCCTAAACCTCCCCTGACACAACTTCAGGCCATTTCCTTGGGTGCTGTCACTGGTCACCACAGAGAAGAGATCAGTGCTGCCCCTCCTCCTCCCCTCACGAGGAAGTTGTAACTGCAATGAGGTCTCCCCTCAGTCTCCTCCAGGCTGAACAGACCAAATGACCTCAGCCGCTCCTCGTACGGCTTCCCCTCTAGACCTTCCACTGTCTTCATAGAACTCCTTTGGACCCTCCAAAACCTTAATATCTTTCTTACATTGCGGTTCCCAAAAATGCACACAATATTCAAGGTGAGGCCGTCCCAGTGCAAGAGCAGACAGGGACAATCTCCTCCCTTGACTGGCTAGTGATGCTTTGTCTGATGCCCCCCAGGACACGGTTTGCCCTCCTGGCTGCCAGGGCACTGCTGACTCATGTTCAACTTTCCATCAGCCAGGACCCCCAGGTCCCTTTCTGCAAGGCTGGTCTCCAGCCTCTCATCCCGCAGTCTGTTCATACATCCGGGGTTGTCCTGTCCCAGGATGAAGAATCCAATACTTATCTAACTTCATGCACTTGGTGATTGCCCAGCCCTCTAATTTGTAGAGTCTCTTTGCAGGGCCTCCCTGCCTTTGAGGGAGGCAACAGCTCCTCCCAGTTTATTGTTATCTGCAAACTCACTCAGTATACCTTCAAGTCCTGCATCCAAGCTGTTTATGAAGCTGTTGAAGAGAACAGGGATGAGGATGGAGCCCTGCAGAACTCCACTAGTGACCATGATACACAAGGTGATGTCTTAACTCTCTGCCAGCTCCAAACTGGAGAAAGAAGCCAGCCCACAGGGGTGAGAGTTAGGAGCACTGCATGCCTGTTCTTCCCTTTCAGTCAAGCTTTTCTGTAGTAAAGAAGTACTAAGGCACCAAAAAACATATTGGGAAATTGGTCTCAGATATGAAGACAGTCTTGGAGTCAGGGCAGGAGGAGTTAGCTGAAGTGTTATCAGAGGCAACACATGGCTGTGTGATGGGACTTGAAAGGCAGTGAGGACATTTGCTCACTTCTCATCAGAGGAAGGAGGCCAGCCCTTATCAGGAATCAAAGCAGTATAGTAGAAGAAACTCCTCCAAATTGGTGCAAGGTAATGCAGCAAGGCTCTGAAATTGTCTAACATCTTGATGAACTGGAGTAGGATTTATGTATAAACAATGTCAAACAAGCATATTCTTCACAATGCTTTGCCAGTCACCACCTCAGCATTATTCATTTTGATACCTTCCGTGCTGTGAAAGCATGCATGAACCAAAAGAGTTTCACTGTGTTCTACAGGGCAGAAAAAAAAAAATTACAGATAAAAACCAAAAAGGAAATACTCATTATTACATATTGGCCATTTACTTGATAATGGCCCACAGTTACAACCAACATCCCTTGTGTTAGAATTTCATGCTACAAGTGCCCTCACAGTTTAATATAGAACTGCCGTGGTGTACTCTGTTGAATTACAAAATAACTAAATAACAATAATTAAAAAGGGATTTGAAAAAGCTAAGCTTTAATTTAAAATGATTTGCAATTGAACACTGAAATTTTTAAATCTCTTGGACTCTTTAACCCACATTTCCAGAAGGTTCCTGATTTTTTTTTCTCCATATAAACAGACAAATATTTTTTCATCATTATCAGTAACAGCACCAGTGATTCATAATTATTTTACTCTCAGAAAGATTCAAATGATCTGCAGATTAATGTCTATAAAATTCTTATCCTGTAGATAACAACCAGCAGTGGAAACACCATCCATAAAGATCACGAAGTGGAACATATGTTTAAACTCTTGATTTTTTACTGCAAGAAAGGTAATAGCCATACCTCAGGTAACTTGAGACAACAAAAATGCAAGGGAAGCTGGAATTCATGGGAATTGGTAGTGTGCTCTCAGAGAACAGATTTTTTTCTCCATACTATTTTATAAGTAAAGAGCAAAATCACTTTACCAGCTAATTCATCTCTCTACTGATCTGTTCAACAATGTAAAATCTTCATCCATTGTTTTTTATATGACAGCAATAGAAATAGTGAAACCCCTGGTGGATTTTATTAAGTCTTTAGCGAGTCTTTCTTTTTGGGATTAAATCTCACCTTTGCCTCTTTTTGGGAAGTAAGTGGACACTTAAGATTTATAGTAAGAAGACAGTTAAGCTTCAGGGGCTTAAACTACAGGGCTCAAAGTGGAGTTTCTCAGAGGCTTGGCTGTTTTCCCTGGAGACTTAACATCTGTTTGATCTCTACTGGAAGACTACTCACTGTGAGATTCCCTTAACTGGAGATGTCCCCAGCATTTATATGCTCCTTCTGGGACTTTGTGAACTGCCTTGTCCCCAGGAAGCACTGCTATCATGGTAGTGGATAAATCAGAACTGGAACTTTGATGTAAATGGGACTGAAGCCATTAATTGCTTTAAAAGTCTTTGTGATTTGTCTTGTCCCAGAGGACATGCAGTTATAGTGATTCAACGATCATACCATGCTCTGATGTTGCCAGGGCTGGATTCATTATTGCCTGAAACTGTAAAAACAAAGCTTTACGTGGACACTGGAAATTAGCTGAGAGCCAGTGCAAGGATGGGATCCATGCTACTTCCTTTTTCAGCCTTAACGACCCTTAGAAGACCCCAGCACTTTGTTAGTATACAGGAGTTTAGTTTTGACAGGTGGGGACACAACACTCTGGCCAGCTCTCTGTGTGTTGCCTCAGCAGCTACAGCCAGCTGCTTCTTCCTGCGTCCTTGGAGATGTTCAGACACGTTATAAATATTGGGCCTGGGTATTGCTAGCGGTTTGTGGAAAAATAGCATGTGGCCCTTTTACCAGAGCATTGGCTGCTCCTGTGGTCAGATGGGCTCCCACACTTCACAGGCACTGCTAGGTACTCCAAGTTATAGAGGTTTATATAATATAATACTGTGAAGTTTTGTGTCCCACAGGAGAACTACATGGGACATAGGTCTTGCACCGTTTTGGTTATGATTACGTGTGGCTTTTCAGTATTGCTGTCAGCCTGGTTTGCAAATTATCAGGATAACAGCCTATGAATGACTCTGCCTTATTGCACACATAAGGTAGCCTCTCTGTGCATGTATTAGTTGTCAAAGTCACCATTCAGCTCTGTTCTTAGAGTTTCCAAAACCTTTAAAGATATTTCTGCCCATGGATAAATCCTTGAACTCCAGAGCTCATGCGACACTGTTCAGAAATTGTACTCAGGTTTCAGAGTCCAAAGTGTCAGTGTATGTGCAAATTTTAGCCTAGCTCTGTGGACCACAAAACCAAGTCTATTACCTTCCTAGGATGAAGTTAATTCATTATACTGCGTAGAGAGGTCACATACATGTAAGAAGGAAATCAGATTAATTTTGTAGCCTTCACAGAAATAATTTTAAAATATACACAAAGACTGGAAAAAATGGCCAACATAATAACAGTAATGAAATCAATAATAGTAATAGAAATCAGCAATTTCTTTCCATTTTTTCAGAGCAGGCAAGGAAGAGTTAAAACAGTTTGTACCAATTATTGACTACAAGATCTGCAAATGATTGCATAAAATTTCCAAAATATGCCTGCAAGCTTCTATTATTGATGTTGTGCCCCAGGACATGCACATATGGATTTAATTGTCTAAAGTGTTTTATTAATTAAATTGCTATGATTTACCTCTCCCATGTTAGCATTTACAGTTTATGAAACAGCTCATAATTAGGAAATGACTCTACTGATGTTGCTTGTTTACTTTGCAAGCAATACATAATAGTGCCACATTCCTCTTTTTAAACCCACCCTCCCAGGCTGCCTTTTTTCTAGCCCGATTAATAGGCAACTGCTGCTGGTGCGTTAAATTGCTTTTTGGGTATGTTTAGGGGGGAAGATAACTACTAGGGTTACTGCTACTGTTACAGTGCACAGCAGCATCCTTTTTCCTAGACTAAAAGCTTCATCCAGACCTTGACGAAGTTAACAGACATCTTGCACTGGTGTGTTTTGAATCTGTCCCAACCAGCAAAAATGGAGGTATTTTTTTTCCTTCAATACAGCATCATGTTTATTGCAGACCACCCAAAATACTCTAACCAGACACATACTACTCTATTCTGATAAACAAGATTTTGAGTTTTCTTTACTGAATCTCAGAAAGATTTTCTAGAATACTTATGAATAAATGCCCTGAAGCTGTGCACAATTGGATTTATTGAAATGAAAGAAAGGCGGTAAGTTTTATGCTGAAGAATATTTGCCAATGAGTAGATCAGTATTACTACATCAAAAGGTTTCTTAGCTGATCTAACTGATAATCCATCTCTCTCTGAAAGTTAGTATTTTTAAATCTATAATTTAATTCCATACTCTCAAATTTTGTACATCTTTTTGCTTATTTAGAGAATGCAGACACAGTACATTTAGAGAATGCAGACCTACATGTATATGCAGAGGAAGAGACAGAAATGTTATTATAGCAGGCAGTTGGAATTCAAGATTGTTGTGGGTTCTTTCCAGATGAAATTACTCCTATTCTATTCTGTTCTATTCTATTCTATTCTATTCTATTCTATTCTATTCTATTCTATTCTATTCTATTCTATTC
>JAWMRA010000078.1:64163046-64395169 GCA_035584735.1 Pseudotriccus pelzelni | reverse complement strand
TTCTATTCTATTCTATTCTATTCTATTCTATTCTATTCTATTCTATTCTATTCTATTCTATTCTATTCTATTCTGACCAGAATGTAGGAGAATGATCTCTTGAGTAAAATTTGCCACGAAATATCACTTTGTAATTTATATAAACATTCTTTCTTTGTTTCTGTTCTGCTACATTTTACACTGGGATAAGATAACTCTACTGAGTTCAGTGAGAGTAGGGATAGACACAATGCAGCTGATGGCATTAATTCAAATACCATATAGTGGCTTGTTTATGATGCAAGCTAAGAATACCTGCATCTCTGGTTGAAAGATATATTTTAAAAACCCAAGGGAACAGAACTTTGCAGAGGAAAGAAAATATGAGGGATGAGAAACAGGACTTGAGATGTTCACATGGAAACTGGTGCTTTCTTCTGCAGGTAAATTTAAGGCTTCCTGTGAAACAAAAATCTTGCCCTGCTTAAGACTTCATTTTGTTAGTCTAGCAGTGTAGATATATCTGGATCTCTCTACATGTAAAAGTTCTTTGGGGAGAGATCATTAAATGGGATTTACTGACACTGTTGTATCAGTTTTGATTCTGGTTGATCAATGAGTGAGGTCATGGCCATCTTCAGTTTGGTTGATATTGGTTGATAAGTCAGTTGCTTCCTCCTTCTTTGCTCTCTGTGTAATAGGAATGGAAAATTTCTGTGATGAAGCAGTGAGGTAGAAGAGAGCTAAAATCAGATAAAAACGGAGATGTCAGGCATAGCCTTATTTAACACTTTTGAACAGGTGTCTAGCATTCAGAAAAGTTCATTTGAAGCAGTTCTGTCTAATCCTATGAAACCTGCTAGGCAGGCAGCACCTTTGAAAAACATCGTCTTGTTGCAAGTGTAAAAAACCTTAGAATGCTGACCAAAATACCACTATTCCTTCAGAGGCAGAATCTGATGTGACACAAATATCCTTATTCCAGGACAATCTTTTCAAACATTCATAAATTAGGCTAATGCTGTTTTACTACTGTAAGTAAACTAATACTCTTACTAGTACATTCACAATTATGGAAATAAAGAGTTAATTTCATAGGAGTCAGGATAATTCCTTCTGCATAAAACCAGTGTGGGAAAAAAACCCACCTCTACTCTTTTTCCGCCCTTTGCAAAGTTGCAGTTGACTAAGAATATTGCAACACCCTAGACTTACCTATCCTTAGGAAATGTAACATGGCAACTACTATCCTTCTAACACACTTGCAGGAGTACCCAAACCACACAAATCAACTGTTATGTGTTCAGAGCCTTCTTCCTCTTTGATGGATGGAAAGTGAATGGGAGGTAATTTGGAGGAGAAGCCTGACCAGAGTCTAGGTCATTGCAGTTGAGCCCAGGAGGGCTACCCTGTGTACTAAGCTCGGTACAGGCTGTGCTCTGTGTCAGCTTTTAACTCATTCTTGGTGAAAGTCAGCTGTGCACCTCTACTTGGTGCTCTGGCTTTCATAAGGGTAAACATATGAATGAAGGCCAAAGAGTCCCACTGTACCTCACAGAGGTCCTTACACATAGCCAACACTGCCTTTTGGAGCAATCCCTCTCTTCCCACCAACTGCCGCGGAAGCCTAGAAAGATCTGTTGGAAAGCTCATCTTTCTACTGTTGGAGTGGTAAAATTCCCTTTCCCCAGAGCTGAGGAGTTTTGAGTGGACGCTGCCTAAACCATGTCACAGGGCTGTACTCTCTCTGAATGCTAATGCACAAAGTCACCTCCTTTCCCTTCACGTTCATGCTTCAGGCATCCCACACCTTATCAAGGTGATTTCATTAGGATTCTAATTAAAAGCCTGTAAAGAAGTATCTCTATTGCTCTTTTCCTTGTAAATATTGTAACTTTGGTGTGCTGCTGGAATTTTGAAGTTGATATCTGTGGAATTAAAGTACCAATTAAAGCTTCATTTTGTCATTCGCTTCTCGATAAACTCCCTTACTATAGCTAATAAATTTAAAAAAAAAATAGAGCTAATCAGAAAAAAAGAAATGCATGGAATCCTAAAGATATTATCTAACCTTTATAAGACTCAGAAAACCACTTAGCACCAGCATTTGTTATAACGTGCAGCTCCATGAGGGCAACAGCAGTACACCTGCTATAGTAATGTTTTTGCCTCTTTGTAATATTAATTGATTGAATTTAAAATGGCAACATCAGTGTCAGCAGGACCTCTTCAAATCTCTGCCACGATTTTCAGTGTGTGTACAGAGCATTTCTGGTTGGAGCAGCATGTGGACAGCCTCTGGCTGGTGCAGAGCTCTGCTTGATCTCTGCTTGGCTGATGTAAGCCCTGAAGTGTTTTCCCCTCCTGGAACAACTCACCTTTGCTACAACGGACAGTGTAACAAGCAACCAGCACTGATTATGGGTAATGCTGCTGTGCACTCATGTGCCCTGTTGCAGCTGTTGGCTTCTAAACTAAAAGTGAAGGAGGAAAATTGATATAGTACATATAAAAAGAAGACTGCTTTTAAAGGCCTGTATACATATCTTGCTATCAAACAATTTTTTTTTAACAATAAAATATCATTTTCTAACTGATATTGGTTTGGTCCAAAGCCCAAGAAAAGCAAGGAGAATGGTTTCTTCCTTCTTTAGCCTGTAGATAAAGTCCTCTGAGCAATATTTTTTTCTCTCATCCATAAGTCATATAAGTGATGTGTAGAATCCCTGGTAAGTATTCCTTAAATTGTGCTTTGTAAGAAATAAGAAGCAGGAGTTTTTCCTATGCCTTTTCACATCCAAAATACATCCGAAGCTGGGAAGTACTGCATGTCACTGTGGCTGTAAGTGTAAAAATAGCTCATCTCTTTATATGTGGGGCCAGATGTTCAGAAATTCTCATCTTGCACAGAAGTACCAAACTAAGTATCCAGAGCCATGATACAAGTTGGATGACATCAATTGCAGCAGTCCTCTGGTGGCCTTAGGGCAGGATATGATGGTTTTGGATCCATCCAATGGCTTCTAGCATCCAACACCACATTGAGCATGTGTCCTCTTTTCAATGCCACAGATTAAGGTGATCATTTCAGGTGCACAGAAAGAGGAGCTGAGCCCTTTCAGTGAGCCTTCACTTGAAAATTTTGCCTTATATATGCCTATGCCAAGTAGCTGTGAATAAATGCTACATTAACAGTGAGATTGCTGTACATGTGGAAGACACACTTGGCACCCATAAAAAGATAAATCTATGTCATTTTCCTCTCCCATTTTATCTCTTGCGACAATATTAATCGGCCCCAAGTGACATATTCTATGATGGCCTTTTTTTATTAAGCGCTAAGCAAAACTTGTATTTCTCCAGAGCACTAAGGGACCACCAGTGTGAATCTGTCATTAACATGCTAAAGAGTTCTCCTCCAAGAATAGTGTGACCTGTTCGTTTGTATGTTAATAGAGCTTGTGTCTAGAAAGATTGGAAGGCAGTCTTCCACCAGGCACTGCCTGCTTCTGAGAACAATGCAGAGGAAGCCTATGAAACAATAGCAATAACAGTACCTTTCCTCTCCTATAACACCTTTCATTCAACCAACTCCACGCATCCTGAAAATTTATGAGGCCTTACAGCAATTCTAGGACATTGCATCCCCAACAATCTATTGTGGGAACTGAGAGGGTGTAGATTGGGAAAGAGTGAGATTTGTCATAGACTCCAAGGGAAGTCAATGGGAGAGCTGGATAGAAGCTAGAGTCCCAGTTCATACTCCTCTGAAGCCAGTCTATATAAGGCACCTTTGCTCTATACAGTGCAAGGAACACAGTGGGTTTAGAAGATTGAGAAAGAAATTTCTCAGTAATAAAAAAATCCATATCAGTTACTAATTTTCAGTCTGGGTTCCCGAAATCAGCTTCTGTATAAACACCTACATAAAAGTGCCCTTCTTTTCAGTGACAGTGAGCATACACAGCTAAATCTCAGCTTAAATTTAGGCATCTCAGTATGAATTTAGATATCTGGCTGAAAGCATTTAGGAATCAAACAGCACCACAGGTAAATGAAACTGGATGGTTTTTGAATGTACAGTTGATCTGTTTGGTTGTGTTGTGGTTAAGCTGCAACATATGTCTGTTAAAATAATAGAATCATCTCATAGGACCAGGCCATGTTGCAAAGACATACTACTGACAGAGAGACAGACGGATGAGAGGAGCTCATAATCCCATGCAGCTTCAGAGGCATCACCTGAGTGCAGGAGTGACAAAGGTCTGTGGAAACACTGGGAAGTTTTCCTCACATCAGCCCAGGAACACAAATCCTTCTGTAAGCACAGGCTCCTCCCCACTGTGTGTGGTTAGAAACACTTCTCCTGTAGCTTATCCACTACAGGTTTTAAATGAATATATAAGTGCACTCCTAGCAGCCATATTAAATACTTTTGAAATAAATTCAAAAGACTCACTGCAAAGAATGAAAAAGGCTGTCTCTGCTTTGCATCCCAATTTCCTTGTCATCTAGACAGAATTAAGGGGAAAGATGCAAAAAATCAATTGCTTTTCCTCACTTGGTCCAGATTTAAAAACATGCCTCCTCAGGAAAGCTGTGAATTGCATATCCCCAGCATATGCATATCCCCATACTTGTTCTAGGAAGGTTTTTGTATCACACAAACAGCGTAAACAGGCTGAATTAAATTGAGTAGGGCAGGTCAGCAAAATTCAACTTGTAGTTCTGCTCTGTCCCCAAGTTTGCAGATTTTGCAACTCTTCAATTCTCCTTATAGGTCATTCACGTGGACTGATAAATAGAGCAAAGCATGTGTACAGTAGAAAAAGTTGCATCTTTAATCAGAGGGAGAGTATGTGGCTCAACTCTGTACCTGTGTTCATTTGTGCATTTGCTGTTGTGTTCACAGTGAATGTAGAGCAGGCCATGAAACAATGGCATTTTTGGACCTGAAGAGCACTGAATCTGAGGGACAAGGAGAACCAACAAATCATACATATAATTACTTTGCCAGAGGAATAAGGGAGGTTCATCTGGCCAATTACAAGGACATGTATTTAAATGAAGAATTTAGAGGAAAAAAGTAATTGCTTTACGGAAATAATGGCAGGTACCTGGGAAGAGATGCATAAAAAGAATAAAAATTATTCATTAGGCAGGAATCAGAAGAGACCTAAACACACCAAGGATTTTCTTGCTGCATTCAGATGAAGCCAGAAGTTGGCATTATATAATTACAAGATTTTTTTTTTTTAAAATTCAGATGGAAAGTAAGTGTCTAAAACTCCTGCATATTCTGCAATTCTGGCTCTCATCCAAGCCATGGTTTAACCATGCTGTGTAGAAATTCTTTCTGTTTTCCTTCAAGAATTTCCTATTTTATGCTAAGGATTAATGCTGTCTGTCACTTAACAATATATCAAATAATTTAATTTATCCAGCAAGGTAAATGTCAGACAATATCTAGAAATATCACTTGATAAATTAACAGTAGAGTCTAATAACAAGGAGTTCTATCAAACTAAAACTAAAAAACCCTGAGTAATTTCCACTTTATTCCCTTTATGGTTCAAGGAACAGGTTGAAGTTTACTTCAATTGAAGGAGGTAAAATCGAACAAGTCATACTCTGCCTGTGTGGATTTAAATCCATGATGTCTAACAATAGACAAAAAGTTCTGAAAACCCAAGAGATGTGAAAGAGAAAAGAAGCATAAAAGTAAAAGTAAAAAAAAGGCAAACAGTATGGAAGAGACCAAAAAAGGAAAACTGGGAGACAACACAATACTTTGGAGAGGGCTTTCTGTAAATGAATGTTTTTGGGGGGCATCTTTACTTCCATACATGTTCATGCGATACAGAGTTCATTCAGGCTAAGGACAACAGCTAATTCACTCACAGTTGTACCCCAGCTGTAGATAATTGAACTCAGAATACCTTTTAAGTCTATTTTGCTACTTATAATATTCAGAGATCCCCATCAGCCATGCAAGGGTGTGTCACATTAGGCCATTTGATGTATCTCAGCCTAGCGGTAAAACTAGAAATAAAATTTACTTAACTGAGAGAATTGTATCAAAATCAGCATTATACTTCTAATTGCAACAACCTAATTTAGATGTGACAAATCAGCTAAGGAAAAGTTAGCATCAGCTCACAATAGCACTCATGACCTTCTTCCAAAGGGCAGTGACAGAGCATTTTGGTAAAAGAATTAATGTGAGTCAGATTAGGGTTACAAGTGTCTCTGGGAATTACCTGTCATCTAGAAGTAAAAGAGATGATGTCTATCTTACTAAAGCCCAGAGATGTAAATTTTATTGCTGACTGTATGAAACTGTCTCCCTAGGTATTTTTTTCCCCTGAAAAACAAATACCTTTTTACATTATTTAAATAGCATGCAATTAAGTAGCCAGGTTCCCATCTTGTTTAAATGGGGAAAAAACTCCAAAATTCCCCTACATGTCATGCACTCCATTCTCAGACTGTGACATAGGAGCATAGTAAGTGGTCGGGGAAAAAAAAGAAAAAAAAAAAAGACAAAACAGAGAATGTTTAACATTCAGAATTTGTCCACAGCCGATAATTTATTGGAACTCATCTGTAACAAGGCCTGGCACTGATTTATAAGTTGATTTGAAAAATAAATAAAAGTGATAGAAACCTGCATTTGGTTTTAATGATAGACTGTTGCAGCATGAAAAGTAAGGATATGAAACATTGCAAGGAAATTAGATATTATGCCCCGAAGACAACTGCAGCTACCAGCCCATTAATTGTTAGATATTTATTATTAAAAATTTCTTTTCATGAGTGACTGCAGAATATTTGCACTCTTAAAGTTGTTGAGTTCTGACATGAATGAAGCATATGAAGCTCATTTTTTCTTCCCTCCGTGTGTGTGTTTGTGTTTGTGGAGCTGACAAGGTAACTGACCCAAGAATGTGATGAATCTTTCCAGCACAAACCAAACACACAAGTGCTGCCTCTGCATTGATACTGAATAGGATAATGAATACTGGGAAGTTTGCTACTGTTCTGAATTTCAATAGCAAGGGTCTTGACAGTGCTTGAAAACAAGTCTCTCTGGAAGAACAGAGGGCTCAACACCTTTTCCAGTGGGATGAACAGCATTCCCAAAGAGCTCTGACAATATATTTGGCTCACATATCATCTCCTGTGCATTCCCAGAGCCGAACCGGTTATACAACAAGTGCTGCAGAAAGGAGGAGACAGGTATGTAGCAAAAACCAGGAGTGTGTGTTTGACAAAGAAAGTAAGTATAATTTTTGTAAGTGCTCTAAAGCTCTTGGCAAACCGAGGTATTATATCATGCCTTAAAAGTACAGAGGAAATTCAAATGAATTATGGAACAAAATAAGTTCACAGAAAGGCAAGACAGTTTAACACACCCACCTACTTCTCCACCCTCAACTTAAAAAACAGGCAGCATTGGTGACCTTTTGGCTAAGCAGGATCTAAGGGAAAGAGCATGCATAGGACTGATGCCCATGAGGCATGGCACAGGGAGGTGTGCGTGCGTGCGTGCGTGCATGAGTGTTGATTACCACATGGAATGGCTGAATAACTGTGGGTTCTGACCTGCCCATAGAAATGCAGACATTAACATGCCCTTTCTTTTAAAAGCACTTTAAGCACAACTAAGGAAAATGGGAAAGGGGCAGGGAGAGAGAAACATAATGTTTTATTATTACATGGCTGCTATACTGCATTACTATCTAGACACACAAAACATTGCACAAATACATGGAGAGAAAAGGTCCCCGTCTCAATCAACCTGTGATTTACCTGTCTCAGAATTGACTATGAATTATTAATAGCAGTTATATTAATTAAATATGATAATAATTTGGCCACAGAAACTTAAAGGAGAAAGATCAGATTTAAATCCTTGTTCCTTGGATTGTCTGGGGCAAATCCTGATGGCCTTGAACAGTGTTTGGATCATAAGAGGCAACTTTTGACTGTTATAAGCAAAGCAGTATAGGTGTCCTTGTTCCTCTTTTCCCTTCTAAGTTGTATAAGCAGTTTATCCCCATTTCTCTATCCTAATTCACTCAGAAGACTGTATCTCTAAGGCCACATGCACAGTACAAAGGAGATTTTCAAAGGCAGGGATGTGTTCAGCTCATGGTAAAAGATACCTCGTACTTCATCCTTGGGATGTGACCATTTCTTTCTCCATAATGAAATACAACTTACTTTTCTTTCCTCATGGATACTTCTGAGTTGTTTCTAATGAAGATAAACTCTGGGAGGCCAATATCTCCTTTTCAGAACATGGATTTAAAAACAGAGGAATATTTTATGCAGTGCAAAAAGAGACAGGCAGCTATTAAAGAAGATTCACAGTTATAGGCAAATATATTAGTGGTAGGGTTAGCTCTTGAAATAAGAATTTATAACATGCCTTAACCTAATCCCTCATTAAGATAATTTATTTCCACCCTCAAGGTCTCACATCACAGCTAGCACTAGGCAAATAATTAGCAACAAACAATTCATTTGATCAATTTCAACTCCTCTTTTTTAATGAATTGTCAACCAATGCAGTACAATTTTCTCAAACATATTTATAATTCAATGTTATTTTCAAATTTTTGTAGTTCATTGTAGTCTGTTGTTTATCCAGGAAGAGTTGGGTGCTTGATGGTAGCTAGTCAAGGCATTTTGAGCAGATGCAGAAGTTGCGTGATATAATTGTGTTCTCTGCCAGCAAAGTGGGATGAAGGGATCAATTTTACTTGGTGAATACCCAGGTTTTCAAGATTTTAATATTATTTCCCCTAAATAAAGTTGAGTGCATGAACATTTTAATCCATAACTCATAGATGACGATGGTAATTCTCTGCTTTGGGATCACATTGCCCTAGAGACTCACAGGTCTCTTTCTAAAAGGGTGGGAAAGGGACCTACTTCTGTCTTGCTGCTGTGAGAGAGCATCCTGGCAGCAGGGTGGTTGTAAGCCTATGTGCTAATTAGGGTAGCCTTAGGAAGTTACTGCATCAGAAGCATTTCTTGATGAATCTCCAGCAAATATCCAAACACTTGCTGAAGTACTGACTAAGCTCCTTGCTCATCTGCCCTTCTTTCTGCTGTGGAGAAACCTGTGGGAGTCTAGTTAGGAAACGTGGCATCCGGAGGACTGAAAGGTTGTGAAATGAATTAGGGTCTCTGACACAGCCCTATCTGGGCCACCACAACAGCCCTGGAAGGTATTTTCAAACTACATTTTTTCATGTTATCTCAGCCAGAATGAGAGCAGTTATCAAACTAATGAAATTCTTACATCTCTGTCAGCTGATGGGAATAAAGTAATGCAATATTGTTTCCTAAAACAGACATATAAAGCCACTGACTATAAGTGCAACCTATAAAACAAAGGAAGAGACATACAGAGGCAGAAGGCAACAGGCTGGGATCCATCAGGCCCACATTACAATCACCCTGCCCAGCACCTCTGTGTCAGCCATCCTCCCTTCTTTTTCTCTGAAACGGGGGAGAAATATTTTGTCATTTTTCACATGTGGCTGATTGGGAACATGCAAGGCAGAGCTGATTATGTGTTACCCCAACACAAACAGCGATAGGTGGTTCAGACAATCTCCCTAAATCAAGTACTGTAACTCCAGAAGATTCGATTAAATTCACATGTATGAGACCACACAGAACATAACTAAAGCCCCCAACTGAACCTCAGCCCTGCAGAGACATGAAGCTGCAGCTATTCAGTGACAGACAAACACTTTAGCTCTTCAAATTAAGCACTTTTAAAACGATTCTATACACTTTTCCTTCAGTGTTTTATCCTTTGCATGCCTGGACGCATGGCAGATAAAAGGTATGGGGTCTTTGGGATGGGGGGGTTGGTGGGTGGGTAAAGTGACAAACTGTGCTGTTCTGATTGAGGATAGTTACATCCCCACAACATTTATATTCTGTACATTACAGTACCAAAATATGACTTAATTTTAATTTCTCAAGACATTCCCTAAGATAAACTATTAAAAATCTGTTACATTAATGCCAATTAAGAAATTCTACTAAAGTATTAGCACTCAATATTCCAAATGAAGACACCATTAAAAATAAAAAAGCTCTACATATATACATATCTCTACTCCAAAAAAAAGTCTAGAGAAAATCAAAGAAAAACAAGGAAGTATCTTGACAGTTTTCCCCCCATTTACTTGCAGGTTTAGAGGAGTTTTAGAGTAGCAAGATCTTGAAACGGTAAGTAAACCAAACCCCAATATTTCTCCACATCAAGAATGCACTCTTGACCTCCTGCTAAACTGGCATCACAATCTGACTTTGGAGGAGTAACAGAAGTGTAAGGAACAGACTCCCAGGTAATGATGTTCCAACTACAATGCTAGTGAAACACAAAGAATAAAATTCAACAGAATAATTTGTTCTGATTATATTTCATCCTGTAAAATTGGTAAGATACAGTGTACCATTTTATAGAAAATCTACATAGAAGATCTAATTCTTTTGTTTCACTTCTCTCCTAGCTACAAAAATGCCCAAGGAAATCCTGTTGCACAACGCAGTGGGATAGAATCCCTCCACGTTTTCATCCTCATATTTGAACCTACTCTATGAATTAGTATCATTACAGTCTTCTCAAGGAAAATAATAGAAAGGTATTCCAGGAGCCAAGATGAATGGTCTGGTAACTAGATCACTGGGTAAAGGTTTCCTATTCCAGCACTTCCAGTTGTCATGGTGAAAGCAATACAAAATGATTTTAAAAAATCTTGCTCGGTATAAAACTAGTAACTGGGATTCCAGGTTTTAATCTGTATTCTCCAGTTATGAAGAAATGAAAAGGGTGAGGGTAGAGGAGCAAATACGGCAATAAAGCCATAAGCAATCTGGTGTGGGATGCTCCTCTCACTAAAAGGAGCAACATTCTCCCAAAGGCTCACATCCCCATGTAGCTACCTCAGCTCTTTTTCTGTTGCTGCCTCACAACATCCATGGGCAGAAAAATCAAGCTTTTTGTGAGAAATAACAGAGGTAATGGATGTACTGCCAGGCCTCCCTGCTGTGGCAATTTGGAGAGGATGATGCGTTACACACCATCTTATTTGCTGTTGTGATGAGCTTCAGACATGTACCATTATTTATTACATGATACTGAGAAAATAATGCATGTTTCCAATTCTATTGAAGAGAGATTACAATAACAGAAATGAACATGGAGAAGAAGAGATGCAGACAGTTCTTACTGTGAGTCTCAATAAATAAATGAAACAGAGGAGATAAAAGCTTAACATTGAAAATTACTTATGAAGAATCCACTGCACCACAGAATTTTAACTAGGAAAATAAAATAAATTAAAAAAATCAACCTAAACTCCCCAAACTGTGCAAAAAACAAGTATACACACTTTCAAAAAACCACACATTTTAACACTGTAGGTTACTAGCAGAAAGAGAACAGTTAATCTGATCCAACAACCACAGGTCCAGAAGAAGAAATCTAGCAGATGGCAGAGACAGCATACTAAATCATATACAGCTCCCTTCAGCCACCTGCATACCTACCAAACATGGCTCACTCATTTTCAATTTGGCACAACTATTCTCAGATTCAAAGGACCTGAAATAAAGATGACTGACAGAAGCCATTCTTCCAACCATGAAGTCTCAGCATACCTAAAAAGATGTCTTTGCCCATCAACAAACACGTACATTAAGGTTAATCTGCCTTCACAGTGGATCTCCACAGAAGAGAAGCTTTGCACAGAGAGGGGTGGTCTAGTGCTCTTCTGTGGTGATTGAATTTGGTGTTTTCAGAATAGTAGTTAAGGCTCAACAGTATTTCAATTGTCTTCAGTTCCTTTGAAAAAATCCCTGTCCCAAGCCTTAGTCTGATTACTGAAACCCGCTTTTTATCTGTTGCATCCAACATTATGTAATGAAAAAATATGACAGCCAAGAACTAAGGCTACTGTTCTACAAAACATCTTGGTTTTCATTTCTTTCCTTATTCTACCACAGTGTACAGTGCAGAAATAAAATCTGGTGAATCATACCACATTGTACCTTTCTGATACAGAGCTACACCTGTTCTCCATACAAATTTAGCTCTCAGTAGGAAGAAAGCTAGCTCTCTTAACATTTCTATTTAGAAGTCAAACCATGTATCATTTGTACACAGTCTACGCTTCAGCTTCTTGGAAAAAAAATCTGTGAAAGAACAGATTATATTCAAGCTGTGTTGTAACGCAAAATTTACCAAGTCTAAGATGGTCTGTTCAAACAGCCTTTACCTATGTGTCTAGGGATTCAAAAGCTTTAGGCAATGATTGGTCTCATCCCTGGCAAGCACGCAAGCAAGCATGATTGCTTAATCTCAGGCTGCTTTAATCCCAGGAAAGATGAAGTCTGGAAACCAAGCTTGCAGAGACAGACATGACTTATTTATTAAGGATAAGGAGTCCAGGGAAATCAGGTGTGCCTCATAGTAAGGATAAGCTACTTTTAAATCAGTTCTTATCTACATAGTTACACAGAATTTGTTTTCTTTTATATATTTCCTAACAGCAAGAACACAGTCTTCATTTGAAGAGGCCAAGCACTCACACTCAGATTTTGTATATTAGCTGCACTACACAGGATAGTGTAAACTAGGTGTACAATACTATCAGCTGTTAACTTGAACTGCTTATTAAGGGCAATTTTTAGTGTATATCTCACTAAAATGATTTTCCAGTACCAAAATTTGGATAGTACATAAAATAAATAATCCTAACTTTAGGCTACATCAACAAAAGATTAAAGACATGTTAAAGCCTAAGGAGCTTAAATTCTGCTTGTCACTGCCTATATGAACTCCTCTTTATGCATTAAAGCCTTCCAGGGGCCTCAAATCGTCTTTGAGGACATAGAATCATAGAATAGTTTGGTTTAGAAGGGACCTTTAAAGGTCATCTACTTTAACACCCCCTGCAATAAGAAGGAACATCTTCAATTAGATCAGATTGCTTAGACCCCTGTCAAACGTGATCTTGAAAGTTTCTAGAGATGGGGCATCTACCACCTCATTGAGCAACCTGTTTCAGCGTTTTGCCACTCTCATTGTAAAAAATTTCTTCCTTATACCTAATCTACATCTACCCTCTTTTACTTTAAAACCACTATCTCTTTTCATACCGCAACAGTCCACGGTGTACAGTTTTTCCCCATGTTTCCTGTACACTCTTTAGGTACTGACAGGCTATAATCAGGAGCTTTCTCTTCTTCAGGTTCAGCAATCCCAACTCACTCAGCTTTCCCATGTAGGAGAGGTGCTCCAGCCCTCTGATCATCTTTGTGGCCCTCCTCCAGACTTGCTCCAGCAGGTCCATGTTCTTCCTGTGGTGGATGCAGTACTCCATGTCCACCACTGTCCAAATCCTGTGGCTGCAATGTCTATCTCAAAATGAAGCCTCCATCAAGTTCAAAATAAATTGTTCTACCTTTAACAATTTGTAAGAATACGCATTACTGGATTAGGAAAGGGAGAATTTAATATAGAGGTTACATTTAAAGACACAATGAGCAGAGAAGCCATATTGATCTTCAAACAGCACCATTCATCATTGGGTAATGTGGCTTTTCTCTCCTCAGCCATAGATGTCAGAGACCCATTTTCCCCTCAGGTCCCTTCTGAAGGGGTAGTTTTAAAATACAGGTCATCCTCAAAGTCGAGTGGGGCACTTCCAACTCTTATTGCTATCGCTGTTCTTCTCATGACGGACATTCAGCTGGACCCTGACATTCAAAGTAAGGCTCAGATGGGTTTGAATAATTCACCTACCTACAAATTTGAGTGACTATACTTTCTATAAACAGCCTATAAGGTAACCCACTTACTAAGCATAGCCTGTGGAGCCCTTCATTTTCTGTGCAGAGGGCTCTTTACCTAGTACACATAGTCCTGCAAAAGACCATGATAGGTCTCGCATAATGGAGCTACCATGAGGGCTGGGAGTCTTTGAAGTCACAGAGCAGCACACTAGGAGGAAGAATCTCTGTAGTGGGCAGTAAACAACACCACATTATGCGTGAAATGGGGCTGTGGAACTTTCACAGTGCTTCATCACTGTTGTGTCATTCCTGTTCCCCTGATGTGGACAAGGACTTTTCAGAGGTTTGATTATATCCATATTTATGTTAGCACTGAGTACCAGTAGTCAGTGTAGTGCTATGGAAACCTAAAAGAGTTCAGGAACTGAGAATGAGGCAAAAATGAAAAAACAGGAACTTTAGCGTATCAGGAAAGATTTATTATTCTACAAATGGTAGCAGTGAATGGAACCTATAAATGTGTCTAAATTCCCAAAGGTGATTCTAGTGGCCTACTGATCCACTCACCAATTGTTTCATAGGCTGTAACTGAAGCTAGAACCTTTCTCATGTAATAGCACTGTTTTTGTCCTTCATAGGGAGAACACTCTCTTTCATCTAGATCAAAAATGCACCTTCCATTTTCTTATGAATTCTAGAGACTTTCGGGATGCCTATGTTTCCTCGAGATGTAGATTGCACAGGAACTTAAACACAGACACTCTTCTTAAAACATGTGCAAGGCTTGGCTTGGTAAATCCAGCTTACTGCTAGTGCTATCTAGAAAATCCAGTACTAAGGTGAGCACAGAGACTTGCTCTATTAACACAGAGCAAAGCAGACATACTGTCGGCATGGAAGCAACCTGTAATGCAGCCCTCTCCCATGTCTGACTGGGTATCACCCAGAACATGTCATCACCAAGTCTATTTCAGGAGCAGAAGTTTCCAGCAGAAGCCAAACTTACAACATTCTGTATTCAAAACAGATCTATTTAATGAACTTCCCCTGTACTGCTGCAGTTACAGGTACCATGGCAGGGTACCACGAGGCAGGCTGTTATCCATGGATAACAGTGGTATTTATTTCATGCGCGTGTGCACGCATGAGTTCCAGTGCTGCTGGGATTCAAATGTTCAACCTGACACAGCAACTTTGCTTCAGTTTTCCACTGTAAGAGATTTTTGCATAGATATGCTCATATTAACGGCTCCTTCTACAGAACAGTATTTAATTGGAATTTATACCGGGGTTCTGCACAAGTAGGAAGGCATCTACCACAGTTGTCCATGTTCGTGCAAAATGCTGACCACTACAGGCAGAATGCAGTGTAGCAACACTTCTAGCAGATACCTGCAGATGGTGCACTAAAACACCAAGCAGCACTGCAAAATCTAAATGCAGAAAATAAAAAGCAACTCTGAACTCCTTCATGAATACCTTCAAATAGTTCTGTACTGACATTATCAATTTCATCGGCAAGTTTCTTGCATTTGCTCTTAGAGGTTCACATACTCGTTTTGCATTGAGTGGCAGTTACCCAATGAAGGTCTCTCTCTCTCTCTCTCTCCCTCCAAGGGTGCTCTCACAGTCATAGTTCAGCCAGAATCACACCATCAGGTGGTGTCAGCATGGCTTCGCCAGCTTCAGCAGAGTTACTGTAGCCAACCAGTGAAGCCTTAAGATTTTTAGCTTTTTGCAGATTTTAATGTAGCTGTACAGTCTCTCACACTTTAGAATAGTAGTTAACATTTACCAAACCCTATTCCCCCATTTCATATAGAATTTTCTAAATTCTTTAGGCTTGTTTAGGCTAAAGACTAAAGACTTTCAAGGCAGGACTACAGTAAATACATTCTGTTTAAGAACATATGCACTGCAGGCCTGGTCATAGTCAAAGCAACCTTCAAGCCCAGAATCTTGGAGATGCTCCAAAGACACTATGTGCTGTGAAGAAGAAGAAGATGAGGAAGAAAGGGGTCTTGCAGTCTTCTACTCATTTCCAGGGAGGCATGCTGGGGGGCAGATCTGGGAGCGGGTAGTTCTCGGATCAGACTGTAAGTTGTGGGACCCCTGGGGCACACGCCTTTTCATACTCCTTGCGGCAGAAGGCCTCCATTAAAGACCCGTTGGCTATCTTATCTCTACTAAATTAGCCTGGTGAGTTTTTTGCTCCCAATTATTAAGCAGCAGCAGAGATGCTTGGTTTATGATTTAAGTACATTTATTAACACTTTGTAAACACGAGAAAAAGTGGAAGATACACAGAGATATTAAGATTTATGATCGCAGAATTACTGCGGTTGGAAGGCATCTCTGGAGGCCATATGGTACAACCTCCCCTGCTCAAGCAAAGCCATGTATAACAGTTGCCCAGGATCATGTCCAGAGTTTTTAAATATATCCAATGATAGAGACTCCACAACCTCTCTGGCCAACCTCTGCCAGTTCTCAGTCATCCTGACAGGAAGACAATGGTTCCTGATGTTCAGAGGAAAGCTCCTGTGTTTCTGTTTGTGTCCATTGCCTTTGTCCTGTTACTAGGCATCACTGAAAAGAGCCTGGCTCCATCTTCTTTGCACACTCCCTTCAGTATTTATCCACATTGATGAGACTCCCCTGAGCCGACTCTTCTCCAGGATGAACAGATCCAGCTCTCTCAGCATTTCCTCATAGGAGAGATGCTCCAGTTCATCATCTTCATGTCCCTTTGCTGGACTCTCTCTTGTAGCCCCATCTCTCTCTTGTGGGGAGCCCAGAAGTGGACACAATACTACTGGTGTAATGAAAATTACAAGGTAAACCTTTACACTTAAAAAACAAGTAAGGGGAAAAAAACCCTGAGGAAGCACAAAACTGAGAAATCTAGGAAAGAAAACATCTAAATAACCAAAAGTGTAGAGAAGCAATACATTCCTATGAAACCTCAAAACCTCAGCAAACCAACAGAATCCAGGTGTAGAAAAGTGTTAAGCCAGCATTATATTTTAAGCTGAGTATTTGTACATGAATGTTCTTTCTTGCATTAGTCTTTGCTTCTCTACAAGTGAATGGTGAAAAGATACGGACCTGGCATGACACCATTATGCTCAATTCCTCATGTGATGACAGTTCCTCACAGTCCTCCAATGGCAGCAGCTTTTGACCAGCAGCAAGATGCACCAGTCACCTTAAAGTGAAGGATATTACACTTCTCCTACAACTGCTAATCTCTCTGATTTGCTTCCATAGCAGTGTTCACAGAAAATACAACAAATCAACAAGAACCTAACAATGCAAGGAAGCTTCAAACAAAATGCAGGAAATCTATTTTATGGCTGTCTTAATTCCCCTTTAAATTATGCTAGTATAGAACAAGGAACAGAAACAACATCTCTAAAACTGGGGTGAAAGAAAACTGAGCTTACATTGGTACTGCTTTGTTTAAGGTACAGAAGAGCTCTGCCGGACTTGAGGCATAGAAGAACTGAGGGTGTTAACATCTATTCCTTGCTCACTGCAGACTTACTAAGCCAACTTCGGGCAAGTTACCATTTCTACATCAGTGAAATGGAGACAGCACTTCTCTGCCTTATAGGCAAGACTGAAATTAATCTCTATAAACTGCCTGAACAGTCAGGAGTTTTATATTAAATATTAAAATTAAGATTTTTAAGCAGGTAAAATGTAAAAGGAAAAAAAACACCTTCCAATAACAAATTCCGAGCTATTACCTAAACCATATATAAAATCCCTCCAGAAAAAAGTATTAATGCATTTAATTACTTCCTTAACTTGTGAAGTTTACTTATTATTTCCTGCCCTCCAGAGTATACATGCAATTTTATACCTCTTTTCAGAACAGTAAACAACTCAAAAAGTTTCCATGACTGAACAAGAAGCGGTCAAACATGAGACAAGGGCTTATTTCTGCCCGGGAGCATGAGAGGCAGAAAAAAAAAAGAAACAATTAAGACACACCAGGTTAGTACGGAAGGCACTTATTAAAGAAAAAAAAGAGCACTTGCAATAATTTATTTCCTCTTCCTTTAGTTCTCAAAGGCAAGCAAGGGAGAAGAGAGATTTTCTTGGAAGATGGAATGAGGTCAAGGAGTTAACTCATACGTGTACTCATCAAGACCTTTCCAAAAATAACGGAATGTATGAAAGATTTTTTTCATGGAGAAAAGAGGATTTAAAAGAATCATCCAGATGGTTATGACTGATATGAAACAGAAAATATGGAATGTGACCAACCTGCAATAGTACGATGTAAAGCCCTTAAATGCAGGAATATAAACCTGAAACAATGCATAGTGCATAAACAGAGCACGCCAAAAAGGGAATTACCATCCAAAAGTAAGAAAGACAAGTAAGGAAGTAAGGAAGACAAGTAGGAATGATGTATGCCTAAGTTTAACTTAAAATGTTTGGTAAGTTCAAAGCACAGGAGTGGTAAAACAAGATTACAAAAAGCAGTTTAATGCAGTATGAGAAAACAGTGTAGGTTTGGGGGGCAGGGGTGCAGGCTCAGGGCATTAGTCCTCCCACACTTGTATTCACATACAGGTACCTGAATAATTAGCAGCTCTGGTGATACTGATGTACTGAATGAAGAAATAATGAAGAAATCCACTGCACAGTCAATTACTTTGTTACTGAAGTGTGCTAAATAAATGCAAAAATGTAATGTGAAAGCAACTGCAACTGCATGCTAATTTAGGAAAACAGAGCTCCCTCAGTTTTCCAAAGGAAGGAGAAGTAGAGGGTGTCACAGAGGTAGATTGCTGACATCAGTGGAGACACTGGTCAGACTTAAAATTTACTGTGACCTTCAATGCCATTATAACATTTTTACATTGCATATTTTTTGTAGAGGGGAGAAAGTTGTGTAGCATAAGAATAAGAAGTAACTATTTCACATTATACTTAGATAATAGACCTTCTGGTAAGAGAATTGAATGGTTTTTTCTGTAGTTTCATCATGCCTACTATAAAGAGTCCAGGAGCCAATGAGTATAAAATGCAATAGTTATTACGACCAGGAAGGGTTAAACAACACCCCAATATAAGTGCTCTTACACAAAAAATAAAGAATTTACACTTATTTTGTGGACAAGCCCTTATTCATATTTCATAGACACAAACCCAACAAACATATACAGTACGGAAGACTCTAAAATTTTGTAATAAGAACACTTGTAGTTTTGTAAGGTTCTCTTCCTTGCATGCACTATGAAGCCTATTAAAAAAAACCATAACCCCACAAACAGTGTTTCACTGAAATGAAGGTTTTCTTAATGAAAGCATGAAACTGCACAGACCGTGACGGGTGGGAAATTATGAACTACTCTCACCTGTGTGTGCATTTTCTTTATCACACATATTGTTGATTTGCAAGTACTAGACTCACACCTATGAAAATAATGAGCTGACTCTTAAATTTATGCTATTAACAGTAAAACTACAATGTTCATTTGTGTATAAAAATAATTTCTAAAGTATACCTGTAAAACAAAACATATATTTCTACAGTTAAGAAAATTAATAAAAAAATAAATCAAAACTTCCCCTAATGTGAGCTTCATTAACTTAGCCTTGTATACAATAGAGAATAAGTTAAAAGGTGAATTATTGTGAACGCTATGCTCTCCAAAGAGAGAAAACAGAGACAAAACTGGATTATATAAACAGCTTGGAAGCCTACATATGACATTTGATTTCTAGTCAGAAACTTTGTGACTTCTAATCTATTTCAATTAAACAGGTGCCAAATAAATTATATTTACTATGATTTTCTGCATGTATGGTAGCTTTCACATAGTTTGTTTTCCTGAAGTTCAATAAACTTTAGCAACAGACAGAGTTTACAGATGGCAGAACTGAGACTGTAAAACTATCTTACCCTCACTGGAAAGAGCAACTTCATATAGTGAAAAGAATACAAGGGAATGTAAGAGTTCATAAATATTATGGGGAAAGAAATGTAGCAATCCACTTGACTTGGTCAAATGCACTCTTACACCAAATCTGAAATTGTAACACATTATCATACCTTACCATAAAACTTTGACTGTAACATGAAAATGGAAGGTCATGGCAGGCCATCCTTCTCTTTCAAGGTGTATCTGTTCATCAAATTCACACCTCTCTACCTTACCCAGGACACAGTCAATCATGCAGCAGCTGGGATTTTAAGAAACAATACTGTCACATGCAATAAATTCTCTGGGCAACAACTGGCAACAACTGGGCAACAGTGGGTTTGTATGCATTGAAAGGCTTTACTGACACACTGGAGTAGCTTGAGTGCTGGAGACAGTGCAGTGATGTTAGCACAGCTCTTCACTTATTCCTTCCATGTGCTAAGATGGCTATGTTATTCCGTATTCTATTCCATACCTTACTTAATATGGCACATGCTAGCTACCAACTTCATAAGCAAAATTTAAGGCACATTTTGTGTCTGTGCTTTGATTACAAGCTCCTTGGAATAGAAATTCTTCCTAAGTGTCTGATAAGCATTTTGCACATTTTGAATACTTGCATCGACTGGCAGTTTGACAGAAGGCAATCCTGTGAGATATTTCAATTCTTTGTACATTCCTTCTGACTATATGTTTCTATTATCCAATTTCCTTTTGTCTAAGTTGAAAGAACACACACCAAAATGCATCTAAGCAACACAACAACAAAAAAATCATGACCACATAAGAACAATGATTTGTAAGGTGATTAGTATTTTTAAAGTGCTTTGCTAAATATATAAAATGAAAGAGATGGCAAATAAGTCTACAGCGAGTTGAATATGAAAGTAAGAGAAATAAATGGACTTAGTCTTCCTAAATTCATGATGAAAAAGACAGACTGGTAGTACATTGTCCCCTCTTGTCATTAAAGAAAGAAAACCGTAATCTGTACCCTAATCCTCTTAACTTCATCAGAAGATCACACAAACACAATACATATTCCAAACACATTAGCAGATGCTGTTATTTTTTACTCCAATATTGAAGTATTTCAATTTGATTATACTAATTTAAAGAGAACTTCCATGTCTCTTTACACCACTATGATACAGAAGGCCATAGGCCACTAAAATTTTTGTATTTCACCACAGAATAAGCAAATAACGGTTTCTTACACCACTGTTTCAATAACTTTTTTTTTTCATTCTGTGTTCTCACCCTGTTCAGGCCTAAAAGCCCATTCCCCCCTTACCAAAGTGTTGACTAAACAAACTCAGTCTCAGTTTTGTTACTTGCAAGCAATAGTCAAAAAGAGTGACACTAAGATTTCCACAAAAATTTCAATTATTACAATAAATACCGAGTTCTGTGATGATCTGAACAATAAATTAAAAAAACCCCAACATTTTTATTTAAAATGTAAAAGAGTGACAACATACCATATTCTAAACCTTTTACCTTTAAAATTGCAATTTGGTCAACCAGTTGGTGATTAGGTTCCATTAAAAGTTAATACAGCATTACATTTAAATTACTCCACCTAAACAATTAACAAAGAACCACTAATCTCAGATCAGCCACATGGCCAATATTATTAAAATGCCCAAACTAGCCTTCTACAGTGTCCCACTTGAGTGCAGCTTCTCAGCAGTTTGCCAGGAGCTGCTGTCCTTCATTGCCTGATAGAGCCATCTGGCAGTGGCCTGCAACACCTTTTACGATGAATTCAAGTGCTCTGAAGAAAGGGCTCACAAAACTGTGCATTTACAGCAATGTGCAAGCAGACAATATGCCTTCAGCTCCTTTGGTTTTAATAATGTTCCCTTTGGAAAGTGAATCAGTTGAAGACTGTTCCAATAAAATAGGAAGTCAAAGTCTGGACAAGGCATAAACCACTGTCTATACAGTTTGTGACAACGTCCTTGTTTTTCTCTCTTCCACAGTTTTTTTCCAAAGACCATGCAGTGAAGGCAGTTTGATTTTATCCATATTCTTACTGTAAACATTAAGAAATATACCAAGGACAACAAGTAAGCCTGACCACACGTACCTAAAGGGGAGGGAGAGGAGGGAAAAAAAGTTACCATTAGCACTTCTCTGTAGCAATTACATATCAATATATGTGGATTAAATAAAGCCCCTACATTAGGGAGAGAGGAGTTGAAGAAAAAAAGCCCTACAAATCAGTGGGCTGTGAATATCCTTGAATCTTTATTATTACTATCCTTCCACCCTTCTTTTTTCCTGTCCTGGCTGGAAAGCTTATTAAGGTCCATTTATAGTTAAATAATAACTAAACAGTATCTGTTATTTCTCACATGAATAAAATAATCCTGAGGATTTTAGTATGTTTTTCCTTCCTATGGTTATGAGAGTTATAGACTCTATTACTGGCCCAAAATGTGTTCTCACTCAGTGCCTTGTACCCATACTTTCTAATGTAGGCACATTTTTGTTTCAGCTCTCCATTATTTTAAGCTTCATGGTTTTTAGCTGGAGTAAATTCCACTTGGGTGTTTGGGTGTAAACTTTGTTCTTAAATCTCAAATAAATTGATATATAAAAATAAAATGGAATACTATTTTGTTTCAAACCAGAAGCAGTTAGGATCAAAGTAGCAACTTAGCTACATTTTTCAATGTATGCTCTTCCTTGAAATTAAAAAAAGGGAATAAACCTAAGCTCAAAAATCTTGTCATTTAATATCGCAAGATAATAGAAGCTTGCAGTTATTTAAAAAGGCTAGCTAAGAACTCAAATCTGAGCTTATAAAAGCGGAAACAATACCCTAATGGAGAAAATCCCTTTCTTTAGCCAAATCTTCCTCCACAGAAAAAATATCCACACAATTTATTAAGTACCATAAGCATTAGAAATTATGTAAAGTTTTTCTTTAAAAAAAACACAACAAAAAATACCAACACATGGAATAGCTTTTTAGAAAATAGACTTTTAGAAAAACGGAAACTATTTTCTCTAGTATGATTAGTATCATCAAGCCCGTCAGTATTTACAGCAAACTGCCAACATTCACAGAAGATATGAAATGACAAGTATGAAGCCCTGATTAATTACTGTTGTTATATTTCCATGATCAAGATGCGATTTCTTATAAAATATTTAATAAAACATTTTAAACTATAAATACTTACTGTAACGTAAATGGCTTTGCAAAGAACAAAAAAGAAAGCACAATGGTCATTGCTTTTCTTCCTGTTGTTACTGCAGAGGAAAACAAATATTTACCTGTTTAAGAATTCATTTGCAGCAAAAGAACACAATATAGGCTTCAGTATTAGCAGGTAACCTTGTTACATAATTAAGCGTCTGGCTAAAACAATGATCCCCCTTGGTGCACACACTGCAAACACAGGGCTAGAACCCTACACTGTTTGAAAACAAGGACACTGTGACAGCAGTATTGCCCCAGTCACACTGTCTGCAGCAAAAAAACTTCCAGAACAAGATTTGCTCTTTAATAACTTCATGCTAATCAATTCAGAGTCTCTGAAAGCAACAAACAACCCTTGCAATTATCTGATGTTATAAACTAATCTGTTAAAGCTTGGATACAACAAATCTCTTGCCATTTCCACCTCATGTTATTAGAGTTCAGCGGTGTTTTGGGCTCTGTTTTTAAGTGGAATGAGATTATCATCTCGTCGTTCTTTTGAAATTACTATAAATTTACCTAACAGTGCAGGGAAATACAATTTTAGTTAGAAACCTAAGAAGAAAAGGATGTCTGACTTCAGTGACTGCATTAGAAAGTTTTCCTCAAAAACAGTAAAAGATCCTCTTTGACATGTAGTCTGATCACTAGGAAAAAAATCAAACTAGTAAGAAGAGTGAAGAACATAATCCTGTTTCCAAAACGGCAGTAAACTCCTTGGTTACTCTCAAATTAACTACAGTTCCAACAATTATTTGAACAATTTCAATGCTATCTGCTACGAAAAAGGATACACCAAATTGAGTACTGGGTAGCATATACAAAGAAGTTGTAGAAAACGTTTTAAAGTAACAATGCAGCCAGGTACACAAGTTTAGCTGTGGAGCTAAAGGGCCTGAGAAGGCGTTGTTCTATATGACAGCACAGCATTCTCACTTGAGAGCAGAGTACAGGGTGCAGTAGGTCTGCACCTAAAGAAAATGATTTTTATTATTTATTTTTATTATTATTTATTTTATTAACAGAAATATTGTGCTTAGCATGAGATACTTTTTACTATAACTACTGGAAAGTCTTACTTGTGTAAGTAAAACTTGTATAACATCCAAATTAGTCGTACTGCAACATGGTAGCAAAAGGTACCAATGACTACTGAGGTATATTTCGTGCTCCTATGGTTGGTAAAGCAAGTTTCATTCTTCCCAACTCTCCCCCACAAACAAATATTTACTTAATAGTATGTTTTGTAGGGGAAGAAACAGACTTCACTACTGCTTCATCTCTTCCAGCCTCAACTTTTTAGTAATTTTAGTAATTTTTAGTAATTTTCTTTACATTTTAAGAAATTTATGCGCATCAAATAAAATGATTTCCTATTACATGAAATATTAAAGGAGAATGAAAAAGAAAATTGAGTTTTAATTAGAAAACAGTTTACAGATGAATAATTTAAAAAATGGTTAAATTACTTCAGTTTTTCTAATTACAATTATTTCTGTTCTTTCAAATCAGTTATTAATTAAAATATTTATGTAACCATTTCCTTCTAATTTAAGTGCCTTTTCTTCTTTTTCCCAATTAAGTCTGATAATTTCTCATTCTGCTAATAGAAATACAATTTTCATTAAACTCTTTCACCCCACTCCCCCTAAGAAGGGGGAGAGTGGATGGGGGAGGTGGGAGGGACAATAATGAATGTGGTGTTCATTGTGGCACAATAAACATTTTCACATTGCTACAGGCAAGACAGAAAGGGCTCAAGTGTTAGAATTGTCAAGGTCAGGCAAAGGAAAACATGGGAAAGGTTTGCTATTCCACAGCATCTTTTAACATTTTTTAGTACAGTGAAACCATTTTTTTTTTTTAAGAGCTATTTTAACACATGAACCAATCCTCTCATCTGGGTCAATTTCCAGTCAGGAGACCTACTGAACGTTGTTAAAAACAAATGCAAAACAGACATGCTGCAGAGGAAATAACTGATAGGAAATCAGGGCATGCAATCCTCAGGGTCAGAAAACAATGTTTTCAACTCCACTACTGTGAGCAAATTAGAGCATCACCTGACAGAAACCAGGGGTTTTTTTTAGGGGTAAGAGGAAGAAAAGAAAGTAGCTACATGGCATCTTGCTACACCTTCCCCCCACTAGCAACTTACGTTTGTAGTTTCATGCACTTAAAAACAATGTCGCTGCCTACTATGCCTTTCTGGAACATCCTTACTTTTCTTTCCAGGTTTCAAATGATACATGCCTTTTCCTTACACTTTGCTATATTTTCCCATGAAGGCAGGCTGAGAGAGTTGGGGAAGAGCCCAACTGGGAAAGTTCAGCCTGGGGAAGAGAAGGCTCTGGGAAGACCTTATAGCAGCCTTCCAATACCTAAGGGGGGGCCTGCAGGAGAGCTGGAGAAGGACTTTTTACAAGGGCATGTAGTGATAGGACAAGGCGGAATGGATTTAAACCAAAAGAGAGCAGCTTTGGATTAGATATTAGGAAAAATTCTTTACTGTCAGGATGTTGAGACACAGGTTGCCCACAGAAACTGTGTCTGCCTCACCCCTGAAAGTGTTAAAGGCCAGGTTGGATTGGCCTTTTGAGCAAACTGGTCTAGTGGAAGGTATCCTTGCCCATGGCAGCAGCTTTGGACCTAGATGTCCTTTGAAGTTCCTTCCAGTGTAAGCCATTCTGTGGTTCTATTCCAATTTTTTTTGGTTTAGAACAGTGTTGTTTGTTTTTGCACTAAAACATAGCACAGGCTATATGCACAAGTTTACTTAATAGGCTCTTCAAGATTGAGACTGTGGCACAAAAAGAACCAGGGAACTCTCAAACACATTCTACTAGTGAAGATCCATGCTGCAGAAATCAGCCAGCACAAAGAACAGATAAAAAGTCAGAGAAAGAACAATTCTCAAAAGCTCTGTCCTAAATAATAGAATAGGATTACTTTGTTTTTATACAAAAGCAGAAAAGATATCATTTGTTCATACCTGTTACAGCGAGAAGGGCACCAAATATTTTAATCAAAGCTAGAACAAAGGATATGCCAAAATACCCAGTCAGGGAGAAAAGGAATGCATAACCGTAAGTCTGAACTAGATGCTGCAACAATAAAAAAAGCCGGTTAGAAAAATGTAAAACAAACCCCGAGGTATTGCAAAATGACATAAAACTACAGACTTTAATCAACTGCTTGAGCAATAATAAGCTGTTTAACAATGCATTCATGCAAAAATCCTTATTTAATTTTAGTTAAATAATGGAAAAATAATAATGAAATTATAAGCTCATAAGTCTGGTCCTGTGATTTTGTTGCTTTTTAAAACAGTACCCTATCTTACACATCAAAGACTGGAAAAACTTCCTTAATATATGAATTATACAAGTTAACCAGTTTACATGATGAAAATAGGACGTTAGAGAGAGAAGTGGTGGGATTTTCTAAACCATACAGAAGAAGGTTTTCATAGAGAAAAAGAAATCTTTACACCTACCTTTGAGCAAAATGTTACTGCAGGGCTTAATCCACTAGTGCATGTTAATCCAAATAAAATGTACACAAAACCAATTGAATAGGAATACAAAACCTAGAACAGTGTAAGAGAAAATAATTACCAGGTGATACTATACAAAAGGATAAAATTAAATGCTTTCAAACGCTTGGCCCTGCTAATATGCTCAGCTTCTCAGAGCTGAATTTGCAGCCTTTGAAGATATTTTTATTAGGATTTCTATAACAGTTGATGTACAGTGAAAAGTCAATAATAAGTGTTCGACACATTCTTCCTACCCACAACAACATAAAAGAAGTTTGGAAAGCTAGTCAGTTAATAATATCCTGAGGTCAGTGTCAACTGTGGTAAATCCTTCAAGTTCAGGATTTCACAGCCTAAATAAAACTTCACACAACTATTTAATAGTCTGAATAACACGTTAAACTTATTTCGTTTTCCACTACTTATCCAGTAGATTAAAGATCCATATTACCTTAAAAGTGCAAAGGGTAGCACAGAATCACCATGAACTGCCAGAAGTGTCACATTAGTTTCAGCTGTGTCTCTTCCATCCACATACACAGCACACATGTCTCATGGTTACAGGGCACAAGATTTTCAAATATGACCAGCTCCGGCCCAGTTCAGCACTTGGAATACTCAGCAAACAGGTAGGCTCTCTATTTTGTCTGCATCCTTATCTAAGTCATAGTTGCACAGACCAACAAAAGACTCTACACTCTATCCTTTCCCATGCTGAGTCAACAGAATTAGAAGCTGGAAGTGCCCATCCACACATCCTCCCATGCAGTGGGAGGCATTCAGCTGTTTGTGCAACGTTTAGTAGCCTCTTCTTATCAAAAAGGAAGACAGTAAACAGAACTGTTCTACACAGCACTGCCTACAACACCCTGATCGTGCTTTCAAAAATCATTGCCAAGAACAGATCTACTTCTTTTGACATAGGTTTCATCAATTGTTTTCTTGTTACAGTATCTCAATTATTTGGAAAATAAATCTATTAACAATTGCTAGCAATGCCACGAGACAACAGAACGCTTATCACTGCTTTACAACAAAGGAGGATGAATACAGGTCTAAAGAGCAGACCTGCTTTTATTTGACACTGTTTATACACACAGAAGTCAGTCCCTAGTTCTTCACTTGCCTCTGCATTCAGCTTTTCTCTCAAACTGCCATAAGACCTCCCTTTTCACAACCAGGAATGAGCACCACGTTGCTATCTCCTTGTTACAGAGTGTGACATAAGATACACAAGACAAAACCCAGGTATAATCTTTGAGAACAGCCGTTACTATTTCAGCCACAAGACATCTTTTCTCTTTTCTTAATTGCTTAAATCCAGGGCAAATTCCAAATTTGACAATGAAACAGAGATCCTGTGGATGGCAGGTTTCCTTACTATCCAATTTTATTTCCAGATCACTGTCCATTAATCATGATCTCTGATTCAGATGCAATTTTTACCCCCAGTCTCAAGTACAGAAAATGACTTCTAAAATTCTCCTTGTACTTCTGCAGTGAATTCTCTAAACAAAACCCTGGAGTGTAATCTCTAAGCCTCAAACAAACAAGACATTTATATCCTTAATCATTACACTCATCCTCTACAAGTAGTATGAATATAAAATATGAGGACCAACATATGTCAGACTAATGCAGAATAAAAGCAAAGTCCTGGAGATAACAGGAGTTTCATTGGTAAGGCAGCAACAACTGTCAGATGACTGCTAGGAATATGCAAAGTGGGCAAGAAAAGTGGGCAGATTGTACTTTAGTTTGGATTTTGGAGATGAGAGCTATAGGAAGCTGCACTGGGCAGATGAAGTTCATGTAGCTAAAACCTCTGCCTTCAGCAGCAGTCAACAGTGAATACTAAGTACAAAAATAAAATCAAGAATACAGTGTCACTTCTAGGTATATATTCTTCCACTTTTCAGACACATGTAGCTCAAATGTCTTAAGCTATCCTAAATCACTTTCAGCCCTAAACGAAGGTTCCTTTTATCTAACTTTTTCTCCATTTTTGAAGCTATGTTCATAATGAGAAACTATAGATCTTCTAGTTAAATGTCAAATAATGTGCCAAATATGGAAAATAAATTCCAGTAACTTTTTACTTGTGGCATATTCAAATCATGCCTATTGTTTACTTATATTTACTGGACTTCACAGAAAAATATGCCAAAGTCAAACATAAGTTTTGTCTAAAAAGTAAAATAGCCTCAGATCATATGAACAGATAATCCGTATTCCAAGTAAGTATATAAAAGATGCTGAGCAAGACTTTTGCAAAATTATGTATTTCACTCAATCAGGAACACGCATATTCACCTATTCTAAAAGTCAGAGTTTTACAGATTTCAAAAGATTCAAAAAAAGGCTAGCACACTCTAGAATTGGAAGTCTAGTGAGAAAAGTGACATGTTCCATATAACACATGCTCAACCAGAAGTACAGTATATATTTTTCAGAGATTAAACACATGATCATAGAGAAAACACTCTGTTGATTTCAGGCCTGCAGGGTAGACAAAGGAATTGTTGCCAGAAATGAGTGTTTCTGTAGCTGCAAGATACATTTGAAGTTGCACACAGAAAGCAGCATTCTTGAAAGGCTGAAAAACAGAACAAAAAACCAGCAAAAGTCCCAAAAGAAACAAGCAGAGAACCCCAAGAATAGTACACTAAAAGTTTTTTCTTTCATAAGCAAGAGAAAAGCATATTAAGTTTCATATTTTGTCATTGTAGGCCTCGTCTATGAGAGATCATATTCGTTTAAAATTGCAAATCTGGTATTTACCATTTCTGAATTAGAACCATTGTGCAACTTCATAGCTTTTTCCTGTACATTTCCTATAACTGCATCTGCGCAGAGGGCAAGGGATATTAGGACCACACCTAATATAAGAAAACAAACAAACAAACAAAAACCTGTTCAGAATATTTATCATCAGAGTAGTGACAAAAACCACTCTGTACTCATCCTGAAAAAAAGTATCTCAGGAATAGAAAAATAATAATTAGCCCCCCTCTATAACTTCTTCTAAATGGCAGCAGAAATATTTCATTACACCAGTACAAAGCAGTGCCCACCTCCACTAGTTAACTCCTGGGCACTGCGTGTCTCTAAGCTTCATGGGAACATCTGGACACGCTATAAAGAAGCCAGCTGTAGTTTTTGTAGCAATGAGAGTGAAAGAGTGTCAATTGCATTTAGTTAGGTATTTTTAATGAAGATAAATAATCAGAGAACATACACTTTTCCAGTAGTTAATCCCATATTATTTTTTTTCCAGACAAAGGCAAATAGAAACTTTAGATGTAATGGTAAAACAAACACAACAGGATTCATAGTGGAAATCTCTAATTACTGAAACATTAATCAAAAAAAACCCCCCACACTCTTCCGGTACAAACCCCATGGTTTTAGGTTACCATGTATGCTCAAAACAAAGTCACTACACAGTCAATAATGTAATCAGCTTTCCAACAACAAAAATAACCCTTTATTCATGTCAGTCACAATTCATTTCCCAACCTCCAAACTCTGATTCTTTCACGACTGTTGAATTTAATGATCCACACAGTTTGAAATACCACTTTTTCTAAGTATACACTACAGAAGATATTAACCATCAAAATCATATTTACTGTCTGCTTTAGTCTAGATTCCTTAAAAGGAAGGCAAGAATCAGGAGTGGAAGACTAGAAACAGGCAGTGTTATATTTTCTTAATGTGATGCTCTTACAATCAGAGGTCTCAAAAGAGGCATTCAGATGAAGTATAAGCTTCTGATAGGGAAAAAAAAAAAAATACTAGTTCCTAGGATTTTCAGAATTGTATGATTTAACATTTTTAAGACACATGAAGTTTAAAGTGGCATTTCCTTGGCAAACTTCTGAATACATGAGAACTTGAAAACCCAGCAGTTTTGTTTTGGGAACCATTTCCTTTCCGTGCTAGACTTTCTAGCTTTCTTCATCACTCAAAATTATCAGGCCTTGGAAAAGGTGTGACTCAACGGAGAATCCATGATAACATGAATAATATTGGTTATGTTTAAGATATATATATCTCATCTGCATGGATTCAGCTCTGGTCCAAATATATAATAACACCTCCAGCTCAGCAACAGCCTTGCCACAGATCACTTCTGTAAAGTGACAGAGCATGTCTCTCATCTGTGTTCTCCATCATGCTTGTTCCAGCAGTGCTTAAGGGCCCAGGCATACCCCTGGACAAATGCACGGGTTCAGTACTGGACTGAGATGAAAAGTTTACCTGGAATCTGAAGCACAGGCGCACACGGGGAGGAGAAATGTGGGGACAAGACAAATGTTAATCTTATGTCCTTAAACAGGCTGGAGTGTAGGGGGAACTGTTCCATTCACTGTGGTAGCGCTGCACCTGCCGAGCAGCAGCAGCAGCAAAACCACGAACGAGGCCAGCAATGTTATACTGTATGTAAAGCACAAGTACAGATAATTGGAAAATCTGGTCCTAAATCAGTTCTGAAAGAAACCCACACGCAAACAGTTCTAAATAAATCACTGGGATGAACTCAGGAATTGCCATTTGAGAAAGAAATTGAACTACGCTTTTAAACCCAAGCAGGTTAAAATCTTCCCTTTGCTTCTTTTAAACAATATAAAAAACTCAGAATGCGGGCACTCCACCTAAAAACTACACCAAAACAGAGTGAGATCATCAACGAATATAAAGTAAATGGTTCTGAAATGGAAAAAGACTTAAAAGTTTAACTAGAAAAGACAACTAATAATTGAAGTTTTAAAATAGTCCAACTGAATTTTATCATATTCATTTTAACATATTTACTGAGGTAATTATTTCTTGAGAACATGCATGAGACATTTCAAACAAAAGTGTGGGATTTCCAGAAATTTTAGGAATGTAAAAACTTAAAGCTTGGAATAAAGGTCTCTTCTGCCACAGACAGGAGTTCTGCTAGTGCAAAGTTACAATGAAACTTGCAATTTCTGTACAGTACCCGAAGGCACTCCACCAAGAACTTCTATGGAATGTTTATTGCAGGAAAAAAATAAGCACTTTCCTAAACTCTAAAATATAATATATCTTTACCTGTCAAGTTGAAGTTTGGTGCAACTGTGCTGTCAGCTAAAGTAAACCATATTAATCCAAGACTCATACATAGGGCAGCAGACACATCTACAATGTTATAACGTTTTCCTACAAAAGCAACACAAACAGCATGAGTGGACTGTTAGCACTCTAAGAATTTCATGTTTATCCTGTTTAACAGACTAGAAGGCAAAGGACTTAATGCTCTGGTCTTTCATGAATGGAAGTGGTTTCTTCTACAACAGCAGTTCCTAACACGGAGGAAGATCCTGACAGGTAGTATATGATGCTTTTGGTCAGTTTTGGTTTGACTCCTAACGACATAATGCACATCCTCCCCAAAAAAGCATTCTTCATTAGCAACTTCAGGACAGCTTAGATGTTTTTTTCATACTTTCCCCTCATGCGAGACATTTCAGCTGTCTTTACTGATCAGAAAAAAGCCAAATCCAAACACTAACAGATGACTGGTACTTCCAGAACCCTACACTGTCTTTTAGTTCGGGAAAGATGAGATGTGAAGGGGGATGGAAAAAGAGTAAGGAAATAAAAGGCAAGAATTAGTATCTTGTTCGAAATAATATATTTAGCAGAAACTGTACTTTCAGTATGAGTTTCAAAGGGAATTTTTTTGAATACAATACTACTACAACACAATACAAAGTTTCAAAAAGCTTTAAGGGAATACCAGTAATTTTGCATTACAACGATCCAAAATTCCTCGTAATAAAAGGTAAATACTGTGTGCATGTGCATATGTAAAGTTCTAACCTTCTCTGAAAATTCATCTTTCTTTGGCAACCAGAAGGTCAGAATTAACTAAAGAAACAGAACTACATTCTGTTTTTTAGATTTCTGGATTTTGTTCCATACTTGTCCATGTAGAGCTTTACTCACTGAATCCTTGTGCACTGAACAAAAAAACTTTTATATTTGTCTTCTAAATCCAGAAATACTGAAGTATATTTATTCACATAACTATAACTTTTATCTGTTTTTCTCCAGATCCCTTTTTCTCTTCTTGGAATATGAACTATGACGATAGGACATACAAAACCAGGTGTATTTCTGATAAACATTCAATCAAAATTTAGGAATTTTTATTAGGAAGTTAGGGATTAAGATTTGCAAACAAGAAGAGTAAGGGATTTCTTCACAAATCATGGTTGGATTTTTTTTCCATTTCAAGTTTTCCATTCAGTACTGAAGATGTTTCATATGTGATGTAATTTGGTTTTTAAAACAAAATTACATTTCTTAAAAATTAAGAAAGCTTGTGTAAAAGTGAAGTTTTGCAAGTGACCTGTAGAACAGTTTCCCCCCACATTTTCTGTTCATCCAATTATATTTTCTGCGAAGATGCTTCGAAATTCTCATTTTTCCCCCCACAGAAAAAACAGTATCAGTGGAATTTAACCAAGTAGAGGTTTCCATATATAATTGCCTCCCAAAGAAACAGGAAAAAAATTCATCTAAAAGCAAGACTACACTTACCTTGTATAAAAACCCCACCTATCATAACTGGAATGAGCTTACAGCACTTGAAGATGACTTGAGTAGGGTAATTCAGATATCCTAAAGAGGTGTTTGACAAACCCATAGTTCCCACAGTCAAAAATGCTATTATCATGTAGGTTTTGCCAGGAATTCTACAAAATATAAACACAGGAATCTTGGTATTGCAGACTCATCTAGAGGGGATTTAGCTTGGAAAATTTAGATAAAGAAATATGTTTGTAATACAGCTTCAACATCTTTCTCACTGAATTTCACTCCATAACAGAATTTTTAAGACGCACATAAATGTCTGATTTCATATTTCATTTCTTACAGTTACTGTGAATAAACAGCAATCAAATACAAGACAATAAAAACTTCACGGCTCATGAAGTATTCAAGCAGTAATTCTTTAACCTCCTTTGGAGAAAGTATATTGTTTACACATGAATCAAGACAAAGGCTTCAGGTTATTTGTCAAGGGAAACACAGAAGACTGGTGTACCAAGATATCCTGAATCTTAGTCCTGTCAGGTCACTGTGCCAATTTTTCTGGTGACATTTTCACATGAACCCTGACACTTTCAAAATGAAGAAAGTTGAAAAAAGTACCACTGTTTTATGAAACTCAGCAAAACTAAGAGAGCAGTGATTTAGTTACCGTGAACAGAGGGGCTGGTTGAACATTTTCAGATGTTTTGTTCACAATTTTATGAAATTATCACCCGACAGCAGATGATCCAACAGTAATTTTTAGCAATTGCTGTGCTCACTTGGTGAGTTTTTACAGTTACCAATGTACATATGTTCAGCTTTTTTTTATGCATACTCAGAGCCACATTAAGCAACATAAGGAGCTGTATTGCTGTAATCCTGTTTTATCCATAACTCATTACGTGATGCGGACATACTCTGAGGCATGCAAGAAAAATTTAAAATTTAACAGATTTCTGCATGTCTACGAGACGGCTAGGTGATAGAAAATAAAATGTAAAATATATTTAAGATCTATATTCCCAACATAATTTACTTAAAGGGTCATGCTTTGCAAGCATTATCAATTATTTGGTAATAAACCCCCTAAATACTAGTAACAGAATATCCGAAAGGGAATTATGCAATATTATCTGATGCATCTCAGAAAGTCAGATAACCTGGCATATAAGCTGTCAGTGTTTAAAATAAAAGGAATAGTTTATCAAAGTTATGTTGTTTGGATACAATGGAATTCTATAAGCTAAAACCAGTTTTTGCAAAATAATCCAAGGTTGACTATGGGTAAGGAAAACTAGTTACGCTCAACTAGGATGTAAGGCAATTTTAGAATTCATGTACACCAGGTTGAACAGCCTCTGTTCAACCCTCCAGAGGGCCTCAATATACAGTATTCATAAGCTGTAGTGGGTAGGAAGCCACAGAATTGGCCATACTGAGGCAGAGCAAACTATCCCATACCCATAGGATTCAAATCAACAAAAATTTCTTTGGTTGACTGCAGTGAAAACACAGAAGAGTTTTGCGGCAGAGTGTTATGAGTGCCATCTTAAATGAGAAACACAAAACCTCAGTATGTCCTTCGATGCAAACCCACCCGTCACACAGTAAACAGACAGCAGAGCTCTGATACTCTCCAAGATGCACAGCATGCTGGAGGAACCTTTTGGTAAGAAGGTGCCAATATTTGAGGAAAACATATTCAACGACAGATGGCTTCAAGCGCATTGGCTCTGTTCTACACGTGATGATCCCAAGCAACACATACATGAGTCAGTCTCTATCAGCTACCTTAAGGATACAATATGCTCTGTAAGTGGGACAGAGTGACAGTAGAGTCAACAAAACTGCTTGCAGGTCTGAAATCTAAGTGGGTGCTTATAAAATATTTTTTAACATTGTCCAGCAAATTTACTTTTATGGAACTGCTACCAATGCCTCACAGCACTCACATTCAAAAAACAGAAGTTAAATTTACTATAAATGCAAAATGATTCTAACTTGATGGACAGTGGGTAAAATGCTTGGAAAAACACATACCTTCTCCTTTTGTCCTGAATCAACTGCAATTCTATTAGTCCAAAAATGGAATAAAATCCAAATTGCACTAAAGTGAGGTACCAACCAAAAGGTTTAAAACCTTCCACTGAAAATATCAATTCCTATAAAAACAAAAACCCACCAAGGTCATGTACATACACCAAAATATTGAATTGACAAAAAATCAACAGAGCTTCTTCCTTCACATACATGCAAATCTAGCCTTTGCAGCTGCTGGTTATTAACTCAAATTCACCTGCCACACATAACTTGCAAGGTTTCCAAAATGCAAGAAGAAAATTTACTGCTGGTGTAAATACACTGAAATTAATGGATCAATTATCAATTCCTGTCTGCTTTTCTCTTGCTTTTTTTTCAGTTCATTTTCATCAGTAGAAGATTTTGCTTGCTATCTGTTTTTATTCAGAATTTATAAGTATCTTTTAATAAGTCAAACACAAACTTTCTCTAACAGACTGATGTAATTTTCAGCTCCTAGGAATGCACACCTAATATTTTGAATGCCTATATTAAATAGCACTTGTGAGTTTACAAATTTTCAGGCTGTAGGAATATTTTAAACCACAGCAATTTGTTAAGGAAAAATACATGCACTGCATAAAGATTTTTGTAGATGTGTCAGCTACAGAAACAAAAGGCTACCTAATATTTTCCTTTTTGAGATTCTGCTTTCAATGACTGATAACACTGTCTAACTCTTTCAAAAAAACTTTATATTAAAAAATATAAACTTTAATATATTTATTTATATATTACACAGATTATACTTTATATATTATATATATCTAAATATTTATATTTAGCTGCTTTTGAAAACTACATTGGCAACAGGGTGATTTTTAATTATCAAGCTTTAAAATTACTGCTTTACTGAGAATGCTCAATAAACCCAAAAATAACTAAAAAAAGGGAACAGAAATGTAGCTGTTCAAGATAAAAGATAAAAGGTTAACAGAAGGATAAATGTTTAACTAAAATTGCATAAACATTATGCTTCTGCTTAAGAAACTACCACGTACATTTTAGCTCTGTCCTGAGACAAGAGAGAAAAACAAGAGAACTGTAACTCTACAGCACTCATGGAAGTTTGAGAACTCTAAAGGTTTCAACACTGATGAAGACTCAGGTCTATCTTGCACATGGGAGTGAAAGATCAAGAAAGTCCAAGTGATCTAAACCTTGTAGGCACATGAACTATAAGGAAACTCACATTATACAATTACTTGATGCTCTTGAATACTGAAAGCTTGACTTCACAATAATGTCTAGTTTAAACATCTATACATATTAAAATACATATTACTATGGTATAGAAAGAAAAAAGGAGTAGGAGGAATTGGCCTAAGACATGAGTACACAGCATTTACCTGTAAATATCCATAGATTAGGTAAAACATAAAAACTCCAGAAACACAGATGAAAAATTGAGTAGGTTTGCTAAATTTGCTGAGATTCATGCCAAGAACTACAACATCATCTACTGATTTGATATGAGGAGACATAGTTTGCGATTTGGAAGGTACACTGATGGAAATGTATTTTCTTGATGAAGTGAATTTCAGATCCATGGCTCCTGGCTCGCTGCATTCGGTGCTATTGTTTTCCTCTTTCTGCTTTTCTCTTTCTGTGTGTCTTCTGTCTGAAAGCTGAAAGAAATGCTAAAGTCAGATAAGACATAACATACAGCCCATCAACAACAGTAAATGAATGTAACATTTATAGGGTAAATACAAACACTTCAGAGTTTTGCTGGATTGTTTCTATACATAAATTTTATTTATCTTTTCTGATGTCCAAAGTTAACATCAGTTACTTTGCTAACACCAAAGTTAACACCTTACTTTTGCTTGATGTGGGGAAGTAGTATTCTTGCACTCTAAGAAGCAACCAAATCAATGAACTAACCCGAAAACATCAGCAACAGAAAACCAGCTTCAGTTACACACTAGCTTTAAGTAGTCCTTTTATGCCAGTGTCACTCACAGGAGTGACTGCCTGGGAGAGAAGTGATTCCTATGACCAACTCACAATGAAAGAACTGCTTTGAAGCACTGTGGTTCTGCCTACTACACTTCATTTTCACAGCAAAACATACCAGACTAGACCACTACATTGGAAGCCTTGCTAAAAACTACAGATTTGAGCCTATGAGTAATTAAAAGTGTTGATTACCACACCCTGATTCTCACATTTATTCACTATTTCTCATAATTTCTGCAGAACAGAACGTGGAGATGAAAGCAAACAGACTGAAAAGCCAGTTTCAGAATTGCAACTGTTTATTTGAGGAGGTCTACAGTATGGCAGTCCCTTTAATATTTATCACATACAGCTCTTGCCACATGTAACAGAAAACAAAAGTGGACGACTGAATTCCAGACAAGGAATTTAGCAGCTTAGTAAACTGAGATGCAAATAATTCTGTTCTGCAGCTCAGCAGACAGTATGATGTTTGAGGTTTTTTTTTTTTCTTTCGACCCTCAAGATAAACACAATGGTCAATTGCCCCAAGACTTTTAAGTGTTGGTCAGCATCTAGCTCAGTGGACAGTCAATAATTAAACTGTTTGTCTCAACTATTGTTTTTTTTTCCCCAGCTCAAGAATAATTCTCATCACACACATATAAACAATGCTTTTTCTATTGTTTTTAAATAGAAAATGTGCTAACATATTAACACTAGATCATGCAATAAATGTAGTCTGCAGGAATGTGGGCAATTTATTATACAATATATTATACAAGAAATTATAATCTTAGCTGAAAAATGAAGGATTAGCATAAACTTGCAATGTGCTTATGTTTAATTTTTTTTTCATACCTACTATCAGGCTGGAACAAGACTCCTACTAGAGTTCTGAAAGAACAGGTTGAGGAGTATAACAGGGGTTTAGGAATCATAATAATTATTTGTGCTTAAATTCATATCTCTTCAGTCGAAGATCAAAAGTCAGAGGTAGAAAGTTTACCCTTGTGGATTGTTAACCTATCCTAAAATGAGGTGGCCATAAACAAAACAAAACAACAAAAAAAGGATAAAGTTTAAGTAGGCTATTTTCAGTAAAAACAGAAAAGTACCAATGCCAGGAAATGAGGCATGAATGAGCCTTCATGTATAATATCACAGAGTTCTGATCACCCTCAAAGACACTGCAAGAACAACTGAAAAAAAAAAGGTTATCAGGATGGAGGAACAGATTGCCTGTCTTAGGAACTGAAATAAGATGAAAGTGTTACTTGCCTAGCCTAGCAAAATCCTGATGAAAACAGACTTTCTTTCAATAAAATTATCAAGGGATTACAACGATGGAGAAAAAAATAATTCTAATTTTAAGGACAGAAGAATGAGACAAGTGGGCATACAGTGATCATGAACAAACTTACCCAAAACTACCTTTCCATCTCTAGACTATCTGCATCCTAGAGCAGCCTAGAAATGAAAGAAGGAAGAACTGAACTGTTTGTTAAGGTGAAGCTTAAGAAAGCAATTATATAGAGCTGTTGAGACTGGGCATGATGATTGAGGAGTCCTCTTTAATCTCATGTTTATGGCATCCCTCCACTACTGAAAGTACAGTACAAAAGGTGCCTGTAGAAGATACTCAGTAATCCTACTTGATCACTAAACCCAGGACATGAAATACTACGCCCCCCAAACAACTGAAGGCAAAGTTAGGACTTCCAAGCTCAAGCCCAAAGAGCAATTTTCCATGAGGGAAATAAACATAGTCAAAAACCTATCCACTGTAGGCATCTCAGCTCAACCTGTATTTTTGTTGATGCCTGTTCAGATCATTCCTGTCCAGTGTACACTTCCTCTTGATAGTCACATTTTCTCAGCAGGAACAAGAGCTGCACAAGTAACATGAGCCTCATTTTTCACCTACAACAAAACTGAGTATGACATATGCCCAGGAGAAGACAGCCATGTACTGTCATGGGTGCTTCATGAATCCAAAAAATTGAGTTAATTGTGTGATGCATATTTTTATACCTACATTTTTCACTTTGACTGGTAATCTAAATATTATTACTGTTACCTGAGTTATCATCAGAAGAAGTAGAAGTAGAGGGAAGAAGAAATAACAAGTGTATTTACGTATTGTGTCTGGCTGAGATGGAGTCAATTTTCTTCAGAGCAGCTTGCATGGTGCTGTGTTTCAGACTTGTGACCAAAATGATGCTGATAACACAGTAATGTTTTGGCAAGCAGGACAGGGGGCACAACCAGACAGATGACCTGAACTAATCAGAGATATTTCAGGCTATAAATCCTCATGCCTGGCAATGAAAAGCAAGAACAGGGGGTTCAGGGAGGTTAGCCAGCTTTCGCTCAGGAACTGAATGAGCGTTGACCTATCAGTGGGAGAAGTGATTGCCTTTACATCACCTGTTTTGTGTCTCTTTTTCCATTTTTCCTCCACTATTTTTTACCCTTCCTTTCTTCTTCCCCCATCCCTCTGGGGTTAGCAAGGAAAGTGAGCAAGTGGCTGTGTAGTGCTTAGCTGCCAACTGGCATTAAACCACACAATTAACACAATCTTTTCAATTTTCAACTATTTATATTCAACATATTTCCTCAGGAACGCCATCAGATTTTACAATCTGTTCATTTAATTTCTTGCAGATGACTGAGTCTATCATCAAAGTAGTAAGAAACAATACTGATCTCTAGTCACGCCCACGGCCATCCATAAAACAATGATAAATAGTAATTGTTTTTCTCTACATCCTGAAAAAAACATTTCAAGGAACATTATTTAACAGCTGAAGAAACTGTAAATGTATGTATCCATTTGAAACACCTTCCACCAAGTAATTTCATTATCAACAGTGACAGAACTCTTCTGAAGTTCACTGTCACTTCTCAAGCTGTTACTATTCTAAGTATGAAAAATGTTATTCATCCTCCTCTCACCAAAATCCCTCAAGCAACTAATTCACCTCTTGAAGGAACATGCAGCAAAAAGATGTATGAAGAGTCAAGTGGCGTAAGAGCTGTCCCGATGTGTGTAAAATACCAAATTCCCTCTTTTGTTTTTTTTGCTCCTGTGTGTAAAAATGTAAACAACACATTCTTAAAATCAAAGACTTTGTCTCTTCCCCTCTAAAAAAAAAGTCCCCTGCAGAGCAATATTGCAACCTAGCATGAAGAATAGTAATTACTGTGCAAAAAAGAAACAAATGAACAAGTGACTAGACAAGAAAGATTTCTCTGGCCTCCAAAAAGTTAACTTTTACCAAACATGGAAAAAACAGTATGGACGGGCTGGAGCTTTTTTTTTCCCCCCACCTTGAAGAACATCAATTGAAAACATAATTTGGGCAGAATCTAGCATCTCAGCACACTCAGAAAAACTGCCTGCCTGGGCCACGCAAGGGGAGTTCCACGTTGGCCCTGGCCATGATCCATTTGCTCTGGAAACACTGCCAGAAACGCCTGGTGGCAGGGCAGCAGCTGCACCGCAACAGGGATGCTCCGGGTAACAGGGACGAAAAGGCACATCTGTGAGGAAACCTGAAGGGATACTTTGCTCCACGGTGCCCGCCTCCTGCCCCGAAGGCAGAAGAGGGAAGAGAGACAAGGTCCATCACGATCCCTGAACCTTCCTTCTTCCGCCCGCCGAGCTGCCGGAGGCTGTCCCACGCCACGTACAGCCCTGCCCGAGCATCTGCCATCTGTCCCGGGCAGGGCTGCTACGGAGGCTCTCCAGCCGCCGCAGGCCGCCATTCCCCGCCCTTCCCCCCGGGAAAGGAACCGTCCCGCTGCCCGCGGACGACGCCGCCTCGGACCGGCCACATCCCTCCCGCCGGCCGCAGCCAGACTCCTGCCCCTCCGGCTCCTGCCCCCACTCCCGGCGCCCCTCACCGTCGCGCCCATGGCCCCCCGACGCCGGGTGACGCGTCCCAGGAAGCGACCCCGCCTCCTTCCCGCTCGCCCCGCATCCCCGAGGGAGGGAGGGAGGGAGGAAGGAACGGCCCCGCTCCCGTACCTGTCCGGCAGGCGAGGAGGGGCAGGGCGGTCCCGGCCAGCCGCCCCCGCCGCCGCCGCCAACCCGCTCCGCCCTCCCTCCCGCCGGGATCGCTCCCCGCTCCAGACCCCCGCGCCGCCGGAAGTGGCCGCGGGGACGCGCCAGGGGCCGCCGCGAGCGGCGAGCGCATCGAGACGGCGCCGCTCGCTCGCTCGGCGTTCTGCTACGCGGCCTGGGGCGGGCGGTGGCGGCGGCCCCCCCCAGCTCCCGCCCCCCGCGTGGGCGGGGCCTCTGCAGGGACCGCCCCCCGCGCGGGAGGGGCGGGGCCGGGCCGGGCGGCGCTCCCGATCCCGGTGGGTCGTCGGGCTGTTCCTGGAGTGTCCCTCGGGGCCGGCGGGCATCCCAGGCGCACGGAGTGACTGGGGGTTGGAAGGGACCTCTGGAAGTCGTTCTGTCCGGTCTCCCCGCCAGGCAGGGTCACCCTGAGCAGGTTACACAGGAACGTGTCCAGGTGGCTTTGGAATGTCTCCGGACAGGGAGACTCACGACCTCGCTCGGGCAGCCTGTTCCTCTGACACCCTCAGCGTAAAGAAGTTCTTCCTCATGTTGAGGTGGAGCTTCTTGTGGTTCAGTTTATGGCCGTTGCTCCTCGTCCTGTCGCTGGGCACTACTGAAAGGAGTCTGGCACCATCCTCTTGACACCCACCTCTGGGATATTTATATTTATATGTACTGATGAGATCCTTTCAGTCTTCTCCAGGCCCAGCTCCCACAGTATCTCCTCATAAGAGGGATGCTCCAGATCCCTCATCGCCTTTGTGTCCTCCACAGGATCCTGTCCAGTATCTCTTTGCCTTTCTTGTACTGAGGAGCGCAGAACTGGACACAGTATTCCAGATATGGCCTCACCAGGGCTGAGCAGAGGGATCATCTCCCCTGACCTGCTGGTCACACTTCCCTGTGAATCCCAGGATAGCACTGGCCCTCCTGGCCGATAACTCCACCATATGCCCTGTCCCAAAACAGTACGACAGGATGTGGAGAAGGAGGCTGGTGCAGCAGGAACCTGGGAGGGCTTGAGGGGGTCCTTGCCTGCTTGCACCTCCTGTGGCCGTCTGGAGGGGATACCGCAAGTGTGAAGGTGTCACCTCCCTGTTCAGGTGTGCTTTGGTCAGTGCTGCTTTAGGTCCACCATGAGTGGGATCACCTTAATGCTCTGGAAAATGGGGGCTGAGCTGGTGGAAGGTAGTTGTGCGGAAAAGGACCTGGGGGTCCTGGTGGACAACAAACTGTCCATGAACCAGCGTGTCCTTGTGGCCAAGAATGCCAATGGAATCCTGGGATGTGTTAGGAAGAGCATTTCCGGCAGGACAAGGGAGGTGATCCCGCCCCTCTATTCAGCCCTGGTGAGGCCACATCTGGACTCCTTAGTGAAAGAGAGACATAGAGCAGGTCCAGTGGAGAGCAACGAGGGTAATTGTGAGACTGGAGCATCTTTCATGATGAAAGGCTGAAGGAATTGGGTTTGTTCAGCCTTGAGAAGAGATGACTGAGAGGGGACCTCATTAATATGTGTAAATATCTAAAGGGTGGGTGCCAAGAAGATGGAGCCAGGCTCTTCTTGGTGGTGCTAACCACTAGGACAAGAGGCAATGGGCAGAAACTGATGCACAGTAAGTTCCACCTGAATATGAAGAAGAAATTCTTTGCTTTGCAGGTGACCACACACTGGAACAGATGGACCAGAGATGTTGTGGAGTCTCCCGCACTGGAAATACTCAAGAACCATCTGGATGCTCTAGGATGATCCCTCCTAAATAGGGAGGTTGGACCAGATGACCCACTGTGGTCTTTTCCAACCTGACTGATGCTGTGATTCTGTTGAAAGCCCCAGGAGAAGGTGACTGTTTCATGCTGCAGTGAAATCAAGACTGTTTAGAATCCTTGCCAAGTTTTGTTCTGGGGTTTGGTTGATGCTCTGCTGTTCTGATATGTGCAATGGAGCACCCATGCAAAGCTGCTGCTTTCATAAAAAATGGCAAAAAAGTATTGCCAGAGAGGCCTTCTTGTGATCTATCTGTGTGAGACTGCTGGTAGGAAGTAATAAAGGTATTTAATAATGACAAGCAAAAAGGTAAATGAGAACAATAACAGCAGAATGCATAGAGAGCATAATGGCCAAAGGAATCAAGCAAAGAGTTGGGAAGAAAGGTACCTAAAGGCATTTTTTGGAAAATGTGCAAATTAGATGATACTTGAAGATACAGAAAGTCTAGTTATGATTAATCATATCAGGCTATAAAATGGTACTGCTGTGTTATCTGTAACAATATGCAGAACTATTTAATAGTTCTGTTTATGCATAAACACTACAGGACAATAGATATGTATTTAGGAAATTCAAGCTTTTATGTTTACACTGTTTTAAAAGTTTTCCTTTATCTTTTCCAGTGCCAGCATAGTAAATCAGTATGTATTATAGATATTAGCAACAAGTGCACCAGCATTTAAATAATATTTTTCAGGGTATTTGTTAAGTGACAAACATCAAAAAGAAAATGTGTAGTTTAGGTTGACTTAAAAAAAAAACCAAAAAGCCCCCCCAAAATTTTGAACTCCCTCTAACCTTTCAGCAAAATAGCTGTTTCTGAAAAAGGGAATTAGTGATTGTTAAGAAAAATACTTGGAGCCATCTTCTTGAGAGGTTCTTGGTTTGTATTTCCTTTACCTGGGTTGAGAGATTTTGCAGTTAGCAAATATTGTGTTTTTTTGCATCAAACTGGATGGTGCTTTTCTCCGTCTCAGTGATAGAAGCAAAGACCCCAGTGATTCAAGTAAATATATTCAAGCTTGCATGTGACCAGCTGGCATTTTCTAGCTTCCTGTAAGTTCTCTAGGTATGTCATCTGTAATAAACCTTACTGTTATGGATGTAAGTGGAGTGATTAAACAGGAAATTCCCCCTTAACATGAGGAAGAACTTCTTTACTGCGTAGATGACCGAGCACTGGAACAGATTGCCCAGAGAGGTTGTGGAGTTTCCTTCACCGGAGATATTCAAAAGCTGTCTGGACACAATCCTGAGTAACATGTTCTAGGGGACTCTGCTTGAGCAGAGAGGTTGGACCAGATGACCTCCAGTGGTCCCTTCCAACCTTACCCATTTTGTGACTCTGTGATTGTGCCTTAATGACTCAGAAGCAGGAAGTAAGCAGGAAAAAGCAAACTGCACCACTAAACTGGATTGACTAAGTAACCTTTAACTAGATGAAAGGAACCTGGATATGTGAGGCTCTTGACTAATAAGAGTGCTGAGGAGAGACACCCTGGCAGATGTGATCTGATATTCCCTAACATCTGAGACTTGTGGATATCTTATTGTAATTTTTTTTTAAATTCAGAAATGTAGAAATTAGGCCGCTTGATTTTGACTCAGGATGTCTCCTGCTTATTGTTAAAGAACATGTATTTTGCCATTTGCAATGTATTCTTCTATTTCTATTATCTGTATTCCATCATTCAAACTGGACAATGTGTAGAGTGGGGTGTATGCTGGAGAATGTTCTCTTTAAATAAAGCAGAAGAGTAAATGATGAGTAGGCTGCTTATTATTGATCTCACAGATGCTTTTGAAGTCTGCAATATGAACACGTATGGATTACTGGTAAAGCTGGAAAGCAAATTACATTTTCTTTTATCGCTTGTAAAAATGAAGTTAGGGCTTATGAAAGGTACTGGATTCAGGCTCTGGGGACTTAACTTCTCTGTTTATCCAGGAAATAGATATTGTACATCACAAGCAGAGGCAGTGGAAGTATTAAAGATCTCAAAGTTCTCACTCTGTCTGTCTGTACTTCTCCTTCTTGACTAGCTCAAGGTACCAGTGGGGAAGCTTAGTCTGTGCACAGACTTAATCCTATGTTTTTCTTCTGGAATACCTAAGTTTAGGTACACAATAATGCTGTTGGCTGAAGTTTTATTGACAAGAGCTTTTGTTCACTACAGTCCAATTTAGAAATGCCAACTTCATAATAGGCTTTGTTGCCTTTTTGTCTAGCTTAGATTGTTTTCCCATTTCTTTGACTATGAGCATTTCTAATTTTCATCAGTGAAATGGTACCCATGTACCCGTGCCCTATATAACAGGTTGGGAATTAACCAGAACAAGGGTGTTAGGCATTTCTTGTTAGTGGAAGGGTACACAAATAAGGAATATTTACAACAGGTTCACATTTTGCGTTTTGCTGATGGGTTATGGACAGTAATATCTTTGTGGCATAGTGTATATTCCTATTAAGAATTTAAATGAGTAAAAAATATTTCCTGTGTGTGCAAATATTACCCAATCAGGCATGTTTCCCTGTGAAAAATGTCCATAGGTGTGACATGTACATTAGTGACACAAATATCCACAAATATTTAATCTGGGTGATAAGTAAATGAAGTTAATGAAGCAGAACAATGAGGGGTTTTGTTGTATTTCAGCATGAAAGGCAAATTAATACCAGTTTCAAATGCTTGAAGCCACCCTCTCAGATCTGTGTGTTGTTGGTATAAATAATTTTAGAATCTGCTATGTTGAATAAATCATGACATATGGAAATGAGGATGCAGTTTGTGAGTCTTGAAACAGCTAAAACCAATGTCATTTACTGGTTTAGTATCTTTACAAAAAATGGGAATTACATGCAAAGCAGCCAATTATTTCTGTGAAATTTTTTTTAGGGTTTACATTTGAGACAAATAAGTATCACACGAAATGTGTGAAAGTGCATTTTGACTGTCATAACCAGTCATCCACTGAATTAGTGGGAGTTAAGTGAACCTAGAAACTTGGTTGACAGAAAGAGGAGCATCTGTTTACCTCTGTAGCATGGGGAAGAGGCGGAAAAGCAATAGTTCTCCTCTATTGAGAAATATAATGATGTAACTGATAATTTAATACTGTGTGTTTCACAGTAAGATTTTTCTGCCAGCTTTGTACAGGTTTTTATTGCTGTTACTCTGAGACACAGTGGAATGAGAACAAAATAAATAAGACACATGAAGAAGAAAGACTTGATGGGCTTTTTTCGAGGATTATTTTTAAAATTAGGAATAAATGCCCATCCAAGCTGGGGATGGCTAATTAAGTATCCCAATATCAGTGCAATTAAAAATCCATATATTTTAATGTCTATGCTATTAAAATGTATGTGTTATTTAGGCTTCTCTAATAAATGTTTTCGGAATACTTTCCTTTAATTTTCTGTACTTAAATTCCAGCCACAATGATTTTTCTTAGCCTGATTTAAAAAACCATTTCTAATGTGTTCCTTGTACTACTGCATTTTACAGCCTCTGAAACTAAATTGTGGTTTTAACATTAACAAAAAACTCTATGATTATAGAATACCGTGTTTGATATGTGTGATACATCACTTCATATTCAAAGGAAACCTATTGTATCTAGAATTATAAAGTTAAATTAAGGTTCTGCCTTCTGACATTACAAAGTACTGTAATACTGATTTTTAAATTTTTAAATTGCACTTAAAACATGGAACATAGGGCCAGACAGATAATCTATCAAGTGTTGATAACAGTCTAGATACAACTTCATTATTTCTATCTCGTCACTGGTGCATATAAATGCTAGTACTTAGAAATGCAAACAGTAAGTAATGTTTTTCAGAAAGAGTGAATGTGCAGATGGATATTCTACCACTTGTTTGGAATAACAACACATGGAATTTTGCAGTCATAACTGGTTGATATCAGAAAAATTGTGCTTAAGCCAGGATGCATTCAAATTGTTTTGTGCTTTGTGATCGGTGGTGGTTAAAGTAACTTTACCAGTCAGTTTAGGTCACAAACAGCCTTTTTTGGAATAACTTCCTTTTATTCATACGCAGTTCTGAACAGGCTTATGACTTGAAACTGACAGCATTACACTGATGACACTCCAGAGCATGGGAGTAAAAGCTGTCTCACTTGTGCCTGCAGGTCATTTGTTCTGCTGGAGACAATGGCAGAGTAAGTACTAGTCAGGAAGGTTGATTGATAGAATGTTTTCTATAAAAAAATTTCTCACCTTCCTATTGCATGACTTTTGTAATAGTTTTCTAGGTGGTAAATAATAGAGTGTGTTGTGGCTGTGCAAAGTTTGAAATCAGGTCCTGCTTCTGAGAGGTGAAGTTGTTATGGATGTTTTTTCTTTAAATGTAAAATTTGGAAGGTTTGCTGAGTAAGGATGCAGCTGTTTATACATCCTGGAGGTATGCAATGTCTATTTTGCTAAATGTTGAGGGATTTCTGCTCTTGAAAGGTAACCTAAGAACAAGTATTAGGTCATATCAAAGGTCTGCTTAGTCGTTCTCTGTGATGGAGTCTAAGGAGCTGAGGATAGCTAAGTAGTTCTCCTCTTGGCATAGCCCCCTGGCTTTTGCTAGTAACTTGCGTGGATGTTGTGTATAGATTGTTTAATGGCCTTTAGTAGACACGTCCTCCAACACTTTATCTTACTCTGAAGCCATTCAAGTTTTAGTCCTTTATAAGGTTCACATTACCTTTAACAGATTACCAACCTGGATGTATCTCAGACTGAAGAGTAGTGTAAAGTTAATAGAACTGGTAAGTGAAGATGCCATGGAATGGTTTGGGTTGGAAGAGACCTTAAAGGTCATCTAGTTCCAACCCCCCTGCCATGGGAAGGGACATACATTTTCCATTAAACCAGGTTGCTGAAAGCCCCATCCAGTTTGGCCTTGAACACTTCCAGGGATGGGGTATCCACAGCTTCTCTGGGCAACAGGTTCTAGTGCCCCACCATAGTAAATAATGTCTTCGTAATGTCTAATCTAAACCTAGCCTCCTTCCATGTAAAGCCATTGCCCCTTGTGCTGTCCCGCTCTGGCTTCATTGCAGACCCCCTTTAGGCACTGTAAGGCTGCTCTAAGGTCTCTACAGAGCCTTCGCTTCTCCAGGCTGAACAATCCTAACTCTCTCAGCCTGTCTTCATAGGAGAGGTGCTCCAACCTTCTGATGATGTTCATGGCTCTCCTCTGGACTTGCTCTGGCAGGTCCACATTCTTCTTCTGTTAAGGGCCCCAAAGCTGGATGCAGCAGTCCGTATGTGGTCACAAAAGAGTGGAGTAGAGGGGGAGGATCACCTCCCTCGACTTGCTGGTCACACTTCTTTTGATGTAGCCCAGGATATGATTTTCTTTCTGGCCAACTTGCTGAGGGTGTGCTCAATCCCACTGTTCATGTCACCAATGAAAATGTTAAACAGTGACAGTCCCAATGTGGGACAGTGTCAAATGCTTTGCACAAGTCCAGGTAGATTACTTCAATTGCTTTTCCCTCATTTACCACCACTGTAATAAAGTCAGCTGAGAATTAGCCACAATTGCCGTTAAGGGCAATATACTGTATTTATTACTAAGGACCTGGTCTGATAAATAATGGATTTTATACAAATTCTTAAATTTTCTGAAGGCAAGACTGTGAAAACACCATAACATAATGTAATCTGAAGAAACTAACATGTTATACATGGGAAAGTATTGAAATGAATTTTCACATAGCTTGTTTTGTACTCATGGGTGTTTTTATGATATTTTATAGTGTCTTATGAGTATTTTTCAAACTAAAGCAGCACTCCTGTGAAGCAGTTTCATCACTGCTTTATAGGCATTAAAACTGATATGCTTACGTTTATATGGACTTCATATGGACAATGTCTAAGGTAAGAAGGGAATGCAGATCTCCCTCCTGTGTTAATTCTTCCTTATGTTTTAGAAGGGCTGAGAACTTGTTCTCTGTGTGCTGAACCATTTTTATTATAAATTCTGTTAAACTATCCTAATCTCTACCCTGCAGTTATCTGAGAATGGATCTATATGACAGCTAAGAGTACCTGCTGAAACTGTTTAAAATTAATTCTATTTCTCCCTGTCCTAAATCAACATAAAATTATATCTTTCATATGTGAAAAGACTACAGAGAATTTACAGGGATCATGTCCAAATTCGTGCTCGGCTCATCACACAAACATTCAGGAGAGGACAGTGTAAAAAGTGTTTTAAGTTCTAGAAGATAGCAAGAAATTGAAAAAAAAAGTAGATTCCAAACCAGTTTGGATATTACTTCTATTAATTTTTGAATGTTCTATTTTACAATTATATTTGCATAATTTTTATAGCAACTGAGTCACTCCTGTAGGCATTAAGTTATTAAAAAAGCACTACATTTCTTGGAGTGCTTATTGAGTTATCACAAGTACTTCATTTTTTATTTCAATTTTATTAACAATTCATGCAGTCAACAGAAGGGAAAAGTTTACTGATTTTGCATGAAATTGCGAATTCCACACACTGTGAGTACCCATTAACCATGAAGCAAAAAATACAATTCTTTTCAACCTGCTACGAGAAAAGAATGCCTTTTTTTTTAAAAAAAAAAGCACACCACAATTTTTGCTCCTTAATTTTTTGCTGTAAATAGTAATTGCAATAAAATAGCATAACATCTCCAAATATGCTGAAATGTCAGACTATTTACTGCCGTAGTATAGATGCATAAACTAGTTTCACTTTACTGGATAAACAACCGAGAATATTTTGATTATGAATATGTAAGCGCCATTCATATATGGGGTGACTGACTTTTTCCAATCTGTCAAATCTGCACAGATTAAGAGTCTGATGTAAATGTCAGTATAAATCCTAGTGTGACAGCTCTATTTATTTCTAAACATGATGTACAGTGCGGTGCCTGTTTCTGTAACCAAGTGTGCCTGAAAATTAAGTGTGTCATATGCATTCATTTAAAGAAACAGCCTACAGTCTGCTAAAGACATCATATAAAGAAAAATATCCTTTTCAAGAAGGGAATTTGTTACTTGACTGTTTTAATGTGAATTGTTTCTTCTCTGCAGCATGTCTACTATGTCCTTGCTAGCCAACCAGATTACCCCATATCATAAAAATTTAGTACCTTTCTACTGCAGTAGTTACTGGGTTATTGTTCATTTTGAAGGTATAATCAAGTCCATAAATTGCTAACTCTGCTGCTGAACTTAGGCCAATAATCTAAAGTCTTTTTTTCCCCCGTGGTCCATCTTGCAAGCTTTTTTCCTTTGCTAAGCAGTTTAAACTGATATTTACAAATAAGTTAAGTAGCATTATAACATGCTTATTATTCTCAGTTTATTACAGTTGTATCCTGATTGCTTGGTTATGTTGAAGGTAGTGCATTTCTGTCTTTTTTTTTTTCCTTTTTCTGAACCTACACAGCATTGTTATTTGGGATAATCTGGCCACTTCTGCCAAGGCCTTCAGCATGTTCTTTATAGACCCAAATCACATTGCTAGGTTGCAGTGTACTTAGGCTCCATTAATTATATTGTTTAGTGATACCTGGAGCAGTAGCATTATTAATGGTGTGTGAGAAAGAAGAAAATTACTTGGGGCACAAAAGCTGGTGGCAGAAAATCCTTCTATGAGCACGAATCAGCAGGGTTTGCTGTAAGGATTAAAGGTAGTGTTAAGAGATTTTTGTTTAGGTAGAAACTACTGGCCTTGAGTTCCAGTGTACTCACTACATTTAAATTTTGAAGATTAATCCATTCTTTTAAAGAAAGAGAAAAATAAGTTTTGTGTATTTACTAAAATAAAGAGCTGTCCTTTTATGGTAATGGCTGTGGCAAATGCCTTGACTGGTAAGATGGTTAGAATGATTTTGTTTGTTTGTGTGAGCAATGATGGCAATCAGCCATTCTGAAAACATGCTGTACTACAGTTGTAGTATTAGAAAAGCATCTGCTTTATGAAAATATTAATTTAATGTTCCTTTGCTTGTAAGATATTACACTTCATCTATCTTAAAGGCCGTTCCTTATGGGAAGTAGCTACTAGAACTCTGCTAGTTTGGAACCTGTCTATTAGAAGCATTTTGATTCACTCCCCAGGCCAATTGTTCCAGGTTTCACTAACAAGAATCATTGCTTTTTTTCTGAGGTGTTTGGACATCTTTCAGTGACTTTTCCGAAACCAACAGGTATAGAGTTTTTTAGATTGAAACAAAGTTCCTTTGTGTAACTTTCCATGGGGTTCTTCAGTCTCTTAATGTTCAGTCTTTTACATGCTGGAGTGTCCATGCAGGTGTTTAAATTTTAGTCTAATCATTTATCTGTAATACTTTGATCTAATACAGTGTCTGATAATTTCTGAAATTGATGTCAGCTCTCAGAAGCAGTCTTCCAACACCATGCTGTTTTTATTCTAGCTCCTGTTTGCAGGTGAGAAAACTGAAGAAGTGAGTGAAGCATTTATAACACAGTGGGCAGTAGCACTTGTACTGTTAGAGCTCATTAATTCCTTTCACAGCCCAGTGATCATTGTCCCAGAATGCATCAGCTTTAAGGAGAGTTTGACTTTACTTTACCATCTAAAATATAGTCTGATTATTATATTGTTACTTTCTGAATTTGTTGTTGAAGACAGGTAGATTTGCCTTTGTTCTCAAAATTTTGCTCGCTCTGTGCTTTTTTCACTTTTTTTTTTTTAATTTACTCATATGCATCTGTTTCTGTTCTGTGATTTATTTTTATTTTTTAGAAGTATTTGTGCATGTAGGATAGTCACAGAAAAAGTTTCATCCAAACTGATTTTAGTTGGATGAAATTCAAGAGTTAGTCAGGATGTCTAATCATGAATATGAATAGTATTATGGGATAAGTAAATTTTCCTTGGAACAGTTTGTGCCCATTTCATTACTGGAAGATGAAGCCTGTAGATTAAGTCATAAGTTTTAAGGAACAAAAATGCAACTGAATTACTAAACAAGCTTTTCCTATAGATTTCAATTTCTGTAATGTTTTTTGGGGAGTAAAGGGTTTGTTTCCCACCAAACTGAGAACCTGAAACATTGATCTTTGGTCTTGCTACTTTTGTGGCCATGTGCTCCAATGCTGTTAGGCTCAGCAAATGTTGCCTGAATTTAATATTCTTTGGCAAAACTATTTTTCATTTCAAGCAGTTTGACTATCAGTGTGAGGTTACTGAAAATGATGAGGTGTTTTCACCTAATACTGAACTGGAAGTCTGGTAGAAGGACGACTAGTTTTCCTGCTGCACACAATACTTGGCAGCCTATGCCTGGACTTCTGCTAGATTTAATTTAGCCGTTCTTGAACTTTGCTTGGTGTTCACTGCTGCTCTGCAGACCTGGAGAAAGACTATTTCATTCAGCTGTTTTTTTATAAATACTGTTAGTTGGCTGGGTCTTTTTAAGTGAAAGTGCTTTTTAATCTGCTCAGTGCTGCAGTTTGATTCCGTGTTTTCCTGGGTAATGGATTCAGGTGCATTTGGTGTTGTTCTTTAGATTCGGAAGTGACTAACCTAATTTCAGCTTTGAATGTATTCTCCAGAATTGCTTCGGATATTTGGGTGGTTGAATAAAAGGAACAGAAATATTAAGGATGCACTTTTCCATGCCCTGGAGGGATGCTCCTAGAGGCAACCTTTGTATCATTTCTGATGATAACTAGAAGTGGATATAATACTGACAGACAACAAGATAGTTTGCTATATGTTTGTCATGAATGTATAAGTGTGGACAATCTTGAAGGAGCACAGGAGAGTAACTCAGTGGTTATATTCATAATGTAATATGTTATATAAACATGTCCAAAGCTTTCCAAACTCATTCAGCTGCTGCTATTTTTGACCTGATGAATAGAATTTGAGGAAGATGACACATTCGCCATGAGTGAAAATACTTTCTGTTTATTAATTTTTTATATTTTATATACCTTTCTAATGTTAGTAAATCCTCTGCATAAATATAAACACTGTCTCACAAAAGCTTGTCTAAGAAGTGACATTTGCAGAAATGTCAGTTGCAATTTTTGTTTCTTCATGCCAATTTGTAAGAGGAAAGGATAGAGTGCAGTAGTACTTAATCTGGGACACAACAAAGATTAGATACAAAAGTTGTTCTTAATAAACCACCTTGGTTAAACTAAAACTCTGCACGAGAGTCGCAGAGTCAGAAGTCAGAAGTGCTATGGGCTGGACTGGGGAGATCTACAAGCCAAAAGCAATCACCAGCAGCACCACCCCAGGATGGTGGCTGAACATGAGCTATTATGAGAGACAACTTACACCAGAAGTCCTGTGCCTTTCCTCATAGGGCAATGGCTGGCTCGGAAACAAACTCCTTTTGGAAAATTCTGTTGGCAGCAGCAAGGAGACTTTGCATTCTTGCATTTCTGAAACTGATTTTGATTGCTAGATGGACTACAGTATGCAGGAATGGATGATAGCTAAATTTTTCTCACAAAGAATTCTTGGAAAACCATAGTACATTTAAAAATCTTTGTTAAACTGACATATTGGTTTTGTAATTCTGGTTATTTCAAAAAATTGCATCCTCCTACATGACAGAAGTATACTGTATGACTTTCACTGCCTATTGCTTGACTAGTGGATTACTAAAGACATGTAGGTCAAAGCAACCTTGTTAGACGGTATGGGTTATTTCCTTCTTGGTATAGTCATCCCACACAGTTGCTTCAATTCCAGAAGTGCAAATTTCTGCAACCTGTTATTTACTAGAAATGCCAGGATAGCTTCATGGGGAATTGACGCCAAGGAAACCAGATTAAAGAGTATGGTGTGATATAGACATACATATAAATATAACATGCTATAGAAGTCTTCCATGCCGTTTTGGGTATTAATTGCCCCAGAAGACTGTCCATGTTCTATCACAAGGACGGAAACAGAGAACATTTATAGAAATTAATGTTGTGTGGTTAGCCAGCACCAGGACCCTAAGAACTTTGAAAGTATGAATAAATGTATTCCAATTACTGACTAATGCAGGTAATGGGTTTATGGTACTTAGAGGTCTGAATCTGTTTCCTGACAGCCTGCAGACATTAGGGGCCCCTCATGACCAGCCTGCAATGTAGGCATTATGGAGTGATTTTTACTTTACTGACTTTTCCATCAGATCATCCCCTTTCTTTCACACACAAGGTTAATTCACTTCTTGATCACATTATTTCCTCGCTGCTCTTTGACAATATAAAAATTCTGAGTGGACAGCTCAATCCCTCTTCCATCTCAGATTTGATTGTTATGGTATTGCCTGGCGTCCCTCAGAGGCCTCCAGCAGCCTTTGCTGCACTTTATGACACTTAAATGGCTGGGCTACAATTTCTCCATCTATTCACGAAATGCTGTTAATAACTCATTTTCAAAGAGGCCCTTCTTTATGTCTTGGCATTAAAGGATTTTTTATTAGGTGCCAGGATAGGTGACACACAGCCCCAGTAACCAAAGAGTTAATTAATCTGTTGAAATTTATTGCCTTTTATACTGCACTCAGTGTGACAGTCCCTAAGAGAAACAGATACTATATTTACAACCGAGCTGAAATATTCAGTAATATAGTCTGCATACTGACCCACTCCATCAGTGTATGCCTTTTGCTGGAGTAGCCATTAATCAACTAAGATGGATTTGTGTAATCTGTCTTCTTTCTTATTCTGAGATTCCAATAAATATTGAAATAATAATTTATTGATTACTCTGCAATATAAATGTGTAGTAAAGGCACCCAAGATATTTGCATAGTAATGCATTTCAAAGCTCTTGGCGTTCTGTAGGTATGAGGAAGAGAATGATTGAAAAAGGGGTTAAGAGTGATGGAATTCCTTTGGAATACAGAAAACCAAGTTCATTGCTGGCAGGATATGGTGGTCCTCTAAGGCCATTTTTGAGATTGGTGAAGTATAAACTGTAACAGGGTTATAATCATTCTCTAAAATCTGTATACTGAAGGTAACCTAAGTTGTGTTACTGGCCTTTCATTTGGGTGACAGTAAACACAGGGGTATTTGACTATTTTAGTTTGTAAAAAGAACTGTTTCCATTCTTTCCAAGTGAGGTGTTTATCAGAAGATACTGGCTTTGTTCCTTCTAAAAATAACAGTGTGGGCTGCCCACTATATTGAAATCCTGCCATGAAGGATGTGCATTCCTGTAATATGCATGACTCAGTGGGGCAGATTATTTGATGCAATTCTCCTGAGAGGTGAAATAGGGAAGATTCTGTCAAGGGAGGGATTATGACAGCTTCTGGCATAAATTAGAGAATTTATGTGTAGTGCTATAATTCACAGCAGACTTTCTTTAGCAGTGGGATGCGTTATACCATGTATTTACTGTAGCACTGACATCCAAGGTTTCTACACAGCTAACCATGCTCTGTACTAGAGCTTGCAATGTACTGTAAGGCAGTTTTGTTTACTCTGTGCTGCATTCCTATGGTAATTTCTTCCTACCGCCTTGTGGTTTGCTCATATGTCTTGTTTATCATGTTAGTAATAGGTAATCCAAGCATGTCTGCATAACTACTGAAATGTCTTGTACAAGTAGAAGAATTTGCATTCATTTGCAGAGCAAATTTCTTTGTTTATGACCCTGTGTGGTACATACTACTAAATAGGACTAAAACTGTGATAAATTTTAATTCTGTTTTAGAAAAACTACTGCATCAAAAATTTAAGGAAGGACATTCTACTTGAAATATCACCTGATAAATATTGAATTACTTTTGTGAGGTAGTCACAATGTACCTCTTTATGTTTTCTCTTCTCTTCCTCATCTCTTTTTGATTATAAGAGCTAGAAGTAGCCTTGCAGTAGACAGTGAGACTGTGGTATTTTTACCAGAGAAACTTGCGAGAGAAAAGCTGAGCAAGGCTTTTGGATTGTTCTTGGGGATGTATTCTCTTACTGACTCTAATTGGAAGTTTTACATTTACTTCATAAAGGCTTCTGCTTTTGCAGATAATGGAGCAATGATTAGGTAACGTTTTCCTGTCTGCCATTTAGGAAACCAGATCATTGTCCTTTCTTTGAGAATGCCTATAAGAAATCCCAGTCTGCTCTGGCAAATCTTTTTCCCTATTTAGAAGAATTAGAATTAGAAGAACCAGTCAGTATGCCTAGTGACTTCCACTTCACTTTCTATCTAGCATGGCCTAAATTTGTTTTAAAGTTTCAGTGGTCTGTTTAGGAGACCCTAATGGCTCAAATACTGAGAAAGATCGATTTTCAATAATTAACACAGAAATACATCCCTCTATTAAAGTAGCTTTCTAAATAAGAATATACTTATTATCAGCATGACTCTGTCTTGTGGTGTATAAGATGTTTAGTTCTGCTTATTTCTCATGAAGTAAATTCAAGAGTTTTCTCTTTCATATATATACGGATAACCACTGTGTGAGACTTTCAATGTAACTGTTGTTCTGTAGGATAACCATGTTTATTTTTCCCTGAAGATTCAAATGCAAAATTTAATTGCTGCTTATCTTTTCCAAATAATTTACCAAGACAGGAATATTTAAGGTTTTTGTTTATGAAGAACTTTAATCTGCTTCTGGGTGCTCTGTTCTCCCAATTCTTTGGTAACAATCAATATTATCTACTTCTCTAGTATTGAACATAACATATTCTCACTCATTAAAGCCACGATCATGAGTGGAGTTTTGGAGGATAATCTTTTTCCTTGAAAAGTGTAGGAGCCCTTAGTTGAATTCAGTCACAAGCAGTTTATGCAGCACATTTCAAGTCTCCATAACAATTTTTCATAGTTTTGTGTAACTGCTTCTGATCAGAATAACACTGCACAGGATTTGTTTTCTAGTGTCTTGTTGATAAGGTTAACCAGATGGTGAAGTATAATCATCTGGGCAGTACCATAGATCATCACACACACACACACACACAAATAGATAAAAATGGAGGATGATAAATTTTCTGTTAGTTTTATGTGTACTTGAATAAAAAACCCCTTGAAACCTACAGAAAGCCAACCTTTTGAAACTAAAGAAAACCAATGCCATTCTATATTTTTATCTATAGCACAACATCCTAAGGAACTCTAAACCTCTTGGTTGCACTTTTTTCTTTAATGAGATTTTATTGTGAATATTGTGAATTTTATGTCAACTTTCAGGATTGCATATTCTGTTTCATAATTCATAATGTTAAGTATCAGATAATAGCAAACACAAGGGGTTAAAAAATAAACAACTTAATGTGGTTTTTTTTTATGCCATGTTGCTTTAAGCAATCTGAAGTCAGCTATTGTAGGAAGATCACAGAATTAAGCTGCTTTGCACCATGAGCTGGCTGTTAACCCACAACTGTATAATGTTATAAATAAATGATTTCAAAAATTTTTTGCCTAATTATCTGATCCCTGTTCTCAGGAACAAGGACTTCAGTGACAGAAATTCTAGTGATAACAAAAATACCAGTATGGTCCTGGAGTATCTAGTGAGAATGTGCATTTTGAATATTAAGTTATCAGTTGTTTCTTTAGTCAATAGCTTTCCCCAGGGCGGTCTAGAGATTACATGGGCTTGATATAAAAATGATTGCAGGACACAGCATTGCAAGATGCACATGACTCAATAACTGTGCTTCTTTAGCCACAAATTAAGTTGTATTGAGGTTGACCGTACTGCTGGGATATGAGAGACTTTGGGTGTCAAGAGATAGGTTGCTGCTTTCCACTCAGCATACTGGAAATTTTGGTTCATTGAAACCCTTTTTGGAATGCAAGATCAGGTCTAATATCACGTATTTGTAATTATATTAAATACTACGGGACTGGGGTTTGCAAGCATTTCAGGAATGTATGAATTTAGTTTTTACTGTAAGTTCATATATGAATTAAAACAAGATGAACAAAGTGACTGAAACAAACTATAGCAAAGTATTGCTTGTGGAATAAGTTATGTGGGTTGGCTATTAGGAAGGTGCTAGAATTTAAATAGAGGAGAGGAGTCAGAACAGAGGATTGTTGCATGGGTAGGTGTGAGAATCATGCAGCTTTGGAAGTACTGATTTATATACTACTGTTTCATGGTGGTTTCTAGGAGGAGACCATTTATTGCTGTTTTACAGATGCTTGTATTTCTGGAAGTACTCCTCCAGTTTTATGCAGAACTTTTTTCATTGTTTTTGCTACTCAGATTAAAAATGTTATCCTTTATAAGTTCAGGAGTTTATATTTCTTTTATTATTTTCAGCAGTTGCTATCCATTATTCAACTTAGGACTGAAGAATCATTTTCTATCCAACTATTTTTGCAGAAAATTTACTAGTTCTATTTCCAGATGTGTCTCTATGTGTGACATTTTTATTTTTATTTACCTTTAGAGAAATTACAGTGTAGTAAGAATTGTTGTGGGTGAGTAAACCCATCATTTAGGCACTGAAACAGCATATATGTTCTAAGTGAGTATATTCAGGGAAAAGCCATTCAACAGCTTAAAAGTGATTTCTGCTTCACTCTGCTTCTAATGCTTTCATAATAACCCTCAAAGTAATGAAGGCTGTATATATATCTCTATGTGTATGTATATGTCTTTACTGTTATGGCTGTGATTAACACAAACATGACATTTCTTTAAATTGAAAGTCATTTGGGACCATGTACATCTGCGGTCTAAGGAAGTGTTACACCATCGAAAGTCAATGGCAGTTGCGCCCTTATATGCCTGGCCTGCCTATGGCCTCTGTCTGTTTAGCCATCCTGTATTAATATCATTTGGATATTCCCAGAGGTTATGTTTTCTTACGAGCTACGTATTACGCTTGGCAACTTGTGACAGGTGCGTTCTGGTTCCCATATGTCTTATGCAAAACTGCAGGAAAATATATCCATGCTCTTCACATCAGCATGCCAAAATGTCAAGAGTCACCTTCCAGCATAAGGACCCTCAGAAATACAAAAGGAAAGTGCTTGGCATCATCCCTTGTAAACGCAGGCCTGTCTGGGAAGCTGTCTGTAAAAATTCATCCGTCAGTCATCGCGGAGTCTCGTGTCTGAGGGAACTCAATGCAGTGCTGTAGCAGCTCGAGCGTCGCACCTGCCTTCCATGTAGTGGTGCGTGAATGCCAGCTGACCACAGAACTGAATGACACTCAAGGTCAGTTTGTCATTTGATGCTGGCTTTTATTAAACCACCTTCTAAAACTGTGGAATTCGAGCTGGGCAAGTTGTAATGGATCATCTATGGGCCTATAGATGCTTATATCCACAGACCTTCACCTTGCTTAGGTTTGACTCTTTGTAATTTTTTAGAGTTTTGATGCATGTACCTGAACAGTTTTTTTTTGGTCTTTGTTTAAGATACAAACTTAATTTGGTGTTATGTAAAGATTTATTAGACCTGCCTTGGAAAAAGGAAAACATCTAAAATGTGTGGAAGTTCATTTCTATATCTTACCCAACTCCGAGTTGTTTTCTTTTATATTTCTCCATGGTTGCTACTAATTAGGAATACTTTATAGAACATGAAGTTTAGAAAGCAAAACTGAAAGGCAATATGAGAATATGTGTAATATTTAGTTTACAGCTGAGTCAAACAAAATTACAGTAGTGGGATTAAATTATAGTCTACATTCATATAATAAAGAATTAAGTTGAATTATACCAGACTAAGACATCCATGAACTTGGCAGAAAGGAGAACTTCTGTCATTTAAAAGTCATGAAAAACCTCTTAATGCTGTCTGTAGGTCCATTTTTAGGTGGTTTTTTTTTGGTGTGTTTTTTTGTTTGTTTATTTGGGGGGGTTTGTTTGTTTCTTAAATTAATATTTTTTTTCTTGAAAACTATGAGAAATTGACACATGGAACATTTGCCTTAAGCCTTCTGCTCATGAAATCTGCCTCAAATAATGCTAAAATCCTCACATACTAAAACTTGCTACTTGTTTAAAAAAATTAAAAGAAAAAAATGGAAATAGTGCTTGAGGGAAGTATGTGAAAAATTCAGATTGTATAAGTGTGAAATTTTATCTTTTGGATTTTTTTTGTCTTCTTTCAGTTATGGTCATAAAATTCTGTGTTTATTTGAGCAAATGGCAGTATCATATTTAGTATATTCTGGATGACTATTTTTCCTGCATCAAGAAACTAGGTACAGAGCAGTATAAAACACTTGATGCTTTCTATAGTGTTCCTTATACATTTACAGATTTAGAAATTGGGAATTCAGTTTGCTCATATGTACTTTTGTTGATTATCACGTTTTTGCCTTTATTTTTTGTCAAGTAAAGCGTATCATCATTGAAACTGGCAAAAAGTTTCTTTAATTCCTCTTTGTTCAGCTGGACTTTGTGTGTGGGGAAAGACTGTCTATTACGTATTGATGTTAGCATTGTTGGGGAAGTTAAAATTCCATAATGAAATTCTCATTTTGTTTATAGATTTTTTTCTAAAAAGTCATATTTTGAAGAGCCTGCCATTATAAGAAAGTTTTGGTGCTGTATCAAAACATATGTCTAAGGAAAACCTTTTAATATTAGATCATTCTACCCATAAAATTCATTTTAATTCAATGCAAGAGAAATATGAGAGTAAGGATAATTTAAGTCCCATTTTGACCTACAACATAAATGTCACCTGCAAGATATTTTTTCTTTCTGATGCTTCCAAATATTTCATAACTTTTTCAATGAAAAATAATTTTGTTTTTATGAAATTACTGATTGCCTTGAACTTCCAGGACAATATTGTTAGAGGAAGCCATGTGGTTTTCACTTTTTCCTCCTGACTTGATTTTTTTCCTAAGGAAAAAAATAGTGATGTATAAGCTACAGTTCATATTGTGTGACACAGTACTTTAATATTCCAGAACCCGTTTTAACTAAGGATCTTTTAAATAATTTGCTGATATAAACATTTATAAATTAGCATTTCAGAGAACCCCTGTAAGTGCTGTGGCAGAACTGGTTAGAAAAATTGCAACTGAACACTTTTATGTTAGAAAATTAATCTCTTTTAAAATAAATCTGCTTCATAAAATCATATCTTTTCATGAGAACGTATTTTGAAAAACAAGATACTTGAATATTGACAGCATCCTGCTCTGGTAGGAAACATTTTTATTTCCTTTCATTATAGAAAAAAATGTAGTTGGTAGCTGAGAGCTCCACAACATCAAAGACTAAGAAAGACCCACCAGGCTGATGCCTGCCTAGCTGGCAAATACTTATTATTAGTGACATGTTTTACTGAGAATGGTAATGGTATAATACTTGGTATTGTAACTTAACTATATTAGCTCTTTAGTATGTTAGCCAAAAAAAACCTCAAAAACCCAAAACACCAAAAAAACCCTGAAAAAACACAACTAGGATACAAATCAGTTAGTCTCAGTGTCTGAATAATAAATGAAGGAAGGCAAGTTAAAGAAAAAGGAGAGGTATTAAAGGCATTCTATGTGGCTATATCTGGTTGGTGGAGGGGGAAAGGATCCTTTAGTGAAGAAATTTGTTGCTGTGAGTTCATACAGAAATCTAAAAGAGCATAAATCTTTAAGCACAAGAGAACAGAAAAATATTTTTTTGTGTCCTTTCCCAGTTTGTCATCATTAACCAGGGAACTCTTCAGCTTGAGTGACGGGGGCTGCACAGTGAAACCTCTCCGTTGTTTTTTATTGTAGCAGTTAGGGTTGACAGGATTTTCAGCAAATGAGCAGCTGCAAGTCTCCTAGGAGAGGCAGTATAATGTCCCAGAAAAGTATCAGTTTGGAAAATACATTGTTTCAGCTACAAAACTTAATGTTGGCTTTCGTCAGGAATGTATTACAGTAATTGGGATTGTGAAAAAAATTGAATTTCGTGAAATTTCTCCAGGGTACAATTCAAAAAGAGGGATGAATGTAGGAGAAATGGTACCCAGAGAAAAATAGAAGGTGATCAAACTAGGCAAATGGCAAACTTGGTCTGCTTTTAACGAACTAACGTGGAACAGCAAACACACAATTCTATGTCAATCCTTATTCTGTGTGTATTTCAATAGAAGAACCTGACTGTTGGCATCATCCCCAAATTTTTCATTATTTTTTAGAGCTTTAGAATCACAATAAAACTTCAGGCCCTGTGGATGTCCCATCATTTCTATTTTCCTTTCTTTTCATGGGAGTCAACAAGGAGGTTTTTGTTGCTGCTTCTCAGCCATTACTTTGTTGTTTCTTTGTTACTTTGTTTAGCTAGATATTTGTAGATGTACTTGCACATGGTGTTCCTGTGTTAAAATATCATGGTGATTCTTTGGATGAGTTTCTTTCTTTGGTATTTTGTAAAAAATGACCATCAATAGTTTTTTCATCTTCTCTTTTTTCTCTATTATTTATTTGGCTGATCTAATTTCCTTGGATGAGGTCCAAAATAACTTCTGAACTTATCAGACCAGACAATTATGTACTCAACTCTAAAATTATGTTATCAATTACAATAATTTTTGCTGATTAACCAAGGAGTCATTCTTTCAGTTTAGCTTAGTATTTCCTGACTTCTTGGTAGAAATTCATATATTAAGTTATTTTTTATTTACCTTCTGGTAAAAACAAAATATATAGTGTTATATGAGCACTGGCACTGTTAGTGGTGTAATTTGCTTCTTGGGTATACTATGCAGAAAGGAGATATTCTGGTTTGGAGGCCTTTCTTAAAAACAAAACAAAACCCCAAAACATTATTGAGCTTGCATTGCCACGGGTACCAGCAGGTATTTGGATTGCATTGCAACATTACTGGAAATTGCCAGGTTAGCCAAGGCCAACTGGGGAATAACTTTTTTTTTCTTTTTTTTTTTTTTTTTTGAATATGCTGTTAAATAATCTTTCAGTTTGGCTTTACTTGTTTGGGTTTTTTTACAGTTTCTTTATTTTGAAGAATGCACATTCATTACAAGAACAGTGAGTTGGACACCTGTTTCTGAGACCTGTGCTAATATTTGCTTATGAATAAGGCAATCTATACATGAAGTTCAACAGAGCAGATATATGATCTTCACTAAAGAGTTTTTGGAAAATTATCTCATCTGTGGACTAATTTCTGAAAATATATTATAAAAATGTTTAGAAGAATTTGACATAAACTAAAATTAGACTGAGACTTTATTTTTATATCCTACGGATTACATAATTTCAATTAAAAAAGTAAAATCAGAGTTTAGCTTCCTCCAGCTTTGGCCAGAAGAGGGAACCATCTCACTATATCAGCCACTTCTCAGACTACACTTAGAAAGTTTTTTGCTTTTGGTTTTATTCCTGCATTGCAATTACATACAAATTCAAGGCTGCCGGAGCTGTCCCATCTTGGGCCTCCCTCAGAATAGTGAAGATATTTATATAGTTTAGGATTTATTATCAGTTTAAAATCACAGTGAGTGTATTATGTTCTGCATTTCCTAGTGGGGGGGGGGGGTGGAAGGAAAGAAAAGTCACTTAATTTTATTGCTTTGCATGTTAATTTGATTGCTTTTCATGCTAAGAGCTTACATCTACATTGTTGATGCACCACTAAATCAATATAATTTTCAATAGTAGTGTCTTTGGAAAGTACAGCGAATAGAAAAAAAAAAAGGTGAATATGAGAGAGTTTGAGGCATTTATGGTGTATATTAGTGCAGTTTTTGTTATACTATATTTTATTCTACACATCTGGAAGGTTTCCAGGTTGCAGAGAATGTAAAGTACTCAGGAATGACTGGTGGAGTTAGGGGCTTTAAGCATGGGAATGTTGCTGCCAGAAACAAGTAATTCCTCTTCACTGCATACAAACCTCCCTGTAGATAATTGCAGATACTGGGTTTCATTGATTGGAAAGGGACAAGAATTGTGTTTTCCCTCAGCAGACAAACATTACTTTAAAACTATATTGGAATCTCATTTACTTTGCTTGGATTTTGGCACAGGGGATCTCTGTCCAGTTCCTGAAGTTATGAAATTGGCAGGCAGAACAATACCAGGTATAATTCTAAGGCATCCTTCATCTGCCTGAGATTGTTACAGCTCCTTTTGTGCAAGTAAATGAGTGGAAGGAAAATGAATTCACAAGTCATTTTTCCCCATGTTGAGGGAGGATGATCCCCCTTGCAGATAGGCAGAGGGAACAATATTGTTTCCTTACTCTTTTTCCTGATAGAGCAAAGACTCTCTGCAATGTGGTTCTGCCACCTGGGAAGCAAAACATGCCATGGTAGAGTATTTTTCAAGCTTTCTGGCTTTAATCCCCAGCAGAGATAATGCTAGCGCCTAAATACCAAGGTAACTGTTTAAAAAAAAAAAAAAAGTCAATCAGCTTTGAACTGGTCTTGTTAAGTTTCATTGTGTTTCTGAGATTATTCACTTGTCAGGATGCCACTTTGGTCTGAGATGGGTTGCAGAAGCCCTTGTACATTGTGCCCTCAGGACAGCAAGGCTTTACGTATTGGATGACACTGGAATGCAATAGTGTGTTGTGTCAAGGTGTTTTTTTGGTTTTAGTTTTGTTTTTCAGCTTCTGTTTGCTAGTTTGCCTTGGTTGATTTAAAACTTCTGGTAATGATAAGAGATGATCAACATTCAAATGTATAATTAGACTGATCTACTGTTTCTTAGGGTCAATGGCTGTGAACAGAAAGCAGGTAAAGCAGGCTATTTTCTGGTAGAATTCTGTAGTCTTTGTACTGAGGTTTTGCCATTCAATGTCAGATATTGTTCCTTGTATGCCAGAATTATCAAACTTATTTTAAGAGAGATTTAATTTTTTAGTTGTAGTGACTAGATTTTCCATGTACATTTACTAAAGTCACCTGGAGCTGTAATGACTCAGGGGAATAAAATTACTCTTGGGTTCTTAAACATGACTGTAAAAGTATAGCTTCAAGTACTTAGTTGTAAAAATGTTAAACTTACTGATAGACATAACATTATAAAGTGACACTGAAACACTCTTAGGAGGACCATCCACTTTAAGAAAATGGAGTCAAGAAAAGGTTATGACCAATTGAAAATGCTGCACTGAGCATAAACGGAAGAAAATTTAATTGTCCGAGATGTACGTTTCCTAGGGCACACGATTAATTGTAGTGGAAATGTTCAATTGCTTGTAATTTTGCAGAAAATTCCCTCCTGGGCCCTGAAACTTCACATGCTTGGTCATAGCCTAGCGGAGCATTTTCTTAGAAAGTTCAGTTAATTGTTTTTAGTTATACATATGGGAATAAAAACAATTTTGGGAGACTTAGCTAAAAATGACTGAAACTGACAATAAAAACTTTAGACTTACATGAGACTATTAGAAATCAAAATTAAGCCTTTTTTGTGCTTTTTTATATTTTTAAATTTTCTTTTAATAAATTGATGCCTTTTGATGCATTTTTGAGGAAAAAGAGATGTAATAAATTTATTTGTCTAAATAAACACACAGTATGTACTGTAACAGTTTATAACTACAGCTACTTACAGCATTAATATGGCATATGCTTGTCTGTATGCTGAAATAGAGACTGATGTCTCATAGAACAACTGAAAATATTTAGAATATCTAAGTAAGATAAGCAGCATCAGCATGTAGCGTTCACAAAATGTTCCTTAATTTAAGAAAATCTTGTGAAGCTTCGCTTGAATAAAAGTACTGGCTAGACCAGCACACCTTGTGTAGAGTAGGTAGCTCAGCGGACAGTTCAAATGATGGTGTTTGTTTACGGGCATACCCTGATGGTGACTTTGCACGGGGGTGTGGTCTCTGCCTGTCCCTTCACTGACCTATGTTCCATTTTCAGTTCACATCACATTGGAATTAAAGTTGTGATTATTTCATGACTAATCTTATTTTGTGGCTATTTTCCTTTGCTGGAGATTTGCACACTTAACAAACATTCATTTCTAGCATTTCTTTCTCACAGAACCATACAATCTTCTAAAAAGTATTAAGATTGTGTGATTGTAAGAAAACTGATCAATTTGAGATGTACATGTAAGCATGTTATATTCGGATTTTACAGGATATTTTCAGCATCTAAATTGAAATGTTTCTTATCTTCTAATGATATATTTAATTAATATTTTTACTCACCAATTGCATTTATAACACTTTACAAGGTTTTTGGTTGTACATTGAAGTAGACCTTTAGACAAGTTGGGTGCTTTTAATGGTGAACTAATCTTTTCTTAGCTGGATATTATGAAACTAGAGAGCATGATAGTATGTAAAACTCTCTCTATTTGTGGTGTATTATATTAGAGTTTATTATTTGGTATTATATAATTCTTCCCTAGAGAGTGTGTCCATATGGAATAAATTTTATTATCTACTTTGGAAGTTTTCACAGTAATTTTGCTACACTTTAGTTAAAAGTGACCTTAGATGAAGCTAGTGGATTTTTTTGGTCCTCGTGTGGTTACCTAAGGCAAGTTTCATTGTGTATCCTGCATCAAATCTTGGTGGTAAATCTCTAGTTAATGGAAGAGAAAATTTTGCTCTTAATGCCTGTAATTGTTAAATACACATATGATAACATAGAGTTAGTTTTGTATTTTTCCTCCATGGTTATAGAACTTGTTGTAGTTGCAACTCTTTAATTGGACATTTTTGAGAGTTTAGGTAATGGAGGATTTAGAGTCAGAGTTCTCAATATTTATTGAAGAAGTTAAAAGTGGCTGGATTTTCACAGACTTAAAGGGTGGAGGGAATAGCTGTGTTCCCAGTGGGGGTTATTTTGCCTCTGTCTTTCGAATTGCACTCTTCCCAAGTGGGGACCTGTAGAATAAATTTTGCTCTGATGAGATGCTGTGATTCATGAACCCTATGTAACCATCACCTCCCTTGACCATCCTGTTTGTGCCTTTGTAGCACGTATAGCCATAAATACTCAGTACCACACTGGCCTAAAATAATATTTGCTCAGGTTCTGAAAATGCAGAAAACATTCTTCAACTGTGGCTAGCATTCGTGGAAGGAAAATATTTTGTAGTTAGGATAATTTTTTTCCCTGAACTTTGGTTTTGCTGATTAAAAAGAGGACTCACCACCTAGGTGTATATAAAACTGTCTACACTGTACTTCATCTGGGTTTAAATGGCTATTAAAAGTGTCATTAGCCCAAACCCAACTTCTTCCCTCATAGAATGTTTGTTATATGCACAGAGAAAAAAAAAAAGGACAGCTAGCAAACCGGAGTGTTTATGATGGTGTGAGTTTTGCTTTTCTGTTTAAAATAAGGAACTGTGATTAATAATGGAATTGGAAACTAACATACATAAGTAGTCATGTAATATGCAGATGTATGACTTACATTCTCAGCTGTAGTATTTGCTTCCCTTTCATTGCTGTTAATTAGAGCGATTAACTTTTTTTTTGTTATTATAAGCCAGGAGTTCAGGAAAACATGTTCAAAAGGGCCCGCTATTTTGTGTGCTCTGCTTCTTGTGTGCCTGCATTGAAAAGTCTTCAGTGTGATTTTTCACAGGAGAAGAATGATCTTAGCTTCTGTGGAGTTCAGAGCACTGGGCACTGATTACCTTTCAAAGTTATGCTTTGGGAGTCCCAAAATGAGAATCCAGATACTGAATTACTGAAATTTAGCAAATGGTTTTAAAGGCATAGATTGTGATATCTGTCTTTCAGTTCCTTCATTTACAAGGAGGCAGAGCAGCAATTCCCCTGTCTCATTAGGGTGTTAAAAGGCTTAGTTGAAAGTCTCCAGGATACTTGGAAAATGTAGAACATCATCAACAAACAATTTAATACAAGCCAGAATCAATTGTGTCCTGCTTGTTGGTGACAAAGAATTGAGGGCCTTCTTTCTCTTCGTGTGAGAGGTAGCAGTTTTGCAAGCTCCAAGGAGAACAGGAGTGTATAACAGTGTGACTCAATATAGCCACTGAATGAATGGAAATCTCTGCAATGAGTTCTGGTTTGCTTCTCCCCTTCCTAGGAGACACTGTTACCTCCAGTTATTCTGTATAACAGATCAGCATATACCTTCTATATTTATGAATTTACATTAAGATTGAATCGAAGACAGTACTGACCACTGTCTAAGAGCTTGGGGTGGAATTCATCTTTAGACTACAGTGTAGAACTCTAAACCTGACCCTGTAGTTTCTGCTCTTAGTCAATGTTAAGAAATGGGAGCACCTCTGGCATATGATTCATCCTGACTATCTTAAATAAGGCCTAGGTTGAACCTAGAACTACCATTGCCTGGCTCATGAGCAGACATCTACTTTGTGAATGTTTAAAGTTAGAAAAGATGCATCCTATCATTGTTTTCTGGAAATCTCCTGAGGTTGGTAACTGGAGAGCTGCCAGAAACACACATCTCAGCCGTCCTCAGGTACAACATGAATGTTGCCTTGCTCAAATTAACTCATCCATCTGCAGAAGGAGAGCTACAGTTGTCTGAGGAACTTCAAAGCCAAACAGGATGAGTTTACTGGGTTTAACTAATTAACTGCTTGAGTGGGAAGTTATTTCAACTTAATTTTTTTTTACAGGAACATCTTTGCTCTGTCTGGATTTTGTGCTATCTGCCTGCATCTGGTACTGGCATTAGACCACTTTGCCTTTCTTTCATGTTTATAAACCAGTAGTTGCATATCAAAACCTAGAGTCACTGGAAAACTTTCAGCATGAGTTCTGAGCTCTCTCATGGCTTGAGAGTAGCAAACAGGAACAGGATTCAATCTATGCTATCTTGGTAAGAGGTACACTAAGAAAAATGAGGTGATTTTTTGTCTGCTAAATAAAATTGCCCATTATGTGTATTTGAACTCCATTTAATCTTTCTTTAATTGATTAACTTAAGAAAACCCACTCACTTGAATAACTAAAAACTCAGCAGAAGAAGGAAAAAAAAAAAGAAAAGGAAAACCATTGAACAAATTGTTAATTGTTGGATTGTAACATGAGTTTCTTTCTGAGGATAGATTCCTATTCAAAACTTCTATGGAAATACCCTTGTATTGTGAAAGTTGCCTGAGAAGGCCTTTTATTTAAAAGCTTTTTCTTTAGTACTGAATTAAAATACAAACAATCGAACAAACTATGAACTCTTCTGAGAAAAATAAATGTGAACATGGGACGTTATTCTATGTAGGGTCCGTGGATGCTGCTCCAGCATGTGTTTGAGAGGATGCCTGCCACTGAGTTAATAGTACAAGTTCCTAAATATATGATAATAAGTTTTTGGTTTTCACATTGTCTTTTACAAGTAGTCAACCTAATATCAGTCAGTACTGTGAGCCCCTATGCAGTATTGCATCCTGCTGGTTTACTTAAGGGCCAGATCTTGTTACCTTTGTATGCCTTGCCTGGAATGATGGAATCTACCACTCACAACCAGGTCATAGTGGCACCTTCTACCTCAGCAGAAGTCTGTTCCTGTAAGAGGACCCACATTCCACATATGTCCCTTTTATTTCAATGCAGAAATCTTTGAATATGTTGTTGTTTAGTGTCACATAGAAAGACTGAATCTGATACCTTGAAGGATGAAATGAAAGTATTTTTGATAAATCAGATGAGAGCTGCTGACAGTGACCAGTGAAATGCAAAGATAGCAGTTCAGTGCTTAAATTAAATCAAAAGAGAGGAGCAAAAAAGTTTAAAATCATAAAGAATTTTTTTTGCACTCCTCTGATACCTTATGTTGAATAGCCAGATCATTTTATTATTGAAAATACTGTGGCAGTAATCTTTTACTGCTCGCAGTATAGGCCTACAGCATTAAGTTAGTATAAAATTACATATAGTTTAATATATCTGTACACCTTTAAACAAGCTTCTCTAGGCAGGAAGGTTATCCGTCTTATAAATCTATTATTTCATTGTACATCTTGATAGCCTAGCATTGCTCCTAGCCATGTTTAAGCATTAAATAGTGCATTATTATTTCACATAAATCAACCAGAGATGTGTGAATTCATAAATTTTGCATTTGCACAGACAGTATTTTAAACGTTTTATGGCTTCGTGGGAACTTGGTATAAGAGCCTGTACACAAATCAGTGCCCAAGAAATTTAAGTAAAATTTAATATCACAATTATTGCTTTTCAAAGTCATTGCTTGCATATTTTTGAAATGTTTTAACAGGGTCTAAAAATAAAAACCAAAATCTGAAAACAAGGTCTACAGTCAGATTTTGCTGGATAGCTCCTTTGCTGCAATGGAGTGGATGATTGTTTTTATTCTGATGTTTGCTCTGTTATCGTTTGTGTTGTTTATTCTGCTTTATTTGTACTTTGTCTAATGCTCCAACTTTTTGCTGCTTCTTATCTTTCATCTCAGTTCTTCTAGACCCCTAGACTGTAAAGAATCATGCACAAGCCTGATGTTTCAAAGAAACTCCAGTGATGGAAACTCTAAATATATATGTGAGATTTTTAGGGTTTGTATTATTTTGATTAAAAGCCTTGAAAATAACCTTCTCAAGAGTTTTTATTTTCAGACAATATGTAAATATTCTGTTTCTAAAAATTACAGTGTCAGGAAAGGGCAAAATAAGGGAAGAACTACGTATCAGGTATTATGCCATTGTATCACCCGGTAAGGTAGCATTAGGTTTTACAGAGAAAAAGCAAGCATATTGAGGCAAGATGTCCACTAAACAGCTGAATTATTGTTGCTTCTATATCTTTCCTATGTCAAATTTTAAAATTTGGTCATTGCTTTATTTATCTGTAGGTAAACTTTATTTTGTACCCATTTTTTACCCATTGCAGTACAATTGCAAGGTAATTTGGTATCCCCTTACAAATGGGAAACAGAGGCAGGAAGGTTAGCAGCTGTGTGTTCCCATGCCCATTCCGCCACAGGAATTACTTCTTTCTGAAAACCCAAAGAGCACCAGGAAGTACTTTGTAGGGAATGAAGTCCAGCTGTGTTGGATCTCCAAATGAATGAAGATGGGAGGAACATGGGAAATCACAGCTCTTTTCCACTTTGTAGAGAAATATCTATCTCTGTTTCTTCTGCCATTCAGCCTTGTCTACTTACGTGTGTATGTACATAAAAAGGGAATTCCTTATGGACTGCAATTTCAGGTAAGGCACCAGCAAGTTGAACCAGGCTCTGAGTATTTTACTTACAAGTTGCATAGATAATTTATTGCAGAGACAGCAGTGAACCTGCGTTTAGAAGGACTGAATTCTGTTTTCCCTTCTTTTTTTCTTCCTTTACACTATCCCATGTTAAGTGAATGGGAATTTTGCCATAAAATTTAGTGGTGGTAGAATAATATCCCATTATTATTGTTTGTCTCTATGCAGAAATTGTCTCTAATTATTTAAGTAAAGAACTAGAGCAGTTTTGGTTTTTGCTTTTTTGTTTTGTTTGTTTTTCTTTTGCACTCTTCCTTATAGCTTGGAATTCTTTGTGTTCCTTAGAAATTGTTGTAAATGAGGTGGAAATACCTATGCATATTTAAATCATAATTTCATGAAGTTTGTTTAAATATTCTAAGCTTCAGTTATTTTAGCTGAGATCAAAAATCTGGGTAGCTTTTCTCTTACCAATTTGGAATGCTTTTTATCCTACCTTCCCACAAATAATAAGTATCTGAAGGGAATTTAATCAAATGTTAAAATATTTCAACATTGGGTAAAGACTTAAGGTGGAAACTTTTACCCCAAAAGATAGATGATTAGCATGGGGAACTGTTTTTTGGTGTTCATTAGGGCAGACATAATTGAATATCTGATAGAATATTGACTTGTCTTGGAGCTACAGTACAGAGTTAGCTTTCTATAGGATGGAGATTGTGGGGCAAATTTGGTAACTAACAAATCGATAACTCTGGGCAACTCTTCTATGCTCTAGTGATCAAATGTGCAACAAGAGTGACAAAGAGAAGATCTTGCTCTAAGATTTTATCCAGTCTGCCTGATCTGGGAGGCGGGATGTTTCATTTGTGATGCTGACAAAAAAAGTCAAGATATGTGTCTGTCTGACATACATATTAATAAATTCAGTTCTCCACTGCTTGGAACTATAAGGAGCCAAGATGTAATGAATAACACAGGTAAGAGTTTATCCATGCACCAGCTTAAGTGAATTAACACTGTCTCAGCAACAGTTCCAAGGAGGAGTACTACACTAATTCATGGAAAAAGCTTGGATTTGGAAGAAATATAGTTGGCTTTGATATGAGTGAATAGTCCCCTGCTCGAGCTGGGTTAACTGGGGTGGAACAATGTTGCTGTCTGGAGAAGTGGATTTTCCAGTGAATTTTGGTGTTAATGAAAAAATTTTCTTCATGAAACAAACAAACAAAAAAAGGTCTTGAAAATGAAACTTTTCAACTTTTAGGGGGTTTAAATTGCTGCTAAAAATAAGATTCTTTTTCTAGGAAGTTGCAGATGAAAATTACTTAGTATTTCTGGAGCAGGGAATATTTTTTTCTTTCTTCTAACAAAAATATTTAAAAACAAGTGAAATGAAAGTATATGAGTGACAAATTCCATAGAGAGGTGAGTTCTGGAGTTTTTACAGAGAGGGAAATATGTAAGCAGCTGAGCATTAGGGTAGTGATTCTAGGAAAACCTATTAATCCTTGCCAGAGAAAGATTCTCTCTCTTTCTGTAATACAAAAATGAATACATTTTTGGTACAGTACTGGACTCCACAGCCATGTGTGTCATGGAGTGCATGTGAAACCCTGGCATTGTAGTTTTCTGCTTGGGCAGCAGCTATAATTGTATTAACATAAATGAAGCTGGCTTGGTATGAAAATGGGGCAGTGATGTAGAGAATAAGACTGTCTCACCTAGGTTGCCATTTTACATCCAAATCGTGCTGCAGTGAGAAATTACCCGAAGTGCAGAGTCCCAACAAATCAAGTCCCTGTTGTTTTTGAAGGCAACGCATTTTTTGTGTTACTGTTCATTACCAGGCAAGAACAACAAAGAAGTTCAAGACTAAGATTAATGATATCAGCAGATCATTGTCTAAAGATTAATCTTTTTAAAATGATGAGAAAGGGATAGACACAGTGAGCCTCTAGCTGCCTACAGCTACAAAGAGTAATAATAAACATTAGTATGGCAGGGCTGGCTCTGGAATACTAACAGGAGCATATCTAGTTATCATCAGTAAACGCTAATGGTGGATTAGTGTTGTTTTTTGGCTACTGATGACTACTGAAAATGGTGTAGCTGTTCCTCCCTCCTTCCTAAAGAAACAACAGTTCTTTTGATCCCTGGCCATTTAATAATCATTTGTTTGGGATCAATTCTCTCTTCCATGGTATTGTCCCTGTATTACTTTCTCTTACAAAAACTTTTACCTTATTGCCTGGGTCTAAAATTACCAGGGATTTAAAAAAAGGTTCATTATAGAAATTACATTTGCTCAGTAAACCCAGGAGGCATTGTCTTTCTTTTAGCTCCTGTATCACTAATCCTTACTGCATGTGTATTTTTGTGCATGCCTGCTGGTTTTATATTTAGCACAATATCTATTTATACCACACAAGAGGTCTATGTAGCAATTGCATAAATCTATTTGTTTTCAAAAGGCTATATGTCAGCAACTGATAGTATAGGAATGGTCTGTACAAGCTAAAATGCATTAATATTCTTACTTTTTAATCTCAGCACTATTTATGCATCTCTTGTCAATATTATAAACTTTGTGGTTTGAAAGGGATTACAAATTTGTATTTGGAATAGTCAGACCTGAGAAGTCTGCAAATTTTGGAATTTGTTTACGCCAAATGGTCCTTAGTTCTCATAAGCTTAAAAAATCAAAAAGGGATAGAAGAAGCCCAATTTCATACGCAACAATGGCAATGATAGTGGTAATCTGAATGTCTGTGAGGATCAGATTCTGCTGCTCTCACCCAGGCTGAGCAGTATATTACAGTGGGAGCAGCTCCACTAACTTCAACCAAGCTCTTGAGGTAGTGAAATGTTAGTATAGTTGGAGTCTATATAATACTGTGACATGGCCAAGTGTAGAGGTTATTTTGATAATTTGCTTCCATGAAAGAAGGCTTCTCTTCTTGCATTATGACACCATTTTGACTCAGGTTTAAAATGAGATGTTAACATATTGTGAAGTTTGAGTTTTACCTACATAATGTCCTGAGGGCATCTTTCAGATTTAGGCATTATTTTAGACTACATGAGGTTGTATCATGATGATCAACTTCAAGCCACGTATGGGAATATGAGAATGAGTATGGTCAGGTGAAAGTAATAAGTGTGGTACTGTGAATTCATAATCATAGAATCGTTCAGGTTGGAAAAGACCTCTAAGATCATTGAGTCCACACGTTACCCTAGCGCTCCTATGTTCACCCCTAAACCATGTCCTCCAGTGCCACGTTCACGTGTGTTTTGAATGCTTCCAGGGATAATGACTCCACCACTTCCCTATGCAGATGTCCCAGTGCCTGACAACTCTTTCAAGGAAAAAATTTTCCTAATATTCTATCTTCCCCTGGCACAGATTGAGGCCATTTCCTCTCATCCTGTCACTTGTTACATGGGAGAAGAGACTGACCTCCACCTCACTGCAGCCTCCTTTAAAGTAGTTGTACAGAGCAATAAGGTCTCCCCTGAGGATTCTTTTCTCTAGCCTAAACAACGTGTAGTGGTTCAGTTGGCTGAACGCCAGGTGTCCACCCGGAGGGAAAAGGAAGAGGAGAAAAGAAAAAAAAAAAAAGTGAAACCAAAACTCACTAAGAAAAAGGCAGTTTATATTTAATGTTTACACAGAGAAGGAAAGAAAAAACCTGAACCTAAAAGCACTACAAATACAGTAAAGAGAACGAACAGTGAATTTTACTTCCCCACATGAAACGGAGCGTTCCCTACTCCAAGAAACAGCTGTCCGCCTGGCTAGCTATCCTGGAAGAAAAAGAAGGAACTCCCTTCTTCTCACTCTCTTTTATATCTGAGCTGACATAACATGTTATAGAATATCTCCTTGGCCAATATTAATCAGGTGACCTAGCCTATGTTCCCTCCCAGAAAAATGAAGAGTTATTTGGCTAAACAAACCCACTACACAACCTCAGCTCCCTCAGCTACTCCTCACTAGACTTATCCTTTCACCAGCTCTGTTGCCCTTCTTTGGACACGCTCCAGCACCTCAATGTTTTTCTTGTAGTGAGGGCCCCACGTATCATTGTGCATTATTTATCAGAGCTTGCAGTGTTTCCCAAGAGCAGGAGTACTGCTGATAAAGATGACAAAGCAGGAAAATTTCAATACTTGGTTTTACAACACTTTCCCTCTGGACCGTTTCCTTTCCTCAAGACTGGATGAAGGCTGTTGCTCCCTTTAAAATACCCTGAAGGCTAATTGCTCTGTTTTTGAACAAGGAAAACTTAAATTTGAATTGTTACAGCATGCTGAATTCTTAGCAATCATGACTAAGTCAAAGGAGGTACCCGATATGAAAGTTTATTTAATTTTAAAAGTCTGTAAACTTATTTATGATGAAGTTTATGCAATGTATTCCTCTTGTGGCTAAGATTTGATTCAGCATTTCACTGTTGGTATGTGTGACAGTGAATTCAGCATAGGAAATCGCTTCAATAAGGAATTGACTTGGGGGTCTTATTTACCTTTACTGCAGGTAGTCTTAAAACTGAAATGCATTATTCATTTTGTTGTCCTTGATGTAGAGTTAGGCAAATTAGGTATGCAGTTCATATCCTGTGATCTAGATTCTTTAAGAAGTCATCAGGGTGGAGGTAGTAGCTGGAATAAAGGTAATATTGAGAAGGTATATCCAGATCATTCCAAAGCTATTGCAGTGGTCCTTTTGATTAGTAGGTCTTTGAAAATTCAAACTTACATTATTTCAGTGATTTCAGTAGTTGCATGATGTAAAAAATGTAATGATGCACTGCTTGGACAGGTCTTCTGTTTAAGAAATCTCTTCTATCTAGAAGAAAAAGCAAAAAAGGCTTAGCAGAACACAAAAAAGTGTTTGTAGAGCTTGTATGAGTTTTGCTTGCCTTCTGTCACAGTGGGTTCATAACTTTTGACTTCATTACCGTGGTTCAAATTCCTATAGTCTACTATATCTCAGTGAAGAGCTCAGTTAAAATATGTAATTGGGTTCATGACAGCAATGTAATGTTTCCATAATTTTTGTCCTGTGATGAAAATTGGACAGTCTTAAAGTGTCAAGCAATGTTCTTGTAGTAAAAACTTGTCAAAATTTAGGATTAGGAGTTAGTCATTGGGTTAGAAGTTCTTTGGATGATCCCACTATCAATTGTAAAAGTCACTTCAGCCTGTAAGTGTGCATTGCCTGACACATTGTATATCACTTTTAAAAAATACCAAGCATTTATATTTGGAAAATATCTCCCTAATTGTATATATTGTTCTGGGTCATTATTTTCTCATTGTTTAAATTGCAGCTCATTTATTTAAAAGAATACTTGTCAAAGGAAAGCTTTAAGTACTGATTTAAGAAAGCAGCGTTAAATAATTAAAATGACTGTGATAAAATTGCCTTAGTTTAAACAGACCAGTTTTATCAGTCTGTTTAATGAATTGTGCTTTTATAGGGTGAGATAAATCTAATGTGAATTCAAGTGGTTGCACTAGAAATACAGCTCTAGGTGTGATCTCTCGGTGGATTTGGCTAGCAGAATTAGAGAACACTTCATGTACAAATAGGAATGTTGATATCTTACGGAGTTTTCTAGTATCTGTGTAGCTATAATGGCTGGGTATTTACATATGGATAGTACAAAGTGTCTTGGTCATTACTTGAAAAATATTTATGCCTCTGGATGTAGAAATAAACTTAGAGTTTCATCCAGTCCCAGAATCATTAATTTTCATGCACTAGAACAGTGACACAATCAATTTCTTTGTAGACTGAGGGGACTTGGCAGGCAGGTCTTGCTACTTACTAATAATTTAGAAGGACTTTTCTCTTCTTGCAAGAAAACCAGTGTATCTGCTTTGGAGCCAGACTGGTCAGTGATTGACACAGAACAATCCTGGGAGATTATAGATTTTGTTGTTTATGCTTCTGTACATTGCTAGAACACATCTTGCATACATGAAAAGATCATTAAAAATATGCACTAAGTCTGTTTCATTAGAATGAAAGGGCATAGGACATCATCAGCTCTTTTCTCTGCTAATCCACTTCAATAACTTACATAGCAGGATTTGTACCTAATGTGGGGAGATAAACTGGGCCCTGTAGGACCCAGTCGCATTGCAGTTAAAGGACACTCCTTGTATGTTTTTTCATGTTGAACTAGCATGCATGATGCCACAAATTTCAAAGGAATTTCTAGGAAGGAAGCATTCAATGTGTGAGACAATGGCACATTCTGGTCCCAAAATGATGGTGAAATTATTGTCTAGTAAGTGGAAGAATATGCAGTTGGTGTTGCATATCTCAAAGGAGATCACTGAACCAGTAACTAGCATTTTTAATCGCTGGACATATTAAGTTACCATTACCCACATTAAGTGTTTCTTAAATGCTGTTAGGCTGATTTGAGGCACAGTTTACCCTGTCAGCAATTATTTCTAAGTGATATTTCAGGATACAAGGCAATGCTCTGAGTGAGGCATACACATGTCCCTTCAACAACTTTCAGTCCTTGGTAGTCTGTCTAGTGAAAGAAATACAAACCTGCAGTGTGAGCAGAATTTGTCAGACTGGCTTCCCAGGAAGTTTTACGCCTACTGCAGCTGAGTTTTCAGATATTTCTTATTCCAAACAAGACCTTCACCACTTTGGCTCTGGAACCAGTCTCTACTATCCAGTCTGGAACCTCACGTGCAGCACTAGAAATGATGATGGTTACCTGCGGGGGAAAAAAAAAATAAGAAAGAAGTTGAACTTGAGTCTCACTGGTTTACACAAAACACTTCCCAGTAGAAAGATGTGTCACAAGACACTTGTGTATGATGTCACTTTGCTCTAATCAAGCGGGCATGTAGATTTCAAAATTATGCCCATCTTCATGCCTTATATTTTTAGTTTATTATCCTTAGGTTAACCATTCCTACCCAGACTGCTTTTTGTAACAAGGCTGTGTATACTGACTGATACCAGGGTGTTGGTAAAAGCCTCAGTGTACCTGAAGGAGATTTATGGAGATGTCAATTATTTTGCTGTTATGAAAGGCAAGGGGAGATGCTCTTTCTTGCAGAAGTTGTGAAAAAGGGTATTTCATAAATTAAGCTGGCTGTCGGTCCTCACCTTCTTCCTCCCCAAAACAATCTTTCTCCAAGATGTATGCTTTCTTGTTCTGTGTCTGCTGCTGGCTGAAACTGGTCTTGTGGCTTTTACTACAAACTGTCAGCTGGTCCATCTGACAAGTCTTGTATCACTTAGCAGCTGTCTAGGGAATTCGGCCCAAATTTTAAGTTTGTTGAAATCCAGCTGTTTTTAAGAACAGCTTGATTCTGATGGATTCAAATAAGGGAAAAATACAGGTCTACATGGCTGTCTTTCATAGTGGGTTTATGATATGAGAATGAATAAAAAAAAACAGGAAGAAGTGAGTTTGTAAAGTAGGGAAGGCATTTGAAGTAGAAGAGGTTAAAATTTTTACTGTTCAGAAAGTATTTATATTTTTATTAAACAGTAGACTTTTCTGTCTTTGTTTTCTAGCCATTTCACCTTTCTAATACAAATTTTTAAACAGTAGAAGGATATATTAAATACCAAGGAAAATTATTTTTAAAAGCTATTTTAAAAATTAATTTAAATGTAGACAGACATAGTATTATGGCATTAAAACACCCGAGGGTCTTTTTTATTGGTCCATTAATACTTGCCTAGAGTGGTAGAACACACCTGAGGCAAGATTTAATGAACCAATAAAACATGCCCTAGAGTGCCCTAATGCTGTATTGCTAACCATTCCTATTACATAAATGCACTGTTTGCATACTTCCTTCATACAGTTCAGAAAAATCTTCAATTAAGTGAAGGCCATATGACAATTCTTATCCAGCATTTCCATCAGCATATTTTGTAGTGATTAAAACGATTATACTAGGTATTCTCAATCAATGCAATATATTGTGCCTAGAACTTTATGGACTGTCCAGGAGGTGAATCTGTTAAGTAAAGCTTTATGTTAAGTCAGTGTGCTTCCTTTCAATTAGTGAGAATTTTTTAAGGCCTTTCTAAAGAATTTGAAAGTAGCAGAGTTCTATTTCTGTTCTTATCTTGAAGATATCTCACCTCACTTGTTTAGCTAGAATCCACTCCAAACTACTTGTAACTTCAGTCCCATTAAAATCCTCAGGGATGTTACTAAAATGATGTTGTACAAAACCTTTGACATTGTTGAGTCAAAGAATTATTTTAGTCCTTTTGAAGTAGGTAGGTTTTTAGTGTTATAAACTTCAATGGAGTTAAGCTGATTTATATCAGCTGATAGTCCAGCTCTTTGCTTTCCAGCACATTCAGAAGAATTAGAAATGTCATACTTGTATTAAAACAGACAACTCAGATGGAATAAAGTATGAAGGACACATTGTATTTTGCAATTGTTAATTTAAAACCTTTGACTGAAGTTAGCTTTTGCCCTAATGATTTAGAGTGTTCATAACCACGAGCAAAAATTTATAAATATATCTAAGTTGATCTGTACTTAGGAACAGGAAAAAGAAACAGTAGATTGGTTTTGAATGTCATTACATGAAGAAGAAGAACCCTTCCTTCAGAGAACAGAAGTGATTGAGCTTTGTGAATTACTAGTTTTGTTTTCCAGCATTGTTTTGAGTCACGATGATATTTCCTTAAACAAAGAAGACTAAGATTTATAGATTTAAATTGTACAAATGGCTTATGACTTTTACATAATTGATAATCTAACATGAAATTATTTTCACATTAATTTGACTTCATGATAGTCAGAGCCAAAGTATGTTATGACTTAAGAGATATACATTTATCAGAATCCTTACTGGAAAACCATGTTGTTAAACTGACACATAAGAATTGAAGAAATTATGACTTAGGCATTTTTGCAGGTAGAGGTGGGGCAGGGAGGGGAGGGAAGCTTTGTAGGCCAGGCTTGATTTTTGCAAGAATATTTGACAAGTTGAACATACATGAGGATATGAGCCACATATACTTGTTAGGGCTAAAGTAACTTTACTTACTTTTAAGTCTAGATCCTCAGCTCTCATGAGTTGGCATACTTCCATGAAAGGCAGTGAAATTATACCAGCTTATACCAGAGGAAGATCTGGCCCCTAATCTTTCAAGTAACAAGCTCATTAAATGCTTAGGGCCAAATTCTTTTTTGGCATGACTCCACTGGACTTAATGGAATTGAACCAGCAAAGCATTTGGCCATTATTTAATACAGATAAAAATCTAAGGGGAACCAGGTTTTTGTATTTGTTTTTCTTTTGGTATGTAGCATTAGCAAACCGTATGTGATTTTTATAAGAAATAATATATGAAATACTGGCTAAAAGAGTCTACACTGAGATCTTGCAGGTAAAACCCCAGATGTTCTTGATGTGCTACCATATTTTGAACAAACAATATTGACTTGATCACAGGTTTCAACTTTTTACTGTCCAAACAGTCATCTTGAGTCCCTCTTTCTCCTTTTCTCACCATTTCACAGTACAGTCATGTCAGAAATTTAAGCAGGGTCAAGCTTATTGTGGAAGTTAAGATCGTCTGAAAAATTACACTGTTTTCAATCTAGGACCAAATAACTGATGTAAGTTTTCCAGAGTCATTACTGGTGTGATTTTTTTTTTTTCCTTTCAAAGAGCACACTGGGCACATTCTGTTTAAAAATGTTCATTGCATCATCTGGCAGCTAAAAGGCTTAAATGAGTAAGTATAGCATTGCTATTATCTGAAATTGTTTCCTAGAGCCAATTTCATTTTTTAAAAGCTTGAGGTATTTGTCTAAGTTTTACCTCAATTTCATTTCTGCAGCCTTGTCACAGTTTAGCTAGGCCTTATCCTTTTGGCTCAGTGTGTGGATGACTTACTTCAGTATGTTAATTCCTTATATGAAATGTGGCTGGGAGTCTGCCATGAGCACTCAAAAGTGGTCTGTTTTGTTTTTTCCCTTTTTTTTTCTTTTTTTTTTAATCCCGGTTACTTCAAACTCTTTTGGCTTTCTTTATTATTGTGACATCATGTGTTGCTCTGAGATGTTAGGTACTGCTCTCAGCAGCAGTTAAGTCTAGACTTTCGAAGAAAAAAGCTCTTTGCTATATTTTTGGAGGAGAAGTTTGGAAGGATAAGGTATGTTGCTGCACACCCTATTGCATAATTGATATTTACTAAAGAAGAAAACCTTTATTTGAAATAAATTTTTACCGTTGAAGGGCTTGAGGCCTTGATAGAATGCTTTGCAGCTGAATTTAGACATAGCAGGAATCATATCTCAGGAAAGATGAACTTCCCATATAAAGGTTATAAATCTAGTTTAGCAGTTGTTTTGTGACCCACAAGCGGTTTTATAGAAATGTGAGTAACCCAAACACTAAAATCCAAAGCAGAATCACCAGCCCTTTCTACAGCATTCATGTTAAAGTTGGGCCAAGAGAGATCACTGCAAACTATTTGCAGTTGTGGGTGATGTAACACAGCTCAAGGGCATTCAGTACCTGGCAAGCAGAACTGTCTTTGAATGGACTCAGATGAAGGACCACCACGAAAACACAGAATGAAAAGCAGTGTAAGGGAAATTCATTGCCAATTAGTACCCAAAACACTCAGATGAACAAGAGCTCCTTAAGCAAATGAAGTGGGGGATGAAGAGTCTGGAAACCAGGTGGCAAGATGAAATGACTCATTTGAAGTTACGCATGAAAACATAATTGGATGTCAAGGAGTCAGTATAACTTCTGGCTTGCATAAGCAGGGCTAATGTTTTCACAGATCTTTCATGTTTTGGAACTTGACCTAGAGCATGTAAAAGAAGCAGGTATCTTTCAATGGAAAGGGAAGGGCACAATTACTGTTCCAAATAATAACTTAGCAGCCTTGTTTAATGGAAGCCCCTGCTTTCTCTCTCTGCTCCCATGTCCTGGTTTGGATTTCTCTAAATCAAAATCTAACTGAATAATTTATGACAAGTAAATGTGATAGAAGGAGAAGAAGCTGTGTGACGGTTCTGATAATGCCAACCTGCAGAGTTGTTTTCTTGTAGAAATGAGACTTCCCCAAATCTCTGATGCAGTGGTATAGTGGAAGCTACAGAGCAGAAAAGCACCAGGAGTTCTTGTTGGGGCTGGTGAGTGGCTTAATGGCACAGTCAAAATCTGTTTATTTGATGTTTCTTTTGTTTCAAAGAGAGCATCTGCAAGTGAGCATGTTTTCTGTTATACTGAGCAGCTGAGTTGCAATCTTGCAGTAACTGTCAATGCATGTGCAGGGATGTGTGTTTGCAAAGAATCCTTTTTTTTTTTCCTGAAAGAAAGCACGTGTGGAGATGTGTAGCAAGTTTAAATTAAAGACTGTGCTTTAACACTGATTTTTTTTCCTCTCTCTACTGAGCTAAGAGTTATGTTTCTATTCTTAAACATAACTTAGGAGGAAAATATTTCTGTGAGATCACCCAAGTAATTAGCTAGTTTACTCATGCAAATAAATATTTTTTTGTTCAACTTTGAACATCATTTTGGCAGCATTGCCTTTAATTACAGAAACATTTAAAGGATGACAAGGATGTAGTGCATACTAAAAATGTTCTGTGCAAATAGTGAGAGGATTTAGGTGAGCAGCAGAAGCTCTGTAATTACCTTGCAGCCAGAAAGACCCTCACGTTGTTTGAAGGCTGTTAAAAATAAGGAAAGAAATAATTTTCTTCTCATGGGAAGGGAATTAATTAGCAGTGTGCTGAGGGCCTTGGGATTGGTTCTCATCCGAAGTAGATAAATAAACCAGGCATTACTTCAGACTACTCAGTGTGAGCAAACGATACACTGAGAGTGCTTTTTTATAGGGTTGAACAGCAAATCTGGCCCATGAGGAAAATGGCTAAGGGAATTTTAAACCACCTCTGCACCTTTCCAGCATGGCTTATTCTGGAGGTCACTGAGGCAGTTTACTAGAGACAGCCCTGAAGACCTGTCTAAGTAACTCCAGCCCCTTGGCTGACCTGCTAGCTGACCTGTTCTTCTCTTTTTATCTGTTTTATGTTAGCTTGGGCTTGCATTGAGGTTGGCATAAGGCAGCTTCAAAAATAAGTCTGTGAGACATTTGCATTGAAGGAGACAGTCCTTAGCTCTAGAATCTGATTATGTTCCAGTGTTTTCAACTGACTTGAGAAGTCTAGATCCTAGGATCATAGGCCTATTCCTAAATAGCAATATAAGTACTTCTCTTGTAAGTGATCTGAGATTTATTAATGAAATAAAACTGCAAAACTTTTGCCTACTATACATCAGCATGGCTTCAGAAGGAAGTAAGACTTGTCCCTGCAAATATCTGTCGTCCAGCATTAACTTTTTAACTATTTGCCTAATTTCAACTATGGTATTTGACAAAAAAGCTAGAGGCATCAAAGATGACAATTTTGTGCACATTTCTCCCAAAGCATAGCGAAAAAACCTCTATTATATGGTTCTGCTGAAAAGAATTTATGTTGGGAGCATGTTTATTACCAAAAGTGAGAGAATCTATGCATAAGGGACACATTACAAATGTCCTAACTATTAGAAAAACTGCAGTTGGAAGTCACAACTTGTTAGACACTAGAAAACCCCAGTCATAAGACACAGACTCCTGTGGGGCCAGTCATTCTTCATTCCCCTGCTCATAGAACTTTAATTTGTGTGTGTGTATGTATGTATATATATATATATATATTTCCCCTTCTGTGTACTGGAGCCTTACCTTTAGGCCTGCTTGCCTCTGTTAAAGAAAAGGAAATTCATCCTTATGATTTTTTCTAGCAAGTTGTTTTATCTAGTGTTGGAGTTCTTAGGCGATCAGACCATGGATAAAATTTCATATGTAAACAGTGTTTTCCATTTGTTATCATTCATTGCTATTTGATTCTGGTACTGTAATAGCTGCTAATAGAGGAAATTACAAAGCCACTTTGTTAGATCCTGTGAAAACACAGCACAGGAGTGTCAGATTTTCTGTCTTTAAGCCTGAAACTGATCTCACAGGTTCATTTTTTGTGAAGTAACTTCTGTATAATAATTTACTAGCAAATCTCCCTTTTTAGCAATAAGGTTACTAAGGCAGGCATTTGAATAAAGCCTTATACTTACTGTAGCTCTTTGGCTATCAAGTTCTACAAAAAGAAGAAGGAAAAGTTGGTGACAACATTTTGAATTTATAAGACGGAAGTGTTACAGACTATTAGTTTTACAGGGGGAGCCATTTTACAAAACTGGGTTTGATTATTTTCATTTTTCTTCAGTAGTGACTGCATTTTTGGAAACTTTTATGTAGCTCTGTGCTGCCTTAATTGCTGTCTAATTTGTGTAAATTGAGTTAATTTTGTATTTTGTTTAATGCAAAAGAAACATGCTGCATGTGTAACAGCAAACAGGAAACATTTTTCAATGTCAGTTCATAGAAGAGGAATGTCTGCAATTCTTAGAAAGACCTTCAGACAATTTTCATGAAATATCAGTGCTAAGATTCTGAACTACTGATGGCGTGCTCCTTGTCAATATTGTCTCTATAATGTGTATTTCTTGAGAATTTTTGCTATTAGGACTAGAAGATCCATTTAGTATTCCTGCTGTGAAATATGCTTACAAGTATTTTGCAAAACAAATGAATTATTAACTTTCCTTATTAATATTTTTCTGCTCTGTTCATTTAACTTTTTTTGTATGTGGAAGTTTGAGTATCTGATATCTATGCCTAGTCAATATTTAAGCTTATATTGTATCAGAGAAAACACCAAGACAGAAGGAAAATAATATTTTGAGGATAACTTGCTTTCTTTTTGTTGAGAAACAATACGATTACTTGAAAATTTTGACCAATGGAAAAAAACCCGAGCTATTTCTGCAGAAATATACAGAAATATATGAAAGTGTGAAAATATTAAGTATGGAAAAGAGATTATAAGGTTCAATAGACATGTTAGCAGAAGATGAGATTTGTATAAATGCATTATGATGGATTTTAAAGGATTTTTCAGCCATCAGGGCAATTTCAGTTGGGAGCAGTAGGGACAAGAAGCTTACTTACTTCTTTATAAAATCCACAAAAATAAGTATAGAAATGAGTTACTAGCCCCAAAGGGCTTGATTTTGGTGAAAAAAGTGGTCTCTGTGATTAATTTATTCCTAATTGTGTAAAATAAAAAATGTTTCCAACAGTCTTTTGATCAAATAGGCGATTGCAAATATTTGTCCAATGCTTTTTACTGGTTTTACTCCTGTTATAACAGTTTTCAAATACTTTGATTCCTTTTAAGCTGCTTAGTGTCTTAAGAGTTTAGGGTGGAATATACTCAAAATGTCCTAGTTATTTTGATGGGGCCAGATATTTTCAATATGGTAGATTTTTCTTTTTCATTTACTATTCTCTGAACCTTTTAAAATTAAAATTATTTTTATTTTTTCACACAAGCATGAACAGATCCCTAGCCAACCTGATCCAAAGTCCACCAATGACAGGACTTCTGGTTAATTTTTGGATAGGATCAAAAAAAAAAGAAATGGATGTTTTTTGCTGTCTTTGCAGGGAAAGGGTTACATTCAGGTAAAAGAGCCATTTGTCTTGTCTAATATTGTTCTGTCCTGTTCTTCTCTTTGTTCATATACATTCCTGCTATTAGAAACCAAATGCTTGTTTGAAACAAAAATTCAAGGCCTCTCTTACTAACTTGCATTGTTTGTTGTACCTCCAGGCTTTAACTAGTTTGCACAACAGAATTGATGCAGAACTATGAATCCAGAAGATCTATCACAGAGATGTGATTTTGGAAGCATCTTTGCACCAAATTACTTGGTATGCATTTTCAGAGGCCCAGGAACCTAATTTCTCTCAGGCTTCAACTTACTAAGTACAGCTTCAACGTATGAAAATAAAACATATTTACTGTATGGGTGTGCATATGTAAATGTGTAAGTCTCACTTCATTGAAGGCAATGGTGTTTTACCACTGACTGCAGTAGGACCAAGGTTTTGTTCATATGCTTATACTGTGTGACAGCGAAAAATACACTCAGACAAATCTCTCTAAATATATAAATAGGTAATGCCTTTCAGTTATTTGTTATATTCACATATATTAAACAACAACTGCAAATCCATAGGCCCACAATTATACACTTAATTATTTTCTGTAACTGCAAGTCTGTGGTATGTAGTATAATTACCAGGTGTTTGCAATCTTCATTTCTTTATCTAAATGGAAAAGCAAGAACCTGTTAAATATTTTAAAATTGTTTCTCCAATTGATATTAGTAACATCTTGCATTTTTAAGGCTTTTGTTTTTCCAGGACTTAAATTTTTAACACAATATAGCTCACAGCATTTTCTTTGCTTTGTAGATGACATTAAAAATGGTTTTTCGTTCTCCCTGCTTTCCTAAGATGCACACAGTATCTAATTTCACTGAAAACTAATTTTTTAACCTTAAGTTAAAAAGTGATTGGAGAATGGCTGGGGGGCTTCTGCAATAACATACAGTTCCTTTTGCCACTGAGAGGATTCCAGACTGAGGAATGTAAATTAGTAGCAGGAGTTGTGATGAGATTAGATGAACAAGGCAGGCATAGGTAACTCTCTTGTGGAAGATATTGCCACACCTTAAAATGACCATGTTATGTGGAGCCCAGTTACAGGAAGAATTCTCCCTGGTTGACAAAAATAGCAAGGAGCATCCATCCTCTGTATGTTGCAGACAGCTGAGCAGGATCTTCATTTGATACTTTGCATGAAATCTAACCATATATTTCTGCACTGCTGGCCTGTTGTTCTGGGAGTATTTGCCCATCTTTGCGCTTTTCACAGTGCATTCTTAGTAGTTATAGGTAACTGGAAGGGATATACATGTTCTGGAAGAACAGGGAAAGCAGTTTCAGAATTTCTTTCAAGCCCTCTGGAGCCCTCCTGGCTTTAATATGGAAAGTGTTCTCTTCTTGCTTCTCTGGTGAGGGCAGTTTTCAGTGTTGGTATTCTTAATGTATATGACGTTCATGTTCAGGTTACTGAAACTGAAGGGTCCCTGCCACTCAGAGAAATCTGCATTGACACTAACAGTGAATTTAGAATCTAGTGTGACAGATCTGTATTTGAGATACTAAAAATGCCAGTGGTGATGAACAGGATAGGGTCTCCCATTGTTTGGGGTGTAAAAGGAAAATGAGAGTAAACATTAAGAAATTTCCAACAATTCATTGGATTGGAAAATTAATGTGGGAGATTTGTTTATATTGGTTATATTTGGGTACATGACATACATCTATAACTCAGATTCCTGTCTCTCTTGTGGGATATGATAACTAAATTACTGGGAATTTCACCTAGGAACTCTCATACCTAAACTACCTAGGATATATTAATTTAGTTCTTTTTTTTTTTGAGTTAGCATCTTGCAGAGCACCATCCCTCACAGTGTGATTTCATTTCTACTTGTTGATTCTTCCCAAGACTGACTTACAATCAGGAATTCGTGAACTTGCATTCTTTTTCTCTGGAATCTACTTTGACATCCTTTCAAACATAGAATGCCTGTGAGCCCTTCGGGGTTTAACCCTCTTACTTTCAACGCTCCCTCCTCTGGCAGTCAGGCTGTGGCTCCTCTGATCTGAGGAAAAAGTCTTCGATACTGGTTTTCTTTCTGGCCTTTCTGGATAGTCTTTTCTGCAGACAGGGATCGACATCTTCATTCAGTGCAAGGTGTACCCCTTTCCCCAAGATAGACTTATCTGGTTCTTATGATAGTTCTGGTTCTTCACTTCTTCTTGGACAGATGTTGAATAGAGCCAGGACAGGCTGCTCCATGCTATGGCTGAGACAGGAGCTGTGGTTTATAGCAAGGCAAAGATAGCAGTGCCCTCACTGTCTAGTGATGCAGTTCCTCAGCCAGTAGTGCAAAGGAGGAAGATGATAGCAGCTGGGATCATCTAACAGTGCACTCACTGATTGTCAGACATATCCGAGTGATGAGCTGGGGCTTAGGCCAAGCTGGGAAAGCAAGTCAGGAGGTTGGGATAGCAAAGTACAAGACTAGGTACAGGCACACCTGCCACATGTCTCAGGTGAGCACTGAGGGAAAAACCTTGAGCCTGATTCAGCTCTCTAGTCTCAGAGTGGGGGATCCCAACAGGGCTCTTTACAGCTCTGATGCAAGGTTATAAGGCTACAACATATTGGAGCAGACCTTAAACACAGGCAACCCACCCTTGGGGGTGGGTTATCAGTCTTCTCCAGACCCTGGCAGGCAGGGTCCAAATGGGATTTGTTCCTCAGTACCCTGCTTTGATTCAAGGAGGAGACCCTTCAGCCCCTTGTTAAGATCAATTCTGCTTAAGTGTTGGGTCTGATAATTTGCAGCCAGTGCTTAGCTTTACGTAATGCAAAGTTGCATTCTAAAATTAGCCCAACATATAAATGATTCAATGTTCTTGCTTCATTGCTGGTTTGCAGCACCCAAACCTTGGTTTGTGTCATAGTTTTGTGTCAGAGGCCACACAACTGAGATTCAGTGAAAGTTAAGTTTTGTATCAAATCATCAGAAAGTCTTGCCAGAGCTTTAGGACTGAGTGCTGTGCCATTTTCTTGTCTCTGTCACAGTCCTGGAGAGATAAGATATTTGTATATACCCGAATAGATTGCCAGAATCAATCCACTTTTCAGAGATGAGCATGGACATGTCCTCTTTTCCACTGTAATGTGAATACTCAAATCTTTCCACATAAGAAACTCATATATTTGAGTTTCACAGCACTCCCTAATAAGGTTTTATAGCCATTAGTGTCAGTGCCATATATCACTGAGGCATTGAAAAAGTGGAGTTTCTTTCCCAAACCACCTTTCTAAGCATCCAAGATGAAGTGATTTTATAGCTTACACTTCCACAGATCTTTCAAATCCCAGCACAACTTGTTTCACCTGAGCCTCAAAGATTTTTGTAAATGATTTCCCAGAAGCCCTTGAGGGGGTCTTTTCTCTCTTTCTTTATTTAAATTTAAGCATAAAATATGATTAGATTCTGTTCAACACAAAATTGTTCTAGAATACATTGGAAGAAATGTGTGTAGAAAAGGTAATCTACATTATCTAATAAATAAAATCATGTAACAGTTTGAAATTTCAAATGTGACCATTTGCTTTAATATTGCGAAGTGTTTGTTAAACCTTTAAGCTTGTGACATTTTTCCACACTGACAGCTAAATAATGAATTAATGGCTTTAAAGACCATGGCAGCCTGAGGGTTTTAAATACATGTTTAGTCAAAATAATTGGTGCTTTAATCATTCTTTATGAACCAAAATTGTTCCTTAGTTATACAGGAGCAGTGTTAAAGCAAATATCTATGCTGTGAATGTTCTTTTATGTTTCTAAAGTTATCTGCTAAGTTGGAAAATGGTGTCTGGATGCATTTTCTTCTCTGGATTTTCAGAGGGGGCTTTTTTTACTCTCATAATGACCACCTACATGGCTACTGACTGTGCTGTCCCTTCAGTAACAGTGAGAAGCTTATTGTTGTTTTTGTACATATCTACATAGTTTTGAGAGCAGATTGGAGGGTATATGGCATGGTAAGGGGGAACCTCAGACCCTGCACTGTCAGATACAGTGTGTAGGACCCCTGTGTAACTAACTAAATTAGGGAATCTGTTTGCAGCAAAGCTATATCTCAACCAAACTATGACACATTTAAGAGCTGCATCCCTAACTTCTGTTAATAGTTGGAATAAGAATCTTAGGTTAAACAAGGGAAGAACCTGTGGTCCTAATTTTATGGTTGGCATCATATGAGTAGATTACTGTGCCTGCACAGTGTTCACAGAGGTGCTTGTATTGACCTCAGCAATGTATCTGTGCCATGTGAGCAGGAGATGTGAACCCAGTTCAGATTGATCAGAACTTGCTATAAGGCCACAGCAAGTCTAAGGAGCCTTCTGTGTCTGGTACAATTGGGACTTATGTAGGACCTACTTGATAGCATGAAGGTGATTTAACTTCTGGCTCAGAGAAATTTTGTAAGACCGCAGATTACTATAATGCGTAAAGGTATACTGAAAAAACTGTTAGCATAAGTTTGCCATTTCTTTCACAAAACACCCACTAGTGATGGGTGTTTGACTAGGTATAGGCTCAGATGAACTGTTGCTGGGACTTGGTTCCTGTGTTACATGACTAACTTCTAGAAAACATTACTCATCACATAACTAAAATTATTTTCTTGAAACTTTTGTGGTGCTTTTTTTTTGGTAGAATTTAATGACAGTAGTGTGGGTAGATCACAAATGGAAATTAATTCTCTTTAGGATATGGCTCAGTATCTATTTAGAATAAACTTAGAGCATGCTCTTTGAGAATTCCTGCTAACTTACATGATCATGAAGACAATATGTTTCAGAAACAGCTTTCTGAATATCAAAGACTTTGGTCTTTTGTCTACAACCAGTGAATCCCCACAACATCTTTTGTTGTCACAAATCTATGTGGATTTGAAATAGCTCTTCTCCAACAGCTGTGTTTGACTTTTCCTCTGAACTCCTTGTGGGGTTTTTTAATAGTCCAAGTACAAAACACTCTGATACAGGAATGAGGTGCTGGCCACTCCTTTCTTCCTCCCAGTGCTTGTTAGGATTGACCTGCTGTGCAGTAGTCAGAGTGTAATTCTTTGAGACAAGTGTCTAAGCTGCAAAAAACCCCAAAACTAATAGTGTGCATAACTGCAAAATGCAATTATTTTTCTCTGACTATTAATGCAGGAGGAAAATGGCTAATCTGTAGCAAATTTCTTCCTATTTGGATAGCATGACTGTATCAGATTAAAATGGAATGGTCTGCAGAAGTTTTATTTCCTGACTTCTAGCTCAGGATACAGCCTAAGTGGGTACATCAAGTTGTTTCCTTTCTTTATGTGAAAGAGGAAGCATGGCAATAATGTTGGGGGTAAATCAGCCAGTGTGTGAGGGGTGAAGTATCTTGGAAGGGGGGAAAACCATCCTAGCAAGATACAGCTGCCTCTTGTAAATGTTAGATATTTTTGACAAACCACCAAAATTTTTCTGCGTTTCTTTGAAACTTTTCTTTAGCTTAGTAGTCTGTGGTAACTGAAGTGTAGAATTTCACCTGTACTTATTTTTTTCCCTGATACATTCTTGTTAAGGCAAATCCTGTATTTTCCCTTGTTTGATTCTCCATTCTTGTCTCAGCTTCAAAATGGTACAATAAAGATTTGCTGGCATATATGTTACATATTGACATACACTGATTTCTAATTATAATGGAATAATTAAAAGAGCGAATAATCCTCTCTACCATGGGTGCAGCTACTTCAAAATCATAGTGATGTTCTAGTGCAGTTACACTAAAAGTAGAACAGCTAATTTGAATGCAGGTACAGATCATGAATCCATAGGTATATTAAAAGCTTCTGCTATCTCAGCTGTACCAGGTAATGATGGTGATGCTTTAATCTTCCCGTTCCTGCTCTTCTGGGCACATGAAAGTGGCTAGCTGGTATAAAGTAAGCTCAAAATAGACAAAACACTGTGTCTTTGTGTTGACATGACTGGCATTAGACATTCAAAGACAGAAATACAGATTGTTTTTCCCAAGTAGGAATTAGATATGTTTATGGAAAATTGGTTAATTGACAGATTGCCAGATATGTGAGTCCAGATGTGACCTTCTCTGTTGGAAGTCATCATGTATAACCTGTGTCCTTGGCTATTCCTGTTAGTGGTTACTGTCAGAGAAATAGTGCTATGCTCTACAGGCCTTTGTGTCACCCAGGAGGACAATTCTTTAGGCACTGCCCATCCCTTGTTGGAATAAGCTAATGTCTAATTGTATATCTGGACCTATAGAAGAAACTGTAGTAGTAATAATTTTTTGACATACAGGCCTGAGATATTGGATAAGTGTTAGGTCTTTGTTTGTTGCAATAAGTAAATGCTTAATATCAGGGTGAGCAGGTGGCTTCCCTAAATCCAGTGTCTGGATTTAGATTTGGAGTAGAACATAATTGCAAACAAGGACAGTACCAAAAAGAAAAAGAGAGGGTGAAAATTGGTTCTTGGAAGAGTAGGAAGTTACTGTGGCCAAATGAAGCAAAGAAAGTTAAAAATGGCATTACAGGATACCTGCCGAAAGAAAGAAACATTCTCTCTGAGCTATCAAGCTTTGGAAATGAATGTCACCTTGCAGGTGCCTTTCCAAATATACATTGAATCTTCATTCATTCTCCAGTGTTGGCTCAGTTGTCTCATGTTTCCCTCTTAGAAGTTAGCAAAACACATGTTCTTACACAAGAATTCCTAGAAAAATTTGGTTTTTTGTGCTTTTCAGCCTTGAGTGAATCATGACATGAAAGTGCAACAAGCTGCTAAAAGCTGTTATTATTTTACAAGTAGGTGTGTCTGTTACTTTTTGAATAAACAATCACAAAAATCTGAACTAGGAAGAAAACTAATGAACTTGCTCCATTTCTTGAGAAGGTGATGCTGCAGTTTACTGTATTAATTTCAAGACATACAATTAGATGTTTTAATTTCTAGTTCAGTTAAGTCTTTCAATGTTTCAACTAAAGAATTAAAACAATATATTTTATTTACTACTTGTGATTCTGATACCATGATGATATTTTCTTTCTTTGCTGTTTGACTGTTAACTACCTGTTTAGATCCTATATGTGTTTAAATATAGCTAAACAATCTCATCATGGTTGCTTTACTGTTGTATATACTACCTAATTTAGTTTTTTTTCAGATTACCTTCAGTGTTGATGAAAATATTAACAAGTTACCAGTAAGAACTTAGAAAATATTTACAACTTTTTTTTTTTTTTTTGAGCTGAGATAACCTTCCAAGCATTTTCTCCACAGTTTCCTCTATGGAGTTTGCATGAATATGTGTGAGTATTGTGTCTTCTGTTCTTTAATTGGAATCTGTTTCTAATGCTATCTATACATTACAGCTGTTGAAACCCTAACAAAAATATTGTGTGTTGTAGTAGGTGAGATAAATCGGAGACTTAGCAAACAGAACCTTCCACTTTTGATCCGTAAGTATGCTGAAGTGTGATTCCACTTTGATAGTGGACCTAAGAAATACGTGAATATTACAACTTGACATTGGATGTGTATAAAACTCATAAAAATGCTGTCTGTGACTGTGTCTCCACATTCAGTACTGGGAGTCTACTTAAATGTGAAACTCACAGTGGAACCAAACTGAAAAGGTGATATGTGGATCAAAATGAGAGAAAATATTTATACTGAAATCCCTTAAATTTCACCACTGTGTTTTCCCTAAAAAAAAAAAGTTGGTTTTTTTTTTTTTGCACCTTTTGAGTACCCTACTGTGAGCATTCCAATAGAATCTGACTCCTTTGTTATAATCTCTTCATCTAATAATTCCTGTGTAGTACACTTCCCCCTTATCATTCACTGTGTGTTAATTTACATTTTGATTTCTGTGCCCTTGACCCAAAACTGTCAGGCCAGGATGATATTATCATCTACAACAGACTGTGGACCATTAATTCTCTCTTCCTTCATGTTCAGTAGGGTGCCATATGCAGACTGGGCTCCTCCCCGGAAGCTTTCACTTTCTGCTCTTCAAAGGTCTGAGTTTGCCATGGATGTTCTGTTCTGAAATGGGATCTCAGGTGAATGGAGTGGGTTTGTTGGCAGTCCAGCCTCAGAGTTGGGAACAGAAGGTATTTCCTTGATGTGTCTCACAGATGATATGGCTGGCCCCATATCCCCCTTTCATCAGTGACTATTATCACACATTCCAGAGGAATGCTTCAAGTGGCTGTTTGGAAACGATCTGCCCATGGAGGACTTTTCTTTTTAGTCACCATAATTTGCCAGACTATTTATTTGCAGAATCACACATATCTTCTAGCTGTGTATTCATGTCTGGATTTCTATATAAAAATTCATGTATACATGAAGGCATGGGCACACAATGTAATTTATAGTCTAAAGGACTGAAATTCAAATATGTGAGCGGGGGAAAGGAAGGAGTTGAACTTGGAAATTCAGTAAAAAGCTAGTTCTGATTTATAACTTCAGTGACTATACCCTAATTCTTCCCTTTCCCTTAGCAATTAAAATATTTCCTAAAGAGCAGATTAAAACACAGTATCACTTAACAGGAATAAAGGATGGTGTAAAAGAACAGATAGGCCAGAAAAAAATACCTTTGCATCGTGTCTATACATGCTCCTTGGGTTGCCTTTACTGTGGTATCTAATCCACTTATTCAGCCAAGGCTGCATCTGTGTCTGGTCAGTGTTGAAGAAGTCTGAAGGGAGAGTCAGAGGGGGCATGTAGGTATGACGTGGACTTTGGTATCTAACTCCCTTTCCCATTCAGTGCTTTGACTAATGTCATGCATGAGGCTGTCAGAGTTGTCCTAATTCCTATGAGCCTGCTTTAACTCACTTGCCAAGTCTCTCTTTCCTGCAGCTGTTCCAAACACGCAGTTGCTTCATTAAGTAGCTCTGAGTAATATGTAGCATCTCACCTTTTGAAGATGGCTTATTCAAATCTCACACCATCATGGCCTCAAGAGGATCTACTTCAGCAATGCTACCTATCATTTGATAATGTAAATCCAGAAAACATTATTGTGTAGCCCTGCTGCTTGAAAATATGCATTATTAATGGCAAATGCCAGATAGATGAACTGGTCATACTTTTGTACAACAACATGGGTCTTCCTTCTCTTTTTCGCAGTTAAAAGGTAGGATAATTAAGTAGACAGCATGGATTACTCAAGTAGTGCCATTAAGGATTGTTGCTGCATTACAAGTAGCCCCTTTTCTACTAATCTGCTGGAAGAGAAACTATCCACCTCAAAATTCAGTACTGAGGGCACTGTTTCTTTTGAGATGGAAAACCACCAGGATTCACCATCATTTTCAGGTAGCTGTTTTCTTTCCTCAGATTAAAGCTATTTTGTTGATGAAATCATAACATGAAATGGTTATATTCACACCTGTGTGTATCGGTGGTAGATGTCTCTGTACAATGCATATGTAGTTACTGGTAGATGGGGATTGAAACTGGTCTCAGGGTTCATATTCCTCTTATAAACTGCATGTCTTTACAGCATCATAATTTCATGTATTTCTGGAACCTTTGTAGTATCCCTGATGATGAACCTGAATGACGAGATGATAGCAGCTCTGGTTAGTTGTAATTAACCATTCTGGTGAACATACAAATGCTCAGTTTCCAGCCGACTGGAAGTTTGTGCTGCCTGTAACTATTCAGAGTGGCAAATGTTTTGACTGAGATTGCAGATAATGGATTTTCGCTACACTTCTAATATGGTGGCCATGACAGAGATAACGCAAGAGCATCAACAGCTTCTGAAAACAAAATTGACCCTATCTGTCATGAGAGTGCAGCCTTCCCGCTATTTGAGAAAATCACATTCTCCTAACCCATCAGATATTCAGTGATATTGATGATCTCTTGAATAACAAAGCATAGCAAGTACCGATTTTTTACTGCTATAAAAAAAGAAACCAAACCCTTTCTTATATTATAATGTTTGTATCTTTCCTGTGTCCTGTTTATGTAAAAAATCAAACAACTTGTGTGATTGATCCGTATATCAGAAAAGGATCATTTGTCATATTAATTTATTGCTGAAAACTCATAACAAAAAATAGAAGTAACCACAAAACTTGATGATAGCTTTTCACTGGCTACCTTAAAGTTTAAATATGTATATAAAAGTAGTTTTGTACAGGGTTTGTGAAATCAGTTGTATTATTTCTTAACTTCCATGCTTCAATGAAAAAAATCAGCTTTACTAGAAGAAAGTCTTATAATCATCTTCACATTTGCTATGCATTACTCTCTTCTTCTCTCCCCCTCTTTCCTTTTCTTAAATAAATAGTACTTTGCAACAAATTGATTTTGCTAGATAGTGCATTGATCATGCACCTTGCCTGGGGACAGAATATAGCTTCAAAAACAATAATAACTAAGACAATCATCTAATTTTACTGAAATAAAACTGAAAATGTACACCCAATGAAATAATCTCTGAGACTACTTTAGGTGCATTTGTGCTTGTACTTTATCCTCAGTGACACAGTAATCTACTAAAGTTCTTCTCTCGATTTTTCTCTTTGCAATCTGGAAGAACAGATTCACCAGTGATTGTGCTCATTTATAAAAGCATCCAAAACAAAATTGAACCCCAAGGCTGATAAACTATAAAGATGCTGATCAGATCTGAGCAGAATGGACGGGATGCTTTGGGGCTTGCTCAGCTAAAGACGGCTCTACAAGACTGATGGCTTTATATACACAATTACAAACACCATAGCTTTGTCGAATGAATGGGAAATCATAAAATATGTTGCTTGCCCTTTATTAAGTAAAGAATGGTATTTTGTAAAATACTTGCAAAGATTTACTAAATTTCTGTAATTTAATTCCTGCTGCTGTATTTTCTTTTCTTTGTAGAAAACTTAAACAATCATTTGGAAAGAATAATCTGATAGGCTAAAGCTTTTAGTCCTGAAGAGCAAGGGGCTAATTGATTTTGCTTACCAATATATGTATCAAGCAGGTGCACAGTTTGTGCCTCATATAAAATTCATTCATTTATATTAGCTATGTCATAATCAATAATGGTTTAAAAATTCATTCAGTCTCACAAAAATTCTTCTCTAAAAGGGATGCTGAATGTAGGAGTCCTCTACAAACTAGGTGTTTGTTGGAAATCATAACAAGACAAATGCAACAGGATAAAGATTTAAATCTCCCATAGTTTTTCCAAGTGATAATTTCTGATAACATGAACAAGCTTTGGCTTTGTGATGACATGAAACAAAGCTGTGATGCAGTTGTTCATCTAGGCTCTGTGGTGACTTTTGAAGTAAAATCATGTAAGGTAGAACAAGTTTAACATTTTGGTAATAGTGAAAAATATTTTTTTAAAGCTCATGGATTTCCTAAGGATTGTTCAACTTTCTTGCACTTTGCAAGTGTACCATTCAATGGATATTTGTGTCCCTTTACAGTCACTGACATTTAGGAAAGAACCACATGCTACCATGAAGACATGTTTTTTTTAATTTAGAAATATATATGGCAGGAGGGAGGGTGTGGGGGCAGAGGGGGAAAAAAAAACCAAACAGGAAGATGTTATTAAAGGTTATCTATGTAGACTTTAAAAAGAAGGAGCATCTCCCAGATGCCTAGACATAGTAAAGTGAGAACTACTTGTTAAGTAGTTAACTGCCTGTTAAGTCAAGTCAAAATTTGTTTTCAAGCCAGAATGAATACTGTGTTACCTTGACATTTAGTGCTTTTAATGATTTGTGATTTTTAAATTCAAATGTATAGAATGTCAGAAGTCAAGTTTCAAAACCTCTCTTAGCTTAGAGAAGGTAATTTGAATGAAGTAGAACCAAATATTTTTTTTCTTTCTTTTTTTTAATTGACATTCCTGGGATCATATTGGTTCCTTATAATCCCTAGTCTGTGCCTATCTTATGCTCAAGGTATCACAGAATCACAGAATTGGTAAGATTGGAAGCCACCAGAGTGTCATCTGGTCCAACCTCCCTGCTCAAGCAGGGTCACCCTAAAACACGTGGCACAGAAGTGCATCCAGACAGTACTTGAATACCTCCAGTGAGGCAGATGCTCCACAACCTCTCTGGGCAATGTGTTACAGTGTGTAGTCACCTGCACAGTAAAGGAGTTCTTCCTCATGTTCAGGTGGAACTTCCTGTGCATCAATTTCTGACTGTTTCCTCTTGTCTCATTGGTTGGTGCCACTGAGAAGAGCCTGGCTCCATCCCATTGACACCCACCCTTTAGATATTTATAGACATTAATGAGATCCCCTCTCAGTCACCTCTTTTTGAGGATGAACAGGCCCAGCTCCCTCATCCTTTTGTCGTCAGAGAGATTCTCTAGACCCTTGACCAACTTAGTAACTCTCCACTGGACTTGCTCCAGGAGCTCCATGTCTCTCTTGTACTGAGAAGCCCAGAACTGGACACAGTACTCCAAAACGTAGCCTCATCCAGGCTAAGTAGAGCGGCAGGACCACCTCTCTGCTGATAATGCTTTTTCTAATGCAACCCAGGATACCATTGGCCTTCTTGGCCACAAAGGCACAATGCTGGCTCGTGGACAGCTTGTTAATCACCAGGACTCCCAGATCCTTCCTTTCAGAGCTGCTTTCCAGCAGGTGAGTCCCCAAACTGTCCTGGTACAAAGGGTTATTATTCCCCAGGTGCAGGATCCTGCATTTGCTCTTTTTTCTTTTCTTTTTTTTTTTTTTTTTCAGTGCCAGACACAGTTTTGTCCTTTGGGTTGGCTTACATCTTTCTTGCATAATGACAGTACTCTGAGTAAAAGGAATAACAGACTAACCAGCAGTATACTTAATGCAGTGAAGCAGATTATTTGTCTCTGATTTTTTTTCCCTGTTTTTTCAGGTCTGTGATATCTTGTTTAAGGGTAGTATACTTACTTGCTATGCAAAGCTAAATCTCTCATTAAAGTAGTAAGTACTGGTAATTTTCTTCTAGTGACTGCTATAACATTCTGTTGATCTAAAACTGAGATACCTTTATTTTTAAAAACATGAGCTAAAGGAAGCAGCTGGTCGTTGCTAATTTTACTCAAATATTTTTTTCTGAACCTTATAGGAGCAATCCCTTCCCTTCCCCTCCATTTTTTAAATGAAGAGAACTAGTTTTAAATTATATGAACTAAAGAGTATCATCATAATGTGTTTGTAATTTTTTTTTTTACTGTTCTAGCTTTAATTCATAATTACAAGCTTATTCCAATCTCTGCATTATGGAACCACATTTTAGACCAACAGCTGTTATCTACTTTCACTTGTAGCCTTGGGGTATGCGTATTTTAATATTCATTTACTATGTGCCGATAAACTAAATACTTCCTACTGGAAGTCTATGAAATTAATCACAGTATCTTAGTTGCTGTTCTGTCTTCCATGTAGCTCATATTTTTTAACCTTACTATGTTATATAAATTCCTCTCCTTCTCCTCCCCTGAATAAAAGGGGAAGAGAAAGGTTATTGCAAAATATACAAAGAGAAAAAGTTGATTAAATCTGTGATAATTAGAAAATACAGAGGAATACAGTGTAGTCATTCAAATGACACAACCTTCTCTCCTATGCCTGTATCTTGCATAAAACCAGTATAAAACCTTGCCACATTGCCTCCAGCAATCTTTTAATAGCTGGCTTTGTATTTGAAGGTTGTGGGTTTAACTGTTATTTAAATAGTATTAGGTCCTCATATGCATATAATACAGCCTAAAGATAGATATTTTCCAATCTTCCAGGCACAATCACAACTCCAAGTACCTTGGTGTTAAAAATATAAAATATGTGGCAACTTTAGAAATGAAATGCAGTGAATAGGGAGGAAATAAAAGTCATGCAGCCCATTAAAGTTTAAGGCTGTTTGTTGTGCAACAATGGATAAAGGATTGATGAAAAGCTGTAGAAGATCATGAAAATAGATTATTTCAAGGATGACTTTGGTGACAGAAATTAATAATGTCAAGGCTGGAGGTGTTTAGCAGATTTCTCATATCTTTATGTTTCTGGAGTGATGTCTTCTTCCCACGCGTTACAACTCAATGGCAGCACTTGGAGACAATAACAAACAATAAGTACCTGCTTCTGCTCATGTTAGAAGCAAGGGAGAATTTTGCTACCGAATTAGGTGGGAGCAGTGTTATCCAACATCCCTATGGGACATAACATTTATACCTTCTTTGTGAATAGTTGAGGTCGAGGATTGCTATTACCTGCCCTGGTACCTGAATATTCCGTAAGAGTGACCACAAACCCACTTCAGTCTAGATTCAGTAATTAATTTGAGGAGCATGAATAAAATACAGACATCTGAAATCACAGACTGTGTTCCAGAAAGTCCCTGTTCACCTGTCGGTTATGACTTCATAAGGTACCTCCCCACAATTTTTCTGGTGTCCCAAATTCACTAATAGTTATCTTCTGCACTTGATGAGGACTAGGGACATTTTGATGAGGTCAGTGCATATGCCTCAAATTAAGTCCATGTGGGATGCCAGAACAGATTGTTCTTTCATTTAAGTCCCTGGAAGAGAAATTCTAATAGCCATATTGCAAGCTAGCTGGATGCACTGGCATTTTCCATTAAAAGGTGCTAGAGAGAATTCCTAAAATTCAGGTCCTCTCACCCTCACTTAGGTCCTTTAGTCAGCTACTGTCTCTGCTCCAGTGAATCACCCCAGTTCTGCAGCCTCAAAAGGAAAGAGGGAGAAAATTACTTATTCCAGAATGTGATGTATTTCAGTGTTGACAGTGCTCCCTGGAGCTGTGGGTTTGAACTCCCTAAAGCTGTGGAAAGGGGCTTTTGAAATAGGTTTTTCCATTTCCCAAGCGAATCTGCTAATCATACGTTTGCTAATCAAAGGGTGAATGAGATATCATGTTCCACTTGCTTCACCGAGAGGAGTGGTAAGTTCCTGTCTTCTTCATGGTACCCATGCTGGGAGAACCAGATGGATTGAGATGCCTTTGATTTGAAAAGTAATGGAAGAGGAATTCAGATATACTCTCATTCTCAGTATATCTTAAGTACTAATCAGTTTCTTACTGAGTGTAGAAGTTCTCCTCCATTTAATTCTTAATTACCTTAACATGAATTTATTGTTGTTGTTCTAGTCCTTGAAACCTTGACAGGATGGCTGTGTTTAGCTGTCTGTGATCAGGCAAATGAAACTGAATGAAAAAATGTGCTATATTATCTTGATATGAAATATCTTGAGGAGGACTATGTAATTTTATTAGCAATTACATTAAGATATAAACTTGTATTTAATCTGAAATTTTTATCTCTTTTTAATTAACCTTATAAAATATGTAACCACTTACAAGCTGCAGTACACCTTCACAATCTCATTGATGCCCTTCATACCTCCTATGAAATGCCTAGTACACTTCTGAAGGCCAAAAAATAATAAAGAAAATTAAATGTCAATGGCATCTTTTCATGGTGGTGAAAAAAATTGTCCCGAGTCATTAAAACTTTAAAAAGATAGAATTATGTGTGTCCTAAACATACATAAAATACAATGAAAAAGAAGTAAACTAAGCCACAACCTGGATCAAACTTTACTCAAGCTTCAGGAAATTGAACTGATGACAAGTCATTGAAGCTTTGTGTTAGCAGAATCCTGAGGCTCTATAAAGCACAAATGCCATTCACAAATTAATTGAAAGTTAATTTTTTTTTTGTTTGCACAAATTGATACAAAACATTCTTTTGGGCTGAAATATGACAAAAGTCTGTGTTTAACCTCATGAAATTAAGAAAAGGACCACCAATCCTGTGGGACATTATATTTTGTTTAGATGTGGTACAAAGGTAGCAAAATACTTGGAAGTGGAAAGGTCCACAGGGTTTGCTTTAGTGCTACACTCCATCTGTCCAAAATACATGAGAGCTGTTTTATGGCTGTTGTGTTCTATACTTACTTTTGCCCATCACTGCTGTTGGGTTTCCCACGACAGCTGATATTGTGTGATCAAAGCATCGTAGGCCACTCTTCCATGGGAAATGTAGTCCTCCCTGAAGTAAATGGGGACACAGCCTGTGTGTTGGACTGTGGGATACAGCAGGTGCAGACTGGTAAGTAACAAAACCGAAAAAGAATGCTGTTGTTCAGTTGAACAAAACAAAATATTTCGGCTTGCAATGACACTAACTTGAAATACAGTGCTATGTTTTGTTTTCAAGATTGAAAATACCTGTGATAAAATTAAGATACTTCTACAGCAAAGTGCAACTGCTTAAGAAAACCCTCTTTGCTAACAAATGTCTGGCACAAGCAAGGAGCTTTGTTTTGTATAATTGCATTTCTTGCTTGATGAAATGCTGTGAAAGTTAGAGACTGCTGAAGTCAATATTTGCATGATTGCTACATGTTACAAGTATAAACCAGAAATCAGATCAATAATGAAGTGAAATTTGCATCAGGCTCTGATGTCGTTGTCATCTGTAACATTATATACTCCTAAAAGAGGAGACTTTGATCTGCTTTAAGAAATACTGATATTGCTGCACAGTTGTTTTTGAAGTTCCTTGATTTTCAGATCTCTAAACATTTCTAAGTGAACGTCCAAACCCTTTGTAATGAATTTGTTATTATTGCTAAGCCCTTTTCATGGTCACCTTAGAACTTGCCTATGGACTATGTGTAAAAACTACTGAATTGAAATGTTTCACTTCCATTTTTATGTAAGAGAAAAAAGAAAAAAAATTGGTGGACTTTTTAGAAGAAACTGTAGTGGAATATAAAAACCACAGTAACTGTTTCATGCTTTTACATGTGTTCCTTTTAAAAGAATTGTCCCTTAGACTATTTGTCCAAAGAAAGCAAGAACAAAATAAAGTTTCAGGTAACTATAGATGCCTAGAAAAGAAATACGAAAGACTGCTATGAATAAACCAAAACATACCACTAGAGTTACCCACTGTTGCCAAAAAACCCAACTGTATTAAATGTACATAATTGTTAAATTTCGTGGGATTTCATTTTACTTCCAGACGTTAGATTTTAGGGTTCTGCAGTAAGTGGACTATTTTAAGACCAGTGTATGTTTTTAAGATAATAATAATAAGAGTGAAAGATATGGCACACAGTAAAGCTGTTACATTACAGCTTTGAAGGACAGGTGAAGGCTTTGCATATTAGTGTGTAGAATATACTTGCTTATGATGGCAGAGCAATGTCCTCATGCTAAGTATCTTAACTTGTTTTCATTGCAAAATAAATAAATAGGTTTATATGATAATAATTTTGCACTATATATCATAAATGTCTTTATGTATCCTATACCAAATAATGCTACCTCATTTTCTTATTATTTCACTCATTAGTTCATGAATGCTCTTTCAACTTTAACAATTTCTCTATGTTTTCCATTATTTTTACACTATTTCACTCTTTTCCACTCTACCAAAGCTCTTTTCATCAAAAATATTTAACATCATTTCTAGTTAAACCAAAAAGGCTTTTTTTTTTCCTCCCCAGCTGGTATTCCTGCTTTTCTGTCTGTCTGTCAGTATCTTATGCTTCAAGTCCTTGCCAGTGAGGCTAGATAATTCTGAAAGTCAATTTTATCTTATTTTAAGATTGATGGTTAAGTGGACTCTTTAATTTATTTAGGCAACTGTTTTTGTCATCAAACCTTAACCATATCGATTGCTTGACAAATGAAATTTGTCATTTGGTGCTTGTGATTTTTCTCAGGAGCTGGGTCATCCAAGTTACAGTCTGGCTTTTTATTTCTTGGGTAAATGATAGAATTTTTTTGAACCTTTGAAAGCACTTCAAAATATAGTTGTTCATCTCCTCCAGTGTAGTAATGGTGGTAGTAGTAGTACTACTAACAGCCACAATATTATTATTAGTAGTAGTAGTAATATTAGTATTAGTAGTAGTAGTACTAGTAGTAGCATTTGGGCAAGCCTTTGCTATTCTTAAATTTTCTGGAAACATTTGTGTGAATGAAATGTCAGTCAGCTGAATTGGCCTAAACAAGAAAATGACAATAATAAAAGCAACGAAACAGACCAGAAAGCTTTATTTATGAGATTGTTTGCTATTTGGACGTTGGTAATGGGATTTTTTATTCATCTGCATGCAACTTTCTGATTTTCTACCTGTCGTTCTTTTCCTGACTGTTTTCCTCCTCCTTCCCTTGTTTTGTTATAAAAAACAAGGAAGGCAAAGAAAACAAAGGAGGAGGAATAAATTTCCCTCATTGAAATCTATTACTAATTATATCTTGAGGTCATATTTCAAGATAATGTGGAGTGACAAGAGGAATGACGTTTTCCATTTTCACTGGATGTGATGAAACACAGGGGAATTAAGGAGACCTATCTTTTGTACAACAAGGATCTGCAGGAAAACTAGGGAAGGTCACACCTCTATGATCCTTCTTCCGAGGTTTCAGGTGGTAAAATTAACTTTGCCTGGAAGTTCTGAATTCTAGCACTTCTTGAGATTTTCAGGTTGAAATCCTCTTAACAGTCTTTACTCCCCGGTGCATGTTCTTTTTTATGAGACTTGGCTTATTTCAGCTGAAAAGAATTCCTACAGGAAAACAGTATGAGTGGTATGTTTTTGTCTGTCTGAAGTGATACGGTCCTAAACTTTCTGCCTAGATTTCATTACCACTACAGTGAAGATCCAGAAAAATATGTGCAGAAAAATAATAAATAATTATATTTTCAAGAAATTATTCTAGGCAGAAATGGATAATCAGAGAAGAAATGTATACAGAATAACACAAGTGAAATTGTCACATAAAGTGAGGTTTAAGAGATCACAGAGATGCTCTTCTTGTTATTATAGAAAATTAAAAAGAAAGAGAGTAGATAAATAAGCATTCAAAATTACTTTTGTTGTCACTGCAGATATGATCACAACAGGTTCCAGGAGCATTCACAGAAAGCACATGCAAAAATAGGAGACAGAAAAAGTAAAATAATTAAAAAACCCAGCTGTCCTTCCAGAATGTCAGAACAGGACTCTAGTTTATGTGCTGTGAGAATTGTCTCTAGACAAAATCTCTAGAAAGTGCCTTCTGAATGAATCTCCCGTCTTTCAGGTATAAACTTCTAACATGGGCGCTAAGACTGTCTCCCTACTCTCATTGTTGCAACTAATTTATAGTTCAAATGAACCTTACTCTAGACTCAGGAATACTGGTTTCTATTCATATTTAAGTTCTTAATTCTGCTCAGTTAGTATTGACCTGTTTTTATTTTCTGACTAAATACAATAAGAAGTATTAAGCTTATAGCCAGAAAAGTTCCATGCCTCTAACATGCTCTTCATGCACACAAAGACATTTCAATAGGTTAAAACTGCAAATGTGCTCAAGCTTTTTTCTGATTCCAAATTCAACATTAGCTAAGTTTTCATGGCAACCTCCTTTATTTGTTGTCAATTTTCAGTTTTAGATATTTGTGTTTTCCTACGTTAGAATATTGGTTTTTTCCACAAAGGCATAAATTTCTATTTGTGACATGGCAATAATTTCCATGGCAACAAATCATAATATTAAGAAGGTGAGCAAAATCCAGCTACAGAAGGCTGCCAATGGTGTGGATGAAAGCTTGGGGAAAAAATCATAAGCAAAGTAAGAAGTGTTTTGTTTAAGTGCTCTCTTTTTTGCATATTTCCTCAAGGATAAAAATGTTTTTGAGAGGGGTGTTTTAAGTTGCTTAAATTGACTTTGCTAAGATTTGGACTAGCTCCTGACAGAAGTCTGGTAAAACTAGCTCCTACTAGTTTTCAGAACATCTCTGGGATGTTCTGAATACTTTATTCAGGCAATATTTTTACTGAATTCTGTAGGAGTTTTTCATTAATACAGATTCCTGTATCCTAATTTGGATATACTTACATAAGTTTAACCTATAATTTAAGTGTATAACTTGTATAAATATACCAAATCCTTCCTCAAGATTTCCAGAATGCTTCACCAAGCATATCCTATATCCAGGACTGGTGTTCATGATTTTGCCTCTGATGCTTTAAAAAAGTTTTGTAATAACTCGTTTAAGTATAGTAATGAAGTGTTTCATCTGTACAATGGGACCTTATACACATCAGCTTCAAAAGAAAAAAATACTATTATGGTATTTTAAAGATTGTTATATCTGCATTAAGTACTGCAGCACTGTTTATTTTCTTTCCTATTGATTTTTAATTATGCTGACTCTGTACATTATTTAAGAGAGGAAAGAGGAAGTTAAATCCTAATCTTATTAGCACTGGTATAAAAAGCATCAAGTTCAATGGCATTTCAGCTTGTCCTGGGTCTGATGTGACTGAGAACAGATGTGAGCCCTCTTGGATTAGTTTTTTGTTCTTGTGACATAGTCATTTCGTTCTGGATTAGATTTTTCATTCATATGACATGGATTTGGCACATGTTGAATTGATCAAAGAGTAGACAAGGCCAAGCCTATCTGATTATATAATTGCTTCATCTGTTATACTGTAGTTGCATAGGACCAAAACCTGAAATCTCTAGTCATTTTGAGTCAGTCCTTTTTAAAACAGGCCTCAGCTGTCTTCTAGGTTTGTTAATGAAATGGCATTGAAAACTGCAAATTTGCCTAATAAATAAGTATAGTTTCTTTCATCTGGTTGATTTGTACCCAGGTAATTAAAACCAGAGGCTGACCATGACCAGAAGAGGCAGGTTTCAGACTTTTGGCTCAATGTTCAGCTTTTCCAATGATTTCTGCATAAGTTTAGTCAAGCTATGTTGTTGCTTTGCGTCAATTTTCCACATAAATATCCTCTTTAGTTTCCAACATTGCTGTAACCTTTTTTTTGGAAAACAAAACCAAAACATCCCCCTCCCCTCTCCCACATCAAAACAAACTGTATTTTACTCCCATCAGGAAGTGCTCAATAGAACAGGAACACAGTCTTAGGGTTACTGTGGGATTTGACCCCAGCTCAATGGCAACGGCCTAAGAGTACTGTATGGCAAGTGTTTTCCGTGTGTGTATGCCTGTACTGGTACTTAGGGAGAAGTCATACTATGGCTTCTATACCTCCCTTTCAGTAATGGAATATTAGTATGTTGCCTTGGTATGTGAGGTTTATATGACCTTCAGATGGCATAAAACTGTCTGTTAAAGTCAAAAGTCTCCTTGTACTAAAAACTAAGTGTTTGGCTCAGTTGCCAATTTTCTAAGATTTTCTGAAATTGTTCTTGTGGACTAGCTCCTTTCTTGTTCGTACATAAAATAACTACAGAGTCACCACACATGCTATTGTGCATACTGCTTGAGAAAATGTCTTTCATTCTTCAGTTGTTCTGAAAAAAGCAACAGCACTAGAGAGCCCTCATCCCTGTCTGTAATAATCACATTGTTTCACTCACTCGTAGCTGGTGACTTTTCTAAATATTTTTGATCAAGAGAAAGAAAAGTAAAAAATCAGTAGATTGCAGCTTGTAGCTGGAATTGATAGATAGTTTAGGTGGCAGGCTTTGAACTCCCTTGGCAATCAGTAGTTGAAAGAAATTACCTTACTTCCATAGCTAGGATCTTCTGCCAAATTTACCCTGTTCACGTCTAAATCTCTTACATATTTTAAAGGATTAAAGTTAAAGATGAGATTAAAAACTTTCCTCTTGGCTTCAAAAAAAGAACAGAATTCTCTATACAAGCATAATTGACAACCTACCAGGAGGAAAAAAAAGTAAAATACTAAAGATGTTTCCCCATTTCCTTAACCATTTATTTTCCTTTTTTTTTTTCCTAGATGTCTCACTGAGATGCCTCTTTACAATATGGTGTTGTTAGACCTTATACAAAGGTTACACTTTATGATTTGACATACACTATTTTTCTTCCTTTGAACTCTTCTTTGAATCCTTAATTCTTAACAGTGTAGTTAATTTTGCATGTTGTGGCAGAATTAATTGTGTTGCCATAACATCACTTTCCCCTAATAAATTTTCCACTGTGGGGATTTCAGCACTTCAAAGACGATACAACATACCTTTTGCTAACCAGATGATAAGGTTTCATCTATGCAATGGAGCCAATGATTACTTTTGAACCAACATATAATTATGAAGACACAGTGAGAGAACTTTCAACATGCTCACAAGTGGCAGAACGAAACGCAAGTAGAAATGTCATGTTGGGGTGGAGGTTCAAAGTTAGCATCCAGTCTTCGACTCTGCAGCTGCTATAATTACACAACTCTGTAAATTGGAATCATTTATCCTCTGCCAACTGCAGTAATTAATTTTCTCTTCAGTCTGTGGAGGGGGATTGATCTTTCCTTTATGAAAATCTTTCTCACGCAAATACCACTTTGCTCTTCTATGTTTCCAGCTCTGGAAATTTGTCCTTCTATGTAACAGCTATTAAAGAGTGGGACTGCAGCTTCCTTACCTGTGTGTTCTTGTCTGTGTAGTAGTGATGAAAATGAAGATCTGAAGTATGGGGTTTCATTATGGTACTTAATTACTACCTGATAGTAGCAAATGTGCAGAGTTTTAGCTGATTATAATAGTTACTAGAAGACAGATACTCCTTCTGTTTAAAGGCCTCTTGAAAATCTATGAACATTATTCATGATTTGTGTCTCATTCGTAGTGTGTGTCTCCATTCTTACACTGACCTTGTTTTCTAAATAAGTGTTGATTTAGGAAGAAATCTTGGGTAAAAAAGCCATACTCTGAAAGTCAGGGATTTGTCCATAGAGGTCAGTTTTCATTTGGTTGCTGCAAAAGAGCTATTGCCACAAAATTAATGTGTCACAGACATTTTGTAGAAGTCTTCCCTACTATAGACTTTGTGTAACATTACAATGCCAACTGCTTTGGAGTTAAACATGGAGGCTCTGTGAAGGACAACATGCTGTGTCTCTGCAGGATGTTCAGTGTTCCTGATGGCCTGAATGCACCTCCAGCCTTAACAGTGAATGATGGAGTTTCTGTTGCTTATTATTAAGTTGATCTCTCATAGACCACAATTAAATCAGCAAGAATAGAGCCCCACTTACTTTCAGAAAGGTTGCTGGTTACAAATGTGTGATGGGGCAGGAGTCAGGACTTCCAGCCAGAGAAGACAGGACCTGACTTTTCCAGATCCTTCACTGTTGTCCTTCCAATTCAAGAAGAGACATTTCAGTGATATGGTGTGGGAGACCTTTTTGTTATCATTGTCCACACCATGCTTATCCACAGAGTATGGAGGACTTCCGTCTCATGACTGTGCACAGAACTGTTCTTCTAAACAGCTTTCTCAAGTTTTCTTTAGTCTTATATACTGTATTCATTCGGCCTTTTCACATGCTATCTCATACTTTCTGGGCCAGATCTTCCATTGCAGTGAAGCTGTTGGAATTTCTTGGGTCACTTACTGGGTTTTGGTGAGTGCTGAGGTGTGAGGTGCTCTCAACTATTCTAAAGCTACTTCATCATCCCTGGCAACTTATGCAAGTGGACTATACCAGCCTCCAGCTGCCACAGATTGCTCACCTGAAACGGTAGGTGAAAGGTCAAGGGAAATATTTTATCCCTTCCTGGTAGGTAAAGTTCTATTTTATATAGGCTAGTAATCCCCCAGTCCTCTAGGACCTGATTTGCTGTTTAGTGTGATTCTGAGTGTAGATACAGTGCAGGAAGGATCATGGGTGAAGCAGAATTCTCCCCTCTGTTTTCACCATGAGGATGGGTCATTTAAAAGATTTGTCTTTCCCTCTTTGCTAGTGCCTGATTTAACCTTTTCTACAATCTTCTGCAAATGAAATGGTGTTTCTGAAAGACTGTTCTGTGGCAAGTAAGAGTAAATGAAACTATAGGAGTTAGAACACTCAAAATGTAAGAAGTAAAAGAAACATTCTTTTTCCTTTTTCTTCTTCAGCCTCTATGTATCAGATATGTTAGTGAAACTACTGTATATACAGTAAAAATGAATGCCATTTGAGTAGAAATACAATTTTATTTACTTTTTGATCATAAAGGAGAAGTGGGGGATTTCTCTCCAAAGAAACTCACTATATTCCAGTTTGAGATGTTTGATAATCCTTCGTTCTATCAGAGTTTAACACAGTTAAAACACATCAAACGTGATCAAGCTACATTTATCAGCAGAAAACAGCTCAAGTAAAATTATTAAAAATCCTTTGAATTTCAAAGGTAGGAATACAGCATGTTCCTTTGGTGTTTAACTTCATATGGTGATTCAGAATAATCTGCTTCCAGGCCTTGATCTTTGCATATTTATACTTGCTTTATTGGTGTTGAAGGTTTTGTTTGTATTTAATAATTATGCAGCTCAGAGTGGTTGTTGAATTAATTTCTGGAAGTTTTGTAAAAATCAGTATTGGTTTGGACAGGCAAAGCCTGCACATTGTGACAGTAGACAAGCATTTGAAATCAATACTTTACTTGTATTTGTGAAGCCTGGAGCAAAATCCTCAGGTGGGGTAAATCACCATAACTCCTTTGACTTCCATGAGATAAAGTTGATTTTCACCAGCTGAGAATCTAGGCTTTGTATTGGTTTCCTATTTGATTAAACTGAGACAAAAGCAAAGAAAATGTTTTATAGATACATAGTTTTCCTGAAAAAGAAATTAAAAGGGAAAAAAAAGTCTGAGTGGGGATGGCAGTAAATGAGCATCTCTGAGTGGAACAAAGAAAGAGAAGAGAGGGGCTAATTGTTTAATTAGTAAATGTCTGCTTGGTTAATGACATATTAATGAGTTTTTAAGACAGTCATATCATTTACCATAAAAGACCCTTGTGCGTATCCCTGGATGTACTGTATAATTAAGTAATGTGACCCATAGGAGTTCATCATTTAAAAACCTGTCAGCTGTCTCATGTTTGGTAGCAGATGAGTAAGCTCAGGAGGGGCTCATCAGGAGGACTCCGTTAGGTGTTTAAGTCCACAATATCTTGCTGTAAAAAAAAAAAAATCTGTTAATCTGTCAGCAGTCTAGAATCTGTGCATAAAGATAGAGTGGATTAGGATTTGTCCAGCAGTTTATCAAGTTCTTTGTTAACAGAATTGTTTCTGTGAGGTGGTGAGTCTCACAGGATTCTCCCTCTTAGGTCGATTCCATCTTCTATAGGAACTGAGCAAGTGAGGTGCTTCTTCACTGTGCTGGCCCTGGGTTGAAATGTGAATTTAATGCAGCACTGGTGTAATTCATGCTATTCTCTAACTACTTCATCCCTGCTAGTATGGGCTTATCCCTGGTTGTAGATGTAGTAATGGAATGTACTGACCTCCTAAAGAATTTTTGAGGCTATACCAACGATCTACATCCATTTAAAATTTCTCCTCCCTCCTTTTTCTACACACCACTATAGGGCAGCAGTAGGCATAGGGGTGTTTTAACTAAAGAATGTATTCTTCACCGTTTTCTTATTTGAACACTGTTTTGTGGAATACTGCAAACTCCTTGCTGCTTAAGTTCCTTCAGCTTTTAAGATGAATGTGTGCATTAAGAAAGGTGTAACTATTGGAAACTACTTGCCTTCACCTTCAAAGAGGGGTGTGTCTCAACCTGTGCATATATATACATATATATAATTTCGTATGTAAATATATTTCATATATATTTCATAGCTGGGATCCAGATTTGAAGGTTATCAAAATTTGGAGGGAGCTTCAGGTGCAGGGTGTGTGGGTCTAAAGTTTAGACTTCCTCTCAATTCTCTCTTAAGCCATTAAAAGGGCATCGGCAAAGTACTGCATGATGTGCAGAGAACTCTAATTGCACACCTACCTGATGTGAACGTGCAGATCCAATGCTGATCAATGATGCAGCATGTGCAGTAAATCTGATACATCTGGTGTTATACTTCTGGGCACAGGTGATGAAGACCCTCTTAAATCTTGGATTTCGGGGCTTGGCCTTTGTGGGTGCATAATGCAGTGACAGAGCACCCTCATTATTTCTGCTTCCTTTCCTCAGAAGGTTTTGGAGGGATTGCAGGAGCACCCTCTCCAGACCTCCAGGCTTTAATTCAGAGAATCCAAATACAGCATGCACAAAGACAAATAGGTCTGGCCCTAAAGAGACTATGGGCACATTGAAAAAGGTCTTTGGGTTACATAATACACGCTTAGCAAGTTTTAAAGGATAAAAAAAATGGGGAAAAGCATTAGGAAAGATTGAAACTGTTTTAAATTTCTCCATGCTGAATTTTCATGATTTTTTTCCCAGGTTATTTTTTTTCCACCTGTGACAAAAATTTTTGGAATAGTCTGAGAAAATATGATAATTCCAGAAGTAGGTTTTTGTCAAAATTGCTAAAACTATTTTTCTGTTTTCCATAAAAATAAATACATGTATGTGACAGAAAAGTAATTCCAGGAGTTGTAACATGAAAACTGTGACTTGTTGTGAGTCTTGGTATCTGGGAACTGGATGTGTTTTGAGGGTCTCCTTTCTAGGGAGAACCTTCCAGTCTCCTTCAGGTTTGGTAATGAAATGGAAGTATGCGAAAGAGCTAAGCGGTGTGCTTCTTCATAATACATGTAAACAAAACCAAAAAAAGTGCTACCTCAGCAGTATGGATGACTTACAGGGCATCAGAAAGAGTTAAATGGATTATTTTCTGAGTCATTACTGACTACTAGAATATAACTACTGTCATGGTTATATTCTAGTATTGCCTTCTGGGTTGTACTTTTTTTTAGATAGGCATTTCTTTGTCTTAATTTTTTTGTTTTCCAAGTCTTTTACAAGCAGATAGTAGGCTGTTTGAGAGAGAATATTTAAAATGTAGGCCTTTCTCCAAAGATGGGCATTGAGTACATACATATAACTCTTTGATTATATCTAGGCGCAAATGGAAATAGGAGAGAACTCAGTCCTAAATATATGGTGCAAAGGTCACAGAAAGAAATCATATAGGCCTTATAAATTTTTAATTTCTTTTTCCAATTTATTTTTTGGCAATGGTAACATTGCTCCTGACAGACAAAGTTTGAGAACAAATATTACACACCGACTAAGGGCTTAATTCTGATCGTCCCTCTGTGGGTGTGTATCATTAATGATTCATTGGATATTTTGAATAATAAGCTGTCTGCATAGCAGAGGGCAGAACTTAGTCCTAAGAGACTATTGCATGTGTGATGCATTAAGAATGATATTGAGAACGTGTAGCTTATTAAAGTAGCTGTCTTGGGTTAAGTCACTTTTGGGTGTATGCATGTATATTTATCTGAAAATTAGGGGAAATTAAAAAGGGATCTTACAGAAGGGAAAGAGACTATAGAAATACAATTTAAAAAAAAAGCTATTTTCTTAAAGAACATGAAGCATGACCTTCACCTCCTGAGTTAATAACATTCGAGGAAAACTGACAAAATGTTCTAGTTAGTTTAGATTCTTTTATCTGTTCAAAGTGTAATCTCCATATTTTAAAAAGAATGTGAAAATTAAGTGACTTTGGCAACATTCTGCATTCGTAAAGTGATAATTATAATAAAAAATGAATAATACTTTATTTGCCTGTAAAATTAATTCATTTGTAAGGGAACGAGCAGAACTTTGGAAAGGTGCTACGTGTATGACCTGTACCCAAACATGTTCCCACTTAGTATTCCATATATATCTATGTGTGTAATTTGCATGCACATCGGATTGTCAAATATATTTGTCCTCTTATTGTAAAGAAAGTATAGTAAAGTAAAGAAAGTAAAGTAAAATTAAAACACACCATCATCACCCTCCCTCCCTCCAAATTCTCCTCTTTTGGTTTTGCCATCTCTCTTTCAACATACCTAAGTGTAGCTGGCTTTTTAGCTTTGGGTTAAGTTACAAAGATCTTCCCCAGATGAGGATCTCCCTCATCATATATTTAACATACATTTAACAGTGTATGTAACTTGTTAAAAGAGCATACTAATGCAGTGTTATTCTATGTTCTATTGTACCTTTAATATATTTAATCATACTATGATTATGCATATCATATTATGCCAATGAGACCTATTATGATGACGCAACACAAAGCTTCAGAATGTAATCCTAGCATGGCTGAGGCCCATTCACACTCTCAGTTCAGGAAATTAAAAAATTACGCCTCTTAAAACATTATTCATTTCCTATACCTATGCTTAAAAGAAAATCCTTTTTTCTAAGAAATAGCTTCCATTTTTCAACTCTTTCTGTAATAACACCTTGTTAGCTTACTTTCGGAATGCAGCAGATCTGTCATGTCCAGATTGGAAAGTAAAGGTTTTTCTGCTTTCTCCACGCTGTTGGCTGACACTGGGAATGAAGAAAAACAAAAGGGGGAATGAAAGAGAAATGCAAAATACTACGGCTCTTTCCCTTTTACCCAAAAGTCCATGACTCCCATTCTCTAACCTCTTTTCAAGCACTGGCAGCAATATGTCACTTATAAACATAATTTAGGCCTGCAGAAAATTGGGTTTGGTCCAACAATGCACATGTACCTTGAAGACCGTGGCTAGCCAGGGGTAGTGGTATTGTAGTTACATTATGCAATTCTAGTAATTGCTTGAAGAAAACATGTGAGGAAATGTTTTGCTTGAAGAAAGTCATGGACCCAGGCTTTGGCATTCTTCCTGGTAGGATGAAACCATGAAAGAAGTAGTTTGTCTGTAGTAGAGCAGGGATATTTGGTCTATTGATGCTCCCATTTTCTAATTCAGTTTCTGTAATGGGAATATTTGGGGGTAAATAGTAGCTACACACTGGTATGTGTGGATTTATTATATTTACTTCTAGTGCATCTTATTGTCTATTATGTGTACAATATATGTGGATAATAATAGTGGAGTAAAAAGAAATACAATTGTGTATATACTGGAGTAGATACTGTTGTCTGTGCTGGAAGGAAGGAGGGTTATTTGATCTGTGTTTTAAGAGAGACTGATACTGTGAAGTTTTCTAACTTTGTAAGCTTTTCCTTTGAGGGAGATATGTGTGCAATCTGCATGCCTGGCTAGCTCTTTGATGATAAATTTGGACTCAATTTTTTAGTCAACTACAAGAATGTGCCAAAAGCGTTGGCATCTGTTTTAGAAAATTGGCAGAGTTTCCTTGGCTGCAAATTTCTTTATCCCGTCTCATTACTTTGCTCCTATCAGCTTTTACCTGCATGAAGAAAGACCAAAAGAAAAAGGCAAGAAAACCCTTTAAAACTTAAGTAGCTATTACAACAACAGAGCCTAAACCACTCAGGGTGAAGATTCTGTAATTTTCACTCTTTACACATACTAGGTGCAATCAAACAACTTGAAGCAATAACACAGGGGGAAATATGTTTTACATAACTTGACTTCCAAATAGCGATTATCCCTTCAAGGCTATTTGTTTTCCCAAGAATCCTGCTGATTATAGGCTCTATGTTAAGCCTGTTTCAGATGATAACCTAGCTAAACCCTGGCATCCATTACACTAACCAAATTGTGGGTGTTATGAATGAACAGGAATTGTGGGTTTCTTCTGCATGCAGAAATGTTGTCTTAAGCAGACCAGTGTGGTGTTACCAGGCACTAATTCCAGGAGATCACAAAAGAAGAGGTGAAACCCCAGCAGCTTAAGATCAGTAGCAGAAACCTTGTTGACTCCAGTGCAGCAATGCTGTTGCTTCTAGTATTTGCAAGTGATTATTCTAATTGGCTGCATGTGACTTAGGATCCTAAGAATGATACTGTTTTTATTTTATGGTGAACAGGTTCATAGTTAGTTGAGCTTGTGTTTTGTGGCTTTTTTGTTTGGTTGGTTTTGGTTTTGGTTTTGTTTTTTTTTTATTGGTAGGCTTTTTACTTTTTTTTGCATTTCTCTCCAAGATTTCCTTTGATCGTTTTGAGAATATGAGGTAATGCTCTGATTTGAATTAGCTGACTAAGTAAATGGGAGATACTGTTCTTAAAATATAATTCATCTAAGGACACCTGAAACCATCTAAGCAGATTTGAAGTTATGAGATCCTAGAATCTAACCTCCCTCTTTTGTGACAACATGTAGTCGCAAGGGAAATCACATTCGCATTTCATGCTCCTTTCTTTGTCTTGGGCTGGCAGAGACTAGATGTTTCTAGGAGACAAAACATCTTAGTTTTACTTGTTAGATTTTCTTGTAGGGTTATCACTGTACAGCAACTCAGGTGCATAGTGCAAATACCAACAACTCTTACTGAAGCTAAATGAAAGAGGGTTCTTGTCTGAATCTCATTTAGTTGAGAGTCCAAATCTCTCTTTCTCTGGGTTTCTGAAGTCTGTTTTGCATTGAATTTATGATGTTTGGAGGAAGATCTGTCCAACAACTATGTCTAAGGTATGAGGTTTTTTTCCTAGTTCCTCCTCATTCCACCCTCTCCCTCTTGCTGTTCCTATGATGGAAACTGATTCCACCCAATCTCCAGCACACATTGCACCTGTAAAGTAGATGAATCCACAGATGGTTAATGCTAAATTCATGGTAGAGAGTAAATCACATGTGAATCAACACAATACAAATAACAAAAATTATAGCCTTTTACTATACATATTTCAAGGAATATGTTATTTGAAAATGGTTTCTGCAATTATTTGGATATTTACAAGGGTAACAACTATATGCAAAGAAAATCTCTGATATTTCATAAGTATATTTTTAATATAAAAGAGGGTTCTTTTCTATTATTTTTATTCTATTATTTTTCTATTTTGAGTCTAGATGCTGTGTCAGTACTAAGATGTCTCTGTAGCTTTCACTTTTTATATTGCCAATTTATGTCCTTTTATTAAATTAATTATCTTTCATAATAGGAAAGATGAGAAAAAATTTCTAATGACTCATGTTATGTATTTTCTTCCTCACACTTTAAAACACTGATAGTGTTTCTTGCAGTCATTTAAGAATCACTACTTGATGCACTCCCCACTGCAAATGCTGTAGGACATCCATCTTGTGGCAGTGCCAGAGATATAAGCCATTAAAGCAGCTCCACAGTAAGGAAGAAAACTTAAGGAGTCAAAGAATCATAATTTATGCCTTCTCCAGTATAAATGACCTGTCAGGTGATTTAAGAACTTAGAGCTGTATAGTTTAACTTGCTCAGGGTAGTAAGGTTGAACCCAGACTTCTGCTCATTTGCTCGCATTTGCTGGCACTGACTTCATAAGTGATATCGGACATGCTTAATATTATGTGACAAGTTGTGTATTCACCTCTTTTGAACCAAAATATCATTGACTTTCTCAGCAGTTTGGCTTGATAAAGGATTGAATAAATTGGTCTACTATGTCTCTTTGCCTGTTAGTAGAGCTGGTAATGTATTTGTGTCCTTCATGGGTAAGCTTATGAATTTGTAATTTAAGCACTTAAATATTTTGAAATACACATGTGGGAAATACTAATGTCTAAATGTAATTGCTAACAACTTAAGTGACTTTATGTCTCATCCAGCCTCTACTGGAAATAGAGCTGAGGGACTGGAATAAGAAAGAAAATATGTTTGTAGACGTGTGTATATATATAGAGAGAGAGGTTAAAAGGTTAATTTCCCTAACTGAATTTTATTTCTTGGTTGAAATTTCTTTATGTTTAGATGATATAACAATTTGTAATAGCTTGAAACTAGGTAGTTATTGGCATTGTACTTCTAAAAGGGATAAGATCATTAAGAGACTGTTTCCTGTTGTGCATACAGATAGCACTCGTGAGATTGAGAGGGATGCACCTTAGAGGGCATAAAAATCCTTGACTTGCATATTTTTAAAAATATCTGGAAGAGTGTGGAGGAAAATTTTGTGATGCAATGTGGGGCACTGCCAGTATGTCAGTCTATTAGTTTTGTTGTGGTTTTTTTTGTTTACTTGGTTTTCTGTAAATATAATTTGTCTTTCTGTAACCCTTTTAAGCACTACTGTAGGTTTATCAATGGGCTGAATGATCTGCAGAAGTGTTCAGAGACTTTTTATGCAGTATTTTTAAAGCCACAAATACATGAATGAAATCTTAATAGGTGGTGGGGTTTTTTTTGTTTGTTTGTGTGGGTTTTTTAGGGGGGAGGGGAATGTGAGAAGGGGAGGAAGAGCATGGGAGGGTTTGTTTGTTTGTTTCAGGGAGCTTTTTTCTGTTTGTTTTTTTTTGTTTGTTTGTTTGCTTGTTTTTTAGGGAAATTCACCTAAGTAGATTGAATACCGCCTTTCCAAACAGTGTCGGCAGTCAGCATCCAGGAACCAAGTGCTCGAGAAGGTGGTGAGTCTTCATTTTTGCTTATTCCAGCTACAAATGCAAGCTGGAGGAAAGAAGTGGAAACTTTAAACTCTTTTCCCAGATTCAATAAAGTGACATTTGATGCTCAGTGCACAATTCCCTCTACCTTCTTGTTTTTTTTGACTGGTCTCTTTCATCTGCGTGTTTCTTAAGACAGAATTACTAGGAAGTGAGATTTGCGTCAGGAAGGTCAAGGTGTCAAACTTTAAGGGGCATCAATTGCAATTGGATGACAGTCCAGTAGGACGATCTAATGGAGTGGAATAAGAAACTTACTTTTTAGTCTGCTTAAAGGTAATACCTTAAAATGTGTGCTCCAAGGAATTCATCTTTGATTTGGCATATTTTGTTTCCTGCTTTTCTTAACATGCAGGCCTTAGATCTATGATTATTTTTAGCAGATTCCTCTGAATTTGATTACAGTTTCTTTTGCATTTAGTCTCAGCTGAAGAGAGGTGCAGCTAGGAATTTTTCTTCTGTTGGTTTTTTAGTGTGTTTGCTGGATCAGTATCACTTTCTCCTTTGTTTCTAGGTATCAGCTAATATGAAATAATCTCTGAAATTGTAAGCATGGTTATGGTTTTGTTCACTTGATTAGCTAGGCTGGGTAGCTGCTGAAGCAAGAACTCCTCAGTCACAGCTGATCAATAGAAAAGTGAAACTGTTTGTCACTTTTAAGGAAAAAAACTAAGTTTTCTTCTGAAAATTTTCTCCATTGTTTTCTTCTCTCATAGAGAGACATTTCCATATTTTATCTTCATCTTTAATTATTGTCTGATCATATGGACACTAACATTCTCTTATAGAAGTTTGTCTGTTGTTGCTGCTAAAGCCCCACAAAGCTCTCAAATAAAAAGAAACTTAGATGAAGGGAAGCTAGTAAATTTTAAAGGAATATAGCCAATATCAGATGTAGTGTCTTCAGACAAGGACTAATTTGTATTTTGTATATAGCTAAGTTGGTTATTTGAACCTGGTACCCCACTGCCCTAAGGAAAGATGAACAGCTCAGCAGTGGATGTATCTTCTGCTCAGCTCTAGACTTTACTGCACAATCACCCTTTTATGCCTAGAGCTCTGAGGGGATATATCATTGCTGTCTTTATATGTTAGGAAATAAAAGCCAGAAAGAAAAAATGAGCAACACTGGCATAAGAATAAATGGATATAAACCAACCATAAATTCATTAGAATGGAAATTAGAAGGAAGTTTGTTCTGTTTGAGAAATGAGGTACTGGAACATCTCTCTGATGGGAAGAATGGGAGTGAAAAAAACCCCTCACAGCAACAAAACCAAACCCCTCTAACTCCTTTAATGATTGAACATTAAAAATTTATGACAGTAGTCATGGCCTGGGTCCATGCCTGGGCTTAGCAGCTGCGGTTGGCCTTGGTGGCCTAGAAAATGCCATCCAATCCAGTGCTCCTATGACTCATTCCAGAGAAATCACTGACACTGCTGACATTCACTGAGTCTCCATGTTTTCAGTGAGAGGTAAGCAACGTACAACACCTAGAAGCTGCTCTGTTGAAAATAATTATTTAGGCTGAATGATAAAAATAAATGAAAGAAAAGTTCCAGTTTCAAGCCTTAAATATCACAGGGTGCTTTTTTTTCACTTTTTCTCCAGACCTTAGAGCAGTACAGGTGGGATGGAAGGGGGGTAACATAAACGCTGAAGTTGTGACCTGCATATATGTGTGACTGTTAATAAAATACTAAGATATCAGTCATGAAATGGTGATTATCTTCTTAACATCTATTCATTTGAAAGAATAGAAAATGCTGTCATTTGAGTGGCAGCTTTTATCCATAAAGCATTATTCTTGCTCTTAAGCTTTGATTAGATACATCATGTGCCATTAGATTTCTCTACATTACATTTAATTTCTCTTCTACAAAGTAATAATGCCATACATTAAAGTTAAACCTTAAAAACATTAAAGAGAAGATACTTTAACCTGCATTAAGAGTGTATTTAGCTATCCATAAAGCTTTTCTCCCCCCCTAAGATAAGTGCCCAAGCACTTAAATAGGCACAATAGTTATGTTAAAACAAATAGATTCCCATAATGGAATACATCTTTCTTTCTTTTTTTTTTTTTTTCCTGATTGAATGCCAGGCTTGATACAATTATACTGTAAAGAAAGTCTATTGCTATAGGAAAACACACCCCTCTCATCTGCCAATTTCCCGGAACCTCTCTTCTGCTCTTAAGTCTTTTTCTCTTTGGACAACTGCCAAAATCCACCTTAATCCAAAATAGTTTAAAGATTTATGGGTTTGGTACAAAGTCCATTGAAGTCAGTGGAGATTTTCAGTGTCTTCAATGGGTTGAACAGGCTGTTGAAACAAGCTGAAGGCTGACATCTCATTTACTTCGGGGATATTGTTTTCTTATTTATGTGGGTTAAGAGTAATTATAGGTAACATAGTGGTACAAACTCTGCAATCCTTAGATAATTCCTATTTAGGCTCAACTACTGTTTAAGTCATGGATAAAGATGAAAATATTCTACTTTGTTCTTTAATTAGCAACAATAACCAAAGGCATAGATCTTTAATTTCTCATTAACTAATGGCATATTAGGCCAGGTAAAAAGCAGATATGGAAGAAATGTGTTTTGGTTTTAAATGTTTGTCCCTAAGAAGCAGTGTTTAGAGGATTATGGCATCCATTTTCTTGCCTAATAAGGTTTTATGCCACACCCTTAAGCACATTTTTGAAGTATCTTTAGAAACAGTTCATAACAACAACAACAATAGACTAATTTTCTTCTTTCCTCCTTGAGGCAGTTGGTGCGCTTGCACTTCTAAAATTTGTTTTCTTACTTACAGACTTTTCTCTTCTGTAAGGGCGTGGTGTGTTGTTGCCCTCACTGCACTTTTCACAGCAGGGAAGGTAGGAGGATGTCCAAGGATCCTGGGCCAGGATGGACAGGAAGGGCTGTCTTTTATTTTCACTTCTTCAATAGTGCACTTTTCTCAAGTTCCCAAATCACTCCAGTGCTTTATCCTTTTCAGTCCCTCACTGTGAAAGGAAAATTCACAAGATACTTTCTTAAAAAAAAAAAAAAAGTCTATAAAGAAATTATTAAAACCTTCCCTTCAAAGAATCTTATTTTTTTACAAAAAATTGTACTGGGAAACTTCTGATCAGATTCTAACTGAAATCCTGGTGCCTCCTAAATTGTTTTCACCTGCTCTACTAATGAGTGTTCACCTTAACAGTTTTGGATTGATAGTCTGTCTAAACTGTTCTGTCAATCTGCTGTAACTTGTCAGCAAGTGCTATCACGTTTATGCAATTTTGGCATATTTAAAAGAGTACATATTTGAACCTGTCCTACCAGCAGCTCTGTACCTTTCCAAGACCCATCAGAGACTTGACTATTATTGACTGATTCTGTTCTTCCATTTAGAGACAGCACCCTTTAATTGCACAGAAGTATCTGAAATGAGATGAGGTGATCAATTTAATGCTGAATTTTCTGGTTATGGCATATATATTCTGGTTATAGCTTCTCATAATTTAAAATATAACCTGTAAGTCTTGCATGTTTAGTTCCTGCTGTAGATGGTAACATCAATACTACCCTTCTTGTCACTAAAATCTGTATCAAGGACATTTGATATGAGGATACAACTAAAGGCAGCTTTCCATGGAGATTCCTAATTGTATTTTCTTCTGAAACAGATGTAACAGTGTTGCTACATGTATCCGTGCAATTTTTTTAAAAAAAGGGCTGCCATTTTTTTAAACTGTTTTTCTTCATATTTTGTGGCCATGGTTAAAATGACATTTTCTGATACTGACCGGTCAATGTTATTTACAGATTGGCCAGGTTAAAAAGGTCAAAGAAAAGGACAATAACTGCTGTTATGACCACCAAGTACTTTTCAAATAAGGCCCTTGTCAAAATGGTATGGGTTCTTGATGGGTAAAAGTATTTAATGTTTTGTGAATTGCTTTTGCTTTGTGCCTACTGGTGACTTTGTGACATTTTTTTCAGCAAATGTTAGCTCTTTTATGATTGCCACTGTTGCAGTAATGTCAATAGGAGACTTTAACAAAGCCAGTGTCAGTGGCAGCTGGAAAAATGCTGCTTTGATAGATAATGCATTATATCACCTCTGCTGCATTGTGGCTGCTCATAACACAGTGCAGTGTAGTTCTAGGGATGATTTGCAATTCGATGACTTTCAGTCATCATTTGATGCCATCAGTATAACTATGGAGAGATAGATACCATTTTTGTTCAGGCTATCTTCCTCAAATGGAGACAGTCCCCAAGAATTAGCCACCCTTAATACTGGTTTTGTAGACATTCCATAATGTGGATCTATATAGTTTCATGTGCAGCTGTATTCTGAGGGACTTAATGGCTAACAGTTAGAGCTTACCAAGGTGTTTTAGAAGTTAAAGTTCATATGGATTGATCAAACACTTAACACTGATGTAATGAAGGAACACATCTGTATTATTTGGTAGTTTACTGTAAGATTTATCAGCATTAAGCATGAGTTCAGCAATATGTGTTGTTGTAGGCTGTATAGAAGTATTTTGCCACTTATAGAAATGCTAGTCTCTGAATGAACGTACGTAGGTTATGGGATTTTGGCCAATCTTAGACCTCTTCTTGAGCACGTTAAACCAGACCATAAAAGGTGATACTTGTTTTCAGAGTAAGTGTGTTGGACCAATCTGGTGTGAAAGCTAAATATTTACTTTGTTCTGAATTCATACTTTGGCTTTTTATGTAGAAGAGGTATCAGGAACAAGTAGAGGAAAAATTTACCAGAGTAGACTTGCCAGTAGCAGCCTGATAATAGAGCACTGAATTGGAGTGATGAATGAAAAAATCCTGCTTTCCCTGTCTTCTAGGATACTAAGGGAATGTCATTTGGTGATGTTTGTTCAGCTTATGTTCAAGAGGATACATGTCTACAGAGATGTCATTAGGAGTTTTTTTTATTACAGTACAAAAAAAAAAAGTTTATTTCTATAGTGTCTCCCAAAGTGTCATGCTACATTTTGAGGAAGTTTTTCGTTGTTGAACAGTTACTGGGATGACCCCTCTAATTTTTTTGGGAGCAGAATGGCAAAGAAGAAGCTACCCATATCTAGTCTGACCTTACTTAGAGAAGTTTCTACAATACTGGGGAAAACCTGAGACTATGTGCTGCTGTCAGAGGAGCATTTATCCAAAACAGTCAAATCCATGGAAGGCTTTTTAAAGCAGGAAGACCAGATACTAGTTTTCACCAACTGCACTGGTGGAGACAAAAATGTAAAAAAAACCCCAAATGTAAACCACCCTATTCTTGAAATAAATACTTTTCTTTGACTACTAACATTTTGCCTTGAAGAATGACAAAGAGAATTGCAAACCTAGGTTTACACAAAGGATGCAGAGATTACTTCACACATCATTGACGTATATTCTGTCTCAGGGGCAAAAACCAACAGTGTCTCAAGGACATACAGTGATTCTGTACAAGAATTTCTTTTTGATACAGTTCCAGGTCCTAGATGTAATTTCCCACTATCAAGTTCAGCAATGGTGATGAAATTAATGCTGATGTACTAATTTTAAATGTGCCAGAGGGCTGTTTGATAATCCAAAATATTCTGGGCATCTTGACTGTATCTTCAAAGTGAAGGAATCTCTCTTCAGTGAGGGTAATTCCTGTAGAGTTCACTGGGGCTAGGTGGGTATAAATAAACTATATTGGCCTATGATATCTGTGCCAGTACTGTAGGAGATTAATTTGTCTCTCTATAGCTGCCTAGACAATTCATGATGTTTTATTTGCACTAAGACTCTGTTCCTGTGATGGCCACGCACTGATTCACTTGAAATATGAGATACGAGAGAAATAAATCCAAACAAAGTATATAATAGGTGAGATTTTGGTGGGTTTATAGGTGTTGAACTGGGGAAGGTTGTGGTGTTCCATGCATTGTAGTTTAGAATGAGGGGTTAGAGTTCCCCAGGACCTAGTCTGCACTTGGTGTACAGTGATGTGGGTAGTAAAAGACAAAAAGCCAGAAGAGAAAAAATAAAAAATCCTGTCATGACTTTAGTAAAAAATGAATCCCACAAAAATTTTGGAGTATTCACTTAATACATTCCATGTGTTATAACTATGGCAAAACTTTTTGAGTCATGAGCTAGCATTTCCAAGTAATTCCCCAAAACGGGCTAACTGGCAGGGATATTTTTTTTTAAGTCAACATAACTGTACTTATAATGTTTGACAAACTAACTGTAGTTACTTCAGGCTGTTATATCTGGTTTCTTATGGTATGTTTCACCAGTTCACTTGATAGCTCTGTTGTACAGAACTAGCCAAATCTAATTTACATACTGGAGTCTCTGCGGTCAACTGGAATTATGTCTTTTCCTTCTAATTCTGCGAACGTGGATTCATATGGGATATGAGTTCAATAGAATAATGTGTTTGGTGGTCTCAATTACCAGCATGTCACCAGAAGAAATTTGTTCATGTTAGACAAACTACTCTGATGTGATGGATTCCAGAGCAATTTTCATCCTCTGATCCAGAGAAGTCAAGTAGGAGCAGAAAATGGCAGGCGTTCAAAATGGATTAACTATGATTGAGTATCTAGTGTTCACAACTGCTACTTATACAGTAGACACTGCAAGCTTTGTTGACCTTAACAATATTGTGGGGCTAATATTTTCATAAAAAAAGGACAGTTGCTGAGATTGTTTCATATACACATCAGGGGTTCTTTTTCCCTCTTCTAGATTTAATGAATGTGCATCTCTGTAGCTGCTGTGATTGTGTTTTTGAAGGTACAGAGAAATATCCTTTCCAAGGCCAATTTAGGTTCCTTCTACCTCTGCATCAAGATATAATTACTGTATACCAGACAGTAGAAATCACTTACTGTCTTGAAGGCCTGTCATTTGCTCTTTATGGCTGACTTTCTTCAATGTTCTCAATGAAAGTAGACCTTTTGTACTCTGTACCAGTGACAGCACCCAGTAATCTTTGTGCCAGTGACTGTAGAACCTGTAACCATATACCCCTACTATTACCCATCACCTGAGAGTGTGTAGACATGGCATAGAAGAACTGTAGAAAAATTTAGATTGGAGGAAATTTCTGAGGTCATCTAGTCTTGGCTGCTCAAGGTTGCTCAGCTTGACCTGTTCAATTTTGGATAAAAATTTTCAGGTACTTACGTGATAATTTCGAATTCCTCAAGGTGCAAAGTTCTCTGCCTCTTTGGGCAACTGCTGGAGTGCTTACCATATTTATTGTCTGGATTTTTTTTTGTTTCTTATATACAGTCGGAATTTCCCTTGTTGCTATTTGTAATTGTTGCTTTTGTCCTTTCATTGTGCTTTCATTTTTTTTTTTTTACCCTTATAATGGAATTTCTTTAGATAAAGGATGCCAAATTCCTTATCTTTGCCTGTGCCTTGTTAAAATTATTCAAGAGATGGAGGAGTGTACTAGGCAAGTATTTCTAGGAAATCCACAAAGACAAATGAAGTTGTGAGTCAAATCCCCACTGCTGGACAACTCAAAGTAGGGGAGGCAACTGCACATTGTTGGGGTGAGAATGTGGAGCCAATCTTGCCTTGGTACCAGTGCAAACCTCACACTATGGTTTATGGAAGTCTTCCATTTAAGAAAATTTTTTAAAGTATCACAGATACTGATTGGATGTTCTTTTATATATTCAGAGTAAATCTTGATTTGTAATGCAGTTAAAAGGCTTTTGTATGTAAGTGTAATCATAAAAAACTGTAGAAAGCTAAGTTATGTTTTTACATACTCATCTGAAGGCTGAAAGAGAGTCCTTTTATCTATGTGATTGTTAATATACTCAGAAACAGAATCATATTAAGAGATCAGCAGCAGATTATCATGTGCAGAGATTCCATGAAATGCCCTGGAAGGAGCGCTCTCTTGTGCCAAAGTGTCATGGTTTAAGACCAAATAACTGTGTAGAGGCTAAGTGGATTTTGATCACAGATGCATGTAATTTAAAATTTACAGAACTTCCCCGTTTGTTTTTTTGTTGGGGGGAGGGGGAGGGGTTTTGGGGGTGAGAAGTGGAATGGGAGAGATGCCATTATATGGGAGAGAATCTGACTGTGTCAGTGTAGGGGTTCCTTACAGGACTTTCTCTGTCCTGAGGCAGAGAGAGCGTGGCCTAGGGATGAGTTTGGGAATTTGAGTGTAGTGGTTTCAGCTGTGTTATGTGTACTCCTCTGGCAGGGCTGTGGAGATTCCTGTGTTCTCCCTTCCCAGGGACTAGCAGGATGGTCCTGGTGCAGGACTGTAGGGTTCCCTCCCCAGAGATATTCTGTGTGAGTACTGGTTTACAGCAGTACTCCTAGGTTAGTTAAAGGAGTTTGTTAAAGGATTGGGTAAAGAATACCTCACTAAGGATTAGTCTGCATAATCTGTGCTCTCATTTTCTAATTTGCTGTTCTATTGGTGGCGCTCACAGCCTGCTTGATCAGACAACTCTGGACACTTTTGTACTTCTTGATGATCAGTGAGGTGTTTGCATAGTTTGGCTATTTGGTGTCCTTGAGCACACCAAAACTCTTTGGTTGTTTGGGACAGGTGGGTGGTCATATGTCATTTATTTCTGTTATAGCAAAAAGTAGGTTAAAATTCACAGACTTGTGCTAAGAGCCATGCTAGGTGCTACATGAAGCCACCGTGACCCAGTCCCTGACCAGTTTCTGTGTGGTCTCAGAACTCTGATACAGTGCTTCTTTTCTGTGGGATGATGAGGATACTTGTCCTAGTAATGTTTCTCATATTAGTATTTCTATGTTCAATAGAGCTGGCAAATGTTTCTGACTTGTGTTGGACAAAACTGATTCCCATTTTTGATGAAAATGGGTGAGCATCACCTGTTCACAAAGTGGATGTTACCTGGACCAGGTCTCATTTTAAGAATATATCAAGAGGGCAGAGATTGTGTCGTGGGTTTGCCTTGGGACAATTTTTTTTACCACACCCCTCAACACAATTGCTTTAAGTTGAGGGAAGGTTTATGCAGACAAAAGAGATTTGATTGGGAGAAATAATATTAGAATTTATTACTAGCAGAATAAAAACTAAACATCTACAACAATTCTAATTATGTAAAAGCATTGTGCATTTATAAAAATACCCCTCCCCTCCTTTATATCCGTCCAGGAGGAGAAGCAGTGTCTTTTTCACTTTCAGAGCTACAGGTCTTCCACACAATTCTACAGCATTTGAAAAGTTTCTCTCTGTTATCTCCAGGACGACTCGTTGCAGCTGGAACTGTTTCTGTCTCTTCTCTTCTGTGTGTCGACCTCAGGGCTGGGCCTACCTCCCTCCTGGGATAAGGCTGGGGTTACCCAGGTCCTGTAAGGTCTCCCATGGACTACAAGGGGACACTTGCTTTTCCATGGTCTTCACCACAGGGTCACAGGGGATAATGGCTTTTGAGTCCCTCCTTGTTTCCTGTAGGGTCCCTTCCCCACAGGGTATAGTCCTTGGTAGACCTCTCCGACGTGGGTCTATCCCTTGGGCAACAGGTCTTCCATTCTCTGTTGTCTCTTAGGGTCACACACTCAGTTGCACCAGCATGGATCCCTCACTGGGATCACACAAATCAGCATCGATCCCTCTCTGGGATCCCAAGATCTCACCTGGGCTGCCTCGCTCCGGCGTAAGACTCCTCTCCGTGGGCCACTGTCCAGCAAGACTCTTTTTTACCTCAGGCCTCCCATGGAATCTCAGCAAGACCTTACTCAGGCTGTCTCGCTCTAGCGTAAGGTTCCTCTCTTCATGGCCACAGTCCAGCAAAACTCTGTTTCATCCTAGGCCTCTTCAGGAGCTGTAGAGGGAGTTTCTGCTCCCCAGCAATCTTCCAAAGGTGGCAGGGATTTTTAGATTTCAGTCTTTTCCCTGCTGAAGGGAAAGAGAGGGCGGGGGAGAAGGAGCTGTCTCCACCCCTTGCAGTTTCTCTCTGCAGTTGCTGTCGCTGTCAGGTTTGACCTTGAAAGCTTTGTTATCTCTCTGGCAGGAATTCTTTCTGCAGCAGCCCTGTCCAAGTTCTTCTTTAAGTTTTTTTTTCTTCACTCTGTTACATGTCTGGTCAGTGGGGTTTTAGTGCCACCCGTGCCCCCGGCCCAGGGCTGCGGGAGGAGAGAGACCTGGCCCCCACACGGGGCCTGACACCTCCCTCCTACATGGCTCCCAATTTCATCTGTGCCACAACCTTCTCTTCCGTTTTCTTAAATATGTAATTGGCAAAGGCGTTACCAAAACTTCTGATTGGCTTTACTCCAGAAATTCACCTGGACAAACCACTTACAACCCCCCAGGGAGGGGGGACCTTTGCAAACCCATGACAGATTGAAAATTCTAACTGAAGTTATATGAAAAAGATGAATTCGTTAAAAGGAAATAAAGCAAACGAACAAAAAACAAACAAACAAAGCACACCAAAAAAACGCAATCAGCAAACACTCTAAAAACCAAACCCACTCAAAAGCCAAACTGGAAATACTGAAAAGTACAGAAGAGTCCTCATACAGAGATTGGAGCCCTGCAGTAGTGGCCTCACTATGGTAAACTAAATCATCTGTACAAGCTGGTTCCAATAAACCATTCAAAGTGATAAAGGGGTGCTATTATATTACAAAGCCCAGAAGGCTTGATACTTCCACTGTCATGAACTGAATAGGTTAAAAGTATTTTAATGCAACTGGCGTAGCTTTCTTCAGTGAAAAGAGAGCTACAGGCATAAAAAAAAATCCCTTTATTAATGCATACAGTAGGTCACTAGGACAAATTAGAATGAAGTAATCTGGTTTGTTCTGATCATTCAGTACTGTGAAAACAGTTTAAGAAACTATGTAAAACAGCTGAGAAGCAAATGATTTTTGTAAGAAGTCTTGTAATAAAAAGTTTCTCTTGAAAAATGAAGTTCATGTTGTAGTTGAAGGGGGTCTCTCAAGGTGCAGTCATGCTTTTTACTGGAGGGAAAGTTAGCCCAGAATCAGTCTCTGGAAGGAAGGCTTACCACCCTGCCACCTTGCAGTTATTTTTTTATTCTTTCTGTCTTGGTTTCAGCACTAGTTGCATGAGAGAGGAGAGACTAGTTGCCCGCGATCAATAAATTCTGCTCTGAAATATCCACTGTTCTTGGAGTTCTGTATTGCCTCTGTGGTCATCTGACATTCAGTAAAGTAGGATAAAGACAAAGCAAAGTCTGTGAGCCAAATGCCAGAATCCTTACTCAGGCTCCATTTCATGCTTGTTGATGAAAAACGTGTGAGAATGGGCTGCAAAGAAGAGGAAATCACTGTGGATTTCAACTCCGCACAGTTCCTTCTTGAATTCTCTAGTCAGAATGTTTTTTAAATCCCAGAAACCTCAGGCCTTCAAATGTGAAATGCGTATTTTAGGGAATCTGAAGGCATCAAACAATCAAATATGCATGATATAGCATTTGATGATAGCTCTGTGGCAACACAGTTCTACTGGATTTGCCTGATAGTGTTTGTGCATGTTGTATGCATAGAGGGACTGCTGGGCTGGGCAAGTTCCTTGGGAGTGTGGCTCAAGTGGATGGGGTGATATATGTTCTTTGTATAAGGACCAGCAAGGCATGATTTGTACCCCAGTTCACATAGGCAAAAATCCCAGCACGCCAAAAAACCTTGAACTTTTCATTATTTCATATATTAAATTATTTTTGCAAACTAGATGGGGTGGGGGAAAGAAGTAGTTCCACAGACAGAATGATTTAGCCATGTTAGGTGATCTGGGGGAATAAGCTGCGCTTACCAGTAAAGCCTTTGAAATTTATTATGTCAGCTGTTGAAGTCACAGGATGCTTGGAAGGAAAAGCTGTGAAGAAAAGTGAGGGAAACATTCTGCTGAGTTAAGGCTTTCTATGCAGAGGGGAGCCCTGAATTTCGGTAGCTCTGCTGTCAGTGCAGCTAGAGTCTCAGGAGGTGTGACAGGACACAACTCCTCCGAATGCCCACCCAGCTCTTTGCCTGGCTACCTTGGTTGAGGGTCAAGCCTCTAAATACCATGAGACTTCATGGAGTACCTGTGATTTGGGTTAGGTCTTCAGGAGGTAAAGTCAATATAGCCCAACACATTTCTAGGCATTTGCTCCAACACACACAGTCTGATGTTTAGTTTTTGGATTTTACTCTGATTCACAGAATCAGAGCCACAAATACAGTCCTAAAGATACACCATTGTGTCAGTTATATATGCTCACATTCAGACATCACTGGACTCCATTACAAATCTCCCAACACAGTCATAGCAATTAGTTAGTATGTTATATTTTCTTGTGCTAATGATGAAATAAGGACTATCCCCCCCACCACTCCTTCCCATCCACCCTTGATCCTGCAATATTTGAGAAAGAAAAACTAATTCAAATATTAAGCAAAACTTCTTGTCACAACAAATATAGAATAAAAAAAATGATTTGAAACACTCCGTATCATTTACGATGTAATCTCCTGGCAATAGAAAGCTGGCAATGTGCTACAGTCATGCTTTCAATTACATTACTAAGTAATCACACATTAAAGTCTAATGGCAAATGATTCTTTATTCCCAGGGTGCCCTGTCCAATTGTTTTCTAAATTGGTTTCAGGAATAAGGATGCAAGCATGACTGCAAAAATATTATTTATGGTTTGGAAGTCATCTTTTGTATCCTTTTTCTTTTTTTTTCCCCTGTGTGCTTTCTGGCAGATATTTCAGAATGCAGTTTATTATTTCTAGGTTCGTGTTTTAGTTTGACAGTTAAGGAATGCTTAAACATCACGATAAACTTGGTTGGATTGATAGATAGAGTTGTCATATTTTCACTGCCACTAAATATGTTGTACGTCCTGTAGGAAATTAGTAATCTCCCAGGAAAGACCTGTGGCGGAATTCAGTATTTTTACCTTTCTCATGCACTCTCATAGCCCCTTCTCAGTGCCTGCAGCCACCGGTATAGAGTGAAAAGAACGTACTGTCTTTGTGTCTTGACAATACTAGAGTCTTCAAATATGACAAAGTGTAGGACTTTGTGTGCTGCTTCACTTTACAACATATTAAAAAAAAATAAAAATTAAATGAACTCCCTGAACAACAGAGAACATCTAAGTTGCAAGATAATTCCTGAAGCTTTAGGAAGGTAAGAACTCAAACTGTGGTAGAAATTCATGCTAAATGTTTGAAGTTTGCTTTTATATTGCACTCTGTATGTTGAAAATGTAGATTTATATGGCAGATACTTTACTGTTTTCAATATCATTGTGTTTAAACATCTTGTAAGTATTTAATCTCATGGTAGTACTTAATGAACAGGTTTTATACATTCAACTGCATTTTTGCATGTGGCAGAAAAAGAAAGCACTTCATAAGGTCTAATTAATCAAGCCATCACACATCAATGTCAGTGAAAGGATGCAGTGCCTCTGGCGGTCACCTGAGTGTTACTTGGTAACTTGCCAATCTGGTACAAGGAAGGAAGAGGTGCAAAGCAGGCTTGTGTGAAGAGTATATGCTATGAGGTCATGAAAAAAAATAAAGGGGGGTATAGTTGCACAGGTCTGCCCCAGACCCAGCTGAAGCAGCCAAGACTGTGAGCAGCAACTGTCTGTCCATCAGTCTTGATGACTTGGTTTTGATTCTCTTTCAAGACTCCAGTCTTGAAAAATCTAGATACTTTGGATGGCCCAAATCAAAGTCTCTCTGTTTCCCTGCTGACATCACTCCTAATTACAGAAAACTTCCATGGTCTGCGGTACCTTCAGAGAAACAAAGCTTTAAACTGCTTTTAGTATTACTGTGTATATATAGAGAGAGAGAGAAAGAAAAATGCATTTAGAACTTGTACTGCACAGAAAAGTGTTTAACAAAGGCAAAAGTATTGGGTTACAAATTTAGGGAGCAAACGTACAAGGGCAATATGTGTTTCTGTTGGTTCCTGCTGCTCCCAGGATTTCTGCCTCCTGTTCGCCTCGTACTCCCTGTGCTGTGTGATGTATTGCATGATGTGGAAATACTGTGAAACTGATTTTTTAAGTTTCATTCTTCCTTTGCTTTAACTGCAAGTATGTCATCTGATAGAATATCACTGCTACCGGATACATAGACCCAGCAGGAGCCCAATGTGAGCACTGTCAAGCTGCCCCAGAGCCCAGTATGAGCCCTGCAAGGTTTGATGAATTCTAAATGTTAATTAAGTCAGATGGCTAGTTTTAGTTAAGACCATAAGTGGGTCTGATCCCTGTGAGATTTTGCTATAGCGAAAACGCAAGTACTAGAAATTACATTACCGTAATGACTTTTACAGGGTCTATACACTGTGACTGGTAACTGAGCTAGTGAAAGAGGTTGCTTGCTGTGTAGGAAGTGTATTATGAAGACAGCAGAAGAGCATAGTAAAGGTAATGTTTAATATAGGAGTGGAATCGAAATTAGTGGTGTTGTGGTAGATGGATCTGGTTGTTTGATTTGGCCACCTCAGTCTCTGCTTTGTACCTCAGGACTCTATAAATTTGTGGATGCCAGGGTAAATGACCTCTGAGTTTTATGAAGGAAGCTTCCACAATCAGTTCTGAGAGAAAGGTTTCTCTTGGTAAGATTTTTCTTGATATTACCTGAAAACTAAACGAGGTAATTTTTCAGAAGGCACTGCCCTTTAGTTCTCAAATCTGCGAATAGTGCAGGTCACTTGAGAAAACTGTCATGTGAGACTCACAGCTGGACAACACCAGACTTACTCCCTGCAGGTCTGTGAAAGATGTCTTGCCAGCATGTTTTGAACTACACAATGTGGACTTTGAATGAGGCTCTTCCTTAGACACTCGACAGATCTAAGTAGGATTGTGACTCAATGCAAGTAGATAACCTGAAATAGCTCTGCATTATTTATTTGACTGGTTTGCTTGCAATGTAACATTTTACAGGTACAGTGGGTTTTTTATGCAATGAAGTGTTCATTTTAAGGGTAATGCTACAAATACTAATGTAAACAAGTATATGAATAATTTCTTAAAATGTTTCTCTCTCCCTGTCTCATTAATGCTCTGAAGAGTCTTTACCATGTGGCTTGCATTGAGCTGTATTTAAGAAGGAAGTCTAGAGTATCTGCTTCTTGCATTTATTTATTGGGTCACTTCTTGACCTGAAACAAGATCAGCTGAGGACAAACCCTAAGCATGAAAGAATTAAGCTTATAAAAATGGCAATTGCTTCTAGTGTTCTTTAAAGAAATATTTCTGTTGTGCAATTTTAACTGTATCTGCCTCTTCTAGTCAAAGAAGAGAGAGTGGAGAAGAAAATGAGGTTGGAAGTGTTCCAAATACTCTAAAAATAATTTACTGATGCTTGGTTTGTGCTACAAATATTCAGAAATTAATTAGAAAACTGTCCAAATTCCCTGAGAGTACACTGACATGTTGTCTTTCACCAAAGGTGGTTTGCTAACAGTAAGAAATGGTTTTGGTACAGTGTGTGGAGTGTGTGCTAAGTACTTACTGTTATATCACTTTATTTAAAGGTGCCCGGGCCCTATAACAGTCTCGGGGTTTTGCGCTGGGTGATGTACAAAGAAAGTAGGGGACAAGGGAATCAGTATGGGCCTTTAAAATGTGGAAAATGCAAGGAGGAAAATGTGTATGCAGGATGCCTTTATTCCCACTTTATGTTGTAATGTTGGAGACAGTGAGATTTGCACTGATGCGGAAAGTGCTTTAAGCACCTGCTTAACATAAGCATGTAATTACTCTCTGGTGAAAATGTATGTTGGTATCTAAATGAACTAAGATTATGGTGGTTCATCTAAAATCAGACTGTGTCTGAGACCCAGACAGCAACAAAACCCAGATCTCCTGAATCCCAGTCCTGTGGTTTAGGAGCAGCAACAACCCAAATAAATATGAATCCACTGCCATGTATTAAATCACCTGTATCTCCCTGTCTCACTCTCCCTCTCAAGTTCTGGAGACTTCAACAAGTCTTAACTTTCTTATAGTTAATATCAGGGTTTTAAAAAAAACGTTTATTTTCAGTTATTTTCTGTGATGGTATGAGCAAGGTATGATCTAGTTCCAGTCCAAAACCAGTGTGATTAGAGCCGACCTGCACACCACAACTTGGCTGTGTTTTTCAACTCCGTTAAAGTCAGTAATTTAACCTCATTGATGCAGAAATGCTTTGAGTCCCAGAACTTTGAGTCAGTTTGAATTACAGTAATGTTTTCATGGGTGTTTGGGAGGCATGAGTTTACAAGTTTTGCACTAAAATACTTACTAACCTTTTAGTTAACATTTGTTCTTCCAGTCTAAACAAGTCCGAATTCCTCCTTTTGGTGTTATTTAAAGCATGAAAATTTCCCTTTGGATTGCATTTAGAGATGTTAAGACATTGATTTGGCTTCATTAGATATAGGAGTTTTAATTGATTTTACACTATTGCAACTTCTAAAGTCATTTAGAGAAATATCAATACAACGCCTTATGATGAACTATGTTTGAGATCTAATTTTCCTGTACTTGTTGTTATGGAATAGATTTATTTTTTTCCCTTTCAAAATGGAATTTTGAGAAGAAAGTCATAGTAAATGAATGAACTCATGATCTTGGAAAAGTATAACATATGAAGGACTTTGGCCTGGGTAGACTGTAGACTACTCTATATGAATCATGTTATTTGGATTATAGGATTCTTCTTGCAATTACTACATACTATACTTGAAGTAAGAGAGATGCTCTATGTTCAACTCTATGTTGGACCTCAGCCCCATAAAAATTAACACCTATGACACTGAGAAATGGCAAAAGGCTCTAGGGGTATTTCAGATATTAAAAAGTGCAGTGAGCCTGTATATATAACTGATCGCACCTTGACTTAGAAGCTTATTCTGAAATCAATGCCAAATAACTGTGCACTACATGAGGGGAAGTCTTTAGATGAAAATATAATCAGTGTTCAAAATCATAAATGCATGATCCTTCCTTCAGCTGAAAAGCCGGTTGTGGAATAATAAAAATTTTTTCTTTTAATTTAGGGAACATGACCAAAGATAACTAGAAATTGATTCAGTTGAATTGTTTCCAAGGAATCAAATAACTTATTTCTATGGAGCTGCAGTTTAAGCCTATGGATAGGGGAACTTAGCTGGTCAACATACACTTCATATGAAACATAAGCTTTTATCAAAGGGGGGTTTATGCACTCAAAATTCTCATGAACAACTTCTATTCCTTTCTAAATTCAGTTCAATATATCTTTTTTTTTTTTTTAATAAATTCCTGTTTTCCAGATTGTAAGTTGAAGCATTGAGATATATGGGTGTATAAAAAGGGAGAGAATTAAAAAAGTCAGACCATCTAGTCCTGTTTTAGAGGAAATTCTGAAGCTTGGAGGCTGATTATAGATGCCTTTTCCAGTTTTGAGGCTCAGACACTGAGGCTAAGCATTCAGACTGCTGAGCTGAACTATATTTTCTTGAACTTGACCTTTTACAGCTGCAGACAACAAAAAAATTATTCACACAATGTGCATATGTATATGTGCAAACATTCTGATTAAGTCATAACCAAGACTTGGGTACTGGAAATTCAAAGGGTGGCAAGGAACACGTGAAACAGTTTATCAGAGGGTCTGGAAGTGCTTCCCTACCGGTAGTTAAGGGAATTAGTCCTGAAAATGCTATTATGATAAAGTTTTTAATTAAAACAAAGGAGTATTATGAGAGAAAAAGCATTTGTAACCATTTTAACTTATTCCTAAATTCAGAAGAATTGGTTTCTTATTCCCAAATACTAATGGTTAGTTGTAAACATGTGCTGAAGTTACATGGGCAACAATACATAATTAATTTTTAAAGGTTTTTGCTGAAGAGGTTTGCCTTTCTGATTCAGCTCCAACTGTGGAAAGCCATGATACATTTTTATTCCCCAATGAGTATCAATTCACCAGAAACCATTGCCTTTTTAAAATTTTTATTAATGTGGACTAGCTTTTTCATTTAGGTTCTGATTCTATGGTCTGCTTGTATATTGCTGTAAATCTGAAGTAACTTGAGTGAGTTACAACATTAGATCATTCATAAAATTATCAAAAAGATTATGCTGACTTCATCCTATATCCTGTATCTTTTCCTTGATGTATGTGAGCTGCATTAATAGATTACTGTATGTTTATACCTAGGGATTGAAGTAGTTATCATGCTTTTGTAATAACCAGTTCCTCTTCTTCCTGATTCTTTTACTCTAGACAGTAAAAGAAATTCAAAGTAAAAGCCAATGACTGTATATCCTGTTCATTAAGGTTGCCATTTGGTGCTCTAATTAAAAAATTCTGCCAATTAGTAAAATAATTTCAAACAAAATTTGATGGAGACCACTAAAAAGGCATTGTCCTAAAGCCTGAAGACAAAGACCATGTTCAGAAACAATCCCTTTTGTCTGTGAATGAGTATATTTTTCATTCTTTGGAAACCTGACAAAGATGCTTCTTGCTGACATTTAAATTTCTGTTGAGCTGTATGAAAATATTCAACATAATTGCATACCACACAGACAGACCTCTCAGCATCCCGAAGTTCCAGTGTAAGCAACAGCCTGTCCTGCATCACAGGAAGGGAGGAAAGGGGTGCAGGCATTTGATCACACAGTGAGCACAGATCTATATGATGGTGTGACAAGAGGGAGACCCTCCCTTTGGATGTACCCAGGTGACACAATGGAGGAGGAGCTGAGCTGATGCTGGTTGGGCATTTTGGGGCGCAGGACTGTTTTTGAGGGCAAGTCTGTGCTATAAGGCATGGGTGACCAAGCTCCGGTGTGGGCACCCCTATTTCTCTCGCACACAGGACTCTGGGCAGCTGATGAAGGTTACTGGCAGGTGATATCTGCTGCATGGTATTTGGGAAAAACCAGAATGCTGTTGTACCAATTTGTGAAATACTGTCATCACGGTGACATCAAAGAGTAATAAGAGTACTTGAGATGTGATGGTCTGTGTGCATGGTTTTTAACCCTTCAGTCATATAAGTTTTTCCTCAAAAGCACAACATTCTGTTCTTTTGCAAAAGTAAAAAAAAAAAAGCTTAGAACCCATTTGTAATGTCTCAAGGCCCTTAGTACACTAATGTCATAATGGCCCTGACCAGTCTTATCTGGGGTTTCATGGCATACCTGGAGTTCTGTTTAATGTCAGCCCTTAATCTTCAAGGTCTGCTTGAGCTACAACCGTGGCTGTCCTCAGATCAGCTACAGCTATGTCTGTGCCAGGCCAAGGGTCCTGTTGATCTGAACCCATGGACTGACTGCTTGGTTTGACCTTGGACCTGCCTTGTCACCATGGACCTTTACAGGGAGCACATGCCTTTGTCTAGCCCTGGTTATTCCACTGGGCTTGATTCTGATCTATGGTTTGACTTCCTGGCTTGAACTCAGACCTGCCTCATCACCTCAAAATTGCCTGATGACCTCTTTTTTTGAACCTGACCACCGTCCCTGGCCCTGCCCTGCTTGCCTTGCTTGAGGACAATGGCATATGTCACCCATCTGGTGAAACCCTACCCCACCAGCTGTGTTATCATCCCCAGCTCAATATCTTTGTGCTTCAGGGCCAGGAGTTTGCAGCTTCCTGACATACTGTTTGTTTCTGCTGTTCGTCAAGTCTCCCTTGTGTGGATGCAATGACCCAGAAAGGTGTTATATAACATGAAGCTGAAGTTTCCTTGCTGCCTTGCAACGTATTTTTGTTAGGTTATAGGATTTGAACCAGAAGTAGGAAAAGATATGCTACTGGGGTGAACAAACCTCAGCTGTGTATTCATACGTCTTCTTGAAGTACAGCTGTGTCTTTTATTGAATGCAACATATGCAACTATTGCTTTATGGCTCATTCTATCACACCAAAAACTTCTGCTGTTTCATTTTTATACGGTCTTTAAATTGGCATGTGGGGGTGCATGAATCCCTTCAGTGACCTTTAAGAAGGCAGAGGTGCCTTAGCTAAGTGCCCCAAGTATAGATAAAATGAGTCTGGATTTGAGAACTTTGTGTCATTGCCCATTGCACGTCTGAAACATCTCAGGAAGTGGATAGACAGGTTTTAAAAATCCAATTTTTATTCATTTAAATTCTGTTAATATGTTTTTGTGCACAACAAAATATTCTGTTGGATTTAAGAGTTGGCTAAAAACCTGGCATAAGTGTGTTGGCTTACCATGACTGCTGCTCCCATTTTGTATTTTGAGAGGATGTTTGCAACACAAGAAAATCAGGCTACAGATGTTTGAGTTCCTGTGAGTGCTCATAACAGAGGAAACTAGATGTTTAAAGTGTTTCCAATAGAGTAAAAAGTCACTGCAGAATATGTAGACACAAGGGAGTTTTTAACCACTGTTTAAAAGCCTTGCCTAGAGTTGCTCACAGTTGTAAAATAGTGACAAATCACTAATAGCTCTTCATCTGTGCATCCTGTGAAATACTGTAATGCCACTTTACATGACTGAACTGGAAGGTTATCTAAACTTTAACTTCACACTGTTCTTCCAAGACTATAGACTTAAATTTTGTATCCTCAGTGTTCAGATTGCATAGGGCATGTTTGGAAATTCTCTATAAATTGTGTATTTTTTCTTTTGATATTGTAACTTATCTGCAAATTTCAGTCAAAATAAAGTCTTTCAAAATAACCTGTCAAAATCATACATTTAGGTATTTATTCCATAGTGAAACTCTGTTAGATCCTAAAAATACTGTATAAGGAATAACCATACTAATGACAGTAACATTTTCATTAGAAGTCTACAGAAGTAGAACAATGTATCGGACATTGCATTTAACAGAGTTAATTAGTGTACAATGGTTATTTAATATGTTAATCAAGATTTAATCATGATAAAATAGACTAATCTTGCCATTATTCTGCCATTATAAAAGTGTAATTGAAATAGATTGGAAAAAATACAGTACATTCTTGTCAGTGTCTTAAAAACTCTGAGCTCAGAAGCACTGCAGTGCTCTGACAGACATTTGAAAATTAATTATATTTAATAAAAGGAGATTCAGTTCGGTTGGTGGTTTACATTAAAACTAAGCCACCCACTTGACAGAAAAAAGCTCAGGACATAGTTCTGCAAACATGTTATCTCCTTTGGCTTGATTTTGTAGGGAAGGGGCTAGGGCAGTCATTGTGTCTCTTTCTGACCATGGTTATCCATCTTTCTGACCATCCTCATGGAGTCCAAACTCTTGGAAAACTTCAGCCAAATTTGTCAGAGGAGTAGCCGTTCTGAAGGAATGAGGTATCTGCAGGCTTCAGAAAGGTATGGGAGAGGAGGGAGTTGATACTAACAGCTATGCTGACAAAGTGACTGTAAACTGAACTCACACATCAGACTCTTGGCAATCGGCACAACAGAAAGGCATCATGAATGCTTTATGGAGTGCTTTCAGGTTTCATTAGACAATAGCGAATACAACCACGAGTACAGTTCATAGGAATCCAGGCCCCGTTAGTTTTATTCTGTTACTTACAGAAAAAGTTGTCTAAACTTTGCAGCAAAGACAGTTGTTGGTGGGGCTTTAATCTTGACAGATTTTGCAGGCCAGCATATTTAGCATAGCTTGCAATGATCTGTCTTCAGCTATCTCTTGGGTTATCTTCAAAGAGAAACCTGGGTGAGGATGCCTCTCCTTTGAGATCCAGTTAGATTGCGCTAAGGATCCATACTTTGGACCCAGGCCGTGAGGGGAAAAAAGGTAGAGGACCTTCAGTTTATTCACAGCCAAGGGGCAGCATATTTCATTAGGGAGGGAGAGGGTGCCTTCTCATTTAGGTGTATAGTAGCCCAATTGTACCAGCAACCACAGTCTATGAGTAACAGTACCAATTATAAATTTGTGATTAAAATCAATTATTTTCATTTCCCTCTAGCTTCTGGGGCAATCTTCAGAGTTCATGGTTTTGGTCTATCTTCTGTAACCAAGGGGTTATCAATATTTTAACTATCTTTTAAAATAATTAAGTCTGATGCATTCATGACTTCAGGGTTGAATCTCTAAGAAATCTGTAAAAAAGGTACCAGGACTTATGCTGCAGATAACAAAAAATTTGGAAGCACAGATGACTGTACTGATTTCACATCTTTCACTAGTGTAAATGAGTAAATCAGATTGGTTACAACTATTTTTATTTTGTCTGTAATCCAAAATCTTGTTGATTTCTAAGGGGTTCCACACTTTCAAATGTCTGTGAATGTTGTTAGATGTCTAATTAAATCTGCAGAAATACTGTTCTTCGGAGATCATGAAACTCTTTTTCTTCCCGATTAACTGTATTCTAGAAGCTGTGGGATTGATTCCCACCCTCCCCTTCCTCCCTCTCCTCCTCCATGCCCCCCCCCCCCATTTTTAATCCTGTTAAATTTTAGTTCTGGAGAATAATTTCATGCAGACCTTTCTGTTAGAAATGTACACTCTTGAAAGGAATATCCCACATGGGAGTTTGCAGTGCTGTGTCTCTTAGCAAAGAAAAGTCCAGTTTAGTGAGGCAGTACACACTCCTCATTTCTTTCCTATCACTTTTGATATGAGTTGTGCTTTGGAATATTTTCTGTGTTCAGTTTTGTTACGAACCTATTAAAGAGTCATTCATAGTGAGTGCTGCTAATTTTTACAATGCCTTTTTAACAGGAGGACCAACAAAGTGCCATCAAAGATTTCTGATGTAGGGTCCGGTTTGATCTAACAGTGGCTAAAAAAAGTATCTGAGCCAAACTGAGTTCTGACGCAAGTCGTGGTACAAATGACACGAACACCTTGCTTTTAATAGTAAGGAGCCTTTTCTTGGAATGCTTAGCCATAACAATGGAGAGCCTCCTGTTCTTTCTTCCCTCACCTCTGCAGTTCTGGCAGTCAGGAGACTTAAGGTGAAGAACAGGGAAATCTCCAGGTGACCTCCCTTTCCCTGCAGTAGTGCTGACCAGTGAAAGCAGGAGCTCCATCATCCACTGATCAGCCATGCACTGCAGTGATGTTGCCTGGGTAAGTTACAGCAAGTTTTGGCCTTGGAAAGTAAGTGACTTGCAACGTTCCCTTTACACTGATCCTTTTGAGCCTATTGTCTACCAGTATTAGTGTTTACTTCTGTTTCCCATGCAGGAGTCAGCACTGCCCATGTGACACTTTAGTGTTCTGGAACTTGGAATTTTTTTTTTTTTCTGATTTCTATAGTGCAAAGAATTTGGTGAATTTTTAAGTGAATGGTGTAGGAATACATATTGCCCAAACGTTTTATAGAACCTTACGTACAAAGTTTTTGTTCAATCATCAGCTGAAATAAGGGGTCATTTCAGATGATCAGGGAAATGAACAGGATATAGGACTATCTAGTTAAATGTTGGCAAAATAGCACTCACGTTTTCTAATGTATAATTTTTCCTCAGCTGAGCCTGTTTGAAAAAAACTTTTCAGTTGATAAACTCATTGCTCCCCTTTATTTTTGGAGAAAGTTATTTTTGTTATCCAGGTTTCAAAAATGACCTTTTTTTTTTTTCATGAAAAAGTTCACTGATCATTTTCACTTTAAATTTAGTTAACAATGAATGTAGATAAGCTGCTAAATGGTCTATTTTCTAAAATATTAGTCTCTGAAGGGACAGGATAGCTCTGGTAAATTTATAATATTGCTAATATTTTCTTCAGTTAAAACATATAACATGAACATGAAACTTTTATTTTCAAATAATCAAGACAGTTTTATAGAAAGGAAAAATAATGCTAGGAACAGTTTGTGAAAATTTCACGTGGAAAAAAAAAATCCATGTAGTTTCATGGTTGCTGTTAAGACAGCTCAAGAAAGGAATAATTTTTAATATTGTGTAACCAAAATTGTTTTGAGACTCAGAGCATGCACATGACTGAGAGCAAAGGATTTGCCTACCATTTCTTAGGGTCTTTCTTATATAGTGCTCTTCAAGAAATAGTGTTGTTATGTGCTGTTTGCACATGAACTCACTTTCAGATGGTGAAGCTCCCAGAATATTGCTGTTTTAAGTACATGTAATTACTGACCTTCTCTACCCCAGTTATTTCTTTTCCTATTGGTGGTTCGAAATCACAAGTGTTTGCCCCTGAAATTGAAGAGTGAAATATTAAAAGCTCATAAAAAGTATTGATTACTCCCATTTAATCAGTGCAAATTATGGTGGTAATTTTTGAAGTGAGAATTCAGGTTTGAACATTTACCATGGTGGTGATAACTTTGAGTTGTGTTTTTTGTTTTTGTTTTGGTTTTTTTTTTGGTGTGTGTTTTTTTGTTTGTTTGTTTGTTATTTTTAGTGACTTTGAAAGGACTTAAATTTGTATGATCACAATAAGGAGATAGTTCACCTGGTCTGCTCACTTGGCTCTAGAGCATATGCAATGGCTGTGAGAGCAGTAAATCTTACATCTTACTATAACAGCTGTGAACCCTCCAGTCTTCATGTGACCTGTCAAAGGAGCTGCTGTGGCCAAGGCTACAGGAGTTCCAAAACTTGTGAGGTTGCAGAGAGGATCTCCCTGGAGAACTGCATCAGCACTCAGCAAGCCAAATAAGTAAAAACTACAGACTCTTTTTCATGTTTTATTGAGCTCTGGGCTGGGTGGACCACTATAGTGAGTGCAGTAGAATAGCAGGAATTTTCAGACTGAGTTGGAGATGAAATTCCTTCAGTTTAATATCATTTAAGACCAGAGGTGCTGAATGTAGAGTGTAGTGTAAAGGCACTGGAGCTGACACAGACAGGGCAATCTGTCTTGCACATTGGTAGTTCTGATGTCCCTGTGACTGGGATTATAGGCTGATTTCAGTGAGTATTTTACTGATGGAGGTGTTCTACCTTAACACAGATTAGTTGAAGAACCACTAGCATTGCTTTCTGCCATTGGAACAGTCAAAAAAGTCATAGTTAAAGCTGGTTGAAGAATGTTTTACCTGACACTTTGTGGGATTTTTTTGTCGGATTTTGGGTGAGATTTTTGTGAAAGTTTTTGTTTGAGGTTTTTTTAGTCCTGCTTTAAGTCTAGATAAGGCATATTTTAGCCTGTGAATCATTATCCGTTTTATCCTTGTTGTCATTCTATGAAATGCTAGGATACTTCAGCTGGTCACTTGAATTACATGGTGTTATTTTTGTATCTAACAGCTTAAATATGAGAAGTTGTATATTTTGTGATCCTTGAAGATCTACCGGACCTGTCAGAATAATTTGATGTGTGGGTTTTTTGGGTGGTTTCTTTGTTTAGTTTTTTAGGTATTCAGCTCAAAAGGAAGCTAAAACTTTAAAGCTTCCTTTTCCCTACAAGAAGAAATTAATTCACTCTAGAGTACAGTTCTGTTTTGTGATCAGCCAACTAGAGTACTGGGCCCCAAATTCATTTTCTGTAAATATCAGCATGAAGAAAACTTTCCTCACACATATGCTCACAAAAAGCAAGATCAGTTAACATGTTTAAAACCAAATTCTATTTACAAGCCATGGCTGTTTTTTCCAGTGTGAATTCAAGTTCTCTATTTAAATTACAGTTGTTCAACTCTGTGTACAAGTCTTGAATGTGACTGTGGCCAATTGGATGGTGAAAGACAATCTAATTTTTGTTTGTTGGTTTGTTTGTTTTGCCTCATTGCTTGATTAATGTACCATTATTTCAAGATTAAGATTTTAGTTACATTTACCTCTGAACTTCTGGTGTCTGAGAATGCACCACTGACTTTAGAAGAGTGCTGGGATCAAGCAGGTTTTGCAGTAGTATCAGTAAGTCATGGCATGGGAAGGGCAGTGTGGCAGCAGAAGACTTAAACTCACATGGAACTGGCAGTTGCCCAAGTGATCTAACTCCATTAAACTGGGAACTTGTGACACTGTTCCTAGCGGCATAGGGGATAAATGAAACAGATGACCACTGTGTAACAGCAGATCAATACTTGTCTTTAAAAAGTAAATACATTCTCCAACCATGTTTGACAATAACTGGAAATGATTCTTTGGCTGCCATCTATTTGCTAAACCCGATTTGAACTGTCAAAGCTCATTAGGGCTAGATACAAGGCAGGGTGCTGGGATATCTCAATTAGATACAGTCAGCAAGTTGGGTTTTTTTTGGTTTGGTTTTAGATTTGTTTGGTGGCTCTTTTTGGTTGTGGGTTTTTTTTGTTTGGTTGGTTTTTGGTTTTGTGGGTTTTTTTTTTTTCTATGATCCCATGCTATAATGATTAAAATCACTCAGCAAAAAACTCCTGGCCAGAGTTGCAGGGACAGTTGCCTCTTTTGGGGATACTGTTACGAGACTTCCCAGCTTTCAAAACAACAACGGTAAATTTGTTTCCCCTCTCTATTATAATTTTTTTTTCCCACGTGAAGTCAGGCAGCAGGATTTAAGTCCTTGCTGCCTTGCATATGATGTGGCAAAGAAAGTGCGTTCAGCTCAGCTTTCTTCTACCGGGCCCGCATCCAGCAGCATCCCGGTGTTGAGAGGAGCGGAGCGGGATGTCCGCGGTAGGTGGCAGTGTGGGCGTGCGGATGGCGCCTGCCGACCCCCCGCGCCAGAAACGAACCATTAAAAAAAAAAAAAAAAAAGGCTTTTTGACTCAGAAGCGTTTACTAAGTGAGCCCTTCGCCGTGGAATTGTCAGGCCGCCAGGTCTCTTGAAAGATCCAGCAAACCGCAGGTGCTGCTCTGCAAGTGCACGCTCCGACACGGGGCGGAAACCCTCTCGGAGGAGAGGGGGGGGGGAAAAAAAAAGAACATATGTGTGCTATTCATTTATTCAGAGCCATGCAATCTGCCAATCATTCTTTACATCACTCGGTGCCTCGGGAAAAGCTGCTCAGAAACAATCTTTGTTACTCGAGAGAACCGGGTTGTGCTTTCGAGCCACTTGGAGAAAGCATAAAACATTTTGTCCCTTATGAAACTCAGCACACACAAATCGACTAGGAGAAGATCTGAAACCTCTGACCCTTGCAGATTCAGACCAATCCAAGCTAAACTCTCCCCTTATTCTTTCTTTCATTCATAAGTAAACTAAAAATAAAATAAAAACACGAGGAGGGAAAGAAAAGAAGTCTGAAATGACAGCCCAGGCTTTGGAGAAGGGCTGTTTGTCTCAGCTGTATGGTTATGCTGTCTAGATGTAAAGAAGCTGTGTGCGTGTAAAACACCTTGAACAAAGTCAGAACAAAGAAATAGTTTTTAAAAAATTTATTTCAACTAAAAAAGCATGGCTTTAACTTTCAGCAGTAACATTAGGGATGTGAGATGTTCCCAGCCTCACAAAAGAGACTAAGAACTGTGTTTCACAGAACGCCAGCATGTACTTGGATTTGCAGCAAGATCCACACCTTGGGAAAACAGTGCCACTTCAGCGTAGTAAATAATGAACACCAGTCAATTTGGAATTCTTTTTAGTAGGGGGGCTAGGCAAAGGTTGTTAAAGGATGATATAGAGACCTGTGTGAAGGAAACAATTTAGAATGCCACTAGAAGAAGGAGATCTATTGTTTCCACAAAATCTAAGACTTATGCTGCATAGTTTTGATTATCATATATTGACATCTTATAGTTAGTTTACTTAAAAAATGTCATTGCTTATAATTAGGGTGAGATATATTTTCACTCAATTACTCAAGTAGTTAAATTCATAGCTCTTGGTGAGCTCATGATGAGGGCAGGGTGGGCCAGAATTTATCCTGCAATACTTTGCCGACAGGCCTATAATAAACTCTCGCTCCTTTTGTTTTTTAGTGTTTTTTTTTTTGGTCTGCTTGTTTGTTTGGGGTTTTTGTTTCTCTGTTTTGTTGTTGTTGTTTGTGTTTGTTTTTTTTTCATTGAGCAGCTATTGCAGGAATCAGAATTTTAAAATGTCTTTGGCTGGATTCAGGGTCACATCTATAAAGTGGGAGTTTTTGAGAGTTATCCAGAGTGCATTGTGGAAAAATAATCCTGGGCTTGAATCTTTGCGTCATTCTCCATTTAAGGCTAGTGGAGGCGGGGAGGAGTGCTAGAGGAAAAGCAATTACTTCTAAATGCTGGATATCCCTGAAATCAATAGCCTTCACTGTCCATGTCTACTTAGAGAATCAGTTAATAGGTTTTGCATGTATGCTTCTGAAGGTCACTTTTTTTTTTTTTTTGTCTGGAGTATCTTACTTCTGCCCTTGACAGAAATAGAATGCATAGAAGGTTCTTAACCAGCAGCCAAAATAGAGGCTCACATGTTTTTGTAAGGTTAGCTATACATCTGTTTTGGGTAAAATTGTTGCAGAAATGGAATTTGACCTATAGTGCTAGGCTCTTTGTGTGATTTGTTTGGGCTGTGCTTATATTTGGTTTTGTTTATGTCCATCTGTGTAAATTCTAAAAGGAAAAGTTACCTTAATGACAAAATGTGCCTGTCTGCTTTTCTATCTGCTGAATGAAATCTGAAAATAAGAGAGGTGGAAAAAAAAGGCATTTGATCATTGCCCTGAAGGAGACAAAAGCTTTTCGATTCTGGGTATGGAAAATTTTTCTTATTCCTTTTAGTGGTGGGCTAGTCTCCAAAAACCAGTGAAGTGTTCAGTTTGCATAAACAATCAAAGATCTGGATGTTTATCTGAGGCTCTTCTATGCCCCTTTTGGGTGGAAATGGATTTGGGAGACTTAAGAGAATAAGCTCTTTGTGTCTTTGCATTTGGTGTGGTCAGCAATACCACAAGCATAGTCTTTCTTCCAGTCATTTGGTATTTCAGCTTCCTGTTCTGGTTCCTGTTCTGATAGTGAAAGAAAAGAAAGGGTCCTAAAGGGACACTGAAGATAGAAACTAGAAACAGATATTGAATTTCTATCTCCACTTACCTTAAATCACAAAGTCCCTCTTCAAAATCACGTCTGTGAAGGGACTCCTTATGCACAAGTGGATTTTCCCTGTTTTGGAATAAGTAGGCAGTCACTCTGGTTAGTCAGGGAAGAGGGGACAGACTAACTATGTCAGGACTTGAGTGGTAGATGCATCCATGTTGTTACCCCATAGTTACTACATTCCAAATTTTACTTAGTTCTGTCTTTACTGATATCTTTATCCGTAAGGATGTGTGGGGGTGTGGGTGTGTCGAGTTAAAAAAAAAAGAAAAAAAAGAAAAAAGGATGTCAGTTTTAAGCTGGATGAGATATTTGGCAAGATTATTGTTTTACCCCAGATGATTTTCTGACCCTTGCTTCTGTTTCATCACTTTAAACTAAAATAAAAACTGTCAAAAAATCCCTCATAAATCTCCCTGTTTCCTCATGGGTTGGATCATCTGAGCTGTGGAGCACTGTAAGGGTTACTTTTACACTGCCTGCCTTTTGGTTTGACTACTTAAAAGTTGTGCTGCTGCTCTGAATCTGTGAGCCAATTCAGGGAGCTTGTCTCAGGGTCTGTGAAAAGCTGGGTGATGTAAGTTATCTTTCACTCAGAGGTGGAAAGCACCTTCCAGGTGCACAGGAAGGACTGTTGACTAAGGCACTACTGAAGGGTTGCAGAGCTTACTTAAGCAGGGTGAGCACCTTGCAGGGCAAGTCAGAAGTCCTTAGATGTAAAAATCTTTGAAATTCTGTAAACCACCCCTGTACATGTAAGCCTCTCTGAATAGCTCCTCATTAAAGGAGTCTTAGACATATATAGATATAAAGTAGGCATAGATACTTTTCCCTTTAAGAGCAGCTTCAAGGTATTAGGAGATAGTCCATAATTTAAATATACAGCAGTGAACAACAACAACTACAAGCCAGAGTGTAGCCAGCCTGCTTGAAATCAGTTTGCATTATTAGTGAAAATCTGTTTGGCACTTGTTCATTACCCTTTTTAACCCAAAGGAGATTATTCATTGTTTCCTTTAATGTCTTCTGTTTAGTTTATGAGGAATGACTTGAGGAAGTTTTTCTCTAATTCCAAGCAAAGAGAGTGCTTACACACTGTCTATCCTCGGGAGCCTGCACACATCAGATGTTACAAGGATGGAAAGGATTTTCAGAATCAAGAAGAAGGAGAGGGAAATGTCTTCTAGAAAGCTGTAGAGGTTGACAACTTTTAATCTCTAACTTGTAAAAATATGACTGAAATCAGACCTATTATGTGGTATACTGGGTAGTACCCTGGCAGTTAGTTAGCTCTGGGTTCCTCTCAAATTGGTAGAAAAAGATACCTTACTCTAGAGGACAGTTCAGAGCATCTGGATGCAGGATCCTGCTTTGTGGTCCTGTGAAGGGAATGATTTCTCTGTGCTGACAACTGGCTCAGCTCACTGTACTGTCTAAAGTTAGGCTGTGCATACTCCCTGCATGTCTCCCTGTTGTGTGTAGTAAACAACAGTCCAAGATTGTACTGAATTGACTCTTCAACACAAATTTCAGTTGTGGCTAGACTGTACTTATAAAATGCAACATGACAGTCTTCCAGCTCTTACTGTCATGTAAAATTTTCAAATAAATGAATAATTGGTAAGAAAATGGTAAGCTTAGGGGTGAGGAGGGTAGGAACAGCTTTTATAATAATGTTATCAACCAGATCAAATGCACACTGGCTCAGTCATGGTCTTCTCAGACTGAGAAGTATAAAAAAGCAGAATCAACATTATCTGTATTGTTTTTGATAGATTTGTGTCTAATATCCTATTGAAAACCTCCAGCTGGAGACTCCACAATCACTCTAGGTAAACTATTTTTAGACTTAACTGTTCCTTCTGTTAAAAAGTTTTGCCGTTGTCTAAATCTCACTTGCTGAAATGTAACTATCTTACTACTTAACCTGCCAAAGTGCATGAGTAGAATTGACTGTTTCCCTCCTTCCTGTCTTCCTTTTCCTTTTCCTTTCTTTTTCCTTTTTCTGTTCTTTATTTCATTCTTTCTTTCTCTCTCTCTTTCTTTTTTCCTTTAAGGGTATAAAATACTAGGCACTTGATGTGCACGTTCCTGTTGAACAGTTTGCTACAAAAGCTACAGTGTGTTTGGTTTAGTCATGTTATGTTAAATGTTATGTCCCCCACATATTTTTTACATCCTTGCTTTTTTCACTTTGTGCGCAGACTGATCCACAGGCAGCTTCTGCTGTGATTTTGCTCACAGTTCCATTCTAAACTGCCATAATACCATAGTCCCAAGGCATCGATAAATCTGATGTATTTTGACTATTTATCTTGTAGGCAATAAATATCTGTTTACAAAGTGCATTTCGTGAATTCACTCAAATTACATTTGGGCTGCTGCAATCTTGGAAAAAAAAAGAGGCGCTAAAGGTTTGATGTGGGAGAACATTGCATTTAACTTCAGGGGAGAACTAAACTTGTGATTCTGTCATCAAAGGTGAAACAGCAAAGCCCTATTTCTTGCTAACGTTAAACCATTTATTCTTATTTCCCTGTCATTTTTATTACAGGCATTCAGTCTGATGCTCATGACAAAAAAGTTCAAACGTGCTTAAAAATGAATTCGTCGCATACCTAGTGTAGAAAACTATACTTTATGGATAGTAGCTGGGGGTGACTTGTGGTTTACCACTGATTATCAATTATTTAAAAAGAAATCTATATAATTGATATTCAGAGCTTATAGCATCAATATTTATTAGAACATACTCTCATCACTGTTTTATTTGTGGTTATAGGCATGTAGATTAACCCAGGCATATGACACTTTGTGTCTTGATGGGCCCAACAGCTCTTCATTTACACTTGATCTGTCAAACTGCTATTTATGCAAATATTTTTAAAAGCAATGCTGAGTTATAATTGGGATTATACTTTTGGAGGTGGCATGGTGAAGAATAAGTTCTTACTGTCTGATAACATAGCATTTCCCCTAAGGAAAAGGGTAGTTCCTTAATCTGTTAATGTAAATAAGACTTACTCAAGTGAATGATGCATGAATATAAAAAGCCAAATTTCTGAATCTGTATGAAGTGTCAGCATAAAGTCCTCACTCTCTTGCATTCATCTACAGCAGCAGAGAATGTTGCAATTGACAGGTGTTCCTAAACCGAACCTGCTTTGATTCTTTTAAATCAAAACCTAAGATTCTTATGGCAAATACCACACTCAGGTTTTTATTGTCTTAGAAACTCACTTAAGTTTTTTACTCCGTTCAGCAAGTGCAGCAACTTGCCATGGTGTACATTGCCAAAGCTGTGAAAAGTCAGTATTTGCAATGTGGACCTCAGCTATGACCCTTGTTTATGGCCTGGGAGGCCTCTGCAGAATGTCTCATCTTCCAATTTTCCTTTTTTTCTTTTTTTCGGTGGTCATGAGAAGAGATTTGTTTGGGGGGGCTTGTCGTTTTTTGTTTGGTTGATTTTTAGTGTGTTTTGTTTTGTTCATTTGTTTTGGGGGTTTTGTTTGTTTTTGGTTGGTTGGTTGGTTTTGGGTTTTGGGTTTTTTTCCACTGTACAAGTTACATTACTGCTATATGTTTAATCTCTCTTAAACTTCATGATTAATAAAATGACAATAGGTGAATAAAATAAAAGCAATTTTACTGCATGGCAATAAAGTGAAAAAACGGGCTTTTGAACACTGTGTTCCCATGTAGCTCTGCCAACCCTCAAAACTGTGATGTTCACCTACTAAGATCAAAGTGGGAAGATGAGCTTTAGACACAGTTCACAATGCCTGTGATCTCAGAAAAAAAGAAGAGTTGACATTTTCAGCCTGCAAAGTTTTTATATTTAGAAGTTTAAGGGAATGATGTGTGATCAAAGACTGTGTAGTGTTGAGTTTACAGAAATTTGTGTTTAATATATAAATCAACATTCCTTCTGTTTAAATGTGGAATCTGAACTTTAAGTAGAAACTAAAGCAAAACTCTGAGAAGGTGCTGAATAGTTCATGTGGTGTAGTGTAGTGTATAGTCCAGCTTGTGAACTTCTCTTCTGAGGCTTTGGGGAATGGTTGTTTAGGCAGCACATGATATCTGAGTTAGGTAGATGCTTCCTTCTCCTCTTGATATTTCAGGTCCACACTGCTGCCTATATGCCACCAAGGTAAGACTAAGTGAGTCTGGAGGGTTTGGCCTGCAACATTTAGAGTCGCATGGGCTGGACTTAAAAGTGAAGAGAGCTTGCTGCTCTGATGATTAGAACTTGTGACTCTGTCATAGAATAAACATATTTGGTATTTTGTTCTTTGCCTTGCACATTTCCTTCTCTTAGATTAGATATTTCCTGGAAACAATGGCTGAATAGTTGGACTGCAGAGTAGTGGAAAATGAATGCTCAAGCGCAGAGGAGGAGACATGAGTGGGGAGGAACCATTCCCTTCTGGTTTTGTTTCCCTGAAACTGGGTTTCACTTTCAGCAGCTTTCCTGTCAGATACTCAAGAAGAGCAGCTGAGGATGGACCCCATCCAAAACTGGAATAACTGAGAGGTTTATCGGTGATTTCAGTGGAAGTTCAATCATGTTTTAGAGTTTATTGTCCATCTGCAATATCAGAGTGGTTGGTGTCAGCTCAGCATGTCACTTCTCTCAGGATGCACTTGAAAAATGGTAGATCGTCCCCAGCCAGCTTGTTACCTGAGTAGGCTAGGCTGACACAAATCAAAGGATGTGGAATGACACACATCAGGTTACAAAGCAGAATGGTAGGGTTGAGGAAAGCAGGATGCCCAAGACATGCTCAGGATACTCCTGAATGGATATGACTCCTCACTATTCCTCTGTTTCTGCCTGAAAACTTGACATTTTATCTGCGACTTGGTTGATTTATGTGTCTAGCTAATGTATTAACAAACAGTGAAAAGTGAAACATTCCACATAGTGATCCTCTTGCTTACAGTGCAGATTTTAAGTACTTTAGGTTTTAGCACTCCAGTGTGACACACTTATAAATCATCTGGCTTTTATAATGTGATTATCAGGGTCACTGGAGGTGATTTTAATGAGCTGCTGAGTGTCACTAGTCACTATGGAATGTTTTGCGAACATATGTGCAAAACAGGGATCTGGACAAATAATTTTGGAACAAATTACTTGTAACCTCTAAATCCACTTAAGTGTTCAAATGTAATAAGCAACTGCTAGGTTGGTTGCTGCAGTTCTGGCACTGACCTTGGAAAGTTTAATATGCAACTACATCTAAGCTACAGTAAATTAGTCTGTTGTATGTTTTCCAAATTCCAGCACAATAATGGGATCCCATTACTTCTGAAGTTCTAATGCAATAGCAGTAAAAGGTCATCTATAGCATAAGGATATCTGCTAATTAAATAAAACATAGAACACATGTGAATATCTAGATAACTTTTTGGCCGCATGTATTTTCAAAAACTGATTTTAACCGTTAGGGAAAATATCTGCTAAGAAAAAATAGAGAGGAAGTAGTTTGCAGAAAATGAACATAATGTTGAGAGCTGCTCTGAGTCCTGTAATAAGTTAGGTTCAAAACATGACTGATGAGACATGGTATCGCCTGGTTAGGTACTCAGCAGTCACAGGCCACACAACATCCTCTTGGGCATGTTCTTAACAAAGTAAATGGCCCCTTCTTAACAATTGCTTCAAGTATTCAGAAGCAAGGTTTTGGCACTATCCCCCCATCATTAGACCTTTCTGCTTTGCAAGGTCTAGGTGCCTACCTGTGAGATGCAGATGTAACCAGGTATCACTCATATCATAGTCTATTATACCTTGCCCAGATTAACTGATATGTCACTGTCACTGAGAATGCTGTGATATATCATGCCTAGATAGGCATGTGCTAAGAGCAGTATGTGCTATATGTGCTACATATCATGATATCTGTGAAAACCCAGCAATCAGTCAATATGGTGTCAGTATTGCCTTGCCTCATAGTAGGCTTTTATTTTATTTTTTGGAGCCAGAGAAAGAAGAGTGAAAGTAATACAAAATTTGAACAGTCTCATGTTATTTGGGTGAAGGAGAAATAAGATAGTGTCTGAGGGTCTCTGTAAGCTGCCTGTGTTTGGGGGCCTTTCACCGAGGGCATATTCAGGAAAAACTACCTCATAAAACTCTTAGGCAAATCATACCTATAAATCATAGGCAGCAAAACAATTTCCCCCAAGCCAATGGCAAATCGTTGCTATATCTTGAGTGTAAATTACTAACAATCAGCAACACACCTAGGAAATGGAGCAAGTCTACAGTATATTTACGATTTATCAGAGCTGAATATACTTTTGACAGAATTTAAGATCTCCAGAAAAACATACAGAAATAGGTTTGTTCCTCAGGTTGTACTTACCCACCTTTCCTGGGGACCTTACTGCTGGTGCAGGAGCTGCTCAGTGCTACCTTTTTTATTGCTCATTCTCAAGTCTGAGGTAGTTTGGGATTTTTTTTCCCCCTTTCATCAAGGAACATAATCTGTTAGACAAGATAATTAAATGTGTATGGGCTAAATTCTATTCTTATTTACAGTCTGCAGTAAATCTGAACTCACTCCAGTGACTGCAAGGGAGTCATTCTAGATTTATGTTGTTATAAATGGGATCAGAATTTGACTTGTATAAATGAATATTAAAGAGGGGAAAGAACTGTTCTTGTTCACACTCCTAGCCCCTGGCAAAGGCTAACTTAAGGTCCTTAGCCTTCTTCATTGAACGTGGAGAGGTTTAGTCACCACCGCTCTTTAGCAAGGATTGAACCCGACTTTGGAACTTTCAGAGAACCAATCATCATTTTTAATTAATAGTGGTATTAATTATAGATGCTTGATGTGTTACTGCCAAAAGAAGTCTAAAGTCATTCTGACTGTTTCTGTTTTCACATTCACCTTTGGTAAAACTAAGGATCACTTCTGTGCTTCAAACACGTTTTCGCCTTCCTAAATTATACTTTCCTTTCCTTTAATATTGTTGTGAGTGGCACAATGACAAACAGGTGATGTGGATATTATTATGTAAGAAGTCTGCATTTTTTGACAAATTAGCCAAGTATGCTGCTCAGGGTTTCATGCCACTCATTTGTCTTGATGTCTCCAAAAAACTTCTTACTTAACTGTTATACATGAAGCATCTACTAGGACTGGCCAGTGGTTGAATATACAACATGGCAGAGTGCTGAATTATTACATACTTAAGGTTACATCTTCCCCATCTTTCCTCTAGTATGATGGAGAGTGAGAAGAATGCATTTAACATGCATTTTTGGTAAACATTTTTCTGAAAAGTAATCTTTTTTTTTTCTGACTGTGGTAAGTCAGTCTCCACAACCAATCAACTGTAATCAGAAAATTACTAATTCTGAGAACTGTGGATTGTGGTTGAAGAGTTTTTTCCCCCATGTCATGATTGCAGGAACATAAATCAAAAACTTTTTTTTTTCCTTTCTAGTAAAAAAACCCTATTTGTGAGAAATCAGGGAAGCCAGATGTATCCCAGGTAGCACTAAGTTTTGGTGAAAGATAGCTCAGATCTAAGAGACTTGACAGTCTTAAGCTCTGATGGGGAGGTTTAGGTTGGATATTAGGAAGAAATTTTTTACAGAGAGAGTAATCAGACTTTGGAATGGGCTGCCCAGGGAGGCATTGGATTCACCATCCCTAGAGGTTTTTAAGATGAGACTGGATGTGGCACTGAGTGCCATGGTCTAGTAATCATGGTGGTGTTGGATCAAGGGTTGGACTTGATGATCTTGGAGGTCTTTTTCAATCCGGTTAATTCTGTGATTCCTTATTTTTGAAGAAAACTTTTTTCTCCCCTGACACAGAAGGGATCCTGCAGTACATTATCCCACAGTGCCTTATTTGTTAGTTGTTATGCACAGTAACTCCACACTTTCCAATTTGTAAATATAAAATAAGAAAGTGAGCATGCAATACTGGATATTTTTGTTTTACTGTTTCCTTTTTTTTTTTTTTCCTTAGGAGACTGCAGTATGTCTCTTTTGTGACAGTATGTGAATATATAAATTAGATGCCTTCCAAGTAACATCATATTCTAAACAGTGAATATGATGATTTGTTTAGAGGAAGACCTAAGGTGTTACATTGGGATAAAGGAGGCTCAGGCATCTGATTCTGGTGCTTTTTCATATAGAGAAGGGTGAGGACTTACCTTTGTAAATGGTACTTCTTCCCTTGGGTTTTCATCCTGTGACTTCCCCACTGTGTGACTTAATGGAACCATGATCTTTTTCTAGCACCTGCCCACCTGTGAATTTGCTTCAACTGTAGACTTTTACCATTTTACTGTAGCTGTAGACTTGTACCATTTAGCTGTGAGTAGCCTAAAAATAAAACACTTTAACTCAACCTGTACAAACTCGATTTGATCTTGAATAAAATGGACTTGTGTCAGTAGAAAGCTTTTTTTTTTTTTTAAATGAAAACCAAACATGAATTCCCTATAGGTTTTTCTCTCGAAATAGTTTGTTTAGTGCATTTATAACATGGAAGTTTCTCAGTATGGCACAAGCCAAACCATGAATAAAACCTGTAGGTTGACAGAATAACTTCTGTTTGTAGAAAACAAATCCTACTTAATTGCAAGTGGTCGCTAAACTTAACCCCTTCATCCTGCTGTGATTTCAGTTCATTCCCACAGCAGAAATGAAGTTACCTCATGTGCATGTCCAAGATTGTTTAAAAGGCTCCTCTTCAGTTGCCTCCAGGACTTTTATTTGGAATTCCCAAACAATCTGAGACATGATAAACTGGTAAATAAAGTTGCAGGATTAAATGTATCAACACGTGGGGGAAAATATCCCTATTGCATTGAAGGTGTCCTTGCTTACAGTCAAGCAGACATTCTTTCACATTTTTGAAATGAGAGTAAGAAAGTAATCAATTTTTAAATTAAACCAGTAACAGGAAGACTACCACTTTGTTGAAACCTGTTAAGTGATTCAGGAAATAAATTCACCTATCCAAAAAACCTTATTAGGGTTCAAATTCCAATGTTTATTCTACTTGTCATTATCTGTTAATGTATTTCCTTATAGAGGCAGAACAATCAACCCCTGATGTCACGTAAGCCAGTAACGTGGCCAGTAGCTATCCCATAGTTTTCATGTACTGTGTGAGCATTGGAGCAGGTTTCATCTAGTTTTTTAAAAATCATCTAATAATTTTCTAGGCAAGTAGTAGACAAAATGTGGTATATTTTATGAGTAAATAAATCAAGTAGTTGGCAGGTGGCAATGTACTGCTGGGTCCAATGTACTTCTAAAATATAACTCTTAATTCTTATCTTTACTTGATTCTTCACTCTCTTTGGTAGCAGTGTGATTTTTGGGTAACTGACACTGAAGGGCAATTTTCAGTTTGTCAGGGCACACAAAAGGATGATATTAGAAATATTTAATTCTGAATTTGGTGGCTTGAGTCAATCTCGCACTATACTTAGGCACCTCTGAGTTTGCTCTTTATTTGTCTTGCTTTCAATTTGATAGACAGCTTTTGGTGTTTCACCTGTATTGTCAGAGTAGCAGGTATTTCTTTTAAAGCTCCTTTAATATGAAGTGCAACTAATATAGTTTTCATCAGATAAAAACTTGGAGTTTGTAAGTGTGATTCTCTGTCATCTGAGAGACCATAAAGTCAACACGTCTTTTTGTGTAAGTGGTTTTAAGACTTTGATATTTTTTATACTTGAGTTTAATTGAAATTCTATTCACATAAATGTGGAACACCATCAAATCTATGTAGTGATGTACTAAACATTTACATAAGTGATTATATTTGGAGATGCTAGAACATGTGTCAAGAAATAAATACTAAAATCTTCTAGTACTCCTCAGAAGTCTGGTTAGTTGCAAAATGCTTTACACAACTGACTTGATGATACCATACTTGTTCAGAAAAATATGAAGTTTAAAGTTATTTCTTGGATTTACTTTATCTTTGATGTCTAGCATTTAATTTCTTCCCTTTCCTCTCCTCCTCTAAGGTAGCAAGGTTGCTGTCCTTGAAAGTGGCAGATCCTAGGGGAGAGAAAAATGTTGAAACTGCAGCTCAAGAGGTACTTTGAACAAAGTAACATCTTTGGAATTTGCTTTCACAATGCAAACTCTTCATTTGACAAAAATCAGACACAGGTTACAAAATCAAATTCCTACACAGTCTCCTGGAAATTCCTCAGTATCTAAATCCTGAATACCTGTTGCTGAGATGAGAGGTTGGACAACAACTTTCAGGTGCAAGAGCAGGGGCAACAAGTGTTACTGTCAAAGGCAAGCTTATTTGGGGAAGCTGTTGGAAAGAACACACACTGATCTCTAACAAACATTTTGCTATCAGAAGTTCTTATTTGTTCCCCTGGATGATCAGAGCAGACAGAAGGAATATTCTGCTGAATCGAATGATTCATGTTATCCATCAGCTCTAACATATTTACTTCAAGGCTATGTAGTTAGCAGGGCCATGTACATGGACCTTACAAGCATTTTTCTGCTTTCTTTTACATCAGGTGCTGGCAATCAAGGATGAAAGGTGATGATTCCAGATGACAGTTTGAATTACCAACTTTTGGAAATGAATCAAATGCAAGGGCACCTTCCCCACTTGCCCTTGCCCACTTCATAGCCTCTGCATTCCCATTTTAATTAGCTTAGTTGTTTTTCCTTGGCTTTTTTTTTGAGTGGCTTGAGGTTTTTTGTTCGTGGTTTGTGGGTTGTTTTGGCTGGTTTTTTTTTTGCTGTTGTTGTTTTTGTGTGTGAGTGTCATTTGGAGTTGCCAGTGGGGTTAATTCCTTGGCTGTTCTGTCAAATGCTAGCTTCTAGTACAGATATTTGTGTATATATGAACAACTGTTTTTTAATAACCTGCCAAGAAGCTATAATCTTCCATTGCAATCCCCCGGGATTTAATTAGAATGGTTTTCCACAGCCTGACATGTTTATGGGGCATAGGTAAAGAGACAGTTCATAAAGCTGTCAATTTTCTGAGAAATTAAAGAAAAATTGGGCTGCTTAGTGCCTTGGCAATTCCATGCTGCTGATACCAGCATTGCAAACAATGAAATCAAAGGCAATGTAACAAGATACTGATGCATTAGAGATGGGGAGGGTTTAAAATTATATACAAAGGCATTTGTCAATTTGAATTTGAATGCATAAGAGGAGAAATATGGAAAACAAAATATGAACTCCAGTAGCTGCACATTAAATTGCTCAGGTTTAAACAGTGCAAAGCTGAACAATAGTCTCTTCATTGCTTTAACAGTAGCTGTAGCTTTCTCTCCTAGGGCAAGAGGGAAGGGTGAAAACTGTGAAAGGAAGTAATTCTGGGACTATGAAAACACGCCACAGATTTCTGTCTTCTTTGCTGACTGGAGTCTGAGGATGCTTGGTCATATAATGACAGGGTATTTTCTTATAGGTACAGTTCACAGTATTTCCTCATAGCAGATGGAGTCCAAGTCTCTTTGAGACTGTTACACACTGGCAATGGAAAACAACCCAACAGCCAAATTCTGTCCTTTTTCAGTTTAATACCTTTTCAGTCAAGTTATTTGAGTGTATCTGAGTTTAGCTACCCTCTTTAATGTAAAATAGAAACTATTTCCCCTTCTTCATGGCTCTCATGTATGATTGATTGTTAAAAAGGAATTGCCATCTCTGCCCCTCCTGCAAATCACTTGTGACTTCACAGTAAACTTAAACTGGTATTAAGAGCAATGAGAGTTTGGAACATGGTTTCAATAGCAGGGTGAAATGTTCAGGAAGATCTGTTTTCGGGTTGGCATTTAAACAGAATTTAATTGGGATGGTTCATGCCTGTGTTTAGTATCAAGTTCACACTTCCATAACACACTTTAATATTACTGAATATAAGATCAGATATCTGTGTCATCTTTGTCATTCAGTTGGAATAGCTTTGCCCAGTTCTGGGAATTATGTTTTAGTTATAAATATGGACAGGCTGTGGAGCCTTCAAGAGAAGGCTAATGGACAACATCAAAAAAAGGTGCATAATGTACACCTCATAATCAAAAACTTTTTAAAAAATGGTGTTTCTCTTGTTTTCCAGAATAAAAAAGAAGTTTGCAGTGGCACAAAGCAGTTTTCAGGTGTATCAAGGACTCATCTCCGGTAAAGTCATGACAGGAGGCAGTTAGTTTAGTTTTCAACAAAAATGATCCACTAGGAGGGACTTTCTAGCTGTAACTAAGTTAATCCCTTGAATAACATGTCATGGAGTCTTTGCCAGTGGAGACTTTCAAGAAGGTTGGACAAACGCTTGTATGTTCTACCTGCTGTAGTGCAAAACAGAGAACTGTTCTAGCTCTGTTGTTTTACATTGTACTTTCTGAGAATTGGAGAAATAAGAGGACACATCGCAGACCAATAAATTGTCGTAGCTTCAGTTAATGAAGGGAAAGCCACATCAGGGTGTCTTCTGCATAGTAGTGACTGTGCTCTGCCACCACAGATGAGGCAGTTGGAAACAAAGTTGTTGCAGAAGAGGTGTTCAGGGACTGGTAAGGCAAGTATGGACATAGATTTTGGACTACGCATTAAGGTGCTTGGGTATAAAGAGTGCCAAGCTGAACAGTAGGCTGCTCAGGGCATATGGACTAGACTCCATATTTCTCCTTAAAGTAAGCATAAGAGTGTGACATTTCAGACTGAGTGTGTTGACTGTGTTGACCTACCAACAAGTCCCACGTTACCTTGTGTTCTCTCTCTTTGTTTGTCCACATATTCATCTGTTACACACACTGGTGAGATAGCTGAATGTCTTTCATGTGTAGTATTTGTTCATACAATACAGTGCAGTGTGTAATGCAACAAGACCCTGCACTGGAGTCCATAGGGACCATTTCAGTAGCAATCACAATTAATACTATCAGGATTTACTGTAGATTCATTTGTTAAATGTCAGTATCCCATTTCTTAATCGGCATCATTTTATCTTACTCTGTGTCCATGTTGTTTCCTCTTTTTCTCTCATTTATTTACCCTCATTAATATTTCCATTTATATTTTTTTATTTTCCTACTGAAGTCTTCTCTCTGTCCAGCTTTTTAAGTTATAGTCTTGTAAAATATATTGTAGAAGCTATCAGATGCAGAGTTTGTGTGATGTGCTTCTTATAACCATAAAACACCTTAGGGAGAATACTTTCCCAGCCCAAAACATCGCATTTTTCCTTCTTACAAGATTATTTTACTTTCTGTCTTTTTCTCGTTTCCTATTTAGGTTCCTACACACTTACTAGATTGGTAGGGCTTTTTTCAAGCAACTATAAAATAAAAGTCACCAAGCCATTGGATATAGGTTGTGGTTTTGTTTTGTTTTGTGGTTTTTTTTTAAAAATAATATATATTTCTACACATACATGAGAAAAAGGGAAAATAAAAGTTTATGAGTAGAAAGACTGAAAAAGAGAAGAGTGTAAGTCAAGGAGAGTCTGTGCTATAGGTCAGCAAAGAACACAGAGATTGAGTGCAGATCAAAGAAAGTTAAAAATTATTTGACAGCATTTGATTTAGAACAGCCATGCTGAGAAGTGTCCTGTAATAATTTATCCTACCTTCCACTTGTAGATTGCTGAGCTGTCTTGAAAGAATTCAGAGACTGTGGAATGCAGCCACTCTTTTCATTTATGATTTGAGAAGATGGGATGCAATTTAACGTGTTGATGTGTGATCAAGATGTCACCCTCTATCAGGACAGTTCTCAATGATTTTCTACAAAAACCTGTGAAGTGAGTATTCATGGAAAAGAAGTTTTTCCTATGGGAAAAATTCTTCAATGATGCTCATTGAAGAAAGCTTAGAGTAAAACACCACCCTATAGAACTGTGCCTCCTCCTGAGATTGTTTCATTTTGTAGATGCTCTTTTACATTACGAGTCCTTTTGCTGTGGTGGAGAGGTACAATGAAAATGGAATTAAATAGTCTGTGCTTATATTCTGTGTCTTAGAGATTTGCTTCTTATCTTAAATGTATGTTAGAACAGTGATGTTCCATTGACTGCAATCATGTTCTTCCTTAATTGGGCCTCATGATTCATGGCAGAGGCAAATTTAAAGCCTAAATTAATGCATAGAGGAAGCCAAGCTAAAATGGCATTCATTAAGATTCAACTGTACCGTCTCAGCTACAGGAATGTTTTATGAGAATTTTACTAGGGTCCTAAAAAATTCTCACAGGGACTTCTGCTAGTAGTTATTCAGGGCTGCCTTGACATCTGTAGCATCTACTGTGGAGCAGTGTCCCTGCTGGTATCACACATTCTGAATTCACATGTCAGCCCATATCCTCCAAAATCATGATTTTGACATAAAATGAAAAAAACTCATACAGTGTTCTGAGATTTGGGGGTTTTAGAAGGCCACTAAATGGTGAATGCCTATGTGACAAAACAATATAAAGGTGTGTCATCAGAAAGAATAGAAGAGAATGCCCAAACATGCCCAAGCTATTCATGGTCTTCCTGTTCTTGGTAGTGCCCGTCTGCTAAATGACAATAAATATAGAGAGACTGCATTGGGGACTGTAATTTGCTTGCTGTAAATTACTAGTGATAGTAAATGCTCTGAAATATTCTGTGACAAATCCATTTTAGTTTAAAGAACAGTAGAATGAGTGCTGCTGTTTTCACTGATGGACATGGTCTGGTTGGCAGCAGAACATAATTCAAATATAGCAGGTTTCTACTGCTTATCACAGGATAACAAATAAACCACAGCAGACCTTTAACATTTTTTATCACCTTATTTCTATAGTATTCCTTTATAAGTAAAATCATCTGTAAGAATTAAATTCATGAACACAAATTAGATGCTAATAATAACGCATGCAATTTATTTTTACGTAGAATTCATGGAAGTTCATCTAGAAAAATGCATGCATTTAAAAGAAACAAGCAAGCAAACAAACAAATAAAATGATCCTGAGCACTCATGCCTGACCAACTGATTTCTTCTGGGAGAAGTAAGTCTGAGTTAGAAATTATCAGAAAAGGATGATTGACATCAGCTTTCAGTCTTACCTTTTATTCAGTGTAGATGGTATTTAGTATGCCTTCAAGAAGATAAGTAAAGGAATGAAAGAAATTTTTTAAGAACGGTTATTTTGTCACAACTGTATGGCGGGTGGTTGAGGTTTTTTTAAATATATTGTGTAAGGAGAAGAAGTTACAGTAAGAACCTGGACAAGATTTGTTTTTCTGCACATGTGCTTCTACTTTTTGGGTAAAAGACTATTGTCTATAAGAGGATCCTTAGATAGTGAGCTCAGAGGTATATGTCTGCATCATCCACATCTCCTTTTATTTAGATATATCTGATCCTTAATGTCTGGTTTGCTTTAAAGTTTTGTATGACTTCATTAGCAAGTCTCTAACATGTATTTCATTCCATTCAGGAACCATATGTAATTTATTACTGCCACATATCACTGCTAAATCTGCCTTGCTTTTTATTAGAATGTTTCGTCTATTTGCTGCCCTACCACATCCTGTGTCTTACTTTTGGGGCTTCCTCTGTTGCAAGTGTCCGTCTGTGTGGAGTGATTTCAACAACCTTACACTTTAAAGCTTTACTAAATTTTGTGAAGTTTAAGGAATAAATATGTCTGAGCTGCTCACTGTTTTACTACGTATACGATCCAATCCCACTTACTCTAATTAGGTGTCTACTTCACAGGTGAATTTGATTTCTTACTTCAACAAGAAATCTGAAATTATTGGCTAGCCTAACCAGTCATGGTGGTTCTCACTAAGGCCAGCTGAGAAAGAACTTTATCAGGGCAACCAGCAAAAAGTGTCCAAACTATGTGGCCTTGATAATTTTTGGGGAGAATGGTGATCTTTGATGATGTCAGACCATGAAAACTGAGATTCCGGTCAGAAAAATGAAGAAACTAAAACTTATTTTTTTTAATCTAAGAGCTAGAAATTTCAATGGGACTTGTCATAGAATGTTAGTATAAGCAGAGATGTAAGCTATTCTGTAGGCTTGTGTGAGCCTGTCTGACCAGTCGTCACTTGTGTTGCTTTGAATTAAGACTACTTTGATTAACACAGTCATATTAAATTCAGCACCTCACTGATTTATTTTTTTTCCTAGCTTTGTGGAAAAGTCTTTTATGGCTTTTAATAGCAGATGTTCCTACCATCTCTGTTTGAAATCAGAGTATATGTAAAACATGTATTTCTGAGATTCTTAGAGTAAATGCTGTAACACTACAGGACTAGATCAAAGGATTCACCAGTTACAAAGCAGATTATACCATTCTTGCTTTAAATGTGACTTCAAATGCAATATCCATCAGTAACGTTTGTGGCTTTCTGATTTCTAAATTGCAATATTGAAAGATCTACTTAACATCTACTTACTAATTATTTCCGTAAAGGTTTGTTAACACAGAAACAGGGCCTTGCTTTAGACTGTTAATGTAGAGTTCATTTCAGTTCACTGACTTCTGTAGACCTGGTGTGAAGAGATGTTCCTTTGATCACCTTTTGTTGTACAAAGAAGAAAGTAGTTGCATCTTCCCACTATTCACAGAAACATCTGAGCACCATTTCAGGGAAGCTGTTCGAGTTGCTTATTGATTTGTGTAAGTCAGACTTGTGATTAAGTATTTTGGTGTGGGTTCAGGCCACACAGTGAAGATCAAGCCCAATGTTTCCCTGTATTATTGCAGGTTTCCAAATACTACATTTGGATGTGTGACTTATGATGCCTGGTTTATGTATTTTTTAACACAGATTCTATGTCTGTTTCACAGGCAGTTAGTGAAGTGGGAATTCCAGTTTCCCAGATAACCAGAAATCTTAATATCATAGAGTCACAGAATGGTTTGGGTTGTAAGGGACCCTAAAGATCATCTAGTTACAACCCCACTGCCATGACCTTCCATTAGACCAGGCTCAGAGCCCTGTACAGCCTAACCTTGAAGAGCCCTAAAATCTTATTAGGATATGTCTGCACCTGTCATTTAATATATATTTAGACATCTGTGTCTAAAGTCAGGATGAAGTTATCCTCTTGAATGATGCATACAATTAACTCCCTCTAATCTTATATTATGCAGCCTTCTAGAGTTGCTGCAACTACAAGTGGATCTCTATGTACTAGTCCTCTGGATTACCTGAGTTGAGCGCTCCTGTTCTTTTTAGAGAGTATTTTCCTAATGGAAAGATTTTGATTTACCGGTGGCATTATTTATTATTGTTGATTTTGTTTTCCAAGTCTTCACTTTTCTAGGCAGTGTTTTTTGAATGTTGCCTTCCCCAAAACTCTGGTGATGATCTAACTAAAGTTATCTGCAAGTGTCTTTTCTTGTGTCAGACACTACATGCGAAGTCCAGCAGTCGTGAAATTCGGAAATCTGTTGTAGTCACGGTTGCTGTGATGCACAGAATGTTGGGTCATTGATCTGTTCCCATAAATCAGTAAAAAGAAGAAATTGAAGGAGAAGACATAGTCACAGTGACAGTTACTATGTACTGTGAGCCAACCATAGGAAACCAGCCCTGATAGTCACCCTCCCCTTTCTTTGAAATCTTTTTCAATTTATGCTATGACTCTACCCAGCATAGGTACTCACTTTTGCTACTTATCTTCCAATTCCATCATGTTTGTTTGAATCATTTAAGTCATAAACACTTTCTAATGATGTAATTGCTTCAAGCAAGCTACAAATCACCTTAACATTGTAGGTCATGTGTTGGCTTGCATTGTCACTGTGGAGACTTTGGAATCTCAGATTCTAATCCTTTGTGTACTTTTAAAGTGGTCTTTTGATAGTTTTAGATCAATACATCTGACAATCTCGAATGCAAAATACAGGCATTTTCCATATGATTTTTTTCTCCATGGTCACCTTCACAATACCTTGCTAACACATTCACCACTTAAGGAAAAGTAGTGACTGAGCAAGCTCAGAAATGAGAGAATTGCTGTTTCCCTAAAAACTGGATCATGTACACTGACTTCTGTGTAGCAGGATATGCAGGCAGTGCTCAGTGTAACAAGTCACCCTGTCTTTCATTAAGGCTTAGAAATTAAAACAACTATGTGATTTTTAAATGTACTGCTCTGTTATATGTGGCAGGGAAGTGTGTATTTTAAAAGCTGTACATACATGTAGCTATCAGTGGCTCAAATGAATGAGATTAATTTTATGCTTGACACTTGACTGTGGTTGAAATGGTGGTGGCGTGTCAACAACTACAACAGGTCACGCGACTCTCGGATGAGGAAAGGATTTTAAGATCTAAAGCTGAAGGTTAGGTGTATTTGTGAAGGGGAATGCAATAAAAGAATACATTTTTTTTCAGTGCATCAGAGGAAGGGGCTCTAAACACCCTCTCCTGAGGAATTCAGCTGCATATCAGTGAAGGTAAAGTGGATATAAGAAAAATGCCATGTGTATGGAGAGCATTAGGAAAGGTCATATATTTCAAGAAAGAATATTGTTTACAAGGAGTGTTAATAGGTTTCAAGGGAAATGTTAATTTTTTTTCCTGGCTGAAATAGCTACTGTAAGTTTTTAATGGTTAATCATTCATTCTTGAATTTTTATATTAAGCATTTCATATTACTTTATTGACTTAACTTTTATGCTCTTCTTCATTTTGACAGTAAAGAATGACCAGGCAATACTCTTTGAAAATTGGAGACCATTTGCAGCTGCTCTCTGCTGAGGAAAGTGAATAATAGGGTGCCCTCAAGGAATTTCAAAGGTATCACTCAACAGAAACTTTTGTGTCTGAAGAAAACTAGATCATTTTATCATGGTAGGCATACTGATATGTTTGCTTTAATAAAATGCCATATTTCTACCTTTAATCTCTTGTCAACCAGCTATTAAAACCCAAAAGTGTATGTGTGCAGCACATGTAAACACTTGTGGTTTCAAGTTTGTCACACAACATACAAACAAAGTAGGTAATTTTTGTTTAGTGAACAATCTGTAATAAACTTACTGAGTAATGGCAGTAAGGTTCCTTTTCTCACCCCTCCCTCAAGGCAACAAATCAATTTGATTTAATTCAATAATCCATGCAATTTTTAAAAAGCATTATCTAAATCCTATAGAGTTCTCTGAAGTGGCCACATGACGAAATAATGACAACTGTTTTCCATGTAAATAGTGATGAGCACCTGAAATAATAGCAGTGTTAGAAGATGATTACTTATGAGAATTGACATTATGCGCCTCAAGCCCCCAGAATTTTGCACCTGCACAGAACAGTTCCCCTTGTCTTTCAGCATGGCAATTCTGTGCTGTTAACTCACTCATCATTTCTTGCCTGTTAAGGCGAGGCTTGAATCAGTGCCTGCAGTAATGGAAGCTTGTTTTGAAAGTAAAAGACATTGCTTGTGACCCAGCTCTTGTGGTCCTAATGTCCTGTTAGTTCAGAAATTCCTCAGTCTTTGGGTGGATAAGGATACCTTAATGAGTTTGGGAATTTTCTCAAATAATAGTAGAAGACTAAAAAATAATATATTCTGAACAAGAGCCAATAAATATTTTCTTAATAACAGTTACACTGTTTATGAAATAAATAATAAAATAATTAACAGATATCCACATACTTTTCATCAATCCCCATGTGGTCAGGTATTTTAGAAGATAGTATAGATAAAAGAAGCCTTTTTGTTTATAAAAACTGACCCAAAAATGCAATGATAAAGATGCAAAGCTCTACTTAATATTTAATATTGTCAGCAGTCACATGTCACATCAGTGAATCACAAGTATTTGGAAATATTAATGGTTAAGAGGAAAGAACAAAGCTTCACATGCTGCTGCTGTACATGCTTGTGTCTAAGGACAGACCCAAGCACTTGTATGTGAACAAGCATGAAGTGAATATTGCATTTCCTTTGAGCCCAGTGAAAAGACAGACGTAATTAGTCCAAACTGATATATACACTGCTAATTGCCTGTTTGTACCCATTTTTTCCCCACTGCATTAAATCTTTTTCAGTGTTTCTCTCAATGGGATAGTGTTAAACTTACTTATTTCTACTTCTTGGGGGAGTTTTTCAGTACCACTACTAATTTCTGTGCCCTTTGTCTATCTGCTGTGTTTTATTTGAGATGGAGTTTATTGTAATGAAGTTAGTGTTAAATGTAAAGAAATGTAATACATTTCAAAACTTAACATTTCCATAAATGGAACCTGTTTTCGGTTTTCATGTGGGCAGGTGTTCAATATAAGATATCTTCCTACAGCTGTCTAAACTGTTTTCCTTGTATTGTTAAAGTGTTCTAGGTTTTCTTTTATTTTTCGCTGGAGTAGCTACTTATATGTGCGTGGAATTGAGTAATTTTTTTTTTTCCTTTCAGAGAAAGTTAGTGTTCATTTTCTCTATTGTATTTCAAATATCTGGTACCCCTGGTTTGTTGAGTAATTTTAAACCTCCTATTAATGTACTTTAACTTTGGCTAGCTCACATAATTTGTCACATTTTCCCACCTCACTGTTACTTTACTTTCCCCTATCATGTATTTTCTTTGTTTAGTTTGTTGGAAATATTCTATTTCTTCCTAATCTGAAAACTGGTAACTAGTTTCTAAATCACAGAAGAATGTTCCTGTAATCTGTTATTTTGTTTATATCTTGAGTTTTACCATAACTTTTCCTTTAGGTGTGATGCTTCTCTAAATATCTTGTTTTGTTTTTATTTTTAAAAATGAATTTTTGACCCTGCTAAGCAAAACTAATGCATTGAAAACTCATAGGTTTACATCATAGAATTTATGTTCAACTGCCTGTTTTATAGATCTTCCTTGGATTTTTGTGTCAGCCTGTTAACTGAGTTATTCTCATATCCAGGATTGCCACTAGCACTTTTTCATTCACATTTCATATAAAAAAGTATTGATAAAATGATTAGTATAAGTTAACCATTGCCCAGTAAGGACTAATAAATTATTGAACAGGTCGATGCTGTTCTATATACCAAGTATAATCATAGCTTGTTACCATTTGAGTACATTCAACTGATTTCATACTTACTGTCTATTATTGTTGCTCTTTTTTACTATGCTATCTATGAAGTATTTTTTCATCTTTTTTAAGGTATTAGTATTCTCAGACCACCTTTTTACTAATATCTTGGACAATTGCGGTACATTTTTCAACAACTTTTAAGTCAATTAAGAGCCTTTGCTTTCACTTTGAGTTGGGTATGTGGACACCTTGCGTCCTTCTAACCCTTCAGTTGGAATCTCTCAACATTTATTTCAATGTTGGCTGGTTCTGACTTAAGATTTTACTTCCCCTCTCCCCCCCACCCAGTGTTTTCTGTTGTGATATAATCTCTGACAACTTTTCCATATTGATAAATTAGGAATCACCCACTCCTGTGACATGTCTGCAAGGCACATGGCTCTGGTAATCTAGTAGATCTTTTTAGTACCTGATTCCTGTGGTCTCCAATAATAAATGTTTCAGGCATGAGGTGTGGGCAGAACTCTGATGGGAATTTTCCCCAGACTGTGGGTGTATGGTTTGCACAGTTCTTTAGCTCCCATGTGAAGTTACAGGACATTTTTTAATTTCAACTAACATGCTGGAAAAAGCTTTTTTGCAGTAATAGAAGACTCTTGCATTCTCAAAACAGAGAAATACTTCTAATCAAATGTTGGAATTGGGTAGGTTGGTGGCTTCTTGTTTGCATATGTTATCTTATGCTCAGTATTTATGGCTAAATCTCAGTTAGTAGACTTGATGGTGTTTCTGGGTCCTGAGAGAAGATGTGTCTCAGGTAAGGTACTAGCCTCATATCTTTCCAAAGTCTGACACGCAACTTCTTCTTTCTGCATTCCTGGTCAGTCTTCTGATTTCCATGATAAAGCAACTAAGGGATGCATGCTAAAAAGGGTTCCTTCGGAGTGGTGCTGATAGACCTTCTGGCATGTTCTGGATGATTGCAGTATGCCCACTGCTAGGGATGGCTTTTGTTCATGCTCAGTCACCATGAATATGATTCAATATGTAGTTCTTAGGCTTTTTTCACTGATATGCATGTGTGGACAGATAGGGTTACTGCTTACCACTGAAAAAGGAAAAAGGGAAGCTGTGGTATACAATTATGAATTATTACTCTATTATAACACAACTGTAGTCTGTTGCAACCACTAAGTTTCTCTATTGAATTTATTGCTGACAATTTGCTTTGTGTATTGTTGTTTTAATACTTACAAAATTGCAGAAAGAAACTGCATTTCTTTTCTGCATTTTGTAATGGGATTTTTTGTCAATTCATTTGAGTGTGACAGGAGGTCTGACAGACAACTGATGAACCATAGCAGTTCTCAGAAAAGAGTGCAGGATGCTGCCCTTAAGAACTGACTTTGATACACGTGAACATGATTTTTTTCAAGATTCTCAAAATGTGCCTCAAATATGTCTTGAATTACATATTCCTTGCTGCATACAGTCAGATAACAAGCAGGCAGGTAATAATTAGGATGGAGCTACAAGAACTCATTTCACGGTTATTCTTAGGGTTAGACATTCTTTCTCATTCCTGGTAACAAAAAGTAAACTGTTTAAAGCCTCCTGGTGTGCATGTTTAGAGTAATGCAGCTCAGCCCAGATCAGGCAAACCAGAAGACTAAAGTGTGGCTTTGCAAGGAGTTCTGGCCATGGTAACACTGTGCATTTTGCAAAGTATTTTGGGTAGCTCCACTCAGCTCAGTGATGTTTTATACCTGGTGTAGCTCTGTGCAGAGGAGCTGACACAGTCAGTGGTGCACATCCTTTCTCTGGCCATTGGCTGCCATTCCTGAAGTAGCTTTGTTAGCAGTAGTTTGAGTCTTGATCTTCACCACAGCTCTTCACTGCATGCAGGGATACATAATATCATCTTTTTTTTACACATGGGTGTCTTTAGAATATAGGACTAGGACAGGTATTGGGCACACTTCCTTCCTGGGACATGCAAAGGGCCAGTCTCTATTTCTGCACAAGAGAACTCCTGTTCAAAAGGAGTATCTACTGTACTAGAGTTGTGTGGGAGTCTTTTTGTTTGAGTTCTTTTTTTATGGTTATCTTTGGCAGTGAAAATGTTGGTATTTTCTCAAGAGATGCTCTGCCACTGAAAATAGCACATTTTGTAGCCTTTGCTTACTTTGGGCCACCTCAACAGTGCAGGCAAAATATTTATGCAGGAAAAATGCACTAAGTATTCTGTGCTACTCTGAATGGCACACTGGCAGAACAGGATCAGCCTCTCAGTTTGCCATCATCTTTTTGTGAATATTTAGACAAAATGCATGTCTGCTCTGCAGTCTGTAAACAATTCAGAACAGAAGCTGTCTCTAGCAATCTCCTTCTGCAGGACAAATGGCAATGAAGCACAGATTTTAGCTTTTTCCTCTGGAAACTATGTTTAAAATGGCTTCGTGGCATCTCCCTATACTTACATTTCCATGCCGAGAGTCAAAGATAAAAAGGAATGTTGTGGTCTCATTTTAGTCCTGTTTCTGTACAGGCTTTGCTAACATATGCCTATAGTTGGAAAGCAAGGGCTTCTGTGGTCAAAATAGAACTGGAGTGTTTCTGGGAGGCATGTAGGGTATCACAAAATCCAAATATTATTTTTCTCTTGGTCAAACTGAAAACTTAAAAATGGAAGGCTCAAACTACTTGTGAGGCATCACGGTCATGCTTTTTGCTGGAGAATAAAAGTTGTCATCTTTCAATTTGTTTAGATAGGATAGTCTTCATTCCTCCTTTATGAAATAGTAGTTGAATGGAGGAGTTCAAGACTAAAATCTTGGGGTGGTAGATGGTGCACAGATCTGGAATTAAGCTGACGTTTGTCTATGTCAGGTGCCTCCAAATCTGCCTTGTGGGGTAATAAGAAAGCTGTGCTCTTCAGCAGCAGAAGCAGCAATCATGGCAAATCAATTGTATAAACATCGTTTCACCCAATAGTAGGGTTTCTATTTTTCCCTAGATATAGAATGAAGTAATTCAGAGGCCCCCTTCTGTCAGTATCCTTCTGTTATTCCTGCAGGACAGGGATTTAATGTACAGGGTGAACTACAGCAGAGAGACAGAGCTGTGTGTCAGCACAATGAAGCTCCTCTCTATGCACACATGTAATCATCCAAAGGAGCTCTTCTTCAATACCCTTGTCTTTGTTCTGCTGAGAACTGTTTCCACAGGACCTACTGGAAGCTGCCATTGAAGAGTAGAGTAATTTTCGTTGATGTTGGTGGCTTGCACGTTAAGTAAATTAGTGTAAAATCTCATGTGGGTGGAAGTATTTTAGATGGAATATGGCTTTGGGAATCTCTAAAGGAACAATCAAAGCACAGGAGGCTCCCATCTGATGTGAAGTATTGCTGAATGTTCGGATATGCTCAATGCTTTCATAGATCTAAGAAATCAATAGCAACACAAAAAGCCCACTCTCAGAATGAAAAATTGTAAGTGTGGTACATGCAAGATGTCTCTGATAGGATCTACCTCCAATTCTTGTTTCACTTGGGCTTTTTGTTTGCAAAGACTGGCAGGATGAGATGACAGCTTTTTCTGATGGCCCTGTTAATACTTTTCACTAACAATGAAAGGAGAAGGGAATAATTCTCTGCAATAATATTGACTTCTTATGTGATCTTGGGTAAGTCACTGGGCTATTGTGTGCTCAGCTTCCTCAAGAAGAGAACAATACCATTTCTGTGGCTTGCACAGGTGTTATAACTGTTGGTGGGAATAACGAATATTTTGTTTTTCATGGGTTGAACCAGTACAGACTATTTTTAGTTTTCTTAAAAAAAACCCCTAAAACAAATAACAGAAACAAAATCAAAAAAAGTCAGAAAGAAAGAATGTTTCCAAAGTCAGTGTGCTTTGACCAGCATATATTCAGTTGTCCCTCATGCTGTAAAAAAAAATTTTTTTAATTTGGTTTTTAAAATACATTATCTTTTTTGTTAAATTCTAAGTGAGTTTTTAAATTAAAACTGCCCTTTCTGGGGAAAATCAATTTTCTTTAAAAAATATTGAAGAAGAATGGTTTTTACATTTCAGACAGTGAAACCCATAGTATTTCTGAAATAGCTCTGTCAGAAAAAAAACCATCAACCGCTATCCTTTGACATGTTCAATTACCTCCTGCTCCACCCCCCATATATTTTATCAGCCTAACCTCTGTGTGTGTTTATTATAACAGTAAAATTCTTTGAAAGGTGTAGTGTCCAACTTACAGACCAAGGTGCATAAAAGAAAGCTGAGGTGACTTTAAAGCACCTTTGCAGCCTTTGGACTCCAGTTTGATTTATAGATATTTTTATTTTATGTGTCTCCTCTCCTGGGGCTTCCCAAAGAGTCACAAGGACGACCAAATTTCTTCCATGTTAAATTCCACTACTGAAACATTTTTCTAGAGTCCTGGCCTTGGTGCATGTTGTTATCCCAATGTGTATTTAGGGCACCTCGGAAGGCAATTGCTGAGCCCTTTTCTGCAATGTTTGACTGTGGCCTGGCAGAGACTGACTGTTCTGTCCCTAGTGCAGACCCATCCCTCAGCAATGCCAGCACCACCAGCTTTTCTAAAAGCCTGTGGATGCCTTACTTCGAAGTTATAGTTAGACTTCAGTCAGCTATTTGAACAAAAATTCCCATCTTCTTGATCAAGGCATGAATGCTAATGAAAGCCGGTAGTTTGCCTGATAAGAATTACCTAGTGCTTACATGATCTTCTGAATGCCTTGAAGACAGCTTTTTCAATTTTTAAATGCAAATTTTTACAGAGGAATAAGCACATTTACTTTATCAGGTCTTAAGAAAGCCAAACCCCAAACCTCATTCAGAAATTCATCACTTGTCTACCCTCTTTCCTCCTGTGAGAGGACTGAAGAAATATTTTTTATGGTAATTAACTACCTGCTGAAACTTGTTAGAACAGGACAGAAAGCAAACTTCCCATTTGGTGAGGAATCCTGTGACTGCACATTTAATACCAAACTGCAGTTTATAAATATGAAACAAAAAAGAAGCCCAGACTGCTTAAAACATAATTATTAATGTAACAAAGCAAGGCAAGAACAGCATCCAAAAGTATTTATGTTTGAAGTAACAGATAATCCTGTAATTGCTGCTTCTTGGTAAAATTCTGAGTATGTGAGAGGGAGCCTTTATTTTAAAATGGCACATACACATCAAAGATGCTTTTCTTGTCTTTCATACAGCTTTCTTTCAAGTAAAGAAACACCCACACAGAAAAGGAAAAAAACTGTTTTGTTGTGCTCTAAAGTCAGCTTATTTCTGTTCAGAGTAAATGCTGGTTTTGGCAGCCCACAGATGGAAATGTGTTTAACACTGCGAAGGTGAATTGCCTCTACAGCAAGGACTGGAAGTGGATGTCAGCACAAGGGAATTATTGTCTGTTTTTTGTGACTGGTTCTTTGCTGAAGGATTCTGGACTAGCCATTGCCAAAGATTAGAGCAACGTTTGTTTCTTTTAGTTGTTGATCTTCATAAAAGCATCAAGCAAAGAAAATTGGCCTTAGTGTGGATGAGAGCATGTTGCAGGTTTCAATACTAAAGCTGGAATCCTGACTCCCACATGCACAGAGGCTGCTAGCAGAGCTGTCTGATCAGCTTTCCTAAGAGGGGTGACTTCACTATTTTGAGCTAATCAAAGATGTCAAGAAGAAGCTGCTGTGAGGATTTTTCTCCCACTCTGAGTAGCCAAGACTTGAACATTACCTGTACCACAACTAATGTCTCAGAAATTAAGCACCATGTTTTAATAGAAATCTGTCTACTAGTACACACACAAAATATAGTAGAGGCTAGCCTACATATATGATTTTGTATTCTCCTACATAAAGCCATTGCAGGTTATGCAACAGCATTTTCATCTCTGCAGAATTTTACAAAACATTTATAAATGTTCTGTGTATATGAATTTCCTTAGGGCATTGGCTCCATCAGACATGGGGGAAGCTTCTGGCAGCTCCCTTGTTACAACTGGCCACACAATTCCCAGGCAGTAAATGTCATTGCTTTCTCTGCTGAGGAGCCTTTTCTGAATTCCTGAGAAAGGTCTATCAGAACTGTGGCAGTGACTTTCCTTCTTGCAATTGATGTTAAATATAAATCTTTTGTATACTGATATTTGTTTCTTCTACTGACTACGTTTTTTGTCTTGTAATTTGAAGATTGTCATGGCACAGATTGCCTGTTTAATGCATGCCACCACATGACCAAGTTGGTGTCCCTTTCTGCTCCTGTAGCATAGGTGGCAGTAAGTGACATGTTTTAATCCCAAAGATAGTGCCTATTTTACTCTAAAAGGCATCCGGGTTTTTTGGTTGTGGATTGTTTGTTTTTTTTTCTTTGGCTTGTTCTGAGTGTAGATACCAGCACTTCATGGTCTGGAAGGGTTTCTTCTCTTGTTTTCCAACAGGTGTGGAGTACTGGGATATGCACAAAGTGTTGGGTCAGTTGTTCTCCTGACTGTCTAAAATATATTTCGAGATTGTTCTTTTCAGTAGTCATTTCCAGAAAAGAGGGAACCATGAGTTCCCCATGGGCAGATTGGGAGGGGTCCCTTCTGGTTCTTCTGCAGCAGCACCAAGTGATTGGAAACAGGAGCTGCTCAGAGGTGATGGAGACACTGGAGCTGAAGCTCTCCTAGTAAATCATAGACCACAGTAAGCTGCGAAACCCAAAGGACAGTAAGTAACTACGTAAACCCAGCTGAGTGTGTATATCTGATCTGGATATAAGGACACTCTGTTAGGGGGCTTAAAAGCAAGCAGTATAAGTGGCATAACTCATCCTGTTAAAATCAAGAGGGGTTTTATCATGGATTTATAATGCCAAAGCTGGGAGCTATAGAACAGGATCCTACCAAACAGGGTATAAGAAGACCAGTATTTCTTAGTGATGCTTTTCTTGTGGTTATAAACCTTGTTGCCAACAAGCGAAGATCCTTCCAAATTGCACCACATTTCTGCAACTCTTTCTTCCCAAGTTGTTCATGCTGTCATGTGTGCCATCAGAGTGCACTTCTGGGTCGTCAGCAAAAACCGCTTTCAAGAAAAGTTGTATGCTTGCAGAAAATTGAGTGTGACCCCATGCTTTAAACACACAGTCCTGTTGCCATAGATATCAGCATGAGGAAAACACAGGGATTTAGAAATGGAACAGACAGAAATATTTATTTTGCTATAAAACATGACCTTGGAAATGTGCATATCAATTAACCAGCATCTGCCAAGAAGTTATTCTACAAACAGCAAACTAAAGAGCTTGCAGAAAAGTACTTATGTCCTTCTGAAAGAAATGGCTGGATGCCCACATGAATACTATATCTCCACCAAAAATGTGTATTTTTTAAAATCTCTTATCAGATATACTAAGATGAAAACTGCTATTGAGAGACAAGGGAAATTGGAAATATGAAACTCTGCAGTTGCAAATGCTAGTTTAATTCTTTTCACGTGAAGCTGCTGAGACAGAACAGAACTCTTGTGCCTCTTAAATATTTTCATAGCACTTCAAATATCCAGCTCCTAGTGAGAGGGGGCTGTGGACATTCACTGCATGTCAAGTGCAAGAGAAAGACAAAGCGTCTGAAGGATCAGAGCTCATTTTGGGGCAACCAACCCAGAGCTTTGGGCAATAATAGCACTGTACCTTGACAGAATAACCCTATATGTGCTGAATAATTAGGTGTACTTATCTTCAGTGCTTGGTGATGCATGTCTTTTTGTCGCAGCTTAGTTGAACTTTCTGATAGAAATAAATTTCAGGTGTTTGGTACACAAGATGAAAAAAACTGGGAAACAGGATAGATATTTTTGAGAGTCATGGGTGCCCGTGGGAAATGTAAAAGTGGGAGATAGACATAAAAGTGAATCGTGATATTTCCCTTTGGTTCAGTGATTTTTGGTATATCCATTTTAAGCAAAGCAAATGATTCGTAGAGACTGAACTGTTACTTAAAAATAACAAAAGGAATTTGCTTTATGTACACAGCTTACTTTTTAACATACTTTTCCCCCTCCAAACATTATATATTGCCTTTAATCTGTTTCTCAGGAAAAGAAGGAGAAAATCTCCATCATTTATTAAATCACTAGATGGGATAACATTGTCTCAATTCTGACTTATCCTTGATTGCTGAGCACAGGTGACCACAGTACACAATTTGATAGATTCAGGTCTGTCAATCACCATGGTAACTAGACCAAGCACAAATTCCACCTTATTTTCTCATACAGAATTTTGTCTTAAAATTTACCTTAGAATTTCTTTTTATATGAGGGAGCCACAAAAGCTGAGAGACATGTTGGACTTTGGCTGATTTGTCTTCTATTTCTCTTTTAGTCTCAGTATCCCCCAAAAAACAGCCCTGTGTTGCCGGCTTTAGTCCATTCACATTTTTAACTCTGAAGCCTCCTGTACCAAGCAGATATATTCATAAGCTGGCTTTGCTTGTAGTTGGTAACTGATTCTGTAATGTTCTGTTTGCCTAATCAGGTTAAAGATTTGTCCAAAAAAAAGTGTCACATCTACATGTTTTTCTAACACTTCCAGCAATGGTGATTCCACTAGTTCCCTGGGCAGCTTGTTCAAATTCCTGACAATCCAAGGGTTTCGTCTCTTGTTTTCCAGCAGGTGTGGAGTACTGAGATATGCACAAAATGTATGGTCAGTTGTCTTCCTGATGGGCTAAAACATGTTTCTAGAGACTATTCATTACAGTACTCATTTCCAGAAAAGAGGGAACAATTAGTTGCCCATGGGCAGATTGGGAGGGGTCCCTTCTGGTTCTCCTGCAGAGAATCTAAATCCTCCAGATTCAACTTGGGATAATTTTCTCTTATTCTATCAGTTGCAACCTGGGAGAAGAGGTGAACCCTCACCTGGCTACAGCCTCCTTTCTGGTATTTGTAGAGACCTACAAGATCCACCCAGAGCCTCCTTTTCTCCAGGCTAAACAAGCCCATCTCCCTTACCTGCTCCTCATTAGACTTGCACTCTTGACTCTTCCCCAGCTTTGCCCTCTTCTCTGGACACCCTCCAGCACCTCAAAGTGTTCCTTGTAGAGAGGAGCCCAACACTGAAGACAGGATTTGAGGTGTGCCGTGACCAGGGCTGAGTAAAGAGCAATCATTTCCTTGGTCCTGCTGGCCACACTATTTTTGATACTGGATGCCAGTTTGACTCTCTCTTCTCTATTAGGGACATAGAGTTCAGACTGCATTTGCAAACTGCTACCTGGCTTCATCTGACGAGTCCAGCAACTTCCTGGACTGCAAGTTGCCATGGTCGAATTGTGCAGTTTGTTTTCTATTCGCTTAATTTGTTAAGTGAAGCTTTGGGTTTGCAAGCAAACACAAAGCCCTTTCCTTTTCTGCTCCTTTTCTTGACATTGATCTGCTTTGTCTCTGGTGTCCTAACTGAGTAATGAGAAAGGCAGTAGGAACACTATGCAGTTAACTGCGTATTAGCCAGGCATGAGAAAGCATGTAGGAAGAGCTTTAGCTGACTTCTGTACAGAGTACAGAGTTAAATATGGATATCACCTTCTCAAAAAAAAAAGAAAGCTGAGGCAAAATATTTCTGGCCTTGAATCCTAGTCATTAGCCTAAAAAAAGAGTTTGGATGTTAAAACTAAGATAAACTTCACAGAGACCGTGATGGATGTCATTGGTTTTTGTAAGGAGTGGGAAGGCTCTTTGTGAGTTTGTCACTCTTTCCTAACTCACAAGTCTTGTTATGATTGGAGAGTTCGTTTGGTTCAAATTAGTTGTGGAGTGGCTAATGGCTTTCTAAGATATGGAGTAAATTTAACTGGAGTTCCTAAATGCATGGTAAAGCTGGTAGCACAGGCTACTTTTCTGACCTTGTATTACCATTTTTAAGCAAATTTTGTTCACACAACTAAGTTATTAAAGATACATAATAAAACTATAAAAATGCTTGATGCTGTAAACAGAATTGGGTTTGTGCCTGCACAACTGCGGCTTTTTTTTTTTCTCCAAAATCCATGCTCTTACAGGCTTTTTTTCTTCACTACTCATTATAGAATTGGATGGAAGTGTTTGCATGTGTAATACTGTAGAGTGTGTTTGCCAGAAAGGTTGAAAGCTAAAGTCCTGACGGCTTTGCCTACTCATCTTCCAAGACAGGGTGAATGCTGCTATGTCTTCTTGTGACTTAGAAAGTAACCTATATGATAGCACAAATATGTCCAGTCTAGCTCAAGCAACTGGTGCAGGTACTATTAAAAATTTGATCATGCCAACATAGACTACATGGTCTGAGCAATGCACATTTACCACTTTCCTGGGATATTTTTCCACTGGTACTGTGATACCATGGTCCTTTCACAGATATTTAGGTACATTTCTATCATGGTGATGCAGTCAAAACAGTAACCACAGCTTCCATTTCTGCTTGAATCTGTCTTTACCTCTTGTCTCCCTGTTTCCATTCCTATGTGTTGCAATATGTGAGGTTAAAATAAAAATCTTTCTGGAATAGATGACAAATAATTGGCTTCAGATTCTTTCCTCTTTCGTTTCCCCACTCAACCCACCTGGGCCTATGTTTATTGAACTCCATACATTGTCAAGACAGTATTTGTAAATGGAATTTAACTGTAGGTGAGCAGTACAAATGTAATAATATTATACAACTCTTGTTTAATTTTGAAAGCTCCATCCTCCGCAACAGCGCTTATAATGGACGGTTCAAGCTGAATTATCCATTATTGCTCCCAAAGTTTACAATTAAACTATCGATCAAAGCTGGCAGAAAATTCTCAAGCAGCCTGGGTGTGTACTAGGCTTGTTTCAGATGCAGGCTGAGGGAGAGAAACCCAGAAGCAGCCTTCAGCTAATCCTCTTAGTGCTAACTGCCCTGGATGCAGCAGTGATTATGTATCATGCTTATACAGTTTTAATAGTGCAGGTCCTATGCAATTTGTGACCTCTATTTCTGCCTAGAAAGATTGGAGCTTAACAGGTTTGGATCCACAGGGAACCAGTTTCGGCTTTTAGGCTTCTTCAGACACTGCAGAATGCATCTTTTCTTGGGAATTCCACAATAAAATGACTGTTATTTATCATTACAAACCTCTTTATCATTTAGTCAATAAAAGGCCTCTCTCTCACACTTTTTTTTCTTCCGTGGTGTGCTCAGAGTCAGAAATCTGTATTAGTCTCCCCTGGCCTGAAGGCAAGAGATGTCAAATGCTAAATCATGATCTGCCCTGGCTTTCTGGCTAAATTGTGTATGAAGGCCTGAGGCAAAAAGGTGCACATGCTCATTATTTGAAACAGAATGATTTTTTCCCCCTTTCTTTCCTTTTTTTTTTAAAAAATACATATTGAGACATATATGGTAACACACATACGGTAAGCTTCTGAAAAGTATCAGACCTGAAACAAACCAGCCAGAGCTAAATATGTCAAATATATATGCTTGCAGATTGGGAAATAGGAGAAGGATTGTCAAGAAAAATCAGATGATCTTCCCCTTTTGAACTTTTTGTTAGTAGTGGGGAAAAAAAGTGTTAGGAGTTGACAGCAAGGTGACAGATGTGGTAAATAATGCATCTGGTGAATTCACCCCCCCTTTTTTTTTTTGGAGGGGAGAGAAGACATTTAAAATTAATCTTAGCTTGAAATTCATCAGAAAACCCTCATGGAAACATATTTTAAAGCCTGTGAATGTTTTGGAAACTGTTTTGTATGTGTTTCCATCTACTTATTTGTTTGCAGTTTGTGATAGATCACGTTCCTTTCAGAGGGCATTGTTACTACGCCAGGTTGGCAAAGAGACTGTTATGAAGAGATTTTAGGACAGTCATCCCTTGGGCAAATTTTTGTGTGAACATATTTGCATAGATATGTTAAAATCTTTCAGTTCTGTAAGTATTCTTGTCAGGGGTATATCGGGTATATCCAAATATAGGTGGAAAACTTACTTAAAAGATAGTGCTCACCTTGGAAGCAAATTTAATTTTTTTTGTTTATTTATTTTGACACCAGAGAAATTTTCAAGTATGTAGTTTTACAGTATCTGTTCAGCAGAAGGTGACAAGGAGCTTCTATAAAAGCATATTAAACTTCATTATTTCCACACTGTGGACTAGAGTTTCAAAAGCTGCAATGAAACCTGAGGAGCTCCTCTGGAGAATCTAAGCAATGTATGCATTATTTTTAGTGCTCAATATTTTCTGTGGTTAACAGCAAAACATTCTATTTATGCTGACCTCCTGCTCTTGGTTTAAGCATGAAAGGGACCACAACTTGAAGAAGAAAAACGGCTCATGTGTAACAGGAGCATTATGTTCAGCAAGCCAAATTTTTGGCATTGCAATTTTGACTCATATTCCACAAAAACTGGATTTATTCAAGTGTTTCATTGCTGGTTACAAATGCTGGAAGGGAGCTGAGGCTGCTTGAATTCAGATATTCTCTTTCTGAAGGTTTCAGGGAAATTACATGATTGGATCAAAGTTTTCAGGGAAGACTCCTCAATGAGATGATGTTACTGGCTGGTACCTTCACCTAAAAACCAAACTCTGTGAGCTCAGCATGTTTTGAGCAGTTCAGTTTCCAGTTTTCAATGGAGGGTTTTAGTATTAGTTATAATCTTAAATAAAAATTGGTTTGGTTTTAAATGTCACTGATTTATTAGAGCTGTTCTAACACATAATTTTTTAGTTATGACTGAAATGGTCTCCATTATTAGTGTGATTTTTCCAAATTTAAAATAATGCATTTTGAGAAACCTTATATCCAGGTCTTTGTAGTCAGATAAAAAATGAGGCTGCTCTGTACACATCACTGGTTCTGTATTTCTTCCACTGAAAATGATGTCCTGTTGAAATTACTTGAGTTCTTCCCCAGCTGTCACATATATGAGAGTGCAATTAAGAAAAGGACTGTGGTTTTTAAAACCTAATACGGTCCCTGCTAGTTTGTAAAGTTCAATTAAAACCATCTTTATTAATATAGCATGTAAAAATGATGCCTGACATTGATCAGAACATAAATGAGTGAAATAAGTTGATGTTTTCATGTTTGTCATATTTAAAAAAAAAACAAAAACACCAAAACAACAGACCAATATAAAACAGAAATGCTACACATGAACTTTTCAGCAATCTCACTTTTCCCTTCACGTTATGGTAGAGCTTACTAGAAAAGTCTTTACTAAGCACAAAACTTAAGAGTTATTAAGGGGACTCATGTAAGTTTTACCAGAATCTTCTTACTTCTGTTTAAGTACAAGATGGTTCTATATTCTTTCTTTCTGCATATAATCTTCCATGTTTTGCAAAGTTTGAATTAGAAGCACAAAGGCAGCAGAGATATTACAAGTTTGAGTTTTTTCAGTAGAGTTCTCCTTAAAGGTTAAGGAAATGCAAAATTTCAGATTAATATCTGTTTCCTCATTTTTATTGCAGAATTCTCATGGCTGTTCACTTTGTTTGATTTATTTCTTCTTTTTTTCTGTATTTTTTCTTTTGTGTTGCTTTTCTTTAAAACTGAATACAGTGGGACTGTATCTTGTGTATTGTTTATTTAGTGCAATACGTCCTGATTGTCCTTTCACTGTGGCTGTAACTCAATATAACTCCACTGAAATCATTGCAGTTTCACTAATATAAAGCAGAGAATCAGACCCATAAATTCTTTATTCATCACGCAGGAGCAGAAAACACTTGGGACTGACAAACTTTTAATTGTTGTCTTCCTTCCACTTCATCATGGTCTAATTTTCTTTAAAAGCATTTTAAAATTAGCAAAGAGAAAAAAAAATAGTAGTGTACTTATGAGAACTTATACTGACACCCTTTGTCAAATTTTATGCCTTAGAAATCGTAAAAATAAGGTTTGTAATGTAAAAGCTAAGCAACACGTAAGTGTAGCTACAAGAAGTGAGAGTCACGTTCATGTAGTCTGAATTCCCTATATGATTCTGAAATCATATATTTCATTAGAAAATGCAATTATAGCTGTTTTCTCTTTTTTTTTTTCCTTCAACTTGGCAACGTGCAGGAAGCTAATCTCACTGTCTGTGTCCTCCAAACTGAAGCTGCCTTCAAGAAAAGGAGAACTTCAATGAATTAGACTGCTTACATACTTTTAATGATGTGTTTGTTTTAATTTAGTTGTAAGTTTATGCTTCTGTAGGATCCATCTGAATCTTATCCCCCAGCTATATGTATAATTCAGGCTTCCTGTTTTAAGGTCATTCCTAATACAGAAATCGTCAAGGAGGTGGTTTTAAATTTCCATGAGCTTAGAATAAGTCCTATTTCAGAAGCTAGCTTCTGTTTACTTCCCATGTAGGATCTCTGGATAAAATTTTTGTTAATAACTTTATACAGCTCATAGCAATAGCCTGAGTCAAACAAAATATGCTCACTTTCTCTTTTCTCATAGATTTTCTTTGTTCATCTGAATAATATATTTATTTGAACTTAAATTAAGAAATTTGAACTTAAATTAGGAAATTTATAGTTCCTATAGCATGAGCGCATTAAAGCACAATATGTGAAACCACTAAAGAAACTTCGCCCTATCTTTTAGCTCAGCAAAATCCATCATTTACAAATAGAAGCAGTACTTGTTTGGGAACATTTTGACATACTATTGTTTAATTGTTTCTCTGCAGGATTTGAAACCACTCAGTCAGTTCCACAATTGACCTTCTCAGGACTTGAATCAGTCAGGTTCTAAATGTCTGTTGCTGTTGTCCTGTAACATGCTGGCTGCATTCACGTGGCCAATCACACTCCAAACCACCTGCATTCTTAACATGTAGAAGCATGCCGGGTTCTAGATATAAACTCAGTTTTAGAGCAGTGAAGATGGGAAATGGGACAGGCCAGGAAGTCTGGCATGCTCGGAATCACTTTTACCTCTACTTTTCACCTGGCATTGTAGACGTGGCCAGGGTGTTCAGCATGCTGTATGACCTGCACAGGTGGCAGTCTGAGGACTGTGTACATCACCTGGTCTAATATCAGTGGTCAATCTATGCTTACCTACTCAGTCATTATGATAATTTAAGGCCACTTGCTTTAGTGAACTTTTGTTTGCCTTCACTTGTCCCATCTACTCTAAAACCAGTATCAAGATTACAAAGAATTAGCTTGCTGTATGAGCAGTAGCTGTCTTGGATGGTGGGTATCTGGCTCAGTTTTCCTTGCAAAGGGCTGTGGAAACTTCTTGGAATCAGTCTGAGAAAAATAGAGAGCAGACAGGTGAGAAGAAGGGAGAAGGAAAAGCTCATTTGGGTAAGGACAGGAGGCATCAAGAAGGCTTTTTTAAAAGCTGATCCACTAAAGGAGCAGTTTGTCCTCTTAACTCCTTACCTTCTGTCTTTTCTTTCCATAATCCTAATTTATATGTTGTCTGAGACTGGGACTTTCTCTTTTCCTTATTTGTAAAGCACACATCAGGTGTGCCTGTTCTCCTTGCTGTAGCCTTTCAAGTACTGTTGGATTTCAAAGACCAAGCAGCAGAAAGAATAGTGGACAGTTACTGACACTGTTACAGGGCCACTGACAGATTTGCTTCTTGCCACTAGTTACTGGAATTGAATTTTAAAATCAAACATTATTTTCTGTAAGGAAGCATTTATTTTCAGAATCCTTGGCACATGGTGGCCTGAATACTGCAGTCATAATTCTGGCAAAACTCCCAGCAGACATCAAAGTTGCTTTTTCCTTGATACCAATCTGCAGGATTGTGCTTTTTAGTAGAAACATGTCATATGTATGTGGCCTGATTCCCAGAAGTACCAAATAGACCCATGGTATGGTGCCAGCAAAGGAAGTGGAGAGAATGAGACAGCTTGAAATGCAGTCATTAATGAAATTATTCATGTTGCTTTCATAATTACATTTATAACTGCATCATCATGGTGTGATGTGTTGATTAGTGTCCTGAGCAGTTCATATAATTAAACAGAGCACAGGGAATCAGCAGACGTACAGCAACAACGGGTACTGCTTCTGGCACATTTACGTTCACAGCTGTTTGATGGACTGGGAGGTGACCACAGTGTGAGAACTGATGAAGAGGCAGTGGCTTCCTTCCTTTGTATGCTGGTGTGATCTTGCATCTGCAAAGGGAATTTGCCACTGCGGTATAAATGTGGTGGGTGTCTGCACCTGGCATGTTCTGCTGAGCATTACCTGGGTGCCTGATCAGGGTGCCTGATCTTCTTGGTGAGAAAGCACCTATACATCTGCTTCTTTTTGCTGTAGATATCTGCAAAGTTTGCAATGAGTTACTGCCACATATTTGTATTCAGCAGCAGACTGCATGTGGAATGCACTGTAACTCTTGGTCTATATAAGTATTAAATGTGGGCAAATGCTCCACATCACTCAAAAGGGAAAACTTGTGCATTTTCTCTGGTCCATGCTTTAGCAGTCTGATCATAAGCAAATACCTTACCTTCTCTTTTGCCACATGCCAAATTACAGTTGGTTTGGGAAATGTTGGTAGCACTATATAACATATGTAAAGGATTTTGAATGTAGAGATTAAATATTTGCAGTTATTAGAGAGAATTGACAAATATTGTCTTTGGGCAACATACATTTTCAGTGAAGGTCTGTGGCAAAGACAACAGTCAGATAAGTCTCTGCTAGTGCACCCAAAAACCTGTTTCTGCTAGGGAAAAGGGGTGACATCATTTTAGGGTAAAGACTGGAAGAGGTGATCTTCTTTTGGAGATTGTTTTTTTTTTTTTTATAACACACTATCTCATGGGTATGGTCAACCTTAAGACCATTGACTGAGTAACCTGTCTATTAATGGCTAGTCCCAGATGATTCAGAGGCACAAGAACTCAGATCCAATAGCATTTAGTTTAGCAAACAGCAACAACAAAACAGACATGATCCAAAAGCTTAGTTTTACCTTTCTATTGCTTTTCATCTTGCCATATTATTTATAATCTTCTTTCAGATGTTTCCTAAAGTATATATCCATGTACAAAATGTTCTTGGGGGGCTGGAGGGAGTTCAAGCAATTGTGGCAAACTAATGAAGTCTCTAATCTGCACTGTTTTATGTGAGCACTTAAAAATGGTTCATAAGTGTAATAACTATCTTTTAATAATCCTTATAGGTTTTGATAAATATATATCTTTTACGGCACTTTGTATATACATGGTACTTGTCTCTTGGCCGCATACTGAACCATGTTAAAATAGCAAGTGGTGACACCTCCTGGATTTAGGTTCTACTCTTTACACTCATGGGTATTTGAACTCATACAGCTGTTTCAGTTTTCTGATGTTCATGGTAAATTTGAATTCCTCTTCTGGAATATTTCTTCACAATCACACTCGTGAAATGTCTGCTATGTAATATTTATATCACAAGCACAGATACTTGTGCTAGTCTGCCAGCTTTATTGCCACTGACTTGACCCTCTCATTTCTAGATGTCAGTGTAAAAGTACACTTATTATTACACTTTATTGCACCAAGAAAGACAAAGGTAATAAATTAATATTTTTGACTGAGTTGTCTCTACATTTATAGGAAGATGTAGTCTACAGTCTGTATACTTCACTTCAAAAATGCATCTGTATTAATCTATGATAATGGCACCGAGTAAAATTTATTCTATGATCTTGAGAAATTATGGTTTAATTAAATTGATCTACTGAGTGCTTGAAGGTAGCTTGTATGAAATTTATATATAGTACACTGTAAGATTCAGTTGTTATCATTAAAAGAATATTATTGCATAAGATAAATGTGATCCACTTATTTCTTTCGTTTGTTCTAGTATCATTATTCTTTCAAAAATGAAATCTGTTATTTTGAGGGAATCTTTCCTACTGTTTAGCAAATTAATGATCATTCATGACATTACCAGTTCTGCATGCAGTGGATAACTTTCGTATAGATTCCTATACTAATATTGTGCATCGCTGGAGACTGACAGTATAACTCATCCACTTAAATTTTTGCAGCCTGATTCACAGATAATCTTACTTAACAACATTCTAATTTCTAAGTGATGATTTTTAGTCTAAAGTATTTTTTCCCCATACGGGTCTTTGAAAACAAATACCAACAACACAATCCCTGCCATTTATAGGATATTATCTCCTTATGTAACCTTTTTTTCTCTTGACTACTTATGACATAGGCAGTTTTTCACATTTAGCTGAGATAGTTTCACAGAGGATGGTACACACCACATCAAAACCACTATGCTAATCTGAACTTGGTCACAAACCTAAATGAAGGTTCTTTTAGTTTGTCTGTTCTTTTAGGTGGGTTAGGTTTTTTCTTGTTGTTGTTGGTTTTGTTTGTTGGTTTGATTTGGTGTATTTTTTTTGGTGGGGGGTAGTGGTGAAATTGGATCAGAAGTTTCCTGCAAAGCTTTAAAATGAAGTTATGATGTAAAGAATTGCTAGGTAAGTTCACTACAGCTTTTAAAAAAAGGAAATGAAGTACTAAATAAAGCACATGGTGCCACAAACTGTTAGGAAATTAAATATTGTTGAACTTCTGTGAGAGACCTCCAGAGTGAATACAAGTCTTGTAGAGAATGCTCCCACTGGGTGAAAACCTGTAACTGTTCCTTCTAATTGGGAAAATGCCCAATATGTAGTGGCCCTGCTCATTGAAACAAATGGAAAGTTTATTTCGTAGAATCAGAGAAAGACTCCCTGGCCAATTCTCAGTGTTTCATCAGTCCTGTTTTTGCTGAGTTTGAAGACAGCAAGTCCCATGTAGGACCATGGTCCATCAAGGTGGGCTGCACCTGTCTCCTCAGTCATACTGGTATTGAAACTGTTGTAAAGTGTTCAGATGGAAATTTCAAGTAACTAGTTATTAGAAGCCATTAAAAAATCAGGAGGCTGAATCAATTAAATTGGGGTTTGACTTCCTTTTTTTTCAACTTGGAGTCACCAAAAAAAAAAGTGGGGATTTTACGGTGTGTCAGATTAACTATAAATACGTTTCTTCTTTTTAGTACTGTCTCGGGTTATCCAGTTTTCTTCTGATCATACTGGTTTTTTGCTTCTAACCTCTAGTCATCATGCTCTTCACTAACTTCTCTACCTGGTTTTAAAGTCTTTTTACTTCCTGTGTTAATTTGTGTAATTGTTCCTATGCCTCCTGGAGTTATTTTCTTCCTCTTGTCCTAAACCAGTTGCTTTTTTACTATGCAGTTGCCTTAAGTCTTAATTCTGCTTTGTTAGTCTTCCGGCTTCAATTTAGCTTTTTCCCCCCCACTTCACTATGTCATTGTTTTGCACTGGTGAAAGCTGGCATGTACTTCAGAGTTCATTGCTAGTAAATTCTTAGATATCTTTCTCTTCTTTGATTTAAGTCATAAAATCAGTTAGTTTCTAACTGTTTAAGTCTTGTTTTCCTGTGTGGCTATTGTTCATAAGTGGTTCTGAGTTTTCTTATGTCTCTCCTGCAAATCTGTCTGCAGTAATGATTTCCTATTCCTGATTCTAGGCTACTAGAGATAAACCTTGTACTTTATAGTAGCAAATAAGAAAGAAAAAAGGAAAAAAATAATACTAATATTCTTTCCTATTGTCAGAATTAAATGGAGCCCAATCTTAAGGTTTGTGCTGCTGCACGTACACACTTTTTACATGTTTTTTTTCATGCCTAGGAAGGTCTTCAACATGCAATTTCTGTACTTTTCCCAGTGTCTCATGTAGCCAAGAGCTATACTGCAAAGCTTTCTTTATGACTACTACTGCAAAATTTAAATTTTGATCCTATAACTGTAGCCATATTTTGTGGCTTAGCCATTAGTTTTTGCTTTCTATAGATGTGAATCCTAAATGCTATGTGCCTCCCTAACTGTGTGATGCAGGAGTATGATTTGCCATTATAGTTCCAGTCTTAAATCCATTCAGCTTCTGAGTCTTTGTGGGCAACTTCATGGAGGCAAAGACTGGGATTATGAGTCATAAAAATGCCATTTTATTTTCTGTATATATTGTGGTCAAGGAAGAGCCAAAGTAATGTTTATAAACATTACAGCCTGGGAAAAGCTGTATTGATTTTATCTAGCCTACCCATGCTTTTTCATTTTAATCTTAGTACTTTCTCTGCTAGACATGAATTTTTCCTCTTTTAGTGTTTTCAGTAGCTTAAATTTACTCACCTTTGGTCACATCAAAGACAATTGCCACAACTGTTCTCTTAGGTTCCTGGAGCTCCATGAAGATACTCACTGTCATACTTACGAAGGGAAAGAATAGAAAAATCAATTTTACTTTGATGGCAATTGGAAAAAATACATTTTTGTCCTGCATTCTACTTTCAGAATGTTTTATTCAGTCTGTTTTTCTAGAGGTAGTGCTGAGTTCTGAGTTTCGTGATTCTCTTTGGAATTTACTTCATGCTTGCAATATTATTAATTTCTTCCCATCAAGACGGTTGTTTTTTTAAATATTTTCTGAGAAAAGAACTAAAAGCAATGATGGGCAGGTGCTATGGCAGTAAACGTGTTGTGAGGCATGCATATATTTATTTAAATGGTTTAATTAGAAATTTCATTTGAACTTCTACCTGATTAAGCTGTACATTGGATCATGATGTTTCTGGATTTTCATGGCTTCAGGTTTTAAGATTGTTTAAGACTGAAGAGTGAAATGGAGTTAATCCACTCTGAACATTTAAGACCCACCTCTTGTTTTCCTTTCCTGGTGTGTTGACAGAACAAATATATTCAGGAAAAGTAAAGGAAGACAGTGCATATGTGGATAAAGCACATGAAGTTAGTCCATCAGTTTCTCCAGTGAAGGGCTGTGCCTTTATTAGCAGTGAGGATTAAGACTTCTGTAGTTGAGTTAAGAGAGTCTTCTTTTCCTTTTTTCCCCTGTAACCTACATAATTTACCTATGTGCAATGTGTGAATGAAAGAAAGAGGAAGGGAGAAGAAAGACTTTTTAAAATATCAGCTACCAGGAAAGGAAATGGAGCATAAGTCATCTATATGTTTTGGGAAAAGGAATTTTACTCTATTTACATTGTGTGTACATATTTACTTACATATATAAATAACATTAGGTGTTAGTAATAATCAGTGAGCACATATAAGATCATATTTTTATCATAGGGTCAGTCATGATTGAAATGATCCCTTCACTTTTTCTATGAACGTAAAAAGCCTGGAAAACAGAAAAGATTACGTATTTTGAGTAAACTGTTCTACATTTCAAGTTACTTTGTTTTCTGGCCACAACTGTTCTAAATTCTTTTTTGTTCTAGTTCTCAGGGGTGCATATGAGTCTAAGGAAAGCATAAGCATCTTCTAAGTTATTGATTTGAGTCTGAAACACAGGTTTTTGCACTAACATATGCATGAGTGTTTTTCAGTTACCTTTCTCATGCAAAGGGAGTGTTCTTCTAACGCACTTGGGTCCTCCTTTTAGCAACTCTTCACTTTCAAGTTCCAGCTTCAAGTACCACTGGGTCTTAGCAATGTGTGTGAGAGAAAAGGCCAGGGTGTTATGGTTTTAGATGAACATCCTGTATAAAATCACTACATTACCCCAGCATTCATACATGTTCTGATCCACCAGCAGTTTGGGAACATTAAATCATCAGGTTGAAGCTCAGGTCTCTAATTAGTAGACTCTTTTGCATGAGATATTAAATATAGGCTCTCAAGCATTTTTGAATATTACAAGATTCCAGCCCACCAGCGTTGTGTGACATTACCATGGAATATAAAACAAAAGCTGGAGCTAACTAGCATGGCTCCTCAATCTATTGTTGATGTTGTTTTGATGTTTATACAGAACACCATGTCTCTGGATAATGATGATGATGGAGAGATGATAGTTTGATTATCCTGCTGCTGTGCTTTTGTTCGGAACTGATGAATCCTTCACACTTTTTACTATCTCAGGCCAGTGTTGCTGGGGAGGATGAGAAAAAAATCATAAAGATGACATGTTTGCTGTCCTGTTCCCTGATGGGGCTCCAATGTATTACCTGGATCTAATTATCTCATCTCCAGTTGACAGAGAGGCTTCCATGGCATGCTTTCCATCACTGGGAGCCTCCGCCAAGCTTCCAGTGGGCTGTCTAATAGCTTGATATATTTTTGGACCTCCTGCTCATTGGATGAACAAGCTGAAGTAAATCATGTGTTGACCTCAAAGCATTTATAAACTGTAGAACGTTATATTCTCATCAGAGCCATAGGGGCAGTAAACTATAGTTTCTCTGCTGTGAAACATGGTTTTGGTTATGCACTGTGTTACTAGGGTTGTACTTAAACGATAATATATCATTTGTGGCACATGTCGCCTTCTTTATTGAAAGGCAAAACAAAGAGTTGAGGACAAAAATCATTACTACTTTAGCAATTTTTCACAAAATGCTTTTGTTTTGTACTTGACACACAGATGGGACATTGTACTGCAGTGCAAATGATGTATAGCACATGACAAATTTCATTTCCTTTATAAAACAAGAATCAGAATAGAGGATGAATTTGGGGAAATGGTGTTAACTTTTTTTTTTGGTAGCATTAAAAAAAAATAAATAGGGGAATAAATAAAAAATAGTAATAATAAAAAAAAAAGAGATCGATTCCAAGAGAAAAATTCCTCTCGGAAACTGTTTGAGCCCTTTAATTGTCTTGGCAGATATTGATTAAAGCACTTAAATGAAAATATTGAAAACAATAAACTCACTTGTGTTAGAGCTTTTGAATCACTCTGATAGTGATAATCCGTGACTGAGGAAGAAATTAGCACAAGGTGTTACATGTTAAACCAAAGCTGGACTAAGCAAACAATAGAAGATCAATTCTTAAGGAAGCAAATGGTATTCTTAGCACTGCTTTCAATCACTGACTCTTTGGTCCTTCAACCATTGAAAAGAAACATAAATACTAGTTTTCAGTCCTCTTGGTTCAGTTTAAGTCTATATTACTGTAGTGTATCACTGTGTGATACGTCACATTGTGAAAGATGTCTGGTTCTGGAGGAACTTTTGGATTTGGTTTTGTTCATGTGGCATAGCTTTACTTTTTCCTTTTATAGTGGATTTCAAGGGAACAGGACTGAAATCTTTATATTTCCAACCACCAAATTTTACTTAACATTTCCTTGTTATTAATCTGTAACAAGAAAACAAGAATTCAATAGCTGTGTCAAGGGAGAGTATCCCAACCCATGCTCAAGCACAAGAATCACATACTGTGAAGTGTTGTACAGATGAGAAACAGAGCATAAGTGAATGAGAAAATTTCCAGTTTTCCCAAAATTTTGTGTGAAGGTGTTTCATCTCAGTCTTATTTCTGGTGCAGCAGAAAATCAGTCCCATGGTCCTACAACACATCACAATTGGTTTTGTTTCAGCAGGTGCTGAGTCTTGCCATTTGCACAATAGCAAAAGCTAAGGAACATTTAGCTATTTGTCTTTGTGACTGCAGAAATCCCCAGTCTGGACTGCTGCATCTAGATTGCAAACAATTAAAAATTTGAGGTTTTTCACACCTACCAGTCTGGGAATGGTGGGTTAGAAAGATAAGGTCTGTCTGAAAAGTATGAGTCTGAACGTGAGCTGGGCTTTAAAGTCCTCTTTCCTTTCTGCTACCAAAATTTTTTAATATTACAAATTTCTATGAAGCAGGTGAGGAAAAGATATCCACTCTAGACAAGAGGAAAATAATTAGGATGTTGTTCTATGAGCAATGAACTTGTGAAAGCTGTGATTATGTCCTTTGTGGACTCTCCAGTAGCTAACAGTGCAGTTGCTAATAATGCCGTCTTTACCTTAGTCAAGGCACTTATTAGATCTCTTTCCATAACCATTTATTTGAATTCATTACATGTGGTTCTCTAATGCATACAAACCTCTATTCTTTCTGGCAGATTTTGTTGAAATTAGATTGCAGTATTCAAAGTCTTAAGAGTCAGACACAAACACAAAGGAGGAATTATATATGCGTGATTTCCCCAGACTAAAAGAATGTACTGTGTTTGTACAACTAGAACCAGAGGCTGCAGAGAGGTTTGTTTTTAATAACTAAGGAGCAATTTGAGAAGAAATATTAATTGCATAAACTTTAGTTTCCATCAGTGTTTTGCTTTATCTTTTCTCCAGTGTTGCTGTGTTATAAACTGTGAGCACAAAGCTGAAATAAAATGATGGTGCCTGCCTCCTTTCTCTGCAAATTCCCATTGTAAATCCAGTAAGATGCCATTTATTTTGGCTACAAGCTTAGGTATGAACTGTAATGATTTGCACTATTTTGATTGTTTTGTGGTCAAGGGTATTTCCTTCTTTTACTTCCTCCTGTATGTCTTTACTTAATGTCATACAGAGCTTCAGTCTTATCCTCAGCTGGTCTGAGTTGACACAGCTTTGCCTACATTAACAGTGCCTCAGTTATTTACATAAACTAAGGATATATATATATGGGATTAGCATGAGTCTAAGAAATGACAGACTAGTAGGGAAATATCCAGGCCGGAGGACTTGTCTTGAAGTCAATAATTAGCCCTGATAATAATTGGGGTTTTTTGCAGCAAATACTCCTTGTGAGTATTTTGAGTAAAGCTGCTGAATTTATTTTTATCAAGGTCTACTGAGGTATTTTACCCCAGTCTCCTTGTTGGTCAGCATGTGGTCTGCAAGTTCTCCCAGGGCAGCAAGGTACATCCTATCCCTACAGCCTGACCTTGTACTATGTTTGGTCCCTCAAAGTATAGAGGGAGACGAGATATACTAAAGAGGAATGCAGGGGTCATTACATGTCTGGAACTTAGGCATAGTCTGGGCAGACTGTATTCACAACCCAGGTCTTGCCTGGATCTAGTATTTTAATTGCCCTTGTCTAGGATTTAGAAATTTAGAAATTTAGAAATCGTTCCTTACATGCTAGGCAATAATAGCTTCAATATGGAAGATTTATTCCTCTGGATTGTAGGAAACCTGATTTTGTCTAGCTGAACAGTGCATAATCTTTTCTTTGTCAAAACCAGCTTCCCAGGTGTCTTATGTGTCTATCTGTAGCACCTTCCTCTCTTGCAAGATGGAAGATGTCTGACAAAAAGAAATCACAGTTGGATAAAACCCTGTCCCTCTGCTGTTGTAGGCAGAAGTTCTGAAAATGTTATGCCACTGAGACATCTAAAAAATCTAAAGACACTCCTGTTTCTATCTATCTTCTGCTAGCTTTCTGTGAGTAGTGCCTTTTTTCCCCCTATGCAAACATCTAAGCTAAATGAGATCGGTCTTTTCATGTACTAGGCTGCAGGATTTGTTCCCCAAACTGCTATTATCTCATGTTAATGTGCTGTGTGGTTATGTTTTTTTGGTGGTGCTCATTCTTCCTGCCAGGGAACTTCAGAAAACAGAAACCTCAGATAAAGAAAAATTAGATTTCCTTTAATTCTAGAGTTGACAGCAGTTGGAGTGGCTGTAATCACATACATTGGCTGCTAAAATGCCTATTGGGGGGTTCAGTTAGAAACAGAATTCTGACAATGGTGTGGAGAAGATGAGATCCCAAGGAGCCCAAAAGATAATAAGGAAGCGAGTAGTAATTATATTTTGGACCTGGAGAAAGAGAAGATGTCGGCGAACAAATATGTTTCATAGAAGCTATATCTGCTTTTGGTGGGAAGATGGAACAAGTTGAGACCAAGCCCTTTGATAACCATGAACAGCCAGCTGTGGCCAAAACCATGTGAATTACAACTTGCCATGGCTTGTTGTATGTTGATGCTTGGATAATAATTTAAAGAGAACCAGTCTTCATTTGTTCTCCTTTTGATATACAGCTGTAAGTCTAAGGCAGGCTTGACTGCATAGGACCTGCTAATACCCAGCAATGCTCTAGGAATGACTACAAAACAGTGAACCACAAGCTGTCCCAATTTCAAAATGAGCACTATGCCATGAGTGAGGTATAACTTTCTTTTCAATGACAAGAAAATGCATAAGGAAATTTCATTCTCTCAGCATCTGTTCCATGCCTTACCTCTCTTCCTCATCGATCAGTCACAATGCATGTTTTTTTGTGTGACAGTGGAGCAATCTGAAAGCAGGCAACTTGCAAGTGTGGTTAATGCATCAATTCTCCTGGAAGTCTTTCAGAGTTGCGTCACTCATCTGTACTGATTCTTGTGTAGTACTTAGAGTCATTGGGTGAAGGACATGTCATAAAACGCTACAGAAAGATTTTAGAGAGATGGTAAGATTCTACATGTGCTGGCTACCTTCGGTCCACTTGATCAGATGTCGAGTGAGTTGTCTGTAGCAGTGAATCCTTAGCATGGTGCTGTCACTGTTTTCACAGAAGCTAAGGTGTGAATAATACAGACATTTCTGACTTTACATGCAGTCTCTTTCCAATGTCTGTCTGCCTACTGTGCAGTAGTATAGCTGGAGTCCCACTAGGGAAGGTCCTTGAGGAAGATCAGAGGCACCTAGAGTTACTGTGCTGGTGGTATTTGAAGGCTGGAATGCTGTAGGAATAGGAATAGGAAAGAGAATCCTGAGGGGCAGTGAAAAGATAACTGATTTGATTCTTTGAGGCTGTCTCCTTTCTGAACAAGGGATGTCCATGTCAGGCACTGGGCTGGTTTTCCCTAAGACCATATATTTTGTGTGCGTGCTGCCAAAAAGTTGGATTTTACCTTAAAGAGAAAGAATCACCACAATGGCAAATTACAAATGTCCTCACATAAGAATGAAAGGGAGGCCTATAAGCCTTATTCTAAGCACCTTTCACCCGTCTACTCCACAACATGTCTGAAAGTTCAATCTTTATGTGACCTTCTACTGTCTGGTCTGTTCAGTCTTCCAGCCCTTGTAGGCATTTTGTATAATGAATGACCCCTTCTACCTTCTTCTGAATTGTTTTCTTTACCCCAATACTTGTTTCACATGATTTTCCTGTTCGTCCTTGAGGTTTTCCTCTGACTATAAGCTTGTGGGTTGAGGGAGTGAGAAGGGTGAGAGTGAGATGAAAACTTAGATTCTTGTCTTTTCCTTTTCTTTTTTTTTTTTAAAGGGAAATAAAAAAGTTACTTTCCGCTAATAAGGCCTACCAGGCAATGAGTTCTTAAACCAGCTGCTTAGTATGGTAGCCTGGTACTAATTTATAGCCAATAGTTATTTATTGTATGCTCATTGTGAAAGTATTTTGCATATCATTTCATTGAAAAGCTTCCATCACCCCATGTCAGCTGTCTGCTACATCTTGATCTGGTGTGCAGTGATGAAAATCAGGTATGAGTTACTATTATTGTGCAATGAAAAGATGGAAATTCCTTGAAAGTCAGGTGAACTGCAGTTTGGATTTTACAGGGTTCTGGATTTTAAAGGATTCTGAATGTCTTTTTATTCTGCTCTTAACTAGAGATGCAAATAATATGTAAAGCTGGGGCTGTGCTTCCTTGTTTTTCAGCAGAAGCAATGGGTACACTTAGAAATTCAGTAATTTAACCTCTGGATTATTCATCTATGTTTGCTCATCGCTTTATGAATGTTGTTAAAAATTCCGTGCTAAGAAAAAAGTCCTTTGTCACTACCTGCTGTACACAGCACAGATTATATGACAAGGTGGGATAAGGTTTCACTACAGAAAGGTTGTGAAAGAGCCACTCCTTTTCATGTGGGAAAATCAGATCATGGTCATCTTAAATTCAGCAGCAGATTCACTAATTTAAGTTGTTTCAGAACTGGACCTAAAGTGACCTGTTCTAGTTCTTTCGAAGTTTGTAACAATGAACAGTCTGCCCAACTTGTGCTATTATGGGAGCTTATAAAGCATAATGAAAAATGTCCTTTTGTTTTCCACCTGCACCCCAGGTAAAATTTATTTTTATTTTAAGCCAAAATAAACAGACATGTTTCACAATGTCATAAAAATAATCATGCATTAACATTTTTTTCATTACTACTAAGTTTGATCTCACATGCAAGTTTTTCCCCTGCTCCTTGATTTCCATTTTCAATGTCTCTTTAGGCTACCATCATTTGGGGCAATTTATGTCTTTTGTAAATATAAAAAGCATAATGTTATCTACCGGCACACCATATGTACAACTGTATCTACAAATGCCTGCTGTGGTGATGACTCAGGTTGTAATGAGAGTTTATATACATTTAGTTAAAAATAGCCAGCTGCTATATATATGTATAGCTTATGGAGCTAGAATTGATGAATCCTGGAGGAAAGGAAGGTGATAAGATTCAGAGAAGAAGGGAGCAGTAGCAGGGAGAGTGTCAGCATGTGCCAGGGAGTAAAGCAGTCGCTCTAGTCCAGCCTCATGAATGCACGGGAGTGAACAGCCATGTGTGCCTGCACCTTATACTTCAGCCCTCTGGGTAGACAGCAGGAGTATTCTGGTCAGTCTTAACTGCCTAGTCACAGTCCATCAAGTTAGCTGTAAAAACTTCTGATTCAATTAAATATAACCTCATTGTATTTTCACACAGCAGTTAATAGAATAAAACTCATTAGGAATATAGCATTTAGACCAGAGAGAGTGGTATTTTTTTAAATGTCACACTGAAAAGTGAATTTCCTTTTATCAGCATCTGCTCTGTGTTAGACTGCCTATAAAATCTGGTGTACTGTTGACAATAGGAGAAAATGAAAACAAACAAACAGGAAAACTACAAAACTCACAGTATTAACATCAAAGTGCATTGATCTTTCCCTTTCCTCGGCATTCGAAAAGAGATTCTATTTTTTTACCCTAAACACTTGTTTTTCCCATCACTTTTGAATGTGAACAACAGGGTGGAGAGATAATAGAAAGAAAGTAGGGCATTTCATGTAAATTTTCTGTGAAAAATGAAACAAGGCCCCCAAAAAAGAGAGCCTAATAGACCAGTCTGAATAAATTAAAGATTATTTTTTTTAAACAGATAAGCTCTGTCATTTTGGAACGCTATACAGAAAAGCTTACCTGGACTAAAGTAGTGACATCTCTATGTAGTTTCTCCTTGTACAAATATTAGTGTTTCTGTAGAAACTTAAAGATAAGCACTTAATGTGAAGAAACGTATGAGAAAATTATGAGAGTACACAGTGAAAATGAGGAAATAATAGGTAGTACGTGAAGTATTTTCTTATCTAAATATGTAACTATAGTTTATTATTTGGTAAATATTAAATGTTGAGGTGAAACTTGTGTAGATGACTGAGAGCAACAATGGCCTAAATGCAAATGACCATGAATCTATTGTATTTAGGCAGTAAACTGCTAAATACCTGGGGTGAATGAAGGGAGGGGACTTCCTTAATCATTAAACTTGTCCTTGAATATGGAGGATAATCACATCATCTCTAATCTCATTCATAAACACATCGTGGTCCAAAGTTAAAATCATTGTAGTTTTGTTCTCATCTATTCCTATTAGGAAATATTTCACTGCTCTGATGGTTAGAAATACGCTTGTAATTTCCAAAGTAATTGTGGCTGGTTTATACCTATTTGTTTTGTGTCAGGGCTGTCCTTCAATGTGAATAGCTTTCTTCCTCCCTGCTGCTTACCCTCTGATACATTTTTAGACAGCAATCACGGCACCTCTTAGCCTTTGTTCTGCTCTGTTAAACATGCAGTGCACTGTTGGTCTCCTATAATAAAATAGGTGTTCCTTGCCGTCAATTGTTTCTGTTCAGTACCTACTCTTTAAACTAATCGATCTGAAACATGTTTGGCCACAATGGTGCTTCGTGGTCCATATGAGTTTCCCTGCACAAATGCTTAAACAGAGGCTGTGGATTGTTCCTACTTCAGGAAATACTGAACCTGATGCAGTCTAGCATAATACCTGCTTCTTTCAAAGATCCAGTGCTGACTAGTAGTCATCCCAATTGCTGCAACTGTTTCTTTTCCTTCATCCCCTCCCCTGATGATTTCATAGTTTTCTACAGGAAGAGTCACTGTCAGTATTTCCTAAAGGAGAGCAAACCAATATTTTCTGATGTGAGTTCAGCATCTAAGCAGGAGGCCAAGTCTGGTGCTCAGGTTCCTATCTTAGGAAGGGATGACTTGTCCTCTGGAGATGCCCATCGCATTGCTTTCTATGTTGGCTGGGGTGCTAAACTTTCAGATGTCTATCTGTAAGGCGGAGTGACTGCTGTGAAGGTGGCCATTTGAGCTAGTATTTAATACTGGTCATCAGTATCAGACAGTCTTCTTTTGTGTGATCACCTCTTCTGTGACAACCATTACCTCTGGATGGTGTTATCAGCAGATGCATTACTATTTTCCTAATTACTGATCACTGCAGTTATTCCAGCTGCTGAAGGTTCTGCATGAAATACAGGTCCTATATAATAAGGTGTAAAATTTCAACCCTAAGCTAAAGCCTATGGAGTTGAGAAAAAGCTTGCACTGGTATAAGAAGCCTGTTTTGTTTTTTCAGCCAGCACTGCAAAATAGTAGACTTTACAATAAAGAGCTTTCTGTTGTTAGTTTTTTATTTTGATGAAGTGTCTGGTTAGGGTTATAACAAGAAATTCCAACAAAAATTGCGTGTGTACCAGAGGTGAAAAACCTTTTTGAGAACAAGAATTAAGAACTAACACATCTATCTGGTTTTTATTCTTTCTATTTTAAGCCCAAATGGACTACAGAAGAGGCCACAGGAGTTGGCAAACAAATCTATATATATTTAGGACATTTGTTTGAAATGTTTATGCCAAGTTTCTGTAAAGTAAATTGGTATTAGGATGTCGTTTATTGATATTAGGATGTTCAAGTTGTGTAATGTGAAGTAAGAGACAAGAACAAAACCTTTCAAGCAGGCTGTAAGAGAAAAGAACCCTTTAATTTCCCATCATTTTATTCTATTTTATTTATTGCAAACTTTTAAAATGCTGTTATGGAGTGAGAAGTCATTGCTAGCTTGTACAAATTTACAGGAGATACAAATTCAGTAGCGGAGGATGTTTATGAGTTTCACATGACTACTTGTGTCAGTGTGTGCCAGAGGATTGTCTGTACTAGTACCGTGCTACTGCCCACTACGTCTGCTATCCAGGTGATAACAACACTTCGATCAACACTTCGATTTTAGCTTATTTATCATAAGAAACATAAAAAGGTGCTTGAGAGCTCTTGAGAGCAGTCTCAGAAGTGATTGCAAGTGCCATATGAATGCTCACTTGCATAGTTCGCCATCCTTGTGTGTATGACGGGTATGAATGCTCCCAGGCCTGCACGTACCACTAATCCTGGTACACCTGGTGGCACGCGAGAACTTGTCCCCCCATCATATCTCAAGCTTTACCTGCATGTTTTCTATGCAAACAGCAAATGTGACCTGAAAAAAGGTGTTGGTTTGAGTGGAGTTTGGGCCAGATGCCCTCCACAAAGCCCCTTACAGATTGAATTATATAATTCTATATATCTGTTTGTTGTTGGATTTTTTTATCTTCCTCTGAAGCACCTCAACTTTGTTCACTAAGGCAGAATATTGGACTAAATAGGTTTGAAATATCATCTATCCTGGCAAGTCCCGTATTTCCTGGCAAGTCCTATGTTTCCATGTGCAAACAGGATTTATTAGGAACTCAATACATATCAAATGTAGGTCTTCAGGGATCTCTTATTTACTTTGGGCAGGTAAATATTGAATTGTCTTGAAAGGTATTTGACTCCATTTTGGAACATAAAGCAGAGAAGGTTAATAGAACAAAGAGAAGAAACCAACACTGGTGGTAAATGGTAACACACGTTACTGTATCTCCCCTTCTGTCTTGCAAGTGGTTCATGCTTTGCATGGTTATACAAAGCAAACTTCATAGTATCACAAGACTCAAAAGGTGAATAGGAGCTGAGAGGGTACTTCTGTAATCTTGTCAGACTGGTTTGTGAGTTCCTTTCCCCTGCCAGTTATTTCAGTTATTTTTCTTTTCTTTTAGGAAAAAGTCTGATAGTTTGCCTCCTTGGTTTTTTTTAACCCCAATTATACATGAGATGAAATTCTGACTGTTGCAACCTTTCATTGGCAATGTAAAATGTCATTGGGATGGTGATGCACTCTTCAGTGTTTCCCACAAACTACACAAATATAAGGAACAGGGAAGAATGGGACTGTAAGGATTGTCAAGGATTGCAGCTGCCCCTCACCACAGCCAGAGCCAGTGGAACCAAGGTTTCATCCTGGTGCTGCAGTGAGTTTTCTTTTTTACCCACTGGAAATACACTAACGACATGCCTTTATGGGAACATCAGTGATTGTATATGTGAATGATTGGCTGATGAAGCATCTATAAGATAGCTGTTCTCAAAATGAGATGATTTCTTGATGATTGCTTTTCTTAAAACTTTATTCATGAGTTCTGGGGCTTTTTGAGGGGAAAAAAAAGGTTGAAACTTCACACTCCCTCACACAAGTTTTAATAAGTATTCCAGTATCCTATGTGATATAAATATCTTTCTGAGAATACCTACCACTGCTGTTAATATCATTAAAGGAATAGAACAATCTCTCATAAACTTTTTTCAATTAGTACTTCCATTTTATTTCAATTATAATGCATTCTGCAATTCCTGAAAATTTCAAGTTTTATTGTACCTAGCTAAAGAGAAAATGGAAATTTTTTGATACAGAGAAATGTTCTTTCTACAAGCCTGTAAATCAGTGGAAACTGGTATAGAAACAATTCCAACTCAGTTTTCTTTCAGACCTTGAGATCTGCAAGCAAGTTCATACAATTGTTACTACCCCATTCAATAAGTAAGATTATTCAAGGTAGAAACTAATGACACTATTGCTGAAAAGATAAACAATGCTCTGTATGAAACTGTACAAATCAATTGACCTGTGGTCTTTAGTTTTTACTGAGACTTTTTTTTTTTTTAAAATGAACACTACTCATTTAAAAAATGTTTACAGGGAGGAAGTACTTGGTTTTACTGATTAAAATGTGTGTGCTTTCTTTTTAGCCTCCCTGCCAGTGCCATTCTTTGCACTCTCATCACAACACAAAGAAACACGGTTATTTACCCTGGGAAACAGGTGACTGAACTTATAAAAATCACTACAGGACAAGATGTATTGAGGCCTGGCACAGAATGACAAATTCTGGCAGGGTTTGCCAAGAAGAGACATATTGATTTTTAAATGATTAATAAGGAGAATATAATTGTATTTCATTAAGATGGATGGGATTTCATTTAGTCTGTCTTCTCCTTTTCCACTTCAGATGCGAAAGGAAATCAAGTCATCATCAATGGCACCTTGTGTTAGCCTGCCATGGAAACAAGGTCATTGATTGAGTAAAAGAAGTTTCTGAGAGGCTAGCCTAGTCTTTAATGGAGTTATTAGTATAGATAACGTGGCAAAAATAACAGCACTCAGTTTCTCTCATTATTTTGACCACAATGACTAGGAAGATGCTGATAACATCTTTGCTCTGGATTTTGATGCTTTTCAAGTTTCATATTATCTCAGATAAATAGAGTTGGGCATACAAATGCACAGGATTTCACATTTGTTCTTATAAAGTCATTTGAAGTCATTCCATTGTCTAAGCCTGAGAGATCAATAGGCTGAAAAAGGGAGGAGATCAAAACCCTGTAATCTGTATGGCTTCTTGTAATTCTTATCAAGAAAATCAGTGTATTCTTAACCATAAGTATATAATTAACTTTTCTGTGGATTTCTATGTATTTTAGGATTGTGGTTAAATCAAACCTGTACTTCCACTGGCACCTGAAACTGAGGGGTTTGTGAAGCAATAAGCAACAGCTTAACAAATAGAAGATGAGAGACTTTTTTCCCTCTCTTGTTTTCTAGCAGATGTGCCCAGCATGCTGACTCACATTGCTTCTGACTGGCTGCTGGTTTTACTTTTCCAGAAGTTTTTATTCTAGTGGTAGGGATTATTCAACTGCTTTCATGAAAGTGGCTAAACTGAGTATGGCATGTTAAGTAAGGTGAATTTCATTGTGATGCCAGATTCTGTGTCCCAGCATATCGGTAGTTTTTGTGTCATCAATTACATTGTTCCTGCAGCTGGGCAGTTTTCAGTCAGAGCCTTCAGATAAAATATTCAAAAGGTTTTAGCAACCTTTGGGTGAGCCTAAATGAGAGATTTTTGGATATTAATTAATGAAAGGTGAAAGAATATAGCAGTTAAGGAATTAATAGGGAATGCGAAGAAGAACACCTAAAGATAATAATCACATTCATAAAAGGAATGTATGTTCTTACTAAGTTACAGATCTATTACAGCGCGACATGAAATCTTCATATTATTCTGGATCGCTCTACTCTTGCAGTTAGAGCAATCTGGGTTTTTCAGTTCAACCAACATGAAGATGGATGGAGACAGAGGGGTACAGACATGGACGATTAATTAAAAACTGATAAAACAAAAAAACAAGTTGTGGATTGAAAGGGTGGAGAACAGATTTTCAGGTATCATAGATGAGTTAATTATATTACCTCAGAGTGACTGCTCATGCATTCAGGCACTATAAATTGTACTTTAAAACTGCAGTTGAACACATGCAGTATGTTATCAAGCCCATTTTTCAGAGAAGAAAACTGAGACAATGAGGTGGAGAGGATTATATTGTGAGGCAGGTTGTGAAGGATTCATGAGTTTGTTCCTTGAGCTAGACATTCATTTGCTGTAAGACTTTGAACAAATCACTTAGGAGTCATGCTAGAATGGAGATGTTGGTATCTAGTTACATGCTTCCTTTGAGAAACAAAGTTTTCTGTACAGTTTCCCATAAGAGTCAGTTACCCCTGCAATGGGGAGGCACAAAAATATGCATATATACCTAGCTGGTAATGGAGTTTGAGCGGAACTTCTGTTTTGCATATGCTAGGCTTCTTGCTTCCATGGAGGCTGAGGAGAACAATTCACAGGATATGCAAATACAGGGGAAAGGTAGGAATCTGGGATGTAAAATGCAGACCGCAAGTGTTTTCTATATCTGTGTTGATACTGGTTTTGAAATAAAGTGAGAAACCTGTATTAATGAAGCTCTCAGCCTCTGCTGGGAGAGATTTCATAGTGATGTCATTCTCCCAGCTGAAATATTTACTCTCCCTGAAACCACAATTTCAAAGGTAGGCAAAGTTACCTTGTCCCTGTGTTACCTTGTGATGGTTCCTCTAGATTGCTTGGTGGAGCTGACAGCCCAGGCCCATACAACAGAAATTGTCTTCAATGAGTGCAGCTGTAAGATGACTTCTATTGCATTTTGTAGCACGAAAAGCTTCAGCCTCACACTCCTGCACTGCTAAGTTCATCTGCTTGTGTTAAGTACCCAGGAGATGACTTTGTTGATATAGAATGTGCTATGATTCTCTGATGAGGGCATTTGCTAACTAATGTTCTGCTGGATAAGAGGAAACATATACAATTTTTAAAGTTAGTACAGAATATCATAATTCACCGAGAAGTGACTTATCATGACAGGTTTCTAATGAAACATCAGAAAAGGAACGAATTATGCGAACTAGAGAAAGGAATGACAGTGTAGTTTTGATCCTGGAGTTGGACTGCGGACTGCAGCAGACAAGAAATTTTCTAATAAAAGTATCCTCCAAAAGAAAAACGTAGGTTAACAAAACCTTCAGATTTGAGGGTTTGCAAGTGTCTCATTTTAAGCAGAAATTCTTCTAACAAAGAGGCGTATTCACTCTAAGATAATGCAAAAACTGCCTATTAAGTGCAATCTAGGATACAATGAGGTTTGTATCTGTTTACTGAATCAACCAGGAAAAGTCCTGGAATTTGTGACTCCTGTCTTCCAGGTTAGTAGCTATTATGATCCAGTGAAGATAATTTCTCACGTGTCTTGCATGAATTTTTGGTAGACTTGAAAACTTGAAATGTTTCATTCAAAAAAAGGATGAAATAATTTTGAAGACCCAAAACCTTCAGTGGTATGGGAAAACATGTAAGACCTGGCTTTGCTAAGGGTGCAGTCTCTGGTTTTGCTTCAGATTTTGTTGTGATATTCAGCATATCATCTGTGACTGTATTAATTCTTTCCCTAAGAAAGATCTGGTACTATTTTACTACTCATCTGATCAGTACAGAACCTATTCATATAAAACTTGTTGACTGTATGTTGAATCCAGAGCAGTGTTAAATTGTCCCGTTCTGCTTTGCACTGGTGTGGCCTCACCTCGAGTCCTGTGTGCAGTTTGAGTCACCACAATATAAGAAATGTTAAACTATCAGAGGGTGTCCAAAGAAGGGCAATAAAGATGGTGAAAGACCTTGAGGGGAAGTCGTATGAAGAGCGGCTGAAGGCACTTGGTTTGTTCAGCCTGGAGAAGAAGAGACTGAGGGGAGACCTCATTGCAGTTAGAACTTCCTCATGAGGGGAAGAGGAAGGGCAGGCACTGATCTCTTCTCTATGGTGACCAGGGACAGGACCCGAGGGAATGGCCTGAAGTTGTGTCGGGGGGGGTTAGGTTCTATATTTGAGAAAGTTTCCGCACCCAGAGGGTGGTTGAGCACTGGAACAGGGTCCCCAGGGAAGCAATCACAGCACCAAGCCTGACTGAAGTCAAGGTTTGGATGATACTTTCAGGCACATGGTGTGACTTTTGGGGGATGTCCTGTAGCAGGGCTAAGGGTTGGACTTGATGACCCTTGTGGGTCCCTTCCAAATCAGGATATTCTGTGATTCTGTAATCGTCATCTAATTTTTTTTGTTGTTTGATTAAATCCTTTATTCTAGCTTTTCTTCCTTTTCCTTTCTTTCCTTATGAAGTCTATGAATATGTATTCAGATCTTCGCTGTTTTGTTTTGAGATGCCTTGGCAATGTCTGAGATGATTTCTCATGAGTTCTAACATCAAAACTGAAGGGATGAAGAAATTAGCTATTTAACAAAGTCTTCATTTGTTCTGTAAAGTTAATTAGTCACTCTTGACCGTCAGATTAGATTAAAATTAAATATGGGTCAATTAACACTTGTTACTTTTGTTAGCTTCATTTCTGACCAGTCACGCTGAAATGATCACTGGAAGTCACAAGTTTATTTAAGTGGAAATTAAGATGCAGAATTAGCTTTTTCATTTTTATTAAAATCACAACTTTTTTTTCTTTTTTTTTTTTTCCCCAGAGTTTAAATCTGTTAATCTTTTTTTTTACTTTGGTTGGGTAACATGTCTAAATAGAAGACAGAAATTTAGTAAGTGTCACAGAAGGACTGTTTTATCCTATAGTATGTATTAATAGATTGTTTCCCAAGACTTTCTTGACCTTAATAGTTAATACACTGCCTTGAGCAAACTTTATTGTTTGCACAAATCACATACATTAGCACTTAGAATTCTACTACAGCAATTTTTGAGTTTTGGAACTAAATCTTGAACTTGGTCCTTAACCCTGACTCAACCTTGTGCTGTACCTTAACAAAAAAAGATCACATCCTTGGTTTTTGCTTGTAGCCAACAAGTAAGATCTCTACCTTCTTTCTGGGTGACCACCAGATGCCTTCTATTTATCACCTCATTCTCTGTACAGTGCCTTTATGGCAAGCAAACCTCTCAGGTCTGGAGTTTTTCTTCTTTCTGTTTCTGCCAAGCTAAAAGTCAAGATAAGGTCTTGTTTCACTATATTGGGAAAACACAGTACAACATCTAACACTGGCCAATTTGATTATCACTTTCTCTGTTTTTACCTTCAGAGATTGTGGGATGCTACCATTATTGCCCTGGTTATTATGGAGCCTGCTAATTAAAGCATGCTTTCAACTTGTTAATGTAATTTAAAGATAAACAAACATAACACAAACCAAACAAACCTGTTGTTTCAGGTTATAAATTATTTTCAGTGGTTATATTACATTTTTTCTTTGAATTTTGCTCCTTTTTCCCCACCATTTTTTCCATTCCTCCTTTTCAGTCCATAATTTATTTTTATTGGTTACAGTAAGACTGCAGGCTTTTCTACAGCTGAGCACAGCTGCTAATGTTTTGCTATTGATTCCACATGTTAGCTCAAAAGTGTATAATAATCTGTTTTAATCGTTGCCTTTGGCTTTTCCTCTTCCCACTCTGAGATGTGCCCTCTGCCTCTGGCCTGGCATGGCCATAACCAGAAACTGATCCTAATTACATCAGACCACTCTCTGCCAAAATGCCCAAATATCCGTAACATGTTTGAATAACAACTATTGGGAGACATAACTCCATCCAGCTCCCTGGAAAATGCTTCAAATTATCAACTGTAAAAGTGCTGACAGAAAGAAAATCTTGTGGGCATGGTAGGAGGCTAAGCTACCTCTGGCCTGAAAGGGAATACCTCAGCACTACAAATGTAATGCTATTTAAGTTCCCTTCTCCCCCACCCCCCACCCCACCCCCCCTTCAAATCCCTGCAGCTCTGAGGAAGCTCCAAATTATAACAGGGCTCCTAAGGGAACGGCACATAATCAGCCCTGCTGAAAACATGTTGAATAGTGCTAAATAAATCCCAGGTCTAATTATGTTACTGAAACTGCATGGGGACTGCACATCTGGAAGTCCCCCCCAAAAAGTCCTGTGGTAGTTGCAGTGAAGCACAGTCAGCTACTCCAGTGTCTATGGAGTAGCTCAGCAGCCATCTCTAGGAAGGAGCTGTGAGAGTCCCCTCACAGCGCAGGAATAGCCCACATTAAATCACCGCTTATTTAATCTGTCAGACTCCTCTCCTTCAGTCTAGGGGGCATCTACCTGGGTTAGTGTGAGAACCAGAGCTGTGGCATCAGGTGGGAATGGCTCACACACTGCTGTTAGGGCGCAGAGCTGTCTTTGCTCCCCAAAACAAAGCCAATCCTTTTCCAAGGACTTGGTATGTAGAAATGACAGAAGCAACTTGGGGTTTTGTCTGCAAATAAAGAGGGTGGTGTTTTGCTGATGTAAACAAGAGCTTTGTCACTGGCTTCTCTGGGGCTGTGTTTCAACTGCAGTGTCTCATGACACCAGCAAGTACTGGGACAAGCTGCCAAAAATGCCCAGCACCCTGCATAATCCTTTCTATAGAGAATAACTGCCTTTTTTTTTACCTCAGGAGGTGTGGTTCCTTATCCTGACATGACTGGCACCTTTCTGAGAAACTCTTGCAGCTACTGCCATGATTTTTAGGTGCAAACACATACTGTGTGGAACAAACCTCACTGTTGGGACCTTATGCAGAATATATGGCAGGTCTGAAACTAAAGCCTCCTGTTTAGGATCCTGGATTTTCTTATGCTTCTGTGTTTTCCATGAGTGATTCTGAAGAAAAATGCCAATGAGCATACATCACCAAAAGCTAGAAGAAGATATTCAAAAATATTTGCATTGCTCTCTATTTTTGTTATGTTCTGCTTCTGTTATTTGATTAGTTGGCTGTCAGAAAAGAAGATGACACGCTAATTACTTTTGCAATTGTTATACCAGGATAGTGCTGATAGTCAATATTACTATGGTCTGCAGTCAGATTTCTGTATTGTCACATATTATTATGCATGAGTGATTCTTGATGATATACGAAGTGAATATTACTGGGTTTTCCAACTTCCTAAGCAGGCCTGGAAGCACCCTGAGAATGTGAATGCTAATTATGTAGACCACAGAGACAAATTCTTTCCTCTTTGCTCCAGTAGAAAACAGTAGAAACCAGAGCATTTTGGATGGTCAATAGTAGCTCTGTTTAGTGTTTAGAAAAGCTTGTAAAGAATATTTTGTATTGCTAAAACTTATGGGGAAAAAGACATTTAAATTTCTCTGTTCTGTGGGATACATATAGCTGTTCTTTGATAAAATGTTCTTTAATGTTGTGCATAAGAAATCAGGCCTTTCCTTTGAAGTCAGAAGGAAAAAGTAAGGAATTAAATTTCCTGTACTCTGATTACCCCCAAATTTAGATAATTTATCTTAGAACTTTATTAAGAAGAGGATTTTACTTTCTCACGTTTTCTATTCCCATGTGCATGTTTTTTGTGTCTCACTGAATCTAAATATATTCCTCTTTTTTTTCTCCAATGTGTAATCCTACCCCCAGTATTAAGAGTAATTTAATTTTTGATTCAAAACATCAGACCTTAGCAAGACTATAAATTTACATTAAAAAATGACTCAGATGTTTTCCTTCTCCTGATACCATGTCAAATGATGTTCTACTGGTATGTTTTTGATAACAAAGAGATGGAAATTCTGCTTGTCAAACTGTGCTCAGAAAACACCCAGATATGGTCAATGCCATTCTTAGTTAATTATTTCTAATCACATGTTTCATAGCATTAATACAAACCACAGACATCACAGATCACCAAAAGCTACTTGATTTGTATTCTGCATTGTCCAAAAAAATTGCATTGTGCAAAATGCAGTGCAGTCACTTATGGAGAGCTGGTACCATGTCATGTTCTTCTCCTCCTTGCAGCAGTTTCTAGGCAACAAGCATTAAAAACAAGCTGGTCCTTTCAAGTTTCTACTCTCCCAAACTTCAGTCCCATCCAGTGACATCTGTTATGCCTTTGCCACTCAAGTTTTCTGCAGTGCTGTTTGAACTGTGTGCCTGACCGAGCAACAAAAGCGCTGAGTCCTCAGAAATGAAATTTCCAAGTGAGAATCTCTGAGGCTTTCACAATTTCTCTCATGGCTGCTTTTACTGATAAAAGCTGTGGTGATAACAGTGGTGCAGGACTGCACTGAACCCCTCCCCAGAAGTTCAGAGTTGCAGTACTGCACTTGCAGTCTCCTCACATGGAAACACTGAAACTGTCCTTCTTTTTTAACTGAATTTATCTCCCAGGCTTTTACAGGACTGGTGTGTTGGGCATCATGTACCTTTTCTCTCCCAGCTTCTCAAAAGAGTAAGGGCATGCTGGCAATGGCATGGAGCCCCTTCTGCCCAAGGAAGACTGAGGTATGGGCAGAGGCGCTTCAGCCCAGGATGGGGAGGGGAGAGATGTGGGTCAATACAGATCTACCTAACTTGTGGAAAAACTAGGAGGTATCAGATGAAGCCAGGGTGGCTGTTTCAGAAAAAAAATAAAAATCGGTGTTTCTTTACAAAAGACCCAGCAATGCACTGAAAGTGCCTGCTGCAGGGTGCCGTGAATGCTACTGTTAGCTTGGATTCAAGAACTGAATAGTTCTTGAATGATTCAAGAATTGAATTCATAGATAAAAATCATGGTGATTATGGCAGACACAGAAACCTGTTGAACTGCAGATTGATAAAAACTTTAGTGGATGAGCATTTTGGGAAACTACCTTTATATGTAGCTTTTCCTATTACATACTTCTCTCAGCATCCATTTTTGACCATTGGCTGATACAGAGTGCTTGGCTAAACAGACCTGTGGCCTGATGCAGTCCTGTGTTACTGTGCTTTCATACAAATTATGTCAAATCACACAAGGCCCACAGGATATCTGTGGAATTGCGAAGAGGAGAAACCAATAGTGTTTCTTTTCAAAACTGATCTGCTCACCAGTGTGGCTCGTGCCGTACACTAGTTGCTTTCCCAGGCTGACAACTTCTCTTCATTTGCAATGCTCTTACTAGGGCCCAGGCTATCAGGAAGGGCCTCATGCTGCTATCCACTTTGTTAAACAGAAGTTGGTTTTATATTTAGTGGTGCATGGAGTGCACAGATGAAACAAATCACTCCAAAGACTCAGCAAGATAAATAGATCCTGTTGAAAACTAGCAAGGAAGGCTGAATGCAAGATTAATATGCAGTCCCCAGTTATGCTTCCCACAACTTTTATTGATTATTTAGAAAGTAAAAAAAACAAACAACAAAACCATGATTTCTTATATAATTCAGACTGAAATTCTTGTGCGATCGTTCTTGAAAGAGGAAAACAGTTTGTGTGGGAGGAGAGCTTTTTGACTGGTTACTGTTTGAGGGGCAAGAGGTTTAAAAGCATCCTATTGTCAGTTTAATGTTGTTTTCCTACAAATTCTAAAAATAAGCACAGAATTCACAAACAGAAATGTTGTGCATGCTAGAAGGGTAGCCTGGGCAATAGGAAAGGACTTGTGATCTACTGGTTTCTCCCACTTTTGACTTTGAATTGTAACTATGAAAAGGTGACATACTGTGCTTATTGTAAAGGCGGAAGAGTAAACATCTCTGTTCTGAGAATTTGAGGGGGAATTGGCATCAAGAAGTGTTTCAAAGTTCAGTGACTGGGTGAGGAGTAGACTGCAAGCATGTGGTATGTTGTCTGATGCTTTGATATTTGAAGATCATCCCTGTGATGGGTCAGACCTTATAAATCCCTCTGTTCCCCTCTCTCATACTTACAGAAAACATGACTATCTAATCCTACATTGTTTCCTCGGCTGCTTTGTAGATGACCTTGTTGAAAAGATGTGCTTTCCAGCTTAGGGGGGCTTCTTTCTATCAGAAATCTTACAATAGTATGTAATTTGTCTAATTTGCACAGAACAGAAAACCACAATGTCTTCTCTCTATTACCAGTCAATAAAAAGTTCAGTTATTTAGTCTTAATTGTGTTTTTTTCTTTTATTATTATGAGTGCTTTCAAAATCTTTAAGGCCCAGCTACGAAGGGAAAGTTCTGACCAAAATATGAATCTATAGCATGTCATATAAAGGATGCGAAAAATTATATGCTATAAGGTCCAGTACTTTGTATTGATCTTACAGAAGAGACAAATCTCATGGGTCAAAGTTGAAGTGATATGGACAGGCAAAATCAATAATAATTTTAAAAATAGACTTTTTTTTACTAATTCATGAAAAAATAAAAGAGCATTGTAAGACCTGCACAGTATTGATATTTTACAGATTACTATTGTTTGGGTTTTTTAATTAATTATATTTAGGAAAATATTTTGTGCCAATGTCCAGTTGGCAAAAACATATTTTCAAAGTTGAAATCAAGCAATTCTATCAGACCACATTGGCTAGTAAAAGTTTTTTTGATACCTTGAACACATAAAAAATTTCTTTCTTTCTTCAGTCAGAATTGCCTGTGACAGGATAGAAGAACCTCTGAAATCCTGTGATGAATCTCACTGGGTGGTTTCTGACTTCAGTTGTTCCTGTGCCTTTCCCTGCATCCTCTGAAGGCAAATCAAGGAGGTAACAAGTACCTGTGCTCTAGATGACTCATTCTCAGTCTGGTAGGATAGAGCAGTCCCATTTTCATCCCCATGTTAAATCAAATTAGCTGAACAAACTGGGCATATATATTCTTTTTTGCTGATGCTCCTGGGACAGTAAGCATTAGTGGGAAAGTAGTCTACTTAGCCAGGTAGGCTGCTGGAGGTGGTAACTCATTAAGCAGTAACCTCCAGAACTTTTCTGGGATGTTGTCCATGAAAAATGATTTTTTATGCCATAGACCTGCCCATATTTAGAGAATCTTAATCTTTTTAGATGTGGAAAGATTTAGATTTTTCTTTTTTTAATGCAAATAAAAGCAGATCCTTTGAGCTGGAATTTTTTGAAAGCTTTCTGTCACTGAGTAAATGGTAGCAGATTTAGAGTAAATCTGATTGCCTGGGAAACCTTGCAGTCACTGAGGCTCTTGATCAAGTGTCTGACCATGGGGTATGGGATAGGAGGCATACTGTCCTATCTGCTCTTAAACAGAGTCAAAATCTAGGAGAAATCTCCTTGGCTGAAAGTATTCCAGAGCTTCACTGACTCCTGGAGGCTGTGGTTTGGATTTGATCTAGCATTATTTTAGGTTTGAGCAGGAAAATTTCATGCAGCTTTACCCTGTTACCCCCTCTTTGCCAGCACACAGAAATTTAGTTGAGAGCTGCTTAGCTTTTTTCTTTTTCTCTTAGGAAAATCAAGCTGTTGTGGATTTCTGCCGTGTACAAATAAAGCTTCTCTACAAATTGAAGAGGTCCCTCAGAAGTGATTTCCATGACACCCACTCATCAGTGTCCACATTCTTGAATACCTGTGTGCTGGCACAACCACATTAGTGTCTTCGTTGATGACTAAAATGGAGGCTATCATTCTACAACACATGCCAGAAACGCAATTTTGTTGGCAGGCACCCTGGAGATAGATTATTCATTTCAATAAAATAAAATTATAAGCCAGATTTGAATTTTTTTGTTAAAGAGCTCAGTAAAATCTTCTTATCTATGTTGCCTCTTTCAGTAAGTACTCCCAGTATTTTACTAAATCTTCTTATCTATGTTACCTCTTTCAGTAAGTACTCCCAGTATTTTACTTCTTCCTACATCTTGTGTGGTGGCCTCTTGCTTGAACAGAATGATAACGGACATAAATTAACCCAAGATGACTTTTATCGTTGGCAAAATATTGTTATTATTTAAAGTCCTCAAAATGTGTTCTGTTAAGAATAGACCAGTGTGGGAAATGTCTCCCATAAGGAGTGTTTTTGTCTCCTACAAACATCCTATTGCAAAGAGCATGCCTTGTAATTTGTATAGGATAACTTGCCAACCAGAGACCATGTGCATGGGGTCCGGGAACAGGGTAGGAGAATCCCCCACACCTAATTATAATCTTTAATATTGCACTGTATTTATCAACCTTTAAACAATTGTTTAGTTTCAAAGCTCTTCTCACTGAACATTATGAGACTCTCCCTTGCTCTCCATTTGCTATGTTAAAAATCACAACCCTAAAAGTGCTTACTTGAAAGATTCGATTATTAAGCAGCCACTTAGTCCAGGAACATCAAAATCCTTTCCCAGAGACAGCAGACATGACTTCGAGTTAAGGGTTACACCAGCATAGCCAGAGACAGAGTCCAGCTAAAGATGTATAGACTCATAAAATCCTTCAGCTGGAAAAGACTTTTAAGATCAAGTCCAGCCCTTAGCCCTCACTGCCAAGCCCACCACTAAACCATGTCCCTGAGTGTCACATCTCCCAGCACTTCTGGGAATGGCAATTACACCACTTCCCCGGCCAGCCTGTTTCACTACCTGACAACCCTTTCAATGACGGATTTTTTCCTAATATCCAATCTAAATCCCTCCAATTCAACTTGAGGCCATTTCCTCTTGTTCTATCACTTGTAACTTGGAAGAAGAGACTGACCCTCACCTGGCTACAACCTCCTTTGAGGTAGTTGTAGAAAGCGATGAGGTCCCTCCTCCGCCTTCTTCTCTCCAGGCTAAACACAAGAAGTTCCCTCAGTTGCTCCTCATCAGGCTTGCGCTGCTCCATTGCCCTTCTCTGGACCTGATCGAGCATCTCAATGTCTTCCTTGCAGTGAGGGACCCAAAACTGGAGGCAGAATTCAAGGTGTGCTCTCACCAGTGCTGAATTCAGGGGAACAATCACTGCCCTGGTCCTGCTGGCCACACGATTGCTGACACAGGCCATGATGCTTTTGGCCCTCTTGACCACCTGGGCACACGGCTGGCTCACGTACAGCCAGCTATTGACCAACACCCCCAGGTCCTTTTCTGCTGGGTAGTTTTCCAACCATTGCTCCCCAAGCCTTTGGTATTTAAAAAGTGCAGTGGGAAGGAGTGTAACAGAGCAGATTGAAGTGGAGAAAGAAAAACAATAGGTACAAATTTCTACCAGTTTCCTCAGGCATCCATAGCAGCTGCTTAATGATACATGTATCATTATATCTTGGAGTAGTTGGAGGGCAGAAACAGACTTGATTACACTACAGACAATTGTTTCACAATAATTCTGGACCATTTTTCATTAGCTGTCTCCCCTTACAGCAAAACAAGGGATAATTTTTTTCTTAAAAAATCTTATACCTCTAGAAGGTTGTCCAACAGTTAAAGATTTTTAATAATTCATCATGCGAAACATCTTGAGCTAAATACTAAATTTCCCAGCAATAACAACAAAAGATGAATGAAAGCAGCTGAGGTTAACTTGCTCTTTTAGAAACAAAAGGGTAAATAAAGAGAATGATAGTATCACTTTTCTGTGATTTATCAGTACATTTTTATTATACCCTCAGCTTTGACATGTTTTGTCACTCAGTCTGTTGAGCCAAACCAGTTCATTTCAAGGAAGCTGATTAAGTAACTGATTAAAATGAAACAGCAGATTTGTCTGCCTATAATCATTTACCATCACACAAGCAATAGGTGGCAGCCCTTATTAGTGAGTGTAGCTACTGACATTACCTTTCAAGAAAGATAAAGACTTTTGGTTTTGATCACCTGTCCTAGCCCATCAGATCACAAATGATATAACTGTAGTGATGCGAGCAACAACTTTTATGGCCATTCCTTTGTTTTCTTACTTCTGAGCCTTTAAAAAGAGGTATCTCATTCATAGTAACATTTAAATGTGAGATTCTGACTTCATTAGATGAACTTAATGTACCCAGCTATGAGCAAGGAGCAATTTGTAGGAAGAGAAGCTTTTGTAAATCTTTTAGATCTCCTTCCCAAGACACATGCTGTGATTGCTCCACCTTGGCTTTCCAGTATGGGTAAAGGAGGTGATAGTGGTGTTCTGCATAATTTGACATTTGTTCCTGAAACTTGTTTTTGGTGCCTGGGGATGCAACTGGATACTTAGGATTTACCACACCATATTAGAGCAGTGAAATGAATGGAACTGAGAGTGAGAGACTTGAACTGACATCTGTGGTTTTCAATACGCGATGAGGGGGTCTGTCTGCCTGCCGTGGTGTGTGCTTGGCCACAATAGGCTCTTCCTGCAAGATGTTTTGAATATGGCTTGGATTAGTTAATGCACTAGCTGTCTGCCTTTTTAAACTTGGAATTTAAAACAAGAGGCCATTGCTGTTCAGGATCTCAGTGTGGAACATCCCTATAGGCAATAATGTGTTCCAGGAGCTCTCTTTCCAAGGCCTGCTCTTGTGAGCGGAATGATGTGAAGCAGCTGTTGCAAATGGCAAAAATGATAAACTCTGATTCTTCTTCTGCAAGAAGAAAACACATTTTTCCTTTCCCAAACGGATCATGAATTTTCAAATTACAGGGGAAAAAAACCTTCTAGCCTTGAAATACTGAGTCCCTAAAATATTGAAATGAGATTATGTGCACTAAATGCATCCACATTCCCTACTTCATCTTGCTTATCAATAAAACCACTTCCAAATAAAAGGCCACTGGAATTTGGATGCACTTCTTAAAATCGGTGGCTTAGCAAGTGATTCTGAAATCAAATGTGTTTTGAAATGCTATATCATGCACTGGTCACAGCACTGCAACACAGACACTTCTTTAATCTTACTGAATCCATCATTGTCTTGTTTGAAGGTTGTAATTTAAGTACGTTTTCAGAGAAAAGAAGATAACAGCTGACCACAGAACATAGCAAACTGTAAAACATCTTGCCATATTCACTTTTCCATTGCCCTAGCAATTGGTGCTGTTGCTTCTCTTGCCCAGTGAGTTATAGCTTTAGTAAAGCATTGCCAGATTCAAGTCAGCAGGCCTCTGCTGGCCCTGCAGAATGACAATTCTTATCTGTTTTCTATAGCCTGACATTTCCAGTAAGGCCTGGAAGGTTTGGTTAATAGGGTTTGTCAAAAGAGAGCTACAATATAAAATGTTGAAATATGGAATGAGAGCAGAACAGAGAACCTGTGTCACGTTAAATGTTACCAAAGCAATTTCCAGGAGTCTAATTATTCACAATAGATAACTAAATTGTAAATCTCTATTACAAGTGGGGCACTGAATGTGAGTTTCCTTGGAAAGCAGTTCTGAAATCTGCTCCTTAATAGCTAATACATAAGGAAAATGATAAATGTGCCAGAGGCTTTGGAAGATGAGAGGTCAAAGGAATGAATGGACAATAACTCCTGCATTCATTCCCTCCGCAAGTCCCAAAAAGACATATTTGCATTATAAAATGCCTGATAGACTTTTTTTTTTTAATACTCTGATATCGAAAGCATTCTGATATAATGACTCTTTATGACTATTGATAACTAGACAAAGGATGAAGGGACAGACATCAGAAGAGGGGCCTCTATATATTTTTGAGAGTGCTTAGCTGGATTTGCAAAGAACAGTGATAATCAAGTACTTCCTAAAATTCCACGTCCTGCCTTTTGAGTGCAAAGTCCCTTCTAGGATGGCAACTGCACTTGCTAATGTCCCTATGAAATGTTGTGTCTTGTTACCTGAAATAGCACATAATGGGTAATCTATGTCCCGAGGCAGTATTTGTTCCTGTCCTTTCTATTATGAGGCATTTTGTGAGAGGAGAGGGAAGTGAGTGGACAGTGCCTTTCAGAAGAGGCTTTCTGAAATATTCTCTCGTGGTAGTTCGTACAACATTTCTTGTTTCTGTTCTCTAGATTGCTGCTCAGCCTTATGGATCCCTTTGGATATTTTTATTTATTACTAAGTAGTTTTTAAGAAGTAGACCACACATTGTGGCAGAAACTATATATCTGACTGTAGTTTTCCTGTTATTACCTCTGTTCTCCTTCTTTGTTATTGCTTCTGCTAGCATTTGCTATGTAAATATATGGAGACTTACCAATATAAGGCAATACAACTGAAAGTGTATTCTTAAGAAATAGAGATGCAACTATACTACAGGTTGGCTGAACTCTTCTTTATGGATTGAAGGATATCATCCAGCTCATCAGTAAATCCTCCTTAAAGGAGCTCTTGCTCTTGCTTCTTGCTCCTAAAAAGCTCTTCTTCTTATGGAAGAGTTAAAAGTGTAAACTGTTTAGAGCATACTAGGAAGGTGATTTTCTTCCTGGTGTCTATCTGTGAACATGTAAGAGGAAATAAATGAAGTAAGATTATCTCTGGCAAAGCATATGCTCATAAATGGGGCTTCAACTCTTGGAGTTCTTGGGGATTAATGACGAATATTTATGTCCCTAATCATTGCATTAGACATTACTTAAATGTATGCAAATGGACAAGAGGTGGATTTCTTTTCGTCTGCAAAGGAATATGTGAATTTTCAAGAGCTTACTGTATTGGAGCAAGTTTGAAAATTCCATTATTCTTTGCCATAAACATTAAAAAATTCTTTTTGCTTTTTCTACTGATAGGCAACAGAGATCAACGTTACTGACAATACGCAAACCCAGTATCTTTGACTAGGCAGTGACCATGGTTACACTCTGTAGTATGATGGTGAAGGGTCCTGTTACCTGCAAATGCATTTGTCTAGTTGATGAATTTCATGGGCTTCAAACAGTAGAACACAAATCCCTGTTGCCTAGACCTGGGATTAATCTGTGCCTGAGGATGTCATGGGTTTGGTGTATTTACAAGTATTCTGCTCTGACAGGCAGGATGAATCTCTCTGTGCTACTGCTGATGTGAGTATCTTGGACATGACCATAGAAGGTTGGTTATAGTTAATGTGCATGAACTCTCTGCAGAGCAGCCTTGTGCACCAAGTCTTCGAAAGCACTGAGTGAACTGCATGTATCACACAGTCACTGCACTTGCACAACAGAGTGGGTGTTTCTGAAGATGCTTTATTTATTATACACCTCTCATTATGACTGATGAATCCTAACATATGAAATCTATTTTGCTTCCCTGTGCACTTAAACTAGATCTATTTGTGTCCACAGAGTCATGAACTGAAATACAGTGACTCTTGTCCAGAGAAAGCATTTGTTGTCTGTCTTGTGTCTGCATCTAGAGCTCAGTGAGTGGACTATTTTACTAGTGAAATAATTCTGTACACAGAAATGTTTCTAATTATTAATCTCTCTGTACTTTCATACTGCAGACGATTGTCAAGTTTGTTCTAGGAAATTTCTGTTCTGGAAAGTCTTTAGGTTAGCAAGGTGAATATGGCAATTCTCTCACCTCACAATTTTAATATCTATTTTGAGAGAGCTTGCTTACACTTTATCTGCAGCAAAGCTACTATTGATGTCTGTCATGTATGAGCAGTAATTACTGGTAAACATGTCTTTGATTCTTTCTGTGCACTTAATTTGTATTAATTTTCATTTAAAATAGTGACAATGAGATAGCATGCTACTAAAGAGTACAGCAAAATAAGTACAAAAGCAGAAACAACATTTCCTGACTTTGACATGATTTGCCGTGCAGTGCATCAGTTCTTCCATTTCATAGTCCATCAGAGTTGCAGGACAAGGCAGTGGTTCATGGGTTGTCTACAACAGGTGGCTACTAGAGTAATAAAATATGAAGAGGGGCATGTAATAAGGAAAAGATAAGCCTAGAGTCTGGGAAATGGACAGTGAAAAGGGGTATTAAAGGTCTGACCTTCCTATAGTAGTCGCCAGCTCTTTCATCTGAGTAAGGGATAGAGATTCTCTTTCATCCTGATGTAGCTGGTGTTTCTGAAGTTTCCAGTAACTCTGGGACTTCATAGAATCATAGAGTATCCTTAGTTGGAAGGGATCCACAAGGATTTTCAAAGTCCAGCTCTTGGCCCTACACGGGAATCATTTGCCAAGAATCACACCATGTGCCTGACAGCATTGTCCAAATGCTTCTTGAACTCTCTCAGGCTTGATGCTGTGACCACTTCCCTGGGGAGCCTGTTGCAGTGCCCAACCACCCTCTGGGTGAGGAACTTTTTCCTATGACCTAACCTCTGGCACAGCTTCACGCCGTTCCCTCGGGTCCTGTCACTGGTCGTCACAGAGCAGAAAGCAGTGCCTACCCCTCTGCTTCCCCACTTCTGTCAGTCCAGAGTCCAGTGGTACAGGAGGGCATATTTGCAGAGGTTTCATTTGTAAAAACTGTCTTTCCAGTAAATGAAACAGGTAAGAGGCAAAGACCTCATTGTTGTCCACTTGGGAAATCTGTCTGGTGCTCTTACTCAACCAGTCATTCACATCTTGATCTGTGTTAGATCTCAGATTCTCTTTGCTCCATTTGAGGGTCAAATTCAACTTCACAGTTAAAGTATGCATATATGTTACTATGCAGTGAGGAACTGGTACTTGATGTGGAGGGTTAAAGTTCTTAGCTAACCCTTTTTCTAATATTTTATAGCTGTTGAGGCCAGACAAAAGCGGTGTTTTGACTGCCCTAATATAGATTGTATTTTAGTCCATAGAAGTGAATGCGGTAAGCATTCTGGACATGCTGAGGCCCATATCTGAAAATTATTTAAAAAAATAAATTATAAATATGAAAATTTCCTGGACTGTAGAGTTGTAAGGTTTGAGTTTTTTTGCTGTATTTGTTTTAGAGCTTGGAATTTATAATAACATTTAAGCAGCTCTCTTGCACAGGTATATTTAAGTGAAAAATGTTTTGTTTGAAAGCTTTGGACTAGATCAGTTTCTGAACTTTGATATAAAACTGTTTTCTTTTTACTCATTTACCTGACTTGAATCTATAAGAACTGCTGCAGTTTGATTAACATTTAACTCTTATCAAGTGTTCAAGAAACCAGTGCATCTTCTGTTTAATGAAGTGCATTTTTGGAAGATTTTGCAAAAGCAAAGGAGCCCTGTGGTGCAAATTTTCTTTTTTTTTTTTTTATTATTTCTTTTGTGGCAATCTTTGCATTTGCTAATGCTTGTGAGAACCCCATTTATGCTATCCTTATTTTTGGTGAGGAGCCCTCAAACACCAAGTCCCAGCAGTGAGAAGGTATTAAATGGGCTGTGGATGAAAAAAAACCAAAACATTTCCAATGATTTTTCTTCCTTTCCTTCCGGGCACTCATTCAAGACCCTGTTTGTAATTTGTTCAGCAGTCCCCACATATGTGTGGATAGAAAAATGAAGTCTTCTCAGAGCTCTTTGCATTAGCAATTACTTACTTCCTCATAAAAAGTGTCACAGAACAGTGAAATAAACTTTCTGAGAAAGGTGTCATCTAGTCATACGGTTGTGGTGGAGCTAACTCGCTCTGGAAATGTGATAGAACAGGCACCAAGGAGGTGAAGCCACTCGGGTGCCGCTGACTTCCTTCTGATATTAAATACTGAGAGTAATATGAAATTTTCCTAACTATGGGCTTCCTCCTCTTCCTCCAGAAGAGGCTGTAAATTATGCTGATGTCTTTTGAGAATAGCACATAATAATCCGTTCTGGATATGCCCTTATGTTATGGAGCATTATTAAAATATAGGATTGTTCTGCTAGCAATTATTATCCATAATGAATGATTTCTTGATATTCCAGAAAACTAATGCATAATTAAGAAAATACCATTGATATGCCTTGTGCAAGTCACCTTGTAATATCATCAGCTACAGCAAATAATTCTATTTTACTACAGAATTATGTATTTCAATTGACGGTTAAAGTTCATTCATTTTAACATATTTATTATATAAATATACAGAAAGACTGAAGTTGAGGGAAGAGCATTCTGGGTTGCATGGGTTTTTTTCATTTATATTCGTACTCTATTTTTTAATATGTTTAGTTGCAGAAATAGTAACATACTTTTAAAATAAATTTTGCCTGGCACTAGGAGAAAAGGGCAAAAGGTTTTGATAAGGCATTTACATTTTATTCCAAGAAATGAATCAGCAGCTTGCATTTGCAAGGAAGCAATCATTTTTATTTTATATTTTTCTAAAACCATCACATTCAAAGTTAATTTGTTCCAAGAAAAGGAGCTGAAATTAGTTACTGACATGCAACAATTCATTTCTTATTTTACCAACAGTAATTAAATTGCCTGGAACTGTTGTCATTTAACAGCCTATTAATTGACTAATGTGCATTACTTGCACACAGGCTATAGGTAAAATCCAAGGATTAGAAAAGGAAGAAAGAAGGAGAAGAAAAACATCAGTGATTTTCGTGACCATCATAGATGAATGATAAATCTACTTCATAACAGAATGCCATTTTTACAAACTCTAACAGGTTAGATTTTAAACATCAGCACTAGCCCTAAAGAAGGAAATTGTAGTCAACAATTAATTCTTTGGAGACGACCACAATGCCTAATTGATTCTTCTTGCTTTTAGCTATAGGAATATTATATAGCTCTTTTGTGCTTAAAAGTCAATGATTTCTAATTGGATTAGTATTTGCATTATAAAATTCCTTCCTCTATTCCTATCATTGGCCAAACATTCTGATATTTTCCTCCTTTTTTTTCCACCATCATGTAAAGGAACTTCATCAAGGGCATCAGAGAGTCTCAGCCTAAGAACTACACACAAAAGTGGATATAGGCGTGTTCAGCAGCTTTGATTTTGGCAAGTCAAACATGGTGCATTCCAGCACTGCATTAGTGGCCTATGTGGGGAAAAAAAATCAGTGAGGTTAACATGTAGGTCCCACCTGAGAATAATCCATTTCATAAAAATAAGTTGAAAACTTCTCAGTCATCCCAGTAAACTCTAATTTATAGTGTTGCAGGCTCCTAACAGACTCTATGTCTATATGAATAGACAGGGAGACACAGGTCAAGTTTTTAAAGGGAGAGATGTGAGATGGAATTTTCTAAATCACCTAAGCTTTGAGAGACTAATACCAATAATATCTTCCTATGAAACTGGAAATCATCTGTTAGAAGATGCGAGGAGAGAAATGAATTGGATATGTAAGCTGTCTCAACGTGAAAGCAGCATGGAAATTCAGTCCAGTAAAGTAGCAGTTAAGATGCTTATGAAAGAAAAAAAAAAAATGAAAGTCATCTAGAAAGGGCTTCTAGGAAGATGAAGAGGAATGAAGTAGCTCCAGGACACAAGGCTGATGAGACAATTCATATTACTCAGTTTATACACCATGTATGGAAGATGTCGGTCCAAATGTAGCAGTCAACAGTGTCCATATCTCCATCTGCTTGGCTTTCTTTGCAAGTCTGGAATGAAAATCAAGCACTTCTTCATACTGTTTTTCTTCTTTTAAGACATAGCAGATGAACTGTGCCCCGTAAGTTCTTACTTTTCTCCATTGCCTGGGAAGGGAGTGTGTACCAGATTGGATATAAACACCTCCACTGCAGATCTGTGAAGTTAGAGAAGATGAATCCCACCACGGAAATGGCTGCCTGTTCTATATGGGGACTTGACCAAGTATTTGGTTCTTAAACGTCACTGAACCTGGGTCAGGCCCAAAATGTGGTGGTGATTTTTGGGTCACCATCATTCCTGTTGGTCAAAAGCATGCCATAGGTAAAGTGAAGCCTTTGGACTTCTCTGGTTGTGGTGCAGAGTGAAGGAAAAAACACTGAGTGTGCTGTCAGACTCCCCAGCATTCGTTAGACTGTCTTTCAAATTGCAACTTCATGTAAGTCCATAACGTGCTTGTTTTTATTTCAATAAACAGTAATTTTGACAATAACTAAGTATGTCTGGCAGAATAGATGGGAAGGCTATAAAACTATTAATAACATTTGGACACCTCCTGCACTGTTTTAATGCATCACAAGTTAGCACAGTATTGATTCAGTATCAAAGTTCTGAGAAACAAGCCTCTTACCAATATCTAGGATCCGATGTTGTAATTGAACTAGAAAATGTTAGATTTCCAACATTACTGCTGAGAATTCTTCCCAATAAGCGTGTGTTTTCCACTGGGGCTGAAATCACTGAAAGTGTTAGTTTTATTTTTTTTTCCTCCTTTTATTTTTCTTATCATACAGGTTCCCTTTCTCCCCTCTGTATGTAAAATTAACATAATGGGGTCAACTCTTATATTTTACTACCTTGACTTGTGGGATGATAATTTCAGATACTTGGGCTAGATAATTAAATCTTTTGTGGAAGGATTAAACTTCACAGAAAGGAAAATAAGTGGACTTAGAAAATAGCTGTGTAGGAAAAAAGAGCCAGCAGGAATCATGAGCAGTAGAAACCTTTGTCAATGTGTGAGGAAAAAGGAGAAAGAAAGGAATTGAAAAGAGCCATGGTTCTGACACTGAAGCACAAGGAAAAAGTAAACCATACTACTCAAAGGAGAAATGAAACTGTGAAGGAAAGTAGTGACAAGAAGAATGTTGTGCATTTGAGTGGGTGCTGGCTTACCCAAACCAGATGGCATAGTAGTCTCCATTATAAGTGCCTCCTCATTTCAGGACATCCCTCAGATTTCCTTATTCCTTTTATCCAGCATAGTCTACAGCTATTAACCTGCAGAGTTTGTCAGCAAACACTGAAGAAATGCAGAATACACCCTTTTTATTTCCAAAGCTCATTTTTATTTTCCTTCTTAGGTCTAGGATCATGTAAGACTAGTTTCTTTCAGAAAACAAGTTCATAAGGGGGAGCCAAAAGGGTTTTGGTTTTTTTTTAATGTTTTTGTTAGGGACTAGTGGTTGCTAATTTATGCAGTGCATCTGCATATGCAGAATAGTAGGATTCTTTCTCATAGCAACAGATCCTGGTAAGTGGCCTCAGCCACATCCTTCAAGGTAAAAGCATATTGTCATTAGACAGCAGAAGCTACAGCTGCATTGAAGGGGGAGCTGGAGCAAACTAAAGAGTTAGGAGTGTCACTGCTGTTGTAGCAGCAGCTTTTGTCAAGTTACATGAGTAGATTTATGCAAAGATTGTCAAAAGTACATTTATTTAGGTGCTTCTAGTCTCTGGCCTGCCAATGTTGGGCATGGTAAGGAGGCATATGCCTCCCTGACGGCTTTTCAAAATGCCTAGGTTTTTCTTATCTGAAGCTATGCTGCTTTTGGTGAGAGTAAGTTCTATGTGAGAAGCTATGCAGAGTGCAAAAAATCTTGTTTCAGGTAGGAAGCCAACAGTTCTTCCTTATCTCTAAGTGGTTCGTCACATACACAGTTAATGCCAAGAAACTGAATAACCACAGCTATAAATAACTTGATAGTTACGTGCATTTTGTTCTTCAATTGTTTTTCCAGAGCTAATTACGTATAACAAATACAACATGTCAAGTGTAGATAGCCTAGAAGTTATTTATCCTCTTTCTTATTCATCCTAGTCGGCTCCCAACCAATAACATACGTTCAAAAAATATGCCTGCAAACCACAGGTGGCAAATCCTGAAGCTGAAAGTACATGTGATCTATTTTAGAATAGACATTTAACAATTAACATGGAAGAAGTGACACTGACTTTTCATAGCTCTGTTGCACACATCAAAATGCCAGAATTTGAAGAACTGAACCTCCCATGATTTCTAAAGAAGTACAGTCAAAAAAGCATTTAATCTTTCCAACTGATTGGGTTGTAGAATTAAAAGGGAATTTCAGTGGTTCAAGTCCAGTAACATTTTGTTCTGGACCAAATGTACCAAAAAGATACAGAAATTAGGAATTGTCTGGATCAAAAGTAGTTCCCCAAACCATCTGACATATCATCAGGCTCTGTGGTTCTTCATAATGCTGTGAAGTTAATCTGCTCTAATTAGACTAGCTGACTAGCCTCATTGAAAAATACTACATATCTGTACACCCCTTAACTGTAGGAGTGCAATGGCAAGTACAGACAAATCTTTCAGGGAGATACCTTAGAAAGGATGCCAACCTTATGAGAAAAATATTAAAATAAGATTTGTGTTTTGTTGTCTATGGTTAATGTCACAGAAGTTTATGCTAGAACTAACTTCTCATAATGGTGTACGCACTTTTGCACTGTCACACCAGTGAACATCACTATCTGTTCATTCCCCTTTCAGATCAAACCAGATTTTAGATAAATGAAGAAACATAGCCTGACATTTTCTATTGTTAGATCTAAATGTCTTGCTCTTTCAATTGCAGAAAAGCTTTTCTAAAATAATTTTGTAATTTTACATTACATTTGGCCAATAGCAGTAGTTAATTGAAACTTCCAATGTTTGCTTCTAGTTTCTCATCTGTTCATGAGACATAATGCCAATACAATTACAGCTTTCTGGTGGAAATACCTTTCCATGAGAATTTATACTTGTAGCTGTTATTCCGGTGATGACATAGGTCCTCGAGCTCCTAACATCATCATCCCGGAGAATAAAAAACAAAAGTTTGCATGTGATGTTGATGCTGGGACAAGGTTCCTCTCATTGCAGGAATGCTCTGCTTGCACAAGCTTCCAGTTACCAATGTCTGAAACTCACACTGTCATAAACCAACAGAAGGGAAAAAGAGAACACATAACATGGGATTCAGAAATAATTCATGATGATTTAGTTTAATTTGAGTTACTATAACCCTAAAGCTCCATTAAAACCTAAAATGAATGCTATTTCCTCCTGAGAGCAGAGAACAATCTGCTAACTTTTGCCAAGATGAGAGCTATTATGGTGTACAACATGAATGCATATAAATTACAAGGTTTATATTTGCCGTTTTTCCTAATGTTAACTTTGACTGGCATGTCAAATTAAAAGCAAGAGGGAAAGAAATGGGAAAACCTGCATCAGATTAAGAAACATGTAAGGAAGTGTAATTTCTAACTACAAAACACAAGACCTTCACACTTCAAACAATCCGAACAGGTTTTCTTTTAATGATTAGGTTTCACTTTTTTCCGCTTTATACTAGAGTTGCATAGAGAACTACAGTGGTATTTGGAAATAATTCAGTAAGCCGGGTATCTCCTTTTTTCACAACTCTAGTTAAACACTGGGGATGTTTCAGGTTTCCTACTGTTAATGTTTTGTGCAAGGAATGCAGGAAAATTAAAGCAGGTTGAAAATTTCTGATGGAAACACACTTAAAAAAATCAAAGAAAATTTTATATCTTAGGACATGACACTGAAACTGGTCTGAACACTCTTGTAACAGCACTTGCAGCCTTTTGCAGGTAAACAAATAGGAAGTTGCTTTCCATTAAGGAAGACAGATGCTATAGAGAGTCTGAGTCTCCCCAGAGCAGCTGCTCTATCTAAGATCCAAATAGGTCATTTAAGCCCTGATCCCACAATGAGAGCTATTGGGTCAAAATGTGCCTATCCAGGGACTAAGCCATGACCTGATAAAAGTGAAAAACTGCATTTTTTATATATACTTAAAGCATGTTTTCAGAACATGAATATTTCAGAGGGAATTTTTTCCTGCCTCACTCTTTATATTTGATACAAAGAGCTTCAACTTTTGTTCATTTCAATTCAGCTGATTTTTTTCTCCCATTGTTCAGCTCTTTTTTCATTCAAATCGTTTAATTTACCTACTCTTTTATACACAGAGCTACTGTGTTTATGGATAGTGAAGTGTTTTTCTATACATCAAATGAGCTTTTAAAAACTATTATACTCTGCAGGCATGCAGGGGATGATGTTTAAACATAGCTTTCTCTTGCCTAGGCTTCCAGTCGATTGAATTTTGAATCTCCTATGAGGTAAAAAAGTTGATTATGGACCATTTTCGATAGGGTTTGGAACATAACTGTATAGCTGTCTATTGATGTGCATTACCAGAAGCATCACAAAGCAACTGGATCCAGGATGTCTTTTTAAGGAGATTATTCGTTAGGGAATGGCTTAACATTTCTAGCTTCCTATTGAATATTTGGAGTGGGGAAGGATATTGCTGCGGAAGTCTGCATTACTGGAATATTATCTTTTGCCTTTCACAGAAGCAGAAAAACTCCTCAACGTGTAGTTGGAAAGGCAACAACTGCCCAACAACCAAGGAGCAGTAAGAGGTGGATGGGTAGAGAAAGTCTGAAGGTTCACCTTTCTGTCTTGGCAGTGAGCTGGGACAGCTGATGCTGGTTGTAAAGAGGGTGGGGAAACTGCTGTTCTCACTGCTCTGCATCACCTCACCCCAGATGCCTTCTCTACCACGGGAACTTGCACCATTGCTTTCGGCAACAGCGGCCAATCTACGGTTAATGGCACCTCGGATGCCAACAGGAGCAAAAATTTACTTTGTCCACACAATGAGTTTTGTTAAGATGTTGCAGAGTTGTTCGGTGTTGGGGTTAAGAAAAGGCTAGATCAAAGTTGTAATTTTGCCCAGTTTCCTTCTCCTGCACTGATACTTGTACTTTGACCCTTTTCCTGCTGAAGAAAACATGAATTTATAGTTCATGCAGCTTTTCTCCTTCCTTTTCATACTTAAAAGAACCAACTTTAATGTGCTCAGTGAGTCTAGAATATTTCCCAAGTCTGTTAATTTTGTAACTGTATTATTTCAAATTGCAAAGTCATCAGTCTCAATTCTATTACTGTATTTGGCTCTTTCTCTTTTTGTAGCTCTAAGTTCACTCTTTTATTGCTGAAAAATCCTAGTATTTTTATTCCTCTTCTAAATCTGACTGCTTCCAAATCCCTGGGGTTCCAAGTCAATATATTTGGTAATGACTTCATACAAAGGAAAAAAAAACTAAGCCAATTTGTGTTTCCCATTGTTGTGATAAATGTCTATTTGAACTTTCAGCTGGTCTTGGCTTCAAAAATTAAAGGAACCAACTTTGCTGTGTGACTCTATAGTCTGAAGAACAAACTGTGTCATGAGAAGAACTGTGTTACCCTATTTTCTTTGTGTATTTTTCTGTGCTCAGGTGACTTATCCTCCACAAAAAGCAAAACTAAGAGATGCAGCCATAAAATTGAAACAGAGGATTGCTCTAAACAAGAAATCAGAGTAACATCCAGGCATTTGAACAGAGATTATTGTCATAACAGGCACGGAATAAAATCCCACAAAGAAAAGCCATGCCCCTAAAGAGAGCACAGAGGTACACATGACTAAAAAGCAATTGAAAATAACCATGAGAAATTCAGGTTTTAAGGAAATCAACATTTTCTGTGGAAAACACCAAATATTATCAGGATTTTCTGTCAAGGAATATTTTTTTCATATGCAGTGTCTGGTAAGCCTTCAGTTAGAGCTACTGAAATCCCAGAATTTTTGTGTGATGTTCTTTTTCTTTACACTGTTTCTTTAAGTGATTGTATTCCCCATAAGGGAGGTGATTACAAAGCCTTTCTCAACCTCTCCCCTTTTCTTTTATCTGACCTTGTAGTTAAAACATTGGGATCAAGGTCTGCTTTCTAAAGTGGTCTTCTATATTCATATTCGTGCAAATGACAACAGAACAGAACATGTGCAGCCACGAAATTGAAAAAACACCTCAAGCAAAACTCCTAAACTACAGCACCACCAGTACCCTTACAGAAACTGCTGGTGGCCAGGTTTTCTGTGTTGGAAGCCTCCCAGTCTGCTGGCAGTGTGTAAAACTGGACACACTGATTTGGGGGCAGAGCTCCCCATGTCACCTTTAAAGTCTGAGCAAATTTTGCATTCAGTGTTTGCTGCCATGGCCACATCAGCAGTAGCTGAGCTGGCCAGTACCAGCAGAGTCAAGTGTCTCTGCATTGTGATGCAGCCACGGAAAAGTGACATTAATGTAGATGTACTTAGTATAAGTAATAGTATAACTCTAAGTAGCGTCCTCAGAGAATGAATTGTACTGAGAATCAGTATACCGATGCTAAATTGTGCACTAAATTGAAGGCTTAAAAATGAGGAAGCTAGTAAAAAAGATGTTAAGGTGAAAAGTGAGGAAATTAAAGTGTTGCAGCTCAGCATGGGGGCTACTTAAACATCCCATAAAATAAGTAATAAATGACTACCCCTAGGAAAAAAAAAAAAAAAAAGCGCAACTGAAAGAGTAGGACTGCAAATTAATAGGTATAGGTAAAGGCAAAATTCTGGAAAAGCTGAACGTGCCTCTCTACCGGAAGGGAATATCTCAACCTATGAAGAGGATTATAATTAATGGCAGGTAAATATGAGACAGAAACCTGGGGATACTAAAAGACATTTTGCAAAGCAAACAGCCAAAAGCATGTAAGAACATAACAAAGAATTGTTTAAATCTACAAAGAGCAGGAAGCCTGCTAAAGCAGACAGATCCAGAGTCAGCTACAGGACAAAACACTAGGAGAGGGGGCAGAAGAGGAAACAGCTGTGTGGTAGCTCTCCTGGCTGCTTCTCCTGGCCATGCTCTTTCCTGACCTGATGTCCCCTGCTCTGAATATATCTCTTTCTTGCCACAAGCCTTCTCATGTGATTTTTGAGTGGGTTTTTTTTCCTATTTTTCTTTGGTCTGTGGACTTTCCTCTGTCACTGGGCACAGTCTATGGCTTGTGTTTCCAACTGTCCCCTGGAGAAAGAGATATTTCCCCAGGATTATTTAAGTCTAACAGCATTTTGAAAATGGAATGCCTGCGAAATCCCAGACCCAAAAGATCCTTAGGGAATTTAATCTCTATAAATGTTTTGTCAACATTTTCTTTTTACCTCTTTTGTGGCTTATATCACAATGATTGAAATGTGGGACCATATGGTATAACATCAGATATTAAAATGATAAAGAATACACAAAGCATCTTTGCAACAGCTTTGTGCATCTGCTTCAGCATCTTGGCTAAATTCCAATATGGGTTATTAGATTCCTAAATTCCCTACTCTTTAATTGTCTCTGTGATGATGTTGAATTGTTTCTATTCTAGTGTCCTGTGCATCTGTGCCTCAGTTTCCCAGCTGTACTGTCCTCTGATTAAAGAGTCGATTTAAGATTAACCCTTGAGCCCAACTGCTAAATCTTGCTGTACCAAGACAGTGTTTGAGAACAAACTAGTGTTTTCAGCCACCCTTCTGGGTTGCCTGTATTCTGCTGGTGTCTTTGGAGGGCTAAAGTGGGTATTTCTCTCACCTTTTTGAAGTGTCTTGAACCCTAAATAGTGGTAGCCCTGTAAAGTTAGCACCAAGGCATTTGAAGAGTAAGACGCTTTGACACAGTCTGACATCTTAAATATTGTGTTGTTAGTGCCTTATTCCTCACTAAGCACCCTTTGATATGGTGAACGTCCACCAAATTTTAGTATTGTGAAATAATTTGTGAGATCTCGAGGGGAAATAATTTAAAATAAGGTAAGTTTATGGTGTGGAGCCTAATATTTTTTTAGTTTGTTCACTGAATATTTTAGGAGTGTCTGGTATTTAATAAATAGAATGCTGACTTTAAGTACTTCCCTCTGCATTAAGCTCTTAAGATATTATTCAGGCACTGAAAGTAATGGAAAATCACAAGTTAACAAAGAAAACTGATTCTTAGATGAGGTAACCACTTTATTGTGGAGGGTTTTATTCTCTATTACACTATATTTAACAATAGAGATAGATTTGGGAATGAATGAAGGGAAGTAGTTGGTTAGTAAAAATGATGATAGATTTTGTTATGTAGCCATGAATATGACATATAGAACCTTTTCCTTTGTACAGGAGGAAAAATAAGCTGTGGTTTTGAAATGTAGCTTAAGGGAATGACTGCTAAAAAAATGCTGAAAAAAAGTTAAAGGCATGTGCCAACAGTAACTGCCTGTGTTTGTTTTGTTTTCAGTTAAAAAGTAATTTTAAATTGGAAAAGTAAAAATCTATGTAATTGGGGATTTTGATAGTGTATGAAGCTAAACCTTTAGAATTTCCACATGTTTTGAGAAAAGAGATTTTTTTTGTTATAAGGCATGTGTTTTAATGGTTTGAAATAAGTCTAATAATGCCTATGTATATATATATAAATATATATATATATATTTGTGTCTGTATATGCGATATCCAGAGAAAGTGAGGGTAAGAGGAAAAGAACTTCCAATAACTCAGTAGTCATATGAAAACAAACATTAATCAGAGTAAGTTAAAATTTCACAACAGGAAATGTAGAGAGCCAAATCATACTCCCTGTGCACCATTCGAGTAACCACACTATGCTCTGGGGAGTCCTGAGGGCAAAGGATCTTCCCACCCAGATGTTCCACAGCTGCAGTAGGGTAGGCAGAACAGTCTGCTTCATTGAGGAAATTATGGTCATGTGGGGAAAATGTTTGGCTGAGATCTGCAAAACCAAGGAAGGGATACACTGTGGTGCATTAACTGGCATTCAAGCAAAGGTGACCTGGTAATTTCTTTCCAGGCTTATTATTTTAATTATTTTATTATAATAATTTTTTTTGCTCTGTTATGGGAAAAGAAATCAGAGCGGTAACGTGACTGAGGTTGGTCAGGAGATGACGTGCCTGTCCTGTATTTCAGCCTACTCTTAGTCCAGAATTGGTAATATTATCCCAAACATCTTTTTTTGCTTTTTTTTTCTTAAAACAGATACAGCTTACTATAAAGTTAGAGGCCAGACATCACATTTTCACTTGTATCTGACCTTCCACTGAATCAGGAGTGTTTGAAAACAGGTCACTGTTCCACCAGAGAGTCATATTAGAGATAATGTTTAGGTATGCGTGCGGTATGTACTCTTAATGAAAATATTTACCTAATGCACATTATATTGTGCTGTAAGACAGTTATGTCTTTCCTCTTCCTTCTCTTATCTCCTGTGTTACCACTGACGTAGACCAGACAACACCAAATACCCATGATGGAAATGTAGCTTCTTAGTTTATACAAGCTACGTTAGTGTAACAAAGCTTAAAATAACTGCTGTTAAAAGGAAAAAAAAAAAAAAAGTTTATGGGAAGCACTTTATTTCATTGGCTCCTATTTCTCATGCATTGATGATTATAACTGTTTTAAAAACACGGTAATATTTCTTCTGTGTATTACATTTATGGGCTTCAAATTCCTCACAGAGCTGATCAGTTCTGAGCTCCAGCCAATCTTGAGGCGGGGGAGAAAAAAACAATAGTGAAATAGGTGGCAGAAGAGCACCCTAGAGAAGAAAATAGGCTATCAGAATTATGTTTCTAGCTTCGGAATGGACCTCGTGTTTCATCTCTTGTGCTGCCTTTTGGCATATCTGTCTTATTCACATAGATGCAAATTTGTTGTTTCCTACACTGTGTGGACAATGTGCTTAGCCTGATGGGAGCAGCTCAGCCAGAGATACTTGGGTCTTCTCCAACAGATTGTCAAATCACGCCTCTATGTTCACATCCTGAAGATATCCTATGCTCAGTGATACCAGACTCCAGGAAAGCAGTGGTAGTTCTATGGCTTGTCCCAGCCAGCCTAGAAGTTTGTCATGAATCAGTGCTTGCTTCTCACACTGAACTTGAAAAAGATCAGTTCAGAGACTTTTTAAACTCAAATGCATAAGGTGAGGCCTCAGAAGCCTTCAGATATCTAAATTAGGGTTGGAGTCTCCAAGATGTAAAGCATCCTGCATGTGGATCATGCAGTGGCTGTCATTCATCCTCAGTCCTGTTTGGCCACAGATCCTCAGTGTCTTGGAATTCACACTGCTTCTACTCAAGTAAAAATGGTTGGCTGCAAATCAAATTAAACCCTTCAAAGCATTTTGCATGCTTCTTGTTACCTGCTCGCTTTGTTCACAGACTCTTTCACATCATAGCAGCCAGCGAACTTTTCCAATTTAAGTCCTTCTTCCCGCTTTTCTGCCCCCTCCTTCTGTTATGCTTTTCATGACATACTATGGCTAAGACTGGGAGCCCCTGGTGGCCTAGTGGTTAGGTTGCGGCACCTTCACCACCGAGGCCAAGGGTTCGATTCCCAGCCAGGGACACTCCCCGGGCAGGTGGAGCTCGTTAG
>JAWMRA010000078.1:64134922-64162946 GCA_035584735.1 Pseudotriccus pelzelni | reverse complement strand
GAACCTTAGGATTACAGGGTGGGCTCAGTTCCGCGCACACTGTGTCTCACCTGCAAAATCCAATGCGCAGGCTTGAAGGTGTAAAGACCTTCCCCGGATCTTCGTTCGCGAAGACTGGCCATTACATTTACATGGCTAAGACTGGCCAGACCTATATGAGGAAGAAGAATGCGGGCCAAATCTTGTGGAACGAGATCCAGGAGATTGCACACCATGTGAGAAACAGCAATGGCTTATGACGCTTTCTGGCATACTACGTGATCCATGTGAAACACATCAAAAATTGAATGTTGGGGAGATTTAGCTGCTGCCTGCCTTCCTGGTGTTTCCTAGCTTACACTCTATGGGCACTGTGGCTCCTAACATGAGGATACTTGTGAGATCCCAGAGTCATATGGCCAAATGTTCAAAAACAAACACATTTTGACCAATGCTGCTAAAGCTTTTCTGCAGACCTCAAAACCATTTTTCAGCCTTATCCTGGAAAAAAAGTTCTGATAATTTATGTTACCCAGATGTTTTAAAATTCAACAGCTTTCACTACCCATAAATTTAATAGCATTAAACACCTGCTGTCTCAGAGAAGTAGTTCTTGCCAAAAAGGAAAGCAGGAGCAGAGAGATACACTACTAATGTACTCTTTTGCTTACTGTCAGAGCTAAGGCTCTGAGCTGGAGCTCAGTACAGCATTACCCCATGCAGAGAAAGTTTTTCTGCCTCTATGCTTCAGAGTAGAGGACTCATAGCAGTTCTAGCCTGTCAAATAATAAAAAAATGAGGGGGAAAATTATAAAAAAAGAAATTAAAAAAGAAGTTTCAAAAGTTAAGACTTGTCTTAGGCCTTTGCTGAAACTCAAAGAATTGTCACTTTTCAAAATTGTGGAGAAATCTATAATGAAACATCAAAACCTGAGGGCTCTTGTCAGTGGGGAAGGAGCACAGGTCTCTGACAGCCAGTGTCACCACTAAAAGGCGGAAAAACAATGAGCAGAGTTTTAACAGGCTTGGCTGAATGTAGCACATAAAAGTTTTCAGTAACATCTTTGCAAACAAAATCTTCATCATGGTGTCACTAGGTTTACAAGCTATTTATTTCCTTATTAATGAGCATTTGAATGGATTTTTATTTGTAGAATAGTTGCTGAAAAGGAAGAGCATAAACAATGATTCAGAGAGAAGTGAGTGTTACCACATTGCTGTGGGTGAGTCGCTGACAAAGAAATTGAGAGAAAGGACTCTGCAGTCCCTGACGGACTTTGGAGGCCGGCAGCAGGGAAGTGGAGCACATTTTTGGAACAATTTTTGTAGGTGTTTCTGCGGTATTTTGGAGGAATGGCCTAGTGATCAGGCCACGTCTGCAAGACGGCATTAGTAAATAAAATGAATAGGAATATTTAAATTTGGAGATCTTACAGAACAAGCAATCATCTCCTGTTTGACTTCCATGAGACTGTAACACTCGAAAAACTATTTGGTTCAGACACTGTAAGTAGTGTGGAGTGTGGATTATGAGTACCACCTTCTCCCAGCAGACAGCAGCAGTAGTGAATAGAGCCAGGTGACAGCTTCCTCATATGTCAGGCCTTGCAGAAGGACTGAACTGAAGCACCACTGCTTTTAGGAGAATCTGACTGACAAATCGATGAGAACCACACATCTCAAAACAAGTAATTTATGTGTATTAATTTTTCCAGTATAGCTTGTCCTCTGCTTGTGTGCGGTACCTTAGCTGGATTTGTGAAAAAGGATAGTCTTGAGGCTTTTGTTTCAACAAACATCTCCAGGTAGAAGCTATAATAATAACATTTCACAAATAAGGGGCAGTTTATGTTCTGCTCTTGGAACAAACCAATAATGTACCTCACACTCCAAAGGGAAATGTATTGTTAATGGAAAAATTGTCTTCATTCTCTCTTTCTATTTAAGGCAGTCTTTGCTGCCAGTTTATCATGAACACATAAAGGTCTAATGCAGTACAGATTAGACTGTATAAAACTGGGAGAGCAGCAAGTACTCCAGATGTTCATTAGTAGATTGGCTATTGTAAAAGGCCACTGAGGAACTTCATCTGTTCTGTTCCCTCGAAGATTTCCAGTCATTAAATAATTTTCAAGGGACTCCTATCAGCAGATTCTGTTGTGCTTTATAAGATCTTTCTTTTTGAACACTGTGGGCTGAATTTGCCACTGGCATGGGATAAACAGTTTCACTGCAATTGCCTCCACTTATGACAGTGCTGAATTTAGCCCTCTGTCATTCTGCATACATGTTGAGAAGGCCACTCAGGTGCAATGACAGATGGGACTTTAAAACTTTATTGCCTTGTATTTAGAAACCTAAGTAATAGTCAAGTTTGCATTGCTCTAACATTCTTAAAAGTAAATTGGATTTTTGGATTGTATTTCATTCTTATTTTTAATAAAGTGTAACAGGCACCAGCCTTAAAGCTGCACTTACAGGGTTAGCTTTTCCATTTATATCATGAAAGGCATTTTTTTTCCTCCAAACGAGATGCATTTATGCTTGCAATTGTGGTGAGCTGTGTCCTGCCAACTATTATTGTGCCCTATGCTGTAAGTGTAAAATCCAGCATTGATGTTGTTCAGAATGTCAGAATAGCTTTAGTTTCAGCTAAATAAGAGGCTGGACTTGTTTACTTTGTTTTGTTTTTGTTTTGTTCATTTTTGTATGCATGTGAACATGATTGGGTGGGATATTTACAATATTTTTACCACCTTAAAAATGGTCCTCTGGGTCACACAAAGATATCCTGTTCCCACTTTCCAAGTCTGTTTTACTCTTTCTTCTCCAGCCCCACCATCTGCTCTTTGCTTAAAAGCACTAACTTTGCCTTTTCTTTTTTTTATTATTTTCTTGCATTTTAGTTGTACAAAGACAAGGACTTATTTTCTGTAAGAAATTTAGAGACAGTTTCTTACAGGGAATGAATATGTGCTTTGTAGTCTTGATCATCAAAGCAGTTAACTTTAAGGATGTGAATAATAACATTGCCCTTAGTATAAAGCACACAAAGGTGGACTAGCTACTGTGAAAGTTCAGTCACTTTGGTTGTCATTTCTTTTCCATTCTCAAAATTGAAATTTTTTGTTTGAAGCCAGTGAAGCTGTTAGCTGTAAAACCATGGAGACAAAAAATTTTATCTTATTAGTTAAATACACAGTTCTCAAATACAGACTCTTTCAGAAATTGGAAGAATTTGCATATTATTCTCATCTCTTAAAAGCGATAGTTTCTGTAAGCAGCCTTGAATGTATATATATGAAGAGAAAGAGGGAGATCCATAGTAAAAAAATACTTATCTTCATAACTTTGTAAGTTCAAATGATACAATGCTAAATATTGTTTGAGCTGTTCTTAAATACTCATTTCTAAAACAAATGATCAGTCAGGTAGTGAAAGGACAGAACTTATATGCCTTCATAAAGCTCCTGTCTCTATTGGTGTACAGTTGAACAAAATACCACAAACCCCCCAAGCTTCTTCTTTTTAGTCAAAAGACTCACAAGATCAATTTTTATGAACCATACATCAGCTTTTCTAATTTTTGATTAAAAATGTTTTTTAACACAGTCTCAACCATGATCTTCTCACAAAAACCCCAACAGTTACTTTTTTGTTCATTGTGTTAAAATATGCAGTACAGAGGGCACAACCTTTCCTCAGTCTTTGTTGTCACAGGTGATGACACTGCCGTTTGAGGCCAAATTCAGTCCTTGATTACAACAAGAGATGGGAGAATGTGCCTTTAGGGAGAAAAGTATTTGGGATCTCTCAAAACTTTTTGATTTATGAGGCTTCTCTTTCATTGTGTGCATGTATTAAAACCTAAGACTTTTCAAGTGAGATAGGAAACCAGATAAAATACATTGAGCATGATTTCACGCAAAACAATTGTATTGAAGCATATTTGTGCTGGTAGAAGACCTCAGCCATACAAGTGAGTTCTCCTGCCAAGTTCCTAGCTCCGTCATGGCATATCAATTCCATACTTCTCACAGTGTGGTGAAATTACAGTCTTGACAACAAAATGTATACCTTTGAATGTATAGACATGAAGTTTAATCAATAACTTCATTATTGTTAATAATTTCCTAATTAGCTATATACATTTATGCTGATAAATAGAAGGGGGCTTCATGAAACTGGTCCCTTGTTTCAAGACTTGTGGCGCTGTAACATAATTTAATGTTAAGTAGAACTCTCAAATTAGTTGTCAGTTTAATATTTTCACTTCCCTTGTTTTGCAACCTGAAAGACATTGATTATTTGCACATAACCCACTTAGTGCTAGGTTCAGTGTTAAACTTTTGGGCAGTGCCATCTCCAAGTGGAGTCCAAAGTCCAACAGGTTAACTGTTTTCTCTCTGTAGTTCCTGGCAAAAGAGGGGCTCTATACAAAGGGCAGAATAATAGCAAAAGGAGGGAGAACTGCAGCTAACCAGGACAAAATTCTCAGTGAAGGATTGTTTTTAACTCCTACCACTTCCCAAAGCTGTGTTGTTGGTATCCTCTCTACAGGACCCACCAAATGGCACCCTTTCCTGAGGGCAGGGGCCCAGAAGAGTTTCTTTCAAAGGTCTGAACTAGGATAACTCTCATAAAGCATTGCCAGCAGGTAAAATAAACCTTTCGTAAATTAGCCTTGTGATTAATGTACTCATCCAGGTGCAAAGGCTCTGTAACCCACTATTCCCTAAGGAAGTGTGTAAGCACATCTCCCATGTGAATGCCTTAAATCCCAGGCTGTGAGGGAAAAACTGTTCAGCCATTCAGGTGGAGAAGAGTCATCGGGCAGCAAACAGAAACTGGACAAAAATCAGGGGGCTGGCTCATAGATAATATGTTATGAGACTGTGTTTATTTATCTTGCATGGTTTGTTTTCCAAACTGTAGATGGTACTGTTTCTTGACCTCTGTTCTCAGAGCTGTTCACATGCATTAAACTATAACAAAATAAAAAGCAAAAATAATTTTGAGAGTGATATATGCCTTGTTTCACTGGCTTCCCCAGGGGAAAATCTAGCAGGTCTCTTTAGAGCTTGAGCAAACTGATAATCCTCACTGACTTCAGAGGAAACCATGGGCACACCACACTGTCATAAACAGAAAATCATGCTTCATGTTGCATATGCCGGGGTAAAGGTACAATGTTGGCATATTTGCAAAAGTACTTCAACTAAGGACTTGATTGTGTTTAGCCCTTCCTGGATTCCAATAAAAGGATTGGCAGGGTCTCCCAATAAAAGGATTTGAAATTAACAAGAGAAAGTCAGACTGTTTCCAGGGCTCGCAGGCCTGCTAGCCCTAAAAAAAGGTCCTTGCCTTCTGAGCTAAAGCCAATACTTTAATGGCAGAAACCTGGAGGGATCATACACATTTTTGTCCAGTGCATAGGATTTGTGAAGCTGACTAAATGAACATTTAGGAAGGATTATTTTTCTTTTTCTTTTTTTTTTTTTCATCATCTTATTTGTCTGGTTGATTTATCCTCCTGTCCTCCTTACACTGTCTACACTTTAATCTGTTTCTGGTTTATGGGAACTATAAAAAGTCTTTTACACTGAGAGATTTACTTTATTTGAATGCAAATTAAAACTATTATCTTTCAGTTACAGGCCAAAGATTGCAAAATAATGCTTGTTTATAACTTGAAAAACTGATCTTTTCCCCCCTGTAATGCCATGTAAATTGTTAAGTTAAAGTAGGAATATACAGTTAATTTTTGCCAATCATTTATATGTTTTATATGTTAATTTGCTGAAGTAGATAATAAAACATGGAGGGAGTTAGATTAGAATGATAGGAAACTACAGTGTGCTTTGCTGCTGCTGACTCTATATAAACACAGTCTTAAGCTCAACTTCCTTGTGGTGGTTCCTCTGAAGTCAAAGAAGCCATGACAGTCTGCGTCTGGTTCATACTGTTAAAGTTACTGCTTATCAAAAGATGAAATGGAATTCACAGAGAACCTTCAAAGAGAGGGAGAATGGGAAGGACAAGTTGTCTTTACACAAAATATGATAACACAGATGAAATTTTGAAGCTGGACAAAGAACAAAATGCATTTCCCAGACATTGACCCTGCTCTTTCTGTCTATGAGAAACTGTTGGTACCACAGTCAGACCCTTTTTTGGGGCAGAGAATCAAATGATCCAGCGGCTGGGTATGTAGCGTGCTTGTGTATTGGTACTGAGAAGCATGCACTAAATTACTCTATGCCAGAGAGTATATACATATCTGCCCCAGTTTTATCACTGTAAACAAAAACAGATTTTGTTAGTGGAAGGACTTAAACACAGGAAGAAAGAAACTTGCTTCATGAAATGACAACAGATAAGCCATAACATTACCTTGCTTTGTCATTTGTCCCTTGTCTTTTATGAATATGAAAACCTTCCTGCATATCCTCCAGAAAAAGTGCTGGAATCCATAAAGCAAGGCAAAATATAACATGTCAGGGATTTTGAAGGGACAGGAAAGGCAGGGTAGAAGCAGGGACAGGGACCTCTGGCCACCTTTGCTTCAACCTAGGCACACTTGTTTAGTATAAAAACCTAGCAGCTCCTAAAAGCAGAGCTCATGAGATATAACAGTCACTCTCTGATGCTGATGTTCACCAACAGTTTGTCCTGCAACTTCTGTAAGTTACATGAGCAGCTTTCAGCATGCTGTCTGGTGTGAATCTGTCCCTGGACAGCTCTGTCTTTCCATGCCCAGGGAGAGCAGCCTCTGTTCCAGCAATAGGATGGTGTGCATCACCAAGGTAGGACTTGGCCTAAGTAAGGAGTCCTAAACCATGTTTCTTTGTCAAATTTGCCTTCATTGCTCAGGGCAATGATGACTGTTCTTGTGGTCTGCAATCCAAAATGTTCATCATGCACATGTTTATGAACACGGTCTCAAAGTGACTTCGTGAATCACAGAACCACAGAATGGTTTGAGTTGGAAGATCATCCACTTCCAACTCCCCTACAGTGGGCAGGGACAACTTCCACTAGCCAAGATTGTCCAAAGTCCCATCCAACCTGGCTTTGAACACTTCCAGAAATGGGGCATCCACAGCTTATCTGGGCATGTATGTAAATGTCAGAGTTGGGAGTGAAAAATTCAGCTTCTACTTGACATGTCCTATCTTACTCCTGACACCTTATTCCTGTCTTACTTATTACTCCTTAGTTACCAATCAGGCTTATTCTTGCTTTTTCTTCTTTTTCCTTTTCTAAAAAATACATGTTTTTCTAAAGTAATATTTTCCTCTAATACATGCCTCAGTTTGCTTGGCAGACTACAAGGAGCTTACTTTCAAGAGTAGAATCACATGTCTGCTGGAGACAAAGCTAGTTCTGTGTTTGATCTGTCTGTGTGAACTTTTCTCTGTGAATACGGTACTTTTGCATCTTGTCTTCTCCTTCCACTGTATAACTGCAATTACACCCAGAGAAAAAGGAGTACTTCCCTTCTCCCACAGCTTCCTCTAGATCGGATTATTTTCTACCTCTGGCAGCCAGAGCTGAGGCAGAAGGGAAGCAAGGACTGACTATCAGACACACAGAATAGAAGGCCTTAAGATTTCATGTTGCCCAAGGAGGGAAGTTGTAAGGGGAGTGTTTGTTCATTCACACACTGAGAAACTAAATGGAGATTCAAGGCCATACCAGTAACTTTGGCTCGATTTAATTCTTAAGGGCTGATCAGAAAATCAGTGATGGAAGAAAGGACACTCTTAAAGGTCACACACCTCCAAATCACACCTCTTTTCTGTTTTACCGGTATTGTTATTAGCTTACATGGAACATTTTTGAAGCTGTGAGAGGAACTCTCTTAAAGCACTGAAAGCTGCTTTTGATTGCCCACATTCAGGTAGTGGGTTTGGTGTTGTTTGCTTGACAAGTGAGTGAGGAAGAAAGAATTTTCACATTGATAACTGATAACATAGCCAATATCCACTGCCTTATGATATTGCTTCAGCTGTAATTTTTCTTTTCTACTAAAGATTTTAAGTGTGACATTTTATAATCCTGAATTCCTTATAGTAACTGGAGAAAAAACACTACTGGTTTCTTTTCAAAAATTCTTAGTGGGTTGTCACAGTATGAGATCCCCAGTTAGCACAGAACTTGAGGTCTCTGCAACGTAAAATCTCAGTTCATGGTTATGTCTGCATTTGGTAAATTCACTTGTGGGACATTAAGGTCATGCTGAAGAACACAAATCAAAAACTTCAGAAAGAATAGTGAAATTACAGTCTCTGTTTTCCTTTTGTCCTGGTCCCATCCTGTTTTCCTTAAGTCAATCAAAACCAATATATAAAGTGAAAGTATGTGGGGTTTTCCTTTGCAGAAAAAAGCAACGAAAGTATAATGCAGCTGTAGTTTCTCAATGCCTCTTTCAGGACAGGGAAATTTCTTTCAGGAAATTGTTTTTTCATGTTGGAAGTTTTTCGCTAAAAAAAAAAGTTTTCATAACCAAAATTTACAGAAAAGAAAGTTCAATGTCACTGATGTCTTTAGGAAATTCTAGCAAGAAATTCAGACTTTCACTTTGAAATAACGGTGTGTAAAATGTGTCACAATGAGATTATTTGAAGTTGAAAACACCTGAATTTGTACTCAGTAGAAATGCTGATCTATGACTAAGAAAAATGTTAGAATTTGCAAGGAATCTTCTGTATGTGAACTAACTTAATCTCTGAAAAAAAAAATCTAGCATGTATCCTGTAAAATTTTTGTTTAAAAAACTGTGGTTTACAGATTGTTTCTGCTGGAGCTTTTCTTGATCGCTGCTTTATATAAACTGACTTGATTCCTAAATAACTTGAATAGACAGGAAGGGGACTAGGGAATACAGATACAATCTTAAAATATTGTTTTTGCTAGTGCTATAAGAAGTGGCTTGGTTCATGTTGACTGATATGCTTTTATGCTCTGTTTTGAAATACTTTAATTTGAAGCTTGAACTGTGAAATAACAGGACCAGAGGAATTTCCCTTTTGGTTTTTACTGCTTCCCAAATTAAGTCATTTGAGTAAGGATCTTAAAATCCAACATCAGTGTGTGGCTTTACTAATAATCTCTATGTGATCATGTCATTCCTGAGAAAGGCATGTTTCAAATAAAAAGGAAATGTCAACCTTGAGTATTTTTTATTAAATCCTTTTTCTTCTTCTCTTCAAGTTCAGCTTAAGCTGACCACTTCCTTTGTCTGGTTTATTTTTATTAGAAATGAGCAGATTCATTAACTGTTCAACTTGGTGGTCAGGCAGTGACTGGATATGTCCAATAATGGGTAATAGCTGTATTTTTCATTGGGAGACCAATGTTTGCTTTGGAGATCGCCTGGGGAACAGATGTAATCTGAGACGGCACTATGTTTACCTCTTGTTTCAGTGATATTTTGAGCATGTTTGAAACCAGTGAGAAAGAAAAACAAACATTTCAGAAGAAAGTACCTGCAAGCAGTCACTATCTCCCCAGACTGCATTGTCCCTGGGCTCCAGCCAGAAACTCCAGTAAGACTGCTGCACACACATGCATTTGAAAAGCCATGCAGACACATGAACATATATGTATTTTTTCCATGGTACAGTCATGACCTGTGCCTGCCTTTCTGACTGATCCAAAGGTTGACTTTTGTTTTGCTGTGAGAGTGACCAAGCACTGGCACAGGTTGCCCAGAAAGGCTTCATACTTGGAGGTACTCAAATGTGACTTGGACATAGTCCTGTGGTACAAACGCTAGATGGCCCTGATTGAGCAAGTGCCTTGGACTAGATGACTCCCAGAGGTCCTTTCCAACCTCAATCAGTGTTTGTTTCTGTGATTCTGTGTGCATCCAAGCCATTTGATGAACTGCTTGTGGACTGATGCAAGTCAGCTACTTGACAAGGCTCAGCAGGTCAAAACTACTGGTCAATGTCAGTCTGCTCATCAGAAACCTTTCTTGATTTACAATTTCATGCAATAGGTTTAATTTTATTTCTTTTCACTCCTGTTTGTGCTGTATTTCTTGTCTTTCCAGCAGCTTCCACTTTCTACATGGATATTATTGGTGGTACAGGTCATTTCAAGTAGTAGTCACATAGGTGACTCAGAAAACAGTCTGAGGAACATGAACAGAAGTATTCTAATACTATGCACAATATTAAAATAGTGAGACTCTTGTCTCTGTGTGGTGTTTTCATCGTTATTTTCCCTGCCAAGAAGATTAGATTTCAGATTGCAGTTTGCATGTGTACAATAAGAAGCACTAATCCTTAGTAAATAAGGAGAAAGTGGGTGGGGAATTAAAAACAATTCATATTGCACATTTTCCAAAGCTGTCTCATTACTCTTTCATTATTCCTTTTTCCAAGCAGTCTTCCTGTGGTAGCAGAATAAAACATTCATCCAAGTTTTGCACAGTTGCCAACATATATACTCCAGTTCAGTCTTACTTGGTAGAAACTGCTATGGACGTACATTCTGGAAGGCACTGCCCATTTCTATGGGCTGTACAACTCCCAATGAAAACTGAGTTGTCAGTGTGTTTCTTTCAAGTGGTTCTAGCAGGCACTGATCTTATTTAATATGCCATGAATGGAGAGGTAAGAAGTGACTTGTCACTAGGGCTGTTCAAAATCTACAGGGTCAGTTTGTGTAATGGTTTGTGAAATTAAACATCAATGTGCTTTCAATAATTGGTAACAAGCCACGTTTTCCAGGAGGTAAACTCCTCACAACACTATCCATTTCTACTTCTGCAAAGTAGAGTGGGAGAAAAGGAGAAAGGCCAGATCTAAGTTCAGAGTGAATCATCCTCAATTGCAGATAGGTAAAGAAAACTCTATGAAAGACCAGTCTGTCACTGATCCCTCTGTGACGCTCTATACAGCGTTTTCAGAATGTCCCTAGGAAAAGAGATCCCCAGCAGGGCAGGAGATAGCTGAGGGCTTTCCTGAGCAAACAGAATCCTTTGCTGAGTAAACACCACTTCACATGGTACTTAGCAGATTTTGAGGCTGCTCTGCAATAAATCTGGTGTGTACTGCATTCTGGCGGAGGGCAAGCTGCAAACCCAAGCTTTTAAACTAGCATTCCCTGCAAGCGGAATCTGGGTTTGCTATAGGAATTTTGCTCTACAGGATGTTGGATAGGCTGCCTTGTGGCAAATTCTCTGCCACTAAGGCGTTGGATACACCTTTATTATTTTCCACTGGCAAACCCACTCTTTTCTCGCCATTACATTACAGCAAAAAAAGCTGAAACTGGGTTAAAAGGGTATACCATGAGTCAAGATGCTTCTTAGGATGTTTTCTGGGGGCTTGATGCTTTTAAGTTGGCCTATTTTCCAGAAAAAACGTGAGGATTCAGGGTGGACCACCAGATGGTAGAGAGAGAGTGGAGAGGAAAGATGGTTCTGTAGCAGGGACTTTATTCTCATTATAAGAAACAAAGACTGAATCTAGTTATAAACACAGTGCACTGGCATGATTGTTCCTACGCTGTCTTTCTAGAATGGGAAAAAGACTTCTGTGCTTAAAGCTCAAGGAAGCACTGCTCCTCCTCTCAGGTTCGGTGGCAGAACCGATGTCAAGTGCCATAGTTCTCACTAGCTGGGTCTACTCTGTTGTGCTACAGTCTCCAGAGATGCTCTCCTGAGTATTCCATTTTCTAGCTGGTAATATTGCATTGATTTCTGTGATGTTGTGGTCTTTTGGCTGGAAGTCAGGAGCTTGCATGTAGGACTCCCACATGACTTCCCAACTGGTGACTCTACTGTTGTCTCCAGTTTTTTCAACAGGGAGAGGAAATGAAGGAGAGCTGTTTAAAACAGGAAAGGAGACAAGGGCCTGGCAGAGGCATTGGTGTTACCAGTCATTTTGCTTTGAGAAAGACTTTTCCTGTATTTGCACAGCTAGCTTTACTCATGGAATCTGTCATGCCAGGAAGTTAGATTCACCAGTCTCTCACATAGTAACAGTGTTTAAAAAGTTCCTCCAAAGAACTGTTAGTCATCCACATTTGGTCTTATCAGTAGGTTGTGTAAGCAGTATGTGACAGGTAAGAGCTCAGGGTTAATACTTTCCTGTAACTCAGGTATGTTTGGATACATTAGAGAGCAGAGACCTTTCTGGGTCCCAGTCATGCCACTTTGAGGTAAAAGAGTGCACAATGCTATTATATACTGATTGTTGTTCTTTCCTTTTTTTCGCTCTTCAAGTCTCAGAATGACAGTATGTTGACACAGAGATGGCTGCCAGTGATGAAGAAGCAGCACTCCTTTGGGTACAATATAAGTGCTCCTGTGATGATATTTGTTACATCAGTACCAAGTTCAAGGTGGTGTGCATGAAGGATGCAAGCTAAGAACTATTAGAAGTATTCAGTGTATGGAATTCCAGGCTGGAGTGCCTTCATTAGCCTTCAAAGCAAATCAACGGGCTAGATATTATTATGGTAAATGATGTGGAAGCATGGAGGGCTTTGGAAGTGTGTCTGATAGACTAGCAGTGAACAAACAATTCCTAGACAGTATAATGTATTACAGATATGCTTGTCTTTTCATCTTCTTCTTTTGTTAGAATTATTTGAGAAAGCTTTTACAGGAAAGATGTGGTGGATTACTTTCGTGTGTCACGGTAGGTACTTTTTCACACATTCAGTCTGGGTGACTGCACATTGTTGAGTAAGTGACTCCTCTTCCTAGTTCCTTAAAGTGAAAAATGAATGTTAAAGGCAATGTTCAGATAAAGGTTTTATTCTGAAGTCACCTGAATATTTGAATCCCTCTGTCAACTCTGTTGCGGTTGGGATTTCATACGGAGCACAATGTAACCTCTCGAGCCTTGCTGGTATCTAGACGCTGTTTAATAATTCTGTAGCTTGTCTTTCCTAAAGAGAGTTTCTAGACAAGTAGTGTTGAATCGCTTCATGTTGAATATGAAATCATTGTCACATGTAGGTTTGGAAGTACATATGAAATAATTTGAGAAAAGAAAAAAAGACTGGGATGAAATAGAGTCCATGTAATTATTGTAATAATTATGACAGTTAAATAAATGCAGAGTACACCACACTATTAAATGGCAGATGTGCTTTTTTTACAGATAAATTTTTGTCAGTTTCAAATTAAAACCAAGGTCAGTTTTTTGGACTGACTCACATCCCATATGATTTCATTAAATGCGGAATGGTTCCATGGCATGTAACTTGGCACTGAAGTTGGTGTTCAGTATGTGGTTTTATGGTTCAGGTGCAAAATACTGCCCTGGCTTGCGTGTATCTAAAGGTTATTATGCCTTGGACTGTACTTCTTTTCATTGTTTCAAAATTTAGCAGATCAGCTCAACTGCTAATTTTCTCAATTCCCCTCTCCTTCTTCGCCTTAATTCTCCCTTTATTGAAAACAGGTTCATTAAAAAAATACTGATTGTTAGCTCAGAATGAGGGCTAAGGTCAGCTGGTAATTTTAGAAAATTAAATCAAGCAAATGAATCATATTTGCAAGTTGGCTGCTTGAGCATACGAGAATATCTGACCAGCTTTCTTTTTCTAATGTGCAGCTCAGTAATAGGAATGAAGTAGCTACCATTCATGCAAGGACAGTAGAAAGCCAAGAGAAAGGAAATTCTTTTAATTTATCTTTCTTTCTCTATGCAAACTACAGTGAAAAAAATATTCTAAGTAAAACAAAAATCTTCTGTCTCTGCAGGTAACCTATAATTAGGAAATGTTACTTCTTAGTAAATTTCTTGGGTGTCTAACAAAACAGACCTAGCATTAAATTCTTGCATATGAGAATGTTTTGTTAAAAAGCATCATCACTGTACTTCATACACACATAGAATCAAGTAATACTTGACCTGCAATATATCTCAATTTAACAGGCTATTTTTTGTGATTGTATTATTCATTATTAAGATTGTTCTTGCCTCTGATGTTTGAAGTTAGGAGAACCTTCAAGGGCTCTCAATGATTTTGTGGAAGATAGAGAAGGCTCTTTTCAAATGATTTCATATTTTATTTTCCTCTTTTATTTCTCTAAAAGATTACTGACACATCCCTAAAAAAGGTACACACCTTGTACCTCTCTTGTGGTATATGAATGCTTAGCCATCAGTTTTAAGATGTACAGTTAAAGTACTAAAGCAGTTGCTTGTTTTCGATTAGTTTTTAAATATCAGGTGACCTCAACCAGCTTTCTGTCCTAACAATCTGCCAAATATAATTTTAAACTTAACTAAACACTTTTCTAAAGAAATATTTATGGGGCTGTATGCACAATCGGCACCTACTGGGTTTTAAAATTCTGTCCTAGAAAAGAAGCTGAACAAGTAAATACAGCAGGGCAGATTGTGGCCTGATTGTTGTGTTGGACTCCTCAGAACGAGTACAGCAACAAGAAAATAGCTGCAAAAAATGGCTAACAACTTGCCCATGCAATTTTTTCAACCCAGCTTTCCATGGCTTGGTCCCTCTATGATTGAAATCTTTGGGAATGTTTTTTGGTTTGCACTGGGAGAAGATCTGGATGATGAAGTGAAGCTTTTGGATTAGAAGCCTTCTTTGACCTCTAAGAAGGTCCAGAAGCACAAGACTCACTTGTAAGTTGTTATGCAGAAGGAAAGAAAGTCTGAAGGCCTGAGAAGGTCCTTAAAGAGATGACCTCATTGAAACTGCCTCAACTTGTCTAACTATGCTGCCAATGCCAGAAAATTCCCTTTCTCATGAGATTTCCAGTGTTTTGGTCTTCTAGTTAACCTAAAAGTGTTGTCTGCCATTCTGTTTTCCATTTTTGTCTAAGAAAGAGGTGGGACATTTAAAAGGAAGCAGTATGAGGCCTGCTTCTCAGTCCCTTCATGTCTGATATTTGGTTTACGCTGGCTCTACTAAAGTACAATTTCTCTTTGAAGCCTTTTCCATAGCTGGGTCGTTCATGACGTTACCTTTCCTCTGTGTCTCCTTAAGTGTTCACAACTTTAACTTTCTGTCGAATAGGGATGAAATGGGCCAACGCTAAGAATAAGTATAAACATTATCTTCATTTCCTTAAGAAGCCAGGATGAATTTGTAAAACTTTTTAATAACCACAATTCACATATGTATATATATATATGTGTGTGTGTGTTATTTTAGCAGAATTAGTTCACGTATTTGCTGTCACAAGAGAACTACTTAAGTGAGGCTGACCCTGCTTTAAGCATGAGGTTGGTTTCAGTCTCCTCTGACCTGAGCTGACCTATGATCCTATGGTCTAGCAGCTTATTTCTGTCCCTGGTTGCTGCTGCTCTAGTATTCTTCCTATGTGGAGGGATGTGAACTGGCAAATAACAGAGTATCTGACGGCATGAGCTGAAATGCTTTTCTGAGCTGTGAAAATGCCTCTTTATCTCATGTATTTGGAAGTTGTTCTCACTTTAATATTAATGTTTCCTTGTCACTTAATTGTATCTGTCTTTCCACTAGAACTACATGCTGTGGATGACACCTGTCCCCTAGCTGCCCTCAGCTCATTTCCTATATGACTTCTATTATGAAAATTGCATTTCTGATTATGTTAATGACAACAAACATGGACTTTGAGATATGATGGGTAATATAACAAGGGAACAACTAAGCAAAAAAAAAAAGTATGAAATTCAGTCACTCACAATTTTTTTTTTTCTTTTTTCATTTGGCTGAGTTCATGCTGAAGTCCATGTGTTTGTTTTAGCCCTTTTGGGATATTGTTCAGCACATTATTTATACAAAGTTACTTCAGTGGCTGATTGTTATTAATTACCATGCTGAGTTCTTTGCAAGTCAAGCTGGACTCCAAATGAAATGTACTTTCCAAAATAATTAGGAGTTAATGTTGCAATGTGTGTTGCCTGTTGTATTGCACTCTTGTAACAACATTATAAAAAAAATTGTTCATTTGCTTGAAAACCTTCAAAACTTTCCCTAAACGTGGAAAACTTTTAAAAATTTATTAGAAAAGGCAGGCCTTCCTCAATGCTATGTGTGCTTGACTGGATGAAAAGAGTAATAGCAAATACTCAAAATGGTATTCCTGTTACTTTGCTAATGTATTGGTTTAAGAGCCCTCATTGAAAGTAGAAGGCAAGTTTAAACAGAATTTAGACTTTTTTAGGTAACTTAGACCATAGGGTCACCATCTCTACACCCATAGCGTAGGTTCCTTTCAGACTGTCTTAAAGAGGTGTTTTTTGGTTTACAATGAATCTGAAAAGAAATTAACTTTGATTTCAGCTTCTCTACATATGACTGCTTAATTTCTTTTTTTAGCCACCACCTTTCAGTCCTGTTTCTTTGCAGAAGGAAAACTGATGAATTGTCAAAAAAGTGTTGCTTTTTTGGCTATCTAAATAATAAGAAAGGGAATAACCGCCTAATAACAGATTTTCATGATGTAAAGGTTTCTGAAACCTTATTGTTTTTTTTTTCAGTTCAAAAAAAAGAAAAACAAGAACTGTAGCCCTGGTTATGAATTACATGCTAGGGTAAAGAATTTTCATTGGAAGAAAAAGAACTGTACTACAGAGTATGTTTTCACCACGATACCAATTTTTTCAAAATTATTCTGTTGTTATGTTTCTTCATACATTTGGACACAAGGCCATCAGATATTTTTTTTGTACATTTACAGCTTAATTGAACATTTTCCTTCCCAGTAGATGGTACAGGAATTTCTGCCCTACTCTTTTTTATGTTTTTATAAATGCTGCCAGGAATGGTAACTGGCAATGGAATATCTACATTTGTAATTTACAGTTCTTGATGGTATTGCTTTTTCACGTCTGGCTATGGCTTTGCAATTGAGTGTTGGGTCAAAGGTTAAGGAAAAAATGCAGTGACCTTCCAAGCTTTCCTTACCTATTTCCTGTAAGAGAGTGACCTTTCAGCCTTCTGTGAGTCTGTTCAGAAATTTTGTTGTGATACAAAGCCTGAAAGTCAACTATCATGGTCTTTGGATGAGCAAATTTTGAAGTGGCAAGACTGATTAGACTCTTTCAGAAGACAGCCATGATTTCATGAAGATATCACAAGATTAAGATCTTTCTTGCTTTAAATGGATGCTGTTCACCAACCATTGCAGTTCTTAATTTCCCAAGGTGTAACGCAACTTGCACACATTGTTTGAAAAATAAAATGCCTCATTTAAGGGCAGAAAGCAACAAGCTAGCCTATAGGAATCCAGGTTGGTAAAAATATACTCATAGTGACTGTGAAGAGTTCTCACACACTTTTTTATATCAATAGCTTCACAGTACACTGCAGTTGAGAAAGGTATTGTCAAATCTTCAGGAAGCAGAACCTGATTTTTTGTTGTCTTCTTTCTCTCTGGGATCTTTTTGCAGCTACCTAAAGCCAACACCTCTCTGCAGGCACTGTTCCAGACTGGCTTCCCTGGACCTATTGCTAGTGTGGTGGCTTTTGTGGTGAGGCTAACTGGTGATACAGGCAATGCAGTGGGGGCCCTGACAGCCATTTAACACGTAATCTATTCCTTACACTATAGGGCTCTGAGCTATGCACACCAGGAGAGCTTATTCCTGGTGTCCCTGTTGTGTTATTTACCTCTGCTCTGAGCAGTTAAGTCCACCACAGCCATTTAGTAAATTATCAGTTTTCTTATTGGCCCTAAATTGCGCCTAATTAAAAATCTGACCTCCACAAAATAGTCCTCTTCCTAAAGACACAGAACATAAACAGGAAAAATCAGCTAATTGCTGAAAAAACTGCTTTTGTGGCACTGTAATTGGACCTCAGTGAAATGAATGAACCCACTGGGGATTCCCTAATGAATGTTTAACTGCAAACAGTAGTCGGGCACTTAAGCAGCCAGGCTGATGGTCCCTAATGAAATCAAATGAAATCAAATAAAATCAAATAAAAGATTCTGGCACTTTACTAACCAGATTTCTTGGCATTGGAACATAAAAATAATATAATTCTGGGTAAAAAAAATGTAAAGAAAAGTTATTTATAAAACAGTGAAAACTTACCCAGTCTTGCTTGGATTTTATTTCTTTTTTCTACTGAAAAAAACCCCCACCATGGAAAATAGATATAACGTTTTGATCTTTTCTAAAGTTATGTCATTTATTTTTCTCTTTTCCTAAAAACACTAAAACCTTTTATGTTTTCTGTTAAGCACATTCTCTGACTTTATTTTGCAGTGTTTTCCAGAGGCTTGCTGTGGAACTACATGATGTTGCCAATTGATTAAGATCCTTTTCATTTTTCCAAACCTTAACAAGGAGACAAATCATGACAACCTCAGCGATGTGAGCTGTACTTTGCCTTCAAATATCTATTCACCACAATGTGTAAAAATCTGGCCTTAGTGTGTAACTTGACATTGAAAAGTAGGTCATTAAACCTTACCACTATAGGACCTCAAGACTGTATTAATGCATAAGGCAAGCTTAAAGAATCAGGGACATGGCACTGTTACGTAATTTTGTGTGTTATTTTTATTATTGCTGTTGTTATATTTTAACCTCAGTTGCACCAGATCTTGTAAAATCATTTAGAGCATGGTTTGCACAGGTTAACAAGTTCAAAAAAAGATCCTGAGTGATTGGGGTTTTCTTTATTACAATTAAAAATGCTTCATGGTATTCCACTATTGAATTGTAGCATTGATGACATGAAAACCTGTCAAGCTGCATTTCCTTTTGTATCTCACAACTTCAAAATTTTTGCTGAAACTTAGTGAGGTTATGTGTTATTTTGCAAGTATGGCAATTCATCCGAGTAAGAATTGGAGAAAATTCAATGTAATCATGCACTGCCAGATTTCAATAGAAAAAAAGCGTTACTTATCATTGTGTCTAGCATTCAAATACATATGGTTTGTTTACATATTATAAATAAAAAGCCTGTTGCAATATGTTGTCAGAATTTTGAGTTAGAATATCTGCTGGCTATTTCCTGATGTTTGTGACAAATGGATATTCAGACTCTTGTTAACAACAGGTAGCATTACAATTACTTACTGTTGCCAGCGAAAATATTTTTCAGGAGTAGTTAACACAAACAGAGTGAAGTTTGCAGTAAGATTTAGCTTCTAAACTGCACAGTTAGAGCATAGTATACCTCCATTATGAAGTAATATATATTTATATAATAATAATTATATGTAACTTAATGGACTTACGAAAAAACTGTGAAATATAAAAGTATTAATACATGTTATTGTATGTAAATGGCAGAGGGGTAGGTTTGAACAACAGCTTTGCATATTGAATAAAGAGTCATGGTATAGAGAGGAACCAGTGTTTATTGTTGTGATGGTAGCAGTTGCTACGTAGGTATTGCTAAGAACTGAACAGTTAATCTGATCTGTTTATATGTTTCTAGAAGTAATCTGAGGAGTCAGAATAAAGCAGATTTCAGCTAGAGAGGGATCTTGACCTCTTTGGTGGAATAAAAAACAGTCCTATGGCTGGACAAAATAGATTAAAATATAAAAAACTGAATATGTTATTAATGTTCTTGTTAAGGTTCCTCCCTTTGGGCATGGCATGTGAGAGTTCAGAAATGGGTACAGACAAGAACAAGTAAGGTTTGGCAGTGAGGTAGTCAAGAACTGTTTCAGATATTGTCACAGAGGAAAAAAAGGTATGGGTAGCATCATTTATTACCAATCATCTTCTAGTCACCCAGTCTGCTTATCACAGCTAGCAAATTGTACAGCCCATCTAAGATCCATTCCACTAGCAGTGGTGAAGCCAGAGACAAAAAATTCTGTCCCTTAATAATCTCTGCATTAAGTAATATTTGCAACCACAGTTGTAAACGTAACAAGCACTCACACTTCTAGAAAGTAGTCAAGAAGGTGTTTTAAAATAAATCAAAGATCACCAGCTGTTATCCATTCAAGGTTTATTGAAATACAAAAATGAGTGGTTAATGCAGCCTAAAGTAGGAGCATTCTCAAGAAACTGAGACAAGAAACCTTAGGGATATATATTTCATGATGGGCTAAATCACAACTATGAAATAAATCCTTCATTCTTCAAGAAGAGTCTCTGTTTTGAAGACTGTATAAGCTGAGAAGTGCTACGTTGGAGCCTGCATTGAAGAAAATTCATAGTTCTGATACATGAAATGCACCCACAGCGTTGGCTAATTTGCAAAGCAAATACTTTTGAGCATCTGGAAAGGAGGATGGGGAAAAAGAGTCTGTATCTACATTTGAGATCCTTGTTCAGTACACTGGTGCTGAGCTCAAAGGACACCATACTTGGACTGTTTGGTCCTTTTTAATCATATGTAGAATGACTGTATTTTAACTGAGTATAGAAGAGCAAAAGAACACTGAACATTTATTATTACCTCCCAAATCGCAGCTCTTTCCAACCACTGCAAGAACAAATGGCATTGTCTTTGTATATCTGGTTTTCAGTTGCCAGATCACATTTAGAAAATACAGTTTGATAGTATTTGCAGTGTTACATGGCATTGCATAGTGCTGCATTTCCCCAGATGGCTTCTTGCACCTTTGTGTCTTAAATAAAGAGAGTTTTAAATTTATTCTGATAATTTGTGAAAGATTTTTGGAAGCACTTGATAAATTTACAATTTTCTTCCAATACCTGTGTTCACGAGTACAGAGATACTAAAGAAATACTTAATCCTTTGCTTTTAGTTATCTTTGAGACCTCATGAACAGATGGGTGCTTTTTAATTGAAAATTAAACAATTTTGACCCTTTTTTTTTTGAGCACAGCTTTGTAGAAGTAAAGTAATACAATTAAAGAAAGATTATCAGATTTTAACTGATGAAACATTTCATTTCCTGACAGACAGAAAGGTTGAATAGGTGGTAACAAAATTAAGGGTATCATGCATGAGAGGCTATTTCAGGTCACTTACTATAGTACTCAAGCAATAATATGGAATAATCATAGTTCAAATGCACGCATTCAAATATTCTCACTGTATCAATACCCAGTTCAGGACAGAAGTCCATCAGGTGATATTGTAGAGTCACCAGAACATCCCCAGCAGGGCTTTGTTTAGCTCACATTTAAGAATCAGGAACTTCAAAGGTAAAAGATGAATATTTTCAATATCCAAAGATAAACATTTAAAATACAGATATTTAAAACTCTCCAAAAACATTTTTTTCAGAATAAAACTCTAAATAATTACTGAAGGAGTGCTAGTCAGATTCAGAAATTTATTTAATGAGTGCCATGAAGACATACAAGTTCATATGGATAATACAAAATTAATTGTTTGGTTCAGGGTTCAAGGTGAAAAATTTGAGCATATCTCCTTAGTGTACTACACTGCTTCCAGATGCTTCTCTATACCTTGCCATTTGCCCAACTTCCCAGTCCAGCTCTTTCAATGAATAACAAGACATTCTTCATACACAAATGAAAACTTTTGGGCTTTTTTACAAGAAATTATAATAATTTCATGTATCCCCAATTGTAATTTTGCTCATCTAATCCTGTCTCAAAGGATGAATTTGTCCACATTTGCTGCCCACAGCAGAACCAACAGCCACTGAGGGCATCACGGTGGGTGTTGCGCAGACCTGCCACCTTCCAGGCCATAGCCAAGGCCCTGGGCTCTCACTATGCAGTGGCAGCTGTGCAGGACTCAGTCTCCTCTAGAATATTAAATTGTTTATAAACAAAGCAGAAGACATTCTCCCTCTCTCAAGTAAGTTTAATTTAATTGAGATCGTCAGCTGCTATTTATTAACTGATAGAGGGTGAAATTTCCTAATTTTCTACAAAAAAAACCCCAATTTGAAAATGTGAAGCTTATTCTTCTCTGTAAACTAATGGACCAGATATGGATGTTCATGTAACTAAAAATCACCTTTTCTATGAGTACAAATGCCAGTGCTACTCACTTAGGGGGAAAAAAATTACTACTTCAGTTTATAATTCTTTTTTCCTTCTTTTCTCCCCTTTCTCCAGTTTTTCAAATAATGACATTTTTTCAAGCTTTTTGAATCATAATCAGAGAATAATAATCATAGAATCAAAGAATATCCTGAGTTGGAAGGGACCCAACTGGTTTGATGAACAATAAACATTTATTCTATGTATTTTTTTAAAAGAAAAGCATTTGCATTATTTACTTGCAAATAGGTGAAGAACTGGGTAGGAAATTCAAGAACACTGGTGAAGCACGTCCGACACAGACGTTTTTCTGCCATAATTCATCACTCTTAATTTTAATTTGATTTTTGAAAATTCTAGATTCATATGCCATTTCATGCACACACTTTTTGTGTGTCACCATAGCCACTTTGTGTGTTCCATTTCTTCACTCTGCTTGTCAGAAAAGAGGATTTTTTTTTTGATGTTATATCATCAGTTGGTGTTGTATCATCAGCATGTGTTATGCCATCAGCTGGTACAGGTTAGAGCTACCTCTACAAAGTTATATCTACTTAAGAAAATACCTCTTTAAGAAACCGATCTCTGACTACTCTGCCCCTGTGTTTGCCCCCGGGAAAGTCCACAACAAAGTTACTGGGTATGCCAGTGGAAGCAGTATTAGTCTTTACATGGAAGGTATTTTACATAAGAAAATTATGAAAGAGAATTGTTTTCCTACTATTGGAAAATAAGAGAAAAATACTGTAACAGTGGTCTGTCTCCTTCTTTCAGCTTATACAAAAATAGCCCTCATTTCTTAACCTCAAATTCTTCTGCATTTGTAACAAAGCCAAAATATTTCAATGTCTCCCACTCCAATTAAGGAAAAAGGGCTGGTTTCATTGTTTTTGGTTGTTGTTTTGTTTTTTGGTTTTTTTTAAAGGTCCTTAATATGTATAAAGACAAATGTTAGAAAAATTATTTTTAAAATAATTTCACAGTAGTAGCAGTAAATTTACTAGCATTCTATTCATAATTTTATATATATACATGTAGACAGATAGATAAATATAGTTTTCTAGACTATGAACCATCTGCTGGTCTGACAGCTGCTATGTGGGTACCTTTTATCTGGATTTTGACACTCTGTTCTGGATGGTGGTTGTAGGTACCCATGTATGAACTGTTTATTAGAAAAGCTGGACATCAGGTTCCTGTGTATGCATGATGGGAAAAGTCTCTGGGAAAATACAGATTTAGAGGGATGGGAATTTCAAAGTGACATATTTCTAGGGGACTGAAAGGAGGACTACATGTGGGGGATAATTCCAAGACCAGTGTGTTTGATATGGGCTCTGGAGTAAGTCATAAATTGGACCCTGCTGTTCAGACACCTTGCATTATTTGTCACCACCTTCTCCCACCTTTGGGGCTGGTGGCATTCAACCTTGGAGGCTGAAGCATGGCTCTGCTGCTTACGCATTTGCTGTTGTCAGCCCTGATCATGAGCAGAAGGGAAAAGTAATTTTCGCCAACGATATGTTACGTGTTTCATTGACTGAAATGATGCATTTCTGAGGCAGGTCTTTATTACAATTCCAGCTGTGAATCACTGCTCTAGATTTCCCCTAGCACAACTGAGATCAGAGTCCCTTCTACTCAATGTGTCACTATCAGAATGCTGAAAATTAATCAATGATTGCAATTTGTGATTATTTGCGTATCTACAGGAGTAGCAGATATTGATTCCCAATCTCTACATTGCCCTTTATGCTGACAGCCATATAATGAAGAAAAACAATAGGAGAAAAATAAAAGAGATCAAATAAAACACTTCCTATATAGTCTACATTGTTCCAACTGAATTAAAGCAGTAGCGAGCATGTTCAACTACAGCCTTTTCAATTTTATATTCATTTTGTATAGTATTAGGAAATAAATAAATAAAGAAAGTAAAATAATTATGCACCAATGCATCATCTGGAATTAAAAAGAAAAAAAAAACCAAAAATCAAGTTTCCTGGTCTGATGCCACAGTAAGTGCAATGTGAGTCACTTATACGAGGAAGGAAGAAAACTACCTACAATCTGCGGATTCTACATGACGGAGCTGAACAGCATATGCACACAAGCAACAAAGGAAGAAAATATTTTTTTTTTCTACTTCTTCATTTTAGGCTTCTGGAATTAATAAGCAAAGGGGAACTTGAGTGCTAAATTTTTTTATGTTAAAAAGCTCATTTGCAAAAAGACAAAGTAAATGGAAGAAAAATAATTTATGCAGTGAACCGCTAATCCAGCTGTTTTGCTTCTGGGCTTAATTGGATTTACCTAGAATTGATATTTGGTGTCAGCATGTGTTATATCATCAGCACATGCAATAGTTACCAAACATAAAGAATCCTATCCAAGGCAAAATATTAATTTATTTGGTTCATACTTATTGTAATCACTTTTTTATTCACGTATGTTACTACTTATATTTCTGCTTGATGCCATTTCATATACGTGATCCAGTCTTAGTTATTCTATCTTAATATCTGCAGCAGTTCAGCAATGTAGAAGACTCACAGCTGAACAAAATGGGCTAGGAAATGGTTATTCATCTCTTGTTCTGCCTTCCAGGCAGCTATGCTGGCTATAAAAAGGTGTGCATTGTACCTAATGGCAGGTGGGTGACATCTGAATTCTTGAGTAAGACATATACTGTAGTGTACAGTACCTTCAGCAGCAAGAGCTTTACTGGTTCATTCTGGAATTGGGGAGTTACCCTCAGTTACTGAGCGAGATTTGTCAGCTAAGAAACTCCACTTACATATAAATGCAAACCCGAATCTTCCAGCAAAGCAAGACAGAGGAAATAGGCTGTGTATTTCATTAAAGGAATGCATCAGAGATTCATCAGAGCGACCAAATGATGTTTCAATTGCATTAGCTGATAAATATGGTATTTTTCTCCTTGGTGAGGTAATAGCGATCCACGATTCATTACATACAGGTATTCAACAGATATTTAGATGTTCTCTCCCAGTCTGCAAAATTTTGGTGACCTGTTCTCTTTGTCTCATCTGTGGTGACTGGTTTCCTTAGTAAGAGTTTGTTCTGTCTGTCTGCTATGGTGACAGAAAATCTTGAAAAAGCCAAATAATTAATGCAACAAGTGATGAATAGTGCGACACGAATAGTGAATGTCCTTGTTAGTGAATAGATATCTCTATTTGCTGGTGAGTGCAATGGGACCTGTTCCCCCTTCCTCACCCCCCGTGCTCCCACTATTACTTAAACATATTATCAGAGGTGAGGCTCCATTTCAGGGTGGTAGGTGATGATGTGGCTTCTGGACCTGCATGACAATATATGTTGGGCACATGGTTCCCTCAGTGTAGGGGATTGATTTTAGCTCAGAGGAGAATAATGAAGGAGGTGATCATGGCTGAGTGTACACAAGCAGAATGTCAGCCACATTTGACCAGCTGTGCTTATGGACACAGCCATAAACCTGAACTAATGCTACACCTCAGCAAAGGAGACCACTGCCTCATCCCCACCTTCTTCTAGTGCTTGCAACTCATGCTGTTCACCTGTTTGCTGTCATTTCTGCATGCAGTAGATGGGAGAGCAATTGGAAACTGTCTCGCTTGTTGTGGCCTTCAGTCCAATGGCCACAAAGCCCCAGGGTTGTGGCCCTTCCCCAAAGCACACACAGAGACTGGCAGCTCTGCCCTCCGTCCTCGTGCCATGGCCGTAACCTCACACGCCGCCGTTGCCTCCGCGCTGGGATGCAGAGAGAAAGCACTTCCTTTATCCATGTGCAGCAAACTGGGCCTCTTCCAACCCTCCTGATGAAACAGCAGCTGCAACAGGGGTGGCGTTATCTGAGCTGACGTCATTCAGATGAGTTTGAATTGAATGCAAACAAGATCATTCCAAAAGCAGTAAGAGGTTACTATCGCACGATTATGTTGTGAGCTGGCAAGTAGGGAAACACAGAAGGCCCATCTTTTAGGATTTCTATCACCAAAAGCCAGACAAGGAGAGCTGCCACTTCTTGTTAAGCACTATAGGTAGATCTGGCTGCCTCACCAGCTGTGCAATGAAGGAAGCATTTAGATACCTGCTATGGCTTTGACTGTGGCTGCTGCTAATAGACCTTCGGCTGCTGCCCCCCCTCTAAATCACTGGGACAGGGTATGCGTTTGGGAGCTGAAAGTCAAACAGAGGAGGATGAATTTCTTAAAATGACCTCTGCCTCTGGGCAGTCTCTAGAAATGTCTCGTCTTTGACCTCTGTAGAGTTTTCTCTAGGAGGTAAATTTAAACTTCATTATTTTGCTTATAATGCAATTCAATGTTAAAGCAGCTCCACTGATTCCAATATCTTCCTGTGGAAAGACCTGCAGAGGGAAGACAGGTTGAGTAACTTGGTCCGCTGATGCTTATGCTCAAGGGGTGATTGTTCCACCACAGCTTGCCAGAGAAGTGCCACCCTCCTAAGTCAATATGGTGTGTAAAGATGAGAAGTGCTAGCAAAAGTGACTGGAAGGAGGCAAAGAGGAAGAAGAGTCAGTGGTTCTCCTGCAGATAGCTTAACTCACTGTAAGGATGATAAAGATGTTTTAAGCAATTTGGATAGAGTAAGGGACATTGCTGCTGTTTGTTGGGGAGTATAAGGCTGATTTCATTTTTGATTCTGCTGGCATCCTTCTCTTTGATATGTCTGATCCCCATGGATTACTGATGAACTGTTCCCGTCTTTCAGAGCAGGCATGAATGAGGGTTATTCCTGTACCTTTCCTGCCATGGGAAGTACCTCTTCTGGTGACATTTCACAACGGGGAGCTGGCCACAAGGGAAGGCTGAGGTAAGGGAGAGGTGTTAGGAGGAATTTCTTCACAGAAAGAGTGACTGGACAAACATTGGAATAGACTGCTCAGGGAAGTGACAGAGTCACTGTCACTAGAGGTGTTCAAGGAAAGACTGGAAGATGCACTTGGTCTAGTGGTGGTATGTGGAAAGTGGTGTTTGGTCATGGGTTGGATTTGAAGATCTCTGAGGTCTTTTCCTACCTAACTGATTCTATGATTCTGTGATTTTGGAAAACAAGCTTGAGCAGCAATGCCTAAAAGAGGCATCTTTCAGAAACACTAAGTACTGTTTTCTCATGTCTTTACACCACAGCCTCTGGATACAAAACAGATTTGATGGTCCAGATTTTCATTAGCCCTAGTATTACTGCTGTTTACACTTATGCCTACCTTAATGATTAACTATATCACTTAATCACAATTTAAGTATGCAAAATGACCCCTGCTTTTTATTTGCATCTACTCCTCCAGTGACCATGTAAAAGAGGTTTCTGGATCTTTGTGGTACTGAATGAGAACAATTTCTTCCTGAAGATCTGAGCAGCTTCCAAACTGGGATTTTTGAAATGGTTATTATTTATTATAAATAGCAAACAATCTTAATACTTCTGCTTCTTCAAAGTTATCATCTTTCTGTCTGCTTGTATTACCCATAGTGCACCTCCTGCCTTACTGTTAGCAGAAATGCCAAGAAGGAATGATGTGTGTTTATATTATTTTTAAAGCTTCAAATGCTTTTAATTTTTAGGTATAATACAGGTAAAATGAGATAACTATAATTATTTATTTGGCCGTTTTGAGAATGCAGGTCATAGTATACTTGGGGATATGTACACGGGATTTGTGCTTGTGTGTCTTGAAAATTAGGAAACCAGTGCAAATGAAAGCAGGATAACACATGCTGATATTAACACATCCCCTCAAAAAAAATAATAAGAAAACTTGCAATAGGGAACTAAAAATGCTGCTTATATAGTTGTGGTAGAAGCTAGTGCAAACGTAATGTTATAACCAAAGCTATAATTTATACTCTTGTTTATTGACAGAAAAACCTGCTTCATTTACCGAACTAACCACGTTATGAGGTAACCTGAAGGTGGATTCCCTTGGCATCACTGTAGAAAGCAGTATCTATGGGAACTCCATAGATGGCAGCATTTCACTAAGAACTCAAACGACTCTTTCCCTTTTTTTCTCCCTTTCCATTCCTTTTGTTTCTTTCTCTCTCCTTCTTTCTTTCTTTCTTTCTTTCTTTCTTTCTTTCTTTCTTTCTTTCTTTCTTTCTTTCTTTCTTTCTTTCTTT
>JAWMRA010000078.1:64107155-64134822 GCA_035584735.1 Pseudotriccus pelzelni | reverse complement strand
TTTCTTTCTTTCTTTCTTTCTTTCTTTCTTTCTTTCTTTCTTTCTTTCTTTCTTTCTTTCTTTCTTTTTCTTTTTCTTTCTTTCTTTCTTTCTTTTCTTTCTCTTTTCTTTCTTTTCTCTTTCGTTTTTTTTCCCATTTTTCTTTTTTTTTATTTCTGTTTTCTTCCAGAATTTTTCTTTTTTTCTTTTCCTGTTCCCTTCCCTTCCCTTCACTTTCCTTCGCTTCCCTTCCCAAACCTTCCTTTCCCAAACCTTCCCTTCCTTTCCTTTCCCAAACCTTCCCTTCCTTTCCCTTCCCAAACCTTCCCTAACTTTCCCTTCCCAAACCCTCCCTTCCCAAACCTTCCTAAACCTTCCCAAACCTTCCCTTCCTTGTAATTCCTTCTTGTAATTCTTCTTTCCCTTCCCACACCAGTTCCCTAATCTGTAGACACAGTCAAGAATTTCTGTTGTTTTACAGGAACTTCAGTATTTTGAAAACCTCTGAAGTATATCAGAGCAGTCAGGAAACATTTGTAGTATGGAAAAGATATCAAATGGCTATTTATAGCATTTAAAACATTACCTCAGATTGGAGTGAACTGGATTCTGAGAGCAGGCTGTTTGTATTACCCACTTCAAAATATTTTGTCAGATCCCAGTGTGATGGGGCTAAGACTTCAAGAGAACAAGTATGTTCATATATTGGGGTTTGGAGGCTTTTTTTTGAAGATTGAGCAAGTGCCAGGGTAGAAAGTATCTCAAAATAAAGTAGAAAAATATCAGAAGGATAAAGCGTCCTCTAAGTATATCAGAGTGAATTATTCCAAGTTCTGTAATATTTCTACTTTATTAGTATATCATAAAAGACCTACATTGCTTCAAGACAAAAAATCTTAAAATTCATGTTATATATGAGAAAGCATTTTCATTCTGCAAAGATTTGTTCTGAGGGAATTCTAAGTTTTGCCCCAAATTAACTTTCAGACTGCTGTAAATCTTCATATTCTCAGTGGTTTTTGCATTTCTGTGAACCTGAAAAGAGAGAAATGAACCTGGTTTTGAGTTTTGCCTGCACAAAAAAAAAAAAAAAAAGATGATATACAAGAATTAATAATATTGTTGAGTCATAATTGAATATTGGAATTACAAAGTGAACCATTTTTTCACATGATTAGTTCTCCAGGAGGACAACATGTTTGATCAAATGGGAAGGTCAGCTGAGAAAAAAAATGTGGAAATATATAAAAGAGAATAGATGCAGCTGGTATAGAATATATAGTTCCTCAGTGACATAAGTATTTGACGAATGCAACTGTTTGGTTGTTTTTGCGGAGGATTCCATCTTATGTGAAGAAATATTTCAGTATCTGGCTATTTGCCCACAATCCAGTTGGGTTTGGAGCCTGGATGGTTATATTTATACTAATCCCTGTGGATTCTACTGAATGCTTCAAACCATAGGAATTCAGTCTAAGCATGTCAGACAAATGTGGCCATTTTTCCATTTGGTCTTGGTTTCTCAGTGTAATATTTTGTATCCTCTCTTGGCGAAAAAAAAACCCATGAGAAATCTGGGTGGGGTACCAAATATGTGTGAAGTGGTTCCTTCTGAAGTAGCTGGATATTTCTGCATATGTTTAATCTGTAAAGGCAGCATTTAAGTGGGAAGACTTTTTTTGATCACCAAGAACTTAGGCATGTTCCATGCAATTCTTTCCTAAGAATTTCTTATCACTTGAGTATTTTTGACTGTTGATTTAACTCTCTCTCCTAACATCTTCATAAATAGTAAATTATTGTAACTATATTGCGGAATTCTCTGAAGATCCCTGAGAATCGATGTGGTTAGGAGACTCATTGGGAAGGTAGCACAGTACCACAGTGAAATTTCTTATTGCCTATTTTAGACATTCAAACTATGTTTTTCGTATGCTCAGGTATGTGGGAGATTGGTGACTAATCACCGATTTATTAGAGTTTTTGATGTGTGTGTATGTCTGTTGTTTATTAGCCTATTGTGGACACACAAAACCTTTGTAATAAAAGCACTAGATTGACTAAATTATTCGTTACCAGCTATATGTGGAACGTGTGGGTTCAGATCCTAGTTCTGCCACAGATTTCTTACGTAACCTCAGGCAAGACAATTTATCTGCCTAAAAATTAGGCACCTAATCTCAGGTAGTCATCTAGGCTCCCACTGTAGTCAATGGTGAGAGATAGGCACCTCCAGAAGGCAGCTCATAAGCCTTGTTTTAGACCCCTATCTTTGAAGAAGATGAATCACCCCCGCAGGTGCCTGTATGTGCACCCCTTGATACTGAGGGAGCCTGGGTGTCTCGTCTAAACTAGTTGCTTAACTATTAAGTAGCTAAATAAATGTAAAAAGCATTTCAGTATGGCTATTTCAGTGCCTCATTTACCTGTTTGCACTGAGAAGAATTCAGCCCATTTGTGAGGGATGATAAAACAGACACATATGAGCAAGATGGTTGTGGGTGGTTTCCAAAACTTGGTTTGTCAACATCCCAAGCTTTACAGTCTCAGCATGCAGGAACCAAGAGGATAATTTGGTCCTCAGATATCAAAATATATCCCATGTTTGCAAAGTGAGGCACTCTCACCTTCTGTTAGCTCTATGGATAAAGATGTAGAGGAGAATGAAACATAGAAATTAATTTAATCTAAAATATTCTTGTTGTTTGGTAATGTGTTAAAAAACACCCTGTGATCTACACAGATTCCATATCTTTGAACTAGATGTTAAGTGATGCTAAATGTGAACACTGACATTTTTATTCAAATCCTTTTCTGCAAATGAACCAATCCTGAATCATTTAATTATGTATCTGCAAGAAGATAGGATTTTAAACTAAAATGAATGTCTACGTTGGTCTATAAAGTTTTTACTTCAACCTACAGTTTTGTATTTATTACCAGCTGTTTCAGGAGGGTGTACTCCTCTCTATTAGTCAGCACTTTTAGACTTGTATTGTCAGTCGATGAGTACAATGTCTGACGGCAGTTATAATCTGCTTATAAACCCGATGTTTTCGGTTTAATTCCTTAACCTTCACTAAGGGGGAAAAAGACATCTATTTGCCAGTGAGGTAAATATGTGAAGACTGACTGGGCACTTAAAATTTGATCTAATCTCGTAATCCAGTACCTGCTTAGACCCACTGTCTCCTGAATTGCTGTTTGGAGTACCCTGTAAAACAAGTGTGTGGAGCAACTGTAAGAGATCAGCTGTTGATGGCTCTAAGGAATTTACAGTCAGTGTGAAGGGACATGTTTGTAAATGCAAGAGAGACAATAAGCTACACAGCCTTGTGCTACAGTCCAGTACTGTAATCTGAGGCTACACTGTATAATGGTCAGAAATGCAAAGTTACTCTCTGGTTCAAAGATTGTGGCAGGAAGATGCACAGACAATTATTTATTCTTCTCTTTGTCCATATGTATGAGATAGGTAGAGTACTTTGGATGGGGCATCTGGGATCAAAATGGAACAATGGAAGAAATGCTTTTTTCTTTTCATATTTTCTTAGAACTGCTGTGTCTCTACGCTGCTGCAGCTAAATCTCTCTTACTAAACTAAGTATAGAGGATTAGGAAAGTATGTTCATTTGAAAATGCACACAGTATGGACACAGAAAAATGTATAAATAACTCAAATTGGGCTTTGATATGTCTGAAAATGTTTCTTTTTTAAAAAACGTGATATCACTTTTATCCGCAATATGATTTTAGGCTGAAATATATGAAAGCATGGAGAATTTTTCCATATTCATTTATTTCATTAATCTGTGAAATAGCTAAAAAGGTCATGAAGTGGAAGCACAGGCTTAGATGCTGATATATATATTTATTTTCAAAAAGAAAGATGTATCTGAATCTCTTATACTTTGAAATCAGGCCTAGGGTGCCTAATAAAAACACATGGCTTCTCTACTTTAAGACCGGGAACTTTGATCATGTACTTGACAATGAAGATTATTCTGCAGAGGTAAAGAACAATTTGCTGATTTAAACATATTAATTTTCCTCATTCTATTAAGTCAAAGCTTATGATCATGAAGAGTGAATTTTTAGGTGTCCTTTTGTCCATCTCTGCCTTTCTTTTTCATCTGCATTAAAACAATATTAAAAAAAAAAGAGAGAAAATAATAAGAAAAGATGGTATACAGACTGAGCTAAAGGAAAATAATTTCTTTATTTCCTTAGAAAACAAGGCTCCTGTTTCAGATGACATTTTTGGGTTTGACAAAATTGTCAAAAGAGATTTAACTCCTCTGTTTCCAGATCATAAGATATCTGTAAAAGCAAGAGTGCCGAGCAAAGGAATTCCTCTGTCTATTGTTATAGACAGATAAGATTTAGCAAACGCGTTATTTTGAGATAAGAAAATTGCACAAAAATAAACAACTTGACATTTTACTTCCTCTTTACACTCTGCCAGAGATGGAAACCACATGAGTGTAGGCATACTGGCTTGGAAATACGAAACATGACAAATCTTTGTTTTGCTTTGTTTTCAAACTCTAAACCAAAGAAATTGCACGCTTCCCAGCAAATTACGGTAAGGTTTCCCTGGGTAACCTATGATTCTTAAGAATCTTTTTTAGCGTTTTAGAAAACTGTTAGACCAAGCTAGTAATTGTTTATTAGTCCTCAGTGTACAGTTCAAGCCAAATAATTGCAAACATACCCATTCTTATATCATCTTAAAACTACTGATACTGAAAGGAACCTCTTTCCTCTTAGAGGAAAAGGCATATTTTCTTATTGAATGGGACAGTGAGTGATATAAAGTGTGTCCCCATTGCAGTCAGTGGAAGGTTTGCCCTTGTGGGACACTGTTCCACCCAGCAGGCAGTTACATCCATTCCTGCACAGTGTCAGTGCACTGTGGTGCTTGCTGGCACCGGAACATCAGAGCTACATACACACTGAGTGTCTCAATCCTAAAGCATGTCTGGTTTTCCCTTCTGAAGTCAGACTTTGAAGGATGAAAAGAAAGAAAGGTGTGCATGTTTTTTTATGAGTTAACAATCAAACTTAAACTTTTAATCTCCATCAGCTGATTTTTGCGCAGTTAAACCAAGTTATTCCTTTGGCACGATCTTCTACCAGGGTAAAACGTTTTTTGAAACTAATTATTAAATTAGACATTATTTAATTTTGTGAAGTTTATCTGGAAAGAAAATGTGTAAATTATATTTCAGGAAAGTTCCTAACCTTCCTTTAATTTGCATACTGCTCTGTTCTTATAAGAAGTTAAGAAGGATTTTCTACACTTGTGTCACCAAATACTCTGCTTATTTCCAAGAGGAGCTAAAAGTCTCTGAAGAATGAGGAGAGATGTGAATGAGCTAGACTTCAGACCTAAAAATGCAGTAGACAGCTTAGATTTGGGTTGTACTGGCACCAGGGATAAAACTCAGGGACTTGTACTAACAGATCTTCTCCGAGCCTGAGTTTTGGAATCACTTCAAGGTTGACATATCCCATATGCTTTACTTCATTTATTACACCAAGCCCCTGTAAACTTCATCTAGTGTTCCCCATTTTTGATATTAGTCCTTTTGTATTTTTTTCACATATGAAAAAAAGAGATAAGTTAATTTCCAGCCAGAGGATGGATTAGTTAATATTCAGATTGCATTTTCAAATATTAAATATAATACCATGGAAAAGTATAGATAAACATCATTTAAGATTTGGAAAACCATCTCCAAGATATGGGGAAGTGCCTTACCAGTCGTCTTTAAAAATAGGCATGTTGATATACTGTGGAGACACACTGATACAAGCTGTAGTAATAAAACATATAAGAAAAAAACTCACCTAAAACCACTGTATTTTGCATAATGTAGAATTTAACTTCATGAAAACCTTAAGACAATAATTTTAAGGCTAGAAAAATTAGTTTTGCATGAAGCGGGAAGGACTAGTGGTTGACAGAGACTATTACCAATTGCGATTACACTGGCGGAAAGAATGTGAGATGTGAAATCACAGAGACAATAATGGAGAAACACTTTCAGGTAATCCACAGGGTCCGTTTGAGAAATAAGAAATTTCAGTTATTTTGGCTTTTAAAATTTTTAAATATATATATAATTTTTAAAATCTTTATTATCCATAATACAATGAATCTTTATCTTCTGTAGCAGCCCATCATTATTTTATAATAGCAAGAGGAAAGAACATACCTCATATTAAAATTTACCTAGAAATGCCAAACAATACGCTTTCCTGATGAACAATCTACTGTCTTGCAAACTTTAAGTTTCATCTAGGAAACTTTGAGGAAAATTTTTCTTATGACAGAAGATTTTTCATTTGAGCACTTTTATTATAATTGTAATATTTAACCTGAGTTAATTTAAGTATTAAGCTAAAATCTTGTTAGAAATTCGATCTTTATTCTGTGCTGTAGTCTTGTTCTTGGAGATTGCCCTACTCTTGCTATAGGTCATTGATGAAATTTTTTGTCTTAATTCAGTCATATGTCATGAGTATCACAACTTTCTGAATGTCTGCAACATATAGCCTGGACAGGAAGCCAGATGCCTAGGAGAACATGACTATGTCATACATTTAATTCTGACTTCCATGAGATAGTTTTAGTAACAGAGCTGACCACCAGTGAAGTAATTCTGATTGATTTATTGAAGTACATGTAACATTTAGGTAGAAAAATGCAAAATGATTGCCATCAGTTGAAGAGAAATATTGAAATGAATGGTACTTCTCTTTCCAAACATTTTTCTTGATTTATATTCTGTTGTTTGTATTTCTTAATTTCTGACATGTTGCCCTTCCACCTAAAACAAGAAGAATGATGAAGAAGTGACAGTTTCTTCATACTGGAAATTCTGTATTTTGCACATTCTGATTAAAAACTGAATCTTAACATTTACTGTAATGGGAACAGGGTCTTCCAGGTTCTTCATGAAGGGTAAAAAAAAGTCTTTTAGTAGTAATGGACCAAGACACAATGAATTAACTCTAGTAAGAAATCACTGCTGGGTCCAGTTGGTATCTCCTGCATCCTAATCATGTGCTTGAGAGAAAAAAAATAAAGAGACAAGTTCACATGCTAATCATATATTGTGTCTGATGGAAAAAGCAAGGGGGAAAGTAATGGCAATACTTTGTTTCTTTCAGATTTCCAGTTTATTTCTTTTGCTCTAATTTTTTGATGTATGATGTTCTTCCATGTTTTCCTCATTTTCTGTCATCATTCACTAAGTCAGGAGACAAATTCCCTTCTTTTAACCACTGTGTGAAGCTGACCAATTTTTTTTGGTAAACATACATAGTGCAACTTATCTTACTATTCTGGAAGACTGGCTTTTCCCATGCATTCCAATGGTGATCTCCATTTCCTCTGCTCTAATCAACAACATCAGCACAGGGAAAAAAAAATCTGCTTCCTATTTGGATTTTAAGTCTCCTACATTTTTATATGTCTAAGACACTTTGAAAAAGTTTTTAAATGCCTAGCCTCAAAAAAATCCTTTATTCTGTGGATGATCCTTTTCACAGAAATAGTTTCATTGCCTTCAGTTCTTCTCTGAGACAGGAATAAATGCAGTGAGGGGAAAAGTTGTTCCACAGAAAAAGTGGGATTAGATCCAAGAGTAAAGGTTACTCATCAGGTGCAGCATGTCAGGATTAAAGCATCCCTGTGTGTTTCAATCAAGTTTGAGAATCTTTTCAGTTTCTTCTAATATACTGCCTTCTCATCATTTATTTTCTTGAGACTGAATCTCTGGACCTGGCATCCTGAACGTGAGCCCTTTTTTTTTTTTCGGGAGATGGTCCTGTGAAGTGCCTGACATGAAGCACCTGCTTGAAGAATGACTGGCAACTCCTATGGACTGTTACTTTTTACAGGCTCAGTACAATAAATTAGGGTGATATTCCACTAGAAATGCATGCATAAATAGAGGTTACTTACTTGAGTAGTGTGAACTCATTTTTCCTTATTTTTTTGTCATTAAGTGCACTTGATCTTATTCAATTGTTTAGTGTACTGTGGTAGAATTGAAATAGAATAGAGTGTCATATTGCAGAACCGTAGCGAGTTATTATGGTCACGGTCTCTCCTCTGACTATTTGCAAATTAGCATTTTGCTAACAGAGGAAGCATATGCTAGATTAAAACAAGGAGGGTTTTTTCTCTTCTTTCTTTCCTTTTTTTTTTTTAAGAAAGACAGAAATGGCAAAAAATTATATTCTTCACTTTTGTTCTGAAATATCTCTCCTTTTCAGGGAAATATGTTTTCTGGATGGATTGCCACCTGCAGAGTATACTATACATCTTTGTTAAATTATTTTCTGTCTCTGCAGAAATAGCAGTTTAGTTTTGTAGTATTTTTTAAACAAAATGACTGAGCATTTAGCACAATTATGTTCAGCACTATAATCTTTTTTTTTCTTCTTTTGTCAAGCCATCCTTTAACAGGGAATAAAAAATGAGACACACTGTAAGCTCTTTTGCATAAATGAATAATTATGATTGCCACATATTGCCAATTGTAATTAGAGATAATAATGCTAGGGTTTTGGAGCTTTTACTCATGCATTGCTTTTCCAAGCAAAACAGAACTTTTGTAACATTCATCCAGTTAAGTGAACAGATTGGGTTTTCTCCTCTCACCAAGGACACACACACACACATACTGGTTTTTTTCCCCACTGCATCCTTTTTTAAAATGATAGCTTTAATTAGTTGAAGGTAAATAAGTAAATAAATTACACACTATAAATAGTAGGCTCTTAGCAAAATTAGAGGCACATTAACAGATAACACACTTTTGGGACTTGCTGATCAGTTAGCAAGATGTCTGAGTATTAGATGGAAATTGGCAGCTGCTTACAGTTAGCAACCAAAAGTGCTGTAGGTAATGTGTGCTTGTGCAGATCATTTAAGGGCTCAGTTTACCTTATTTACATTCCAGAACTTACGGGATTTGAGGAAGGGTTGGGGTTTTTCCGTTTGTTTGCTTGTTTTGTTTTGTGGGGAATGAGGATTGATTCCTGAAAACTGCTGAGTTAAGAAACAGTGGTAGGCAATACCTGTTCACAGAGCAAGTTGTTCACTACTGCAGTGGCAAAACCTGCACTTTATGCAGCTCTTGGATACTGTGCATCCACACTGACATGAGAACTTGGCATTGTCCTACACAAAAAAACAATGCTGTTTAATCAGGTGTGGAGTGCTGGCTTATTACTTTTGCCAGCAGCTTTGTTTTACTTGGACTGCATAGCCTTGTAAGAATTCAAAGCCGTTGCAATATTGCTGAAGAAGCTTTCTGAGATGTGTAACTAACCATAATGCTGTATCTCCAGGGTACTGAATGAATGCGGCAAACGAACTGTACTTTGCAACTGTCTCATTTTCCTAGGAAAAATGGACCAACTTCTGGAATTGTTGTTCAGCTCCCAGTCTCAGTGGGAGTTCTGTCTGAGCACAGACAGACTAGAGCCTAAACAATGAGCATTAAATTTGGCCCCTTCATCTCAGGATCTCACAATTCTTTTGGAAATGTTAACAAATTAAGGTTCACAACCCCCACCCTGTAAAACAACACTGTTCTTCTTTTACAGATGGACAAAGAGGATCATGAATCAGAGACAACAACAAGAGCTACAGATCAGAAATCTGATGCTACAGTAAGCTGCTTCATTGTCATTGTTTATTATTTTCCATAGCCCTGTTAGACCCCCAGTCTCTCGTTATGCTTCTTAGGAGTTTTTATGACTGGAGTTGAGGGCATTTGGACATGATTTTCCACACGGATTATTTGATATATCTTCCTTATTCTGCGTATCCTGACTTGACTTTGTCACTTAAACCCTAACTGGAAGGGTGCTGCAGTCATTACAGGTTACAAATACTGCTGTTTTGCCTACCACGGAATGATTTAAATGCAAATATAATCTCTGTTCCTTGCCCTGGAGAAGCTTTCATGTGGCAGCACATCTGACAATTAGGCCACACCTAGCTGAAATCTCCCAAAGGAGTGCTCTAGAAACTATTATCCTCTTTAGGGATTGGTAACCTGGCACAGATAAAAATAGGGGGGAAAGGAGACCCAGTACTGTCTTAAAGTGTACACTGAATTTTTTTGATGAGATTTGAAAATTATTGTTGCTGCTGTTTTTCCTGGACCTCAAGGGATGTATCAAAATGCTCTTCGAGTAGTTTACCCTTATCTCATAGCTTAATTTTCTTCTCTTAGAGCAGAATCTACATGATACCTTCATAAACTAGAGAGAATTTTAGCAGAGTTTTACAAGCTTATGTGTTAGAGCCTTCTCACCATTCCAGATCTCAGCAATGTTGTGGCAATAGAAGAAATAGCTTTTGAAAAAAGGATTATTAGAAAAATATTTTCTGTATTTAACTTGCTTTGATATAGTGTGTTTACTACCCACGTGAATTTCTCGTTCCTCTTTGTATTTCCCTATCTGCTATTTTCCATTCCCTACTTCCTCATCTTCTTCTTCTTCCCTGAGTACACACTTCCTGACACCTCATTCTCTTCTTTTTCTCTTAGCTGAATATTCTCTATCATTCCTTTCTTTTGCTTAAGCAGATTCACAACATGGTTATCTTATTTCACTTGACTCCTTCTCTGCAGGGACCTTCTCCAGCTTGTAAGTTTGCTGGTTTTCTCAGTGTAACAGCTCAAAATCATGTGCTCTATTTGCAAAGCTGTTAAGTGTTGTCTGGGCTTTCATCATGTGGTGGTTCAGGGTTTTTTTTTTCCTCTCTTTTTTGGTTTCTCTAGACAAATACACATCTGTGCTATTACAGCCTTTCAGATAATGCTGCAAATATCAGTTTTCTATCCCTTTAACTAAACTCTGGCCCCCCTCCTACTTGCATTGCTTGGAGAAGTATGTTCACTTTCAAGATTTCTTATCTTATTTTCCACTCCTTTGAGGTTAATTTTCAAACTATTGCTATGTTCTCATTTATTCTGCCCTTCATCTGTAAAAAGAAATCCTACAGAAATATTCAGGGCCACTCCACTGGCCATTTCAAAGCCTTTTTAAATTTCTTTTTGCCTTCCTACATTTCTCCAAATTTCACAAATGTAAGTCTATTGACCACTGCTTATCCTTCTCATCAATATTTTCTCTATGTTTCCTTTTACTCCCATTTGTTAATGATTAATAACTTTTTTTATACTGCAGTTGCAATCTTTTGCAGCTCTAATCATCATATCATAATCATGTGTGTTCCTGATTGCCATTGAGATCTCAGTCTAGGACTGACTCTCTTAAGGATTGTGGCAACACAAGTAAAAACTTTAATGACATTTCAGTCAGTTGTCCTGTGCTACAGTTCTTATCATCTGGAATCAAACACCTGCAAATCTATCTATCCTGAAACCTCGTTATGAAGTTTGTTCAACCACTCTGTGCACTGCACGTGTAGTGTGGCAAAACCCTGCAAAAGTTGTCCAAATAAACTCCAGTCTTGATTAGTCAAGATAACACATTATTTTTCTTGTATCATTACATGCAAAGATCCCTGTCTAATAATTCCTCATTTTAATTAAATGACATCTTTCAAATGATGAATCACAGAATCCCAGACTGTTTGGGGTTGAAGGTCATCTGGTTCAGCCCCTCTGCTTAAACAAGTTCCCTTAGAACAAGCTGCCCAGGACCATTTCTAGTTGGCTTTTGAATATCTGTAAGAACGGAGACTCCTTTACCTCTCTGGGCAGCCTGTGTCAGTGCTCAGTTATCCTCACAGGGAAAAAGTGCTTCCTGATGTTCAGAAGGAACATCCTTTATTTCAGTTTATGCTGTTGCCTCTGATCTGTCACTGGGCACTACTGGAGAGAGCCTAGCTCCTTCTTTAGAAAGCCCACCTTCAGATATTTATATACATTTAAAAATCCCCCTGAGACTTTTGTCCTCTAGGCAGAACAGTCCTAGCTGTCTCAGTCCTTCCTCAGATGATGAGATGATGAGGGAGAGATGCTCTAGTCCCTTCCTCATCTCAGTGGCCCTTTGTTGGACTCTTTCTGGTGGGTCCCTATTTCTGTTATCTTGCAATTGTTGCAAAACACTTAGCTCTTTCCCTTTTAAAAAAATGTGTTTTCAGATGAGACCATCTGACTACTTCATCACAAATGTGTAAGTAGTTTTTATCAACCCAAATAATTTTCCAAAGGACAAAATTTTAGCATTTTTCTTTAGCTCAAATTACATCAATGGATTTCTTCTTTTTTTTTTTTTACAGACTACAGATTTCACAGGTCAGTCTTTCTGTGCCATACTGGTACAATCCCTAGATAACTTCAATAAATAAATACAATCACTCCTGGTTTACAAAGATGCAACTCTACTGAGATTTTAAAATTGATTATAATATCGTGTAAATAGATTGTGTCTCTCCTTTTCAGGAATTGAATTTAAGGATTCATGTTAATTTGTTTTTCTTGATGTTATTCTTGAATTTGAGGATCTTATTAATTATAACATTAGCAATTATTATTAATTATTATCATTGTTAGGGGAATTTTTCTAAGTATGAAACCCACAAGTAAACACTTTAGTGAGAGAAAAAAACACCTTTGCCTGCTAGTGCTAGTGCATCCTTTATTTAAAATGTAAACTCCATCCTCAGTTTCTGGCTGCTTGATAAACACATGAGTAAGAGATAGTGTTTGACTGGAAGATTATATTTGCCTTGTCTTTTTAAATTAAATTTAAAAATCTCTCCAAAAATACAAATTCAGTATCCTCCTTTTTCTTATTGTCTGGTTAGCTGTATTTTTTGCCTGCAATAACAAAGCCATGAAAAAAGACAGCAATCCCCTTGCTCATGTGATATAATTCCACACTCTGAGTGCAAATACTGGCAGATCAGCAGAATGAGCCATCTGCAAGCTATAAGCTGTGTCTTTGCATGAGTAGATTTAGGATAAAAAAAAAAAATTGTCTGACCTGGAAGCCAAACATTACTTGGCATCTTTTCTAGAGATCCCTGCAAGGCCAGCCACTGCTTCTGCTGAATTTGAGTCCTTTCTAAAATATGCGTCCCTCCCTCCTGCCATCATATTTTGTAGTACATGTACATAAGCACACACACACAGGGCTGCACCACGGGCCACCTCAGAGATGCTGTAATGCAGTTTAATGAATATCAGACTTCATGGTTAGTCTCTGTTGGATTGCTGTGCTGGTGAATAATGAATATCATACTGCAGGGTTAATCCCAAGTGACTAGTTTCCTGGTTTTAACAGGCAGGGTGTTAGTCCTGAAATGCTTGTAAATGTCTACAGTTCATGCATTGTACTGTGTAGGAACATGCACCTCTAAATCCTCACCTTACTCAGGCCAGTAACTCCCGCTGAACTCAAAGGGGATAGTCAAGGATGTGGCAGAAGGTGGATTTGTTCCTACAGTCTTCCATCCCCACCCTACATGCCAGTTGTTATCTCCCAAACTGCTGAAGTCCCACTTCAAACAAAAGAGTTATGCACACTGCTTGTTTTTTCCTTTTCATGAATTGCTGTCTCCCTTCTAAGCTTGATCTACGGGCTCTGACATTCTAGTCCTCTGAATTATAGCTTGCACCTTCAACTAATGAAGTCACTGGCAAAATTCCCATTGACTTCATTCAGAGAATGATCCAGCTGAAATAGTGCTGACTCCTCAGAGCTCCTGAGCACTTGTGTAATAGATGTGACCTCACAGGATTTTTAAGGTTTGACCCTAGATTATAGAACATTTGGGACAGGTGGAGTCTATCTTTTTAAATGGTTTGTGAAGTGCTATTTTCACCTAATGTACTATAGAAATGATTGAGAGTAACACTTGTCAGGTGACACAAAACTTGTGTTACAAGAGAGGAGCATAGATTAGGCATTTGGTTTTGTTTCCATTGTAGAGGTACATGTGGGAAGGAACTAGAGCAATACCTTTAAAAAGAAATCTTTTTTCATCCATAGTTTGTCTTTTTGGCTTCCTTCTCTATTCACCCAATTGGGAGAAATAGAATCTGATCAGACTTTCCCAATTGTTCCAGCTAAAAGCTATTGCTTACGTAGGGTACATTTTCTGTGCTCCTATGCCTGCTTTAAAAAAGACCTTTGAATTGTGTTAAAAATTTCCCTCCCATTAATTTCAATAATGGCAAACCCAGACTAAAAAAAAAAAACAAACAGAAAAAAACCCCTTCTCCAGCATTAAAACGCACAGATGTTTGTTTAACATGAAGTACTTTATTGCATGATCCTTTTCCTGAGATTACAGTGAGCACTACTGCTTCCTAACTGCTCTTTTAATATAAACTAAACTGAGCTAAAGACATTCTCAGGTCTTGGGACTGTAGGTGATGATATTCTTGCACAACAAAAATAAAAAGCAAGTGACTGACCAGGCTATTAAGGTGTGATATAGGCATGATAGGTACTGAGAGAGAAATATTTGGTATCTAAATGTATGAATATTTTGGTTGTGGAGAATAGACCTACAAAACGAGATTTCATCTTCCCAAAGTAGGACATAACCGTGAATCTGCAATGGGGAAAGGTTAGTGCTTTGAAGGCTGATTCTAATGGGCTTGGCATCTGCTTGTGTGAGCCTGGGAACCACCTGCAATGGTTGGGAGGGCAAAGTTTGCCTCCTTTGTGCTTTTCCCCTCCATACATCATAGCGAATTAGAGCATTTCCCTTCAGATTGTAGGCACCGTTGGCCATCTATAGAATGGAGCCTTTGTTCTGCCTACACTGATGCAACATCCATCCTTGTGCTTCATGACATTTAAAGGAGAGAGTGCCAGACTGTGGCTCACTGTAATAACGTGGTCTCTGTTCTACCTGCCCTCTAGACATTGAAGCCATGTTTTGAGCAAACTAGCCAATTATTACATTTACGGAGTGTTAACAGAAATGCTACAACAGAAGGAGCAACAAGTTTCTAAAGCATGTATTGGTACCAAAACAGCTCTAGGTATCTAATTCTAAGCAAGCAAACAGCCTCATATGAGCACCTTCCTTCCACTCTGTGCAGTACCTCATTCACTTTTTCCCCTCCAGAAGAAGTTAAGAATGCAGAACAACATTTAATGCCAGCAATAACCACATCCTGCCTTTCAGCAGGCAAGTTTTCAAAAACAGAAGTTGGAAGTCGGATATCCGAGTAGGTACTTAACTATATGTCTACTGTGCTAATTTCCTAAAGAGCTTTATGCTAGTCCTGGAGTTTGAGGTCAGGCATGACAGCAGGAGAGGCAGCCACGTTAAGGGTCAAGAGCCCCAGGAGGCAGAAACTTGTGCCCATTCCCTGACTCATTTAGGTCAGACAGTGCTTACCAAGAGTTGAGAAAGCTCTAAAAGCTCTCTAGTTGAGAAAGAACTAAAGGAGTGATGTTGGCTTTAGAGCAAGGAGAGCTGCAGCATGGGAAAATGGCCCCTGAAGCTCACGTTTTGTGAGAGATAGTTTCTTTTACTTTTCTCCTTCTTCTATTTTTTTTTCCCCCCGAATTAATAAAGTGAGCCTGAGGAAAGAGCCTGAAAAAGATTTTGGCAGGATGTTAGTCCTTCCTGGGTTAGGGAAACAAGCCAGTAGCCTTACAGGCAGCTGACTCTTTAATCACATATTTAGTATCTGGGAGAAAAATATTCTGAGGTAGCTAAGTGACCTCTAGAACCGAAATCTGTTTCAAATGTTAGTCAGAGATTTAGGAACCAAGGCACCCTATGAAGCCCATCATCTTAGCCCTTCTAAGGGCTCAGAACTGTAAAAGTGTTTCATTCCCCAAACTTTTTTTTTTTTTTTTTTTTTTTAACTTCTGGTCCTGTGGCATTTTGTAACTGAGACTTTGGATTCTGTATGAGATTGTCATGTTTGAAAACATTAACTTTGATTTTCTGTTCCCAAAGCTCCAGCTGGGCTCAGTTGGTTTCACAGGTATTCAGACCCTTTAACAACCTTTCAAAGCATAGAACTGTGGATATAAGTAGTAGATCATAGACTTCTCTCTCCAAGCTTAGGTCCAAGTATAAACATAATGAATGAAAACAAAATACGTTATTTCTCTGTTCAGTGAACTGTCTTGAAGAACAAATTGAGACTGGGCCTGCAGAAAAATATTCCCTTCTGCGGCTTATTCCACCATTACTGAGAAAGTCTGTCTCAGATTGACAGAGACTACTCAATGATCCACATATCTCTGAAAACACTTTAAAGGGCTTTAGGAACATGGGCTGTGTGATCACCAGAAAAACAGGAAAAGCTGGAACCAAACTGAGAATGTGAATTCATGTAATCGTGTGTTGTAGTTCCTAACTGGATTTCCCTACTACCTGTAACTGCTCTTTTACAAAGCACTCTCTCACAAGAAAATGAGTAATTACGGAATGCGGTTAACTAGCTTATCCAAAGTGACATTTGAATGCCACAAAAGTAACTTGGCTGAGACTGGAAGTCTGTTCTTGCTCTAGGTCTGGGAGCAGGGGTTGTTTTGAGGTTGTGGGGTGATGGCTACAGTTAGACTGTTTATAAATAGCCATATTTCGACCTTTCTCTTTATTCAGCTGGATTTAAAAGTCTGAAAAATTGCAAAAGGTAAAAGGTTTCATATATACAGATTGGACTTAAAATGGTGATGCTGATATAGCCATGTGTGCCACTCCAAAATATGTAAAGGGCCTGTGGTCAAAAGCCAGCTAAGTTATAGAAAATGTAAAAGCAAAGCCTTATTAAATCTGGAGTTCAGCAGTTTAAATTCTGACCTAAATGAGAAATATAATCACTCATACGTTGCTTTTGGTTCCTAATTTAAAAACTTTCCCAATTACAAGAAAGTGCTGGGAATTAAATCACTGGTGTGATTTTTTTTTTTCAAAATTAATAAAAACACTAGGAAAAATGGAAAATTGTGTGAAATCTCTAGTAAGACACCTTGTTGGAGAGTTTCTTTTCAGCAAAAGTAATAAAGTAATCTACTAGAGAAATTATCTGATGAGACAAAAGAAAACTGAAATGAGAAAGCTGTAGTGCCACCACAGAAATTTGGAATCTTCTGGGCTTTTATGCCAGAGCTCCATTTAATCACAGGAGCAGAAAATCTGATACATTGGCAGCTGTCTGTTTTTCAGATTTCTTTATTTTGCATTTACATTTGAAATTGTTTGAAAGCATGAAACTGAAAACTGCTTTGCAAAAACCATGCCTTCAGTGACTAGCACCCTTAAGAAAATTAGACAAGTTCTGACCACAGCTCCAAACTGCTAACTTGTGTGGCAAAAAAGAGGGGAAGAGGAAGCCAACAGTCAGCTACTGATTCAGACAGAGCACACAATTACAGCACAATTAAGCATGATCAGGAGTAGTGGCAGAGAAGAAAACTAACTGCACCGGGTGCACTGAGATGGGGCAATATCAGGTTATCATACAGTAGTTAAACCAGGAGCAGCTGCTGCCAGCAAAACCAAACCTAGTTTGCTGCTTGGCTGAAAACTTGAATATCAACACCCTTTAATTATGCATAAAAAGATAAACAAAGCTAGCAGCTTTAAAGTACTGTTATTAATTGCACCAAATGTTAGTGAAAGGTTGAATTATTCATAGTTATAGTTCTCCAGGGTTTCTTGATTAAGGGAAATAAGGAGAATTTGATGTGAATATCTCATTTCACATAGCTTTCTCAGTTTGCCCAATCCAAGAAACAGCAATATATTTCACATGTCAGATCTACACAAAATGCATGTATCTTCTAGTTCCTTAGCAACTTCTGGGATATGCCTGCATCTACTTCCATAAACCCTGTCTATTGGAAATCACCTCCAGTGAGTTTCAAGGGATCAGTGGATTTTGCCACAGTAACAATACCATTCATGTGCAGCTAAAGTAAATAATTTTATTTACTTACAGGATCATTGCTGTGCTTTGGGGTTTATTGAAATAGTTCTCTGGGAAAATAATATGTAAACAACTTCATTGAGAACCCTCTATACGAATGAAGAAGGCTGTAAGCTGTACTAGCTGTATATAATTTTGTAATAACTGAAACTAAATAATGCTCATTCAGAAGTGCAGTTGTTCTTGTCATAGCCCTGGACCTCTTTCCTCTCTGTTTTTTGGCTAGAGGTAATAGCCAAAATTATAAACCAAAATTATAAAGCCATAAACTTCTGAAAAGGAATATTTTAAAAGAACAATATATCTTTATATTTTATGCAATTTCATCTTCCAAAAGAGAAATCAATGGTGTTTTGACACTGAATGCATTATGGTATTATTACTTGGGTATGCAATAGTCTTCTGTGAATAGGAGCTTCAAGACTGGACCTCCTTACTTCTGGTGAAGTTGATGGTGTTTAGCTTAGTCCCTGGGGGACTTTTTACAAGGGCAGCAGTGATAGACAAAGAGGAATGGCTTTAAACTGACAGAGGGTGGGTTTAGATTAGATATTAGGAAGAAATTCTTTACTGTGAGGGTGATGAGGTACTGGAACAAGCTGTCCAGAGAAGCTTTGGATGCCCCATCCCTGGAGGTGTTCAAGGCCAGGTTGGATGGGGCCCTGCACAACTTAATCAGGTAGAAGATGTCCTTGCCCAAGGTCCCTTCCAACCCAAACTGTTCTGTGATTCTATTCTATGAATAAATTCATATTTATGATCAAGACGAAAATAACAGGTCATAGTATTTTAAGTCACATTTAAGTATGCTAAGACCTAGAAAGACCTAGCAAAAATCAAATAGATCAGACCTGTTTAAACAAATATAGAGACTATCTATAGAGATAGATATAATGTACATATGAATATATATATTAAATGTAGAGAATTTGTACAGAGAGATATAGATTTGCATATCTATTTAAATAGTTAAACAAAACTTTTACATATGACATATGCAAATACATATGACCAATTTTTGTTGTAATGAATGTTCTAGCTTTCCTTTCACACATTTGTGTAATAACAGTGAAATTGTATTCACACTTTCTTTATCAAAATTAAGAGCATGTTTAATAGCATGTAAATGTGACCTTTATGTAGCTTTTAAATATGACAAAAATTATAGTTTACCTTTCATGTATTAGTTTCTATACAAAATAAAGAAAGATTTAGTCCAGGGTTGCCTACTTTCCCAACCCAATAGATGCTTTTTCTGTGGCTAGGATCACAAGATATGTGGTTGAGAGAAGAGAAATCTCCTGATGTGGTTTATAAGAAAGAGAAGACAAATTTCCAGTAGAGTTACCATTTCCCTGTGTGATGATGCTGGGTTGGCATGAAGCTGAGCCCCCAGGCAACCTAATCATTGCAGCTCCTGTTAGCTCACTTCAGCCAGATCTGTAATCCTGTTGATCCTATTCTCCATCTGAGTGGTTGCTTGATCACCTGTTTCAGAGGATGAACCATTTTAAAATAAATGAAATCATAAATAACTGATATAGATAGCTGGGACAGCAAAGGACAAATAAGAGACATGTAAGATTTTTCATGAGATATGTGATTGTGCTCATGATGGAGGCCACTGTCCCCTGTGTTATCATATTCCCTTACACTGCCCCTGAAGGCTTCTCAGCTAGGTAAGGGTGTCTGTGCCAACTGGCAGGGCATTGACTTTTTTGGCATATCTGTGCTGTGCAATGATGTGGTGCAGAGGTGTTGGGATTAAACTTGTCCTCGGCTGTTAGGTCCACGCTGTCTGTTGCAGCTTCATGCAGAGATACTGGTTTGAGTCCCATCTCAGTATATTGAAATAGTATTGTTCCATGACCCAGCTCTGAGAACTCTTTCCTACGTTTTCTTTGATAGTTTTGGTAATTGTTATTCATACATTTCTCACTTTTGATCGTTTCAGCAGATAACTCCATTTTAGTTGTATGTACATTTTGTGACATAATACAAGCTCAGGCCAGCAAATAGTGACTGAGACAATCATTATCAAAACCTAAGCTCCACACCAGTATTAAGAAAAGCATAGAAGTTAGTGTGGTTGGCAAACCTAACACTATCAAGCTGGTTGTTTGGATTAAAGTTTCTCCTGACTGCATTTTCGCATGTTTTGTAACAGTGCATTCAGACCAGAAAAGAATCTTATTATGGAATTACTGTTTCTAGCAAGTCACTGGAGCTCATTGCCTCCAAGGATCATGAGGTTTCAGGATAGATATCCTCAGAAGTGGTTTTCAGCTAACTGGAGACATCCCATGTGCTCTCTGGGAAGTCAACCAGTCTTGTTCTGCTCTGTCAGGGGAACTGATAAAGGATTGATTGACCAGCTTTGCCCTGAATAAGGATAATCATTTGCTTCTTGAACTTCCACCCAGTGTTTTGGCAAGCAGAAAACCTGTACTATTGCCAAATCTGTAATTACTTTACTAACAGCAATGACATGTATGCCTGTTCTGCATGATCCTTTTTTGTTGCTTCGTCTGTTGGCTATGAAGAACTCAGATAATAGGAAACTCATCCCTGCATCTATCTGTCAGCAAGGGGAGCTTTGACCTAGGCTTTGAGCAGGTTTTAAAGAGGAAGGGATAAATACATCAAAGCAAGAAATCGGAAAAACATATGAAAATACTGACTTGGTAGATATAGCAAAAAAAAAAGAACAGCATGTGCTTCTCTCAAGGTTAATAAAGGCCTTTATTGCTGTATGGGCTTTGCACATGCATGGGGACCGTTGCAAGGTGGAGTCTGTCTTTGCTGCAAAAAGCTGCCACAGTGTCTCAGTACATTCTTAAAATCTAGATTGTGCAACGTGGTGTAGCCCTCAGTTAAGAGAACTCCTTCATAGTCCAGTTCAGCTCTCTGCTTTATTCTGATTTCTTGACAGGTTTGCTTCACTGCTTGTGTGTATATGTATGTATGTATACACACACATGTATGCATAATGTATCAAGTCAGAAAAAATATTCATTGTCATGCAGTAAAGGGGTCAGTGGCTTGTAGGTGACATGCAAGTTATTTAAAATTCACTCTCTGTTTATCTTGAATATTTTCTCACCTGCTTTATTCAGCAGAATACACATTTTTAAGTGACCAAGCAGGGAATATATGTCCTCTTTTCTAAAACTTTTTTTCCCTTCTGTGCAGCAGCAGCAGCAGCAGCTGCCTGCCATGTTATTGTTATTTGTCGCTAGCAGGCTTTTTGGGTGTATGCCAATGATCTCCTGTGGGGAGCAGGACAATTTGCATCTGAATGGTGGTGAATGGCAAGGCTGGGCATGGGTACACTCAGCCACACCAGGTGAAGTAGAACATCACTTTCCGGCTCACCTGGAGTAATTAATTCAATAAAAAGTTAATTACAACAAAAGGAAAAAACAAACTTCCATATAACAGATGGCAAATTTTCAGTGTGATGAAAACTAAAAGGATTTTCTTTTTAAATACCATTATGGTGTGCCCTAAATGGTATACAAAATTCTCTTGGTATATACTTAAGCAATTGCACATGTTTCTGTATAGTGGCTGTGCTGTGCTTTTTGATACATGTTTCTTTCGGTTTCAGATATGTGTGACTTCATATTCATAAAACTTTTTATGCATACATAGTATTCCTGGCAGAATATGTTTGTGGCTTGGTTTCTGTAGGAGTTGCAAGTCCTCTGTGTCCATCAGTCACTCCTGTTTTAGAAACTTTTGAACCTGAGAGTCAGGACAGCAGCCAAATTGCAGAGAGGAGCAGATGCCTTATGAAAACTGAGGCTGGGTAGCAAAGAAAAACCCTCACAACTCCTCTATCCAGAAAAAGCCATGGCATAAAGTTTATCCCTTTCCCAAAGCATCTGACTGACCCAGCAGCTGAGAAAGAGACTGGAGGCCAGACAGGAGGCAAGTACGTAGTTGGGCAGTTTACACAGAGGACAGTCCACATGCATCTTCTGCTTTGCTGACAAAGCTGAGAAAATATGGAAGAAAATAATGAAAAATGTGATGAAACAGGCACAAAACTGTTCCTTAATGGAGTTAGGCACACATATTGATGGTAGGGGTTATACAAATTAAGGGGCAGAGATGGGCTTTTAGTGGAAATACCCTAGAGAAACCCTGTTTAATTAATTTCAATGCTTGTAGAATAAAATTTTTCTTGACAAAGAGAAACTTTGTGTACAGAACAAAATTTAATGGTACTAGAATAATGTTAAAAAAATTGAACTCAAGGTACCTCGCTATTATGCAAGCTAGAAACATGTTTATAAAAATTAGCTGCTCAAACTTTCAGAAATGCATACCGACATATATGAATATTGGAGATATTCTGATTTTTAAAGACATACTGAATTTCCATGTGAGAAAGATGAGGTACTGACCTCAGTTCCTTCTCAGGTATCAACTTCAGTATCAACTGCTACAACTGATCCATGATTTAAATTATTTAAAACGAGAATATTGTGCAGGCATTTTTTTTTAACACTTACCTAGTCATTCCTAGTGCATTTTGCATTTCTCCCCTTTCACTGACTCCATTGGTTTCTTTTCAAAAAGCCTGATGGCATCAGACTAAACAAAAATATGTTTTTGAGCAGGCAGAAGAAGAAAACCATTGCTGCTGACAGCGATGGGTCTGATTCTACATCAGTTTAATGCTTTCCATAGAGCCAACACATACAAAGCATTTATCAAAATTAAAGGCTTCCAGCTGGAAGAGCTCTTTTCAAAATAATGCTAAAATTTTCCAGCATTTTCAGAACTGGACTCCCCAGTTGTAGGCAAAGTAAATCCTGGTCCTTTTGTTGTCAGTAGGTAGACTTGGTGTCCTCTATTGCATAAAGGAAAAAAGGGGGGGGATGGCTTATTCTAGAAGACAGCAGCCTCCCCACACACTGCCACACCCATCTGCAGGTAATTAAAAGTTGCTGGTGTAGTTAAGCACACTGATAGTGAAGGCAGACTTCCACCACAGACCTGGGTGGCACAGCCCAGGTATATTTAGCATCCTTCTGGGGATCCTTCCTGCCCCTGCCTTGCTGTGGCTCCAGGCACCTCTGACAGCATGGAGACTCTGTATTAGCTATCAGTTGAGATGCTCTGCTGTCTAAGAAATAGTAAACGTAGAGATACTATAATAAAAACACATGTTGTGGTTTTGCTGCAACTACATGCTAAATTATTTTGACATGAATGTTTCACTGCTACATACGATGAGAAAACTGGTGACATTCTATGTCTCCTCTCTCTGACGCAGAGCTGTTCTCCACAGAAGATGCCCAATAAGGAAACCTTACACAGTGAGGCTTGATGTGTGCTCTGTAGCAGTCTCTCTGTTTGCTACTATCCTAAACTAAATTTAGTGAATGTTGTTTGGTTTTTCAACTGGAACAAATAAAACTGTCAGTATTTTAACTTGAGCTTGTTTTACATGCTGCAGTTAACATTCCTTAAGCCTCTGTGTTTGATATTGTATTTGGAAGCTCACTTCATAATTATAGGTGGTGCTGTTCAGCTCCTTATTATTCAGGCTACTCTGGACATGAACCAAGGTTTTGTAATGAAGGAGACAGTTGTCTGAGGAACCCTTGCTTGACTATTTGTCTGATAGATTTGAAAGATGTAGATGCACAGGACAGGAGTGTGCATGTGAAAGACATTACTTTCATAGTAAAGGCACTGAAGCATTGCCCACATCAGTAGGACTCCCCTTCTGCCCTTACCATCAGATTCTCATGCAAGTTGTTTTCAGGGATGACTTCTGATTGTGGTAACTTACTTCTTTTGTCTCTCCAAGATCAGAGGTTAGAACAAGGTCAGGAGAAACATCATGCTTAGAGATGTAAATGGTAGCGCTCTGCACTTGAAAAGATCTATAAAAACCAATGGCACCACAGATTAGGTACCTAGAATCAGATTTCACATAAGATCTCAATGTGTTCCACTTTCTTATTTGTAAAACAGAGATAATCAACTGCAGTCTTGGGAGGATATAAGGGGGGGGTGGAAAGGCAAGCATTTTATACCCATAAAAAACTGCAGTACAGTAATGGTGAAGGCACGGAAAAGATTGTGAAAAAAATATGTTAAGATCTAGACAGGGTGCCAGCTGTAGAGCTGGGGACCTCACACTGAGTAATAAGGAGAGAGAGTTATTGCAAAGTCACTCATTAAGTGTGCACCATCCAGTCTGCTCTGGATAAGGTGAAATTCACTTGATAATAATAGTCTTTAATTACTCACATGCTGTTGTAACACACAGAGTGTGGTTGAATTAGATTTGCAGATAAAATCTGAACTTCCAAATTTTTGAATGCTTGATTTTGCAACCCCAGAAATACCATTCTGGCACAGGGAGATGGATTGAGATAGGATTGTTCATTACAAAATCTAGATTATTATAATCATATGGTTTCTAGTTCTCTTTTTGTTCCCCCTGCAATAGCCATAAGATTATAAGTAGATGAAACAAGAAGAAAAAAGCCTCTTGGTGATCTAAAATACTGTAAAAGGGAATGAAATTATACTCAAATCCTACATTTTTAATATGATAAGAAAACATTTTAGAAACACCCTCAGGATCCCTTGAATAGTATCATTAGACATTGGATGTGAGACATATTTATTCTGTTATGAAAATCATTTGGGTTACAGAACCACCTTGAGGCACTGACCGAAAGACGGTCTCTATTCAACAGGTCACCATGCAGGTATTTGACAGAGGACAATCCTTGTGCCAAAGGACCTTCAAACTAAATGATGCTTATTCTGAGTTGGTAAAAAGGTAGTTGTTCAAATGGCTGACACCAGCCTGTGCTATGTGGAAAATGAGGTGACTAACTCAGGGAATATATCTGTACAGTTATAGTGATGTGCAACCTTGTTGGGCTAACCTGAACTCTACAACAACCACACTCAGCAAAGGTCTTCAGCTTCCTAGATCCAGCTCAGCTATGTAGGTGAAACTGAGCAGAAGACAACAGGGATGGGAAAGGGAAAGCAGCAGAACCACGATGCCAAAGCCTGGTGAACTCAGCTTGCTGCTTCTGTATCAGCCTATTGGATGGGGGATAGGTTGGGAGGAGTGAAGAAAATGAGTTACTACTGGGATGTCAGTCTTGGTGTCCTGGACATCCCATGAATCCTGACTGCCCTCACTGGTGGTGGCAGCAGCAGAAGTCAGAGTTTCCAGGGCCTGGGAAAAGAGGCTAAATAGGCAGCTACCATGCAAGTTGTAGCAGCCTGCTGCCTTAGACGGTGACATGCTTTGCTGTTGCAGTAGGGCCAGGAGGAAGCAGCCACAGAAGAGAGCTAGTTGCTTATGCTTGTTTCAGGTTCTTCAGCACTTGTTCTCTAAGTGACTCAGCAGAGCAACGCGTTGTACCACAGGTGGGATACCAGCTGTACCTCAGCACCCCTAGCTCAATTCCTCTCACCTGTATAGCTCAAAGATCTGCTCAGTAAAACTTGCCTTGTGGTCCTCTTCACTCAAAAGGGACAGATCTTGGTTGAGTATTCCCTACAGTGATTTTGTAAGCTGAAGTTACCTCCCATGGCCATAACTGAGGTATATGGTCCTTTGTTTCTCTTTTGTTTTTACTAAGCTGCTTTATTCGTCAATCTTATCACTGTTCATGAAACTTTAACTGTAATGCATTTGTTTCTGCTTAAATGCTTTTTTGCAAAATGCTATTTTGTTTCTGCTGCTTGAAATTATATTTAACAGTATCCAAGCTAAATTTATGCACGCACATTTAAAGAAGGAGCCCTGGATATAATGCATTTTTAACCATGTGAAATATATTAGTAATGGTACTTACAGAAAGAAAAGAAAAATTATTTTGGCTTGCATTAGTTCCATCTTTGCAGTAGGCAGATAAGTACCATACCTTTGACAGTGTAACTATATTAGGTTTGCCTCAAAGCTAACAGTTAGCAAGCCTGGTGCACAACAGCCATAACAGGTGTCTTGCGTAAGAGATGTGGTTGTAGCAGAAGCTCCACACACTTTTGCAGTTCCCACAGCTCGTAGTGGTCCATGTGAAAGTAGCAGAGATGGAGCACAATAAGCATCACCCTAACTGTAACACTTGAGGAGTGGAGTATTGTTACCATTAGCGGAAGTCATAAGGAAAGAGGGGAATATTATAACTAGGATTTGACCTTGCCCTGTTCCCCCTGTCTCTAGAAATGTCTGAGGAACGGAGAGTGTGATCATTTTTTCTGTTTTTTCTCTCCCCTTCATGTGTGTTTTCTGTGTTAGAATGGAAGAAGCTAAAGGCAGAAATGCACCTAAAGGTGGCTGAAAAAAATGTTAAGGAAACAAAGTCTTCTTACAGTGTCATAACAGTGATGGTAATGAGAAAGGATGTGGTAAAATCTCAAACAGAAGACTATTATTAAGTGTAAAGCAACCAGCAATCAGATGTGGGGCCAGCAGACATCTTTACTTAGCTAAAAATAAGCAAGCTGATGTTTTTAGTTTTTCCAACTGGATTCAAACAGTTTGAGTGTATAGATAGAAAAATGAAGTATTGTGCTGACAAAACAGATGATGCTTTGCATGGCACTTGTGTGCTAGTGGTCAGGATGCCCAGCTGACAGGCTGGTTCCCTGCCTGAGAAGGACCCAGCCAAGCAAGGACCTTTCCAACTGCTGTATCCTTGTATCCTGCTAGCATGTGCAGCCCTTCCTGCACTCAGCTAGGTCTTGCTATTCAGGAGAGACTGGGGAAGGCTGGAGTGACAGCAGAGGGGTTTGGGGATTGTGAGTGAAGTTTGGGACTGTTGCCTGCCTCACTGGGGGCCTCAAGCTTTAGGCCTGACCCAAGTCCGAGTTTTCTGCTTATACAGCCTTTAACTTCCCTGGATGCTTTACTTTATGCAGTCTCCAGTTGCTGACAGATCACACTATGTTCATTAGTAGAAATGCCTCAGCCTTTCTGGCAAGCCCATGCCTAACCCCATCTGGAAGTCAGGAATTACACATTTTGCTAGTGAAGTCCCCCAGGGGCCACCCCACTAGCTGCCTGTGAAACAGGTACAGGATGTGGTCCTTAGAGCAGTGTCAGCAGCTGAGAACAGTTCTGCCCCAGCCAGTTCCTTTGGATGTTGCCTGTGGCCCAAGGGTCCTTGAGCGTTTTCCTGTTCTCAGCAGGAGGGAGGTGAATACCCTCGCTTTTCTGTGCCTACCAGCATTGCCACCACGCTGCTGGCTTGGGCTCCCAGGGGTGGGGTGTGCGAGTTTGCATCCCCCCTGGTGGTGGGAGGAAACCAAGCACTCCTGCAAGAATGCAGTCAGTTTCCATAATGGCAACTGTGTGTCACAAAAAGGAAAGCTTGGATCTTGCACTCTTTCTGAGTGAGGTGTGAGCTGTGCGTGCTTAGCAGGAAGAGCCACATGCTGGGCAACGGAAGCCAGAGGAGAGGGGACACTGCTATGGAGAGCTAGAGGAACGGGAAAGATTTAACTCCCACCTCTGTCCCCAGCACTACTTGCTGGGCAATGTCTCGAGTGGAGACATCTTCTCCTTCATGGGCTTTTGTTTTCAGTGCCATTCTGGGACACCTGAAATAAGGGAAGAGGTGGAAGGACGGTTTGCACTGTCTAATTGCCGGCATCTCACTTAGCTCTGAATTGCACACGGATAGTGTATTGGGTCTGGCGGAGCTGGAGTTCATTTCCCCAGAGTAGCCCTCACAGTGCTGTGCTTTGCCTTGGTAGCTAGAAGGGTGCTGATAACA
>JAWMRA010000078.1:64080537-64103024 GCA_035584735.1 Pseudotriccus pelzelni | reverse complement strand
AAGAAAAGAAAAGAAAAGAAAAGAAAAGAAAAGAAAAGAAAAGAAAAGAAAAGAAAAGAAAAGAAAAGAAAAGATATCAGGAGAACAAGTCCTTCAATCTAGGCCACATTATTTTTTTGCAAATCTAGATGCCAAGATATGAGCCAGAAGATACTGATCTATCACTTATTTTATGGATGACATTTAAACTTGCTTACATAGTTTTGTATAATGCACATACTTTTGTTCCTGACAGAAAAATATGCTGCTACATTAGACCAGTGTACTTTAGACTTGACATTTGCATAGGCTGAAAAAGTTGTCTTCCTTTACAGAGTCTCTTAAAATGAGGTCCTCCTTGCTGTCTAGTCACTAGAGATTTTCATTAGTGTCCTGACACTTTGTCTCTCAAGTTAGTGCATTTATCACCTCCTTTGTCTTTTGAAAGGTGATATGACATCTCTGCCTCTCAACAGTGTAACAAAATGACAAACGAAGCGTTCAGCTGGCCTTTGTGTATCAGGGAACTGGGGAAGAGGAGGAGAAGGAGGAGGGAAGAAGGATGCAAAAATAACCACCCCAAAACAACAGCAACAAAAAACTAGTTCAGCACTCTGCTGCTTAATTATCAGCCAGAGCAGAGAAGCTTAATAGTCCAGCAATGGGTGTAAGGATCTTCTCAGCATCACAGGAAACAGTATGCAATTAGTCAGGGTCAGGATGCCCAAGATCAGATTTGCTTAAGGCTAAAGAGAGACAGAGCAAGGCTACAGCAGTGTCACAATCTGCAGCCCGGTTGTCTCCCTGCGGCAGGATGCCTTTTGCTTCAGTTTCTAATTAAACAAGCAGGCAACCAAGCGTATCCACTCCTGGCTTACTTGGGCATAGCTTGTTTTGCATTCAAGGACCTGGAGTTCTTGGGAGGGTTGAACAACAAATATAATTACTAAAATTATTAAAAGTGGTGAATACAACAAATAGTTGTCAATACAATAAGAAATCCTGGGTTGATGTCCTAAAACCCCAAAAAACAACAATAGCAACAACAACAACAAAAATCCAGCCTTTTAGTTTCAGTGTCTCAGAATTATTGTAAGCTCCTCAGAGGCATGTTAATGCAGCCCAGACGTTTCTCTCGGGTGCAATATAAGCCCAAGTGACTCTGACTATGGTCAGTAAGAGGAGCCTCGGGAGTGAGGGTGTCAGTAAAGCAAGCACAGAGTGATGCTACTTCCGGCAAGGCCTTTCTTCCATGCCTCGAAACCTGTCCTTCCTGAGAGGGTATTGTATTTCTGTCTTTGTGTTTAAGATGCCCCAATGGATCTTTCCTCCCTAAGTATGTCTAAGGGTGTTTTGAACTCATTTATGTTTTTGACATCCCAGTCATCCCAATCATCCCAAGGTGATAAAACCTTGTCTCTTGAGAAGAACTTTCCTTCTTATCTAGTCTGTTACTACCAGTCATGGGCCCTAGGTTACAGAAAATAACATGCACACGCATGTTATATATATATGTGTGCTTATAAATTATACACAAAAATATGTGCATACATATTATGCAGTTCACATAAAAGGAAAATAACCTATATTAATTTTCTTTATGACAATCATGATTTTATGAAATTTATTCCGACATTTTAGGTGTCTCTTTCACATGTCCCAGATTAATTAGTTTTTGCACATAAGGAGACAATTTCGTACTTCTGATCATCTGCACTGTTCCTCTCCCTACTGTTCCAGCTCTCCTACACGCTTTCTGGGATGTTCGTTATCTAGAAGCAGATGCAATATTGGACACAGCACAGTTATATACAGTGACATATGGTTTTCCCATATGCATTATTTTGGACTTATCAACAAAGCATTCCATCTGCCATTTTTCTTTACCCAGTCACTCAATACCATGATATTCTTCAGCAGCTGTTCACAGTCAGTTTGATGACCACAGATCATTTTGTATCAACTGCAATCTTAGTCACCTCATTGTTGACCCTGTCTTCCAAATCATTCATGACTAGGTTGAACAACAGATGTTCCAGAATAGGTTCAGTGGGATCCTGATATGTCCCATTCGTATTTGTCCCGTATAATGTGTTCATACTACTCTAATCCAATACATATTCTCTATCAATAAAGCAAAATTAAATATTTCACTATAGAATACATGAACTGTTCCTCGTCATTATAATGGTCTTATTTGCAAGTTGCTAGCCTTTGAACTATTCTGCTGTTGAGCTACTGAGCATTATTTCTGGTGGCCAGTTTCTTCCATGCCAAGACCCAGTGTGCTATTTCATTCTCAGAGAAAAATTCAGAATCAGAAGACTTTGGACTTCAAATTAAAGCAAGACAAATTCCTCCTACATGTGGCACCATGCAAAACTTAATGAATATTGGTTGATTTGGGGCAGAAGGTGATGGAGGTATTGGAAAGTAACTTATTGAAAGACTTTCCCATTTGTTATTAAATGAAATAAGAGCATTCTGGAGTATCCTGTTACTCCAGAAGAAAAATATTACATCACATGGATATTTCCTGGAGACTAGTTTGGAGCACAGGTTGTCAGGTGTACTGCCCTTCCATTAGACCTGCGGATCTTGAATAGGTGGAAATGGAAACCTGCATTTCCTGAGTACAAGCACAGGAGACAAAACCTCTTTAGGTAAGAGCCATTACTATGTCTCAGCCTTTGGGATAGTTTGTGCTTCTGTTTACTTCTTATACATTGTTCTGGTCTTTAGTACGTATTTGGTAATCTGGTAATACTTTCCTCTGTACAAGAACAGTGATCATCCTCCTAATGGGCAGCATCATAATTTAAGCATATTTATATTTGTATGAAAAGACCATAGTCTCAAAGTATAATCTAAAAGATGGTTATGTGATAGATTATCCTTGACAGGATTTAGGAAAATGTCACGTATCAGACATACAGGCCAACAGCATGTAACAGGACTGCTGCCTCTGGCAGCTTAATTCTAGCAGATTTCTAATCATGTGTATTTCAGGATGATAAGAGGCTTGCACAAATTATTTATAGCTTTCTAGGGCTCCTCTAGACCAGAATGAAAGGCACAGTTACTTGTATTCCTTATTTGTGGAAGTTTTTGTACCAGCAATCAGAAAGTTTTCTATGTTAGCCCTTTTAATCTTCAGAGATCACCAGGCAGATGTACTAGAATTGCTTCCAAGGTGAGGTTTTCACAGATTTAACGAATTAGGCAAGAAATTAGGTGTGTATTTGCCCTTCCCTGCACCAACAGTCCTTTTCCCCCCACTACCATCAACACACTCTTTGGTGACCACACTTTAACCAATCAGTACATTTGTACTCCTCATCTTAATTCTTCTTGCTTTCATATCGTATTGGCAGAAAATACAGTTCTGGGGATACGTTGGAGTTTTGACTGCGTTTCCTCCAACATATCGCAAGGAAAAACATGAGAAAAGCTTCCCTACTTCAAACTGGTGCTTCATGCTGACGTTTCTTCCAATTTTCTTTGCTCTATCTCTTGATGTCAAACACATACACTCAAAAAAAAGGGAGAGGACGAAAGAGGAGAAATCCCATTCTACCTGGAATGTCTGTTCTTAGAGTAGACTCACCTTCTAAGGACAATGGTACAACTCAGCAGCTCCTTGCTCTGACAACATTACAAATGCTTCCAAAACCTTGCCAGAAGAGCGCTAACTTGTGTTTCTTTTTTTTTTTATTTTTTTTTCTAATGCAGCTTGCAGACACGCTTGGGGTTGCAGAATTGTTTATAAGCTCTTAGGGCTTGGCCTGTGAGCAACCTCTTTGCCCAAACTTGCCAGTGAGCTGAATGGCTTAGATCTCAAAGAAAAATATACAAGCCCTCGTAGGAGCCCATAGTGTGATTATTTTATGGAAAGCCTTTATACTGGATTACTTCTATTCTGTGGCTTTCTGATCTGTTGTAGATAGGCTTGATCTTGTCCTTGTGCAAAACAGAAGTCAAACACTTTTGGTGTCCTTGCTGGCATGTGTTGCTTGAGCTGGTGGAACAATATCTGCAATTTGCTCAGAACACAGGATTCACCAGCTAAAGCTACTGGTTGACCATGGTCATTATCACATTTCTGACAGTAACTGCTAGCAGATGCTTCAGAAACAGGGAATGCAAACAACAAAACGCATCTGGCCAAAATGGGAAGTAGCACACAATAGGAAGGAAGGTTATTTTCTAGCAATTGTTTTGATCAATGTGTGCCTTGAAATGAACAATGCAATTGTCTTGTGCTTAAGAATAGTTACATCTATGGTTTTTGCAGAGGAGCTTGATATATTTTCCTGGAAGGAAAATTATCACATAGTCAGAAAAAGAAACAATTCAGAAATGGAGTACAGTATATGGTAAGTTCTTTAAAATTCACTTCAATGATTGATAAGGATTCAGTAGATAAAAAAAGAAGCATTCTGAATTAAAAAATCAAAGTTGTTTTTTAATGGAAAAAAATTCAAAGACAATTTTCATTTTTTCACTCTAGTTTGTGATCAGGGGTTGAGTTTCATCATGTGTTACCACGTGCTGTTTCACGAACATATCCAAAACTACTAGACAAGCATGTGATTACTTCTATTGACCTGCATGTCATAGTGCATGAATAGCTGCTCTGTTTGCAATGAGTCTTCAGATCAGGCTTGGATGCATTACCTAATTGACTGTCTGCTTGCGCCCCTCTCTTTGGGCCTGCTGTACTCGTACTCTCTTTCCCCCACCAGTCCCTACCCCTTCCTCACATCTTTGTTTAGAAGGGAATGAATACGAAGCTGCTCTTTGTCTCATTAACCAAACTGTCTGAGTTTCTTGACTGGCTTCTTGTTATATGACAGTTTTGATTAGACCATAGGCATTTGGGGACTATAAATACACTAGGTCCTCTGTGGGGGATATGGGCAACATTTTTGGCTGCTTTTTAATTGGCTCCAAGGAATTGGAACTGGCATTTTGCTTTATTGAACTGACTTTGAAAACGCATGACCCTTTTGCTAGTCACAGTTTTCACATGCTCAAAAGTACAGGCTTCAGCATCGTAATCACTCATTTTTCTCTGTCTCTATAGGGCAGGACCACTTGAAAGGGTACAGTATATAATTAAACCTTCGTGTTCAGGCCTCTCTTGCTGAATCTGCTTCCTTGGTATTTTTCTTCAGGTATTACAGCCTGTCTGCCTGCTACAGTTTGTCCACCTTGTCCTTTACACAGACCTGTAAAGAGCAGGCACATGGTAACAAATTTCAGTCCCGTTATAGACCTTGGTTTGATTGGAGGGAATGACCTGGGGCAGAGAGGTTCTTCAGCTTTTTGTTGCGTACAAAGTCATGATTTCAGTGGCCAAACCTGTCTTTAGGGACAGAAAACTAATGGAGAATGTGAAAGCATTTTTAGACATTTTTTACTTAACTGGTAAAATTAAATGCCCTTTTACTCATGGTTTTATTCATGAATAAAAGTTCCTATAGAAGGCTTATACCTTTTATTTGATCAATATTTCCTAAAATATTGAAATTGCTTATGCTGTTCTAAATACAAATTATATCTAAACTACATAAACCTGATGTAACTCATGTTTTTAGGCTTTACAGCTACAATAATATTGCTACCCATATGTAATGGAACTCCAGGATACATCTTTTGATAAATCAAAGGCAGTAGCCCTGTACCAGCGAAGTAATAAAGCTGCTCTATTAGTAAAGAGGAGGCTTCAGTGGATCTTTAGGGATATTTGCACTGTATAAGAATCCCCATTCACACAACAAGTGTAGGCACCTGCTACGCCAACATCTCTGAGTCCCCTGACTTGAGAGCACAGGGGAGATAGTGAAGAAAGGCACTAAACCATAAAAGTTATTTGTAATTCAAGCTGTTTGCAGGCAGAATTGCAAAACTCAGAAGGGGTAATGCAGCCCAATTTTGGCATTTTTTCTTAAACAAATTATATATCTGACATTGTTGTCAGTACTCTGCCAGCTCTGTGTAGAGGGGATGCTGTATCAGCACAAAGAACACAATAAACCATACAGTAAGTCTCAGCAGGCAGAAACATGTTTTAGTGAGTGCAATTTACTCATACAATCAAGATGCCTCCTTTCTCCAAAAAATACCAAACCAATACCCCAGACAACAACAACAAACTGTTTAAAAAAATAAAAGGAAAAGAGGGGAAGCTCTACTAGGTAGAAAGTTAGGCTTTTATTCTCCTTCACCTTAAGAACTTAAAGATAAGGGAATTCTTCCAGGTCACCAAAATTTGAAGTGGACCTGTTTCTCCTCTCACCCTTTTCACACTGGCTTAATTAGGAAGCTGTATGTACATTCTTTTTGAGGGAAGATTGCATCTTCTTTACCACTACTGTATTGCAATCATTGTACAATGAAAGCATTTAGAGATCAAGGCTTACTCATGCTAAACTCCTGGATCCTGTCAAGTCAGTAACAAAACTTCCACCAGTGCTGAAGGTCTCAGGATTTTGCTGAGTTTTTACTCAAGCAGAATTTTCATTGAGACTCAAGATTTGCCAGAGGATAGACTTAGCATGATTCAGAGGTTGTTCCTGGACCAGAAAGGTTGCTACCCCAAGTGTGTAGTTTTCTGCAGCTCTCTTGTGATTATTTTGCACATATGGATGAAATATAACTCTTAGAATACACGTCTGTGCATTTCTCACTTACCTATGAACCCTGTGGGTCAAGCGTTAAGCACCATACAAACTACAGCCATAAATAGAGCAGAAAGTGTTCTTAAGAGAAACGCTCTTTTTTCCCCCTTATTCCCAGCTGAGTGATTCTGGGAATTGTGGTTTGGGGTTTTTTTTTTGGTTTGGGTTTTTTTTTGGTTGGTTTGATTTGTTTTGGGGTTTTTTTTGCCCTGAATAGCTGATACTTTTCTTGATCAGAATGGAAGACAGCAGCCATTTCACTCCTTTGACCTTGTTCTGCGCTATGTTCCACTCAGTGTGCTCACAGTGATTTCAATGAAATGGTATAGACATTTCAGCACCCAGACTCCATTTAGAAGGAGGCTTCTCCATGGATCAACTCCAACATAACATGATGTTGGTAGGACAAAGAGTTCAGATCGTAAGCACACATCTGTTTTCCTGTGATATCCCCCACCCCCACCCCTCAACTTGCTCTGTTCATAAAGGCAAGGTTTATGAATTTGCCTGTTAAAAATATGGTCTGCTTTTCCAATGCTCTAGTTCTACTTTCTGATTCATACAGAAAATATGTTGTGACAGTGCAATATGTACTCAAGGTTATTCTTACTGGTAGTAAAAAGCAGATTATCTCTGAAAACATATGGAGTCCTACACATATGAACATCTCCTGTCGAGCTAGAGGAGGCAAGTGGAAACAAATGCCAGCAAACTTCAGGAGAAGAGTAGCTACAAGTTGTTTCTAAACAATGCGCAGCAAGAAAGAATACTGTTAGGCTAAAGTAGAGAAAAATTGGAAGGAAAAACAAGATAAAATGTATATCATGTGTGTTGTCTTGGAGGTGATATCCTGACTCAGTTACAACTCCATTATATCCTGAAAGATTCAAGACTGTGTGGCATGGAGGAGCCTACACAATAACAAATTGAGGAATGAGGAAATGGAAACAGATTCAAAGTGTTATACTTAGTTAAGGGAATACAAGTGCTAGGTGAAACTCCAGCCTGGCAAACAGAATAAAGCAAGCAACCAACCACTGACATTTATTTTTTTATTTTTTTTTTATCATATAACGTATCCCTGGTTTCACGGGATGCCAAGCTGTGGGAAGATGTCTTATGTGGAATGGCATTGCACAGATACCCCATGGCTCTTTCTAGAATTTTTCTGAGATTCATGCCATTTGGGATCCTTTTTGGTTTATAAATAGAATATGAAATGACAAACCATCTCAGGGCAGTGGAGAAGGGCTGTCAGTTACACTGAAAATTTGGTTGGTTTGAGAATCATAAGAGAGAAGATACAAATGGTGGTTCTGAGAGTCTGGGGGACCCTGAACAGAAAGAAACTGTTATTTGGTGAGTGATTCCTTTCCCTCCAGTAAAGATGTTTTTAGCAGTCCTCTGTAGAAGGTGTATGATCATCCTGCAGCTGGGTTGCTACCAAATGAATGTAAAAAACCATGTGTACTATACATGAGGGGTACTGCATGAAGTGAGAGTCTGGGAGTCTCTCCTGATGCTTTGAGCACTTTTAGAAACTGCAGATGAATGTGAAGCTAGCAGTGTTCAGATTTCCTTTCTTATCCTCAGTACTTTAAGTGAGAACTAGCAAAGTGTCTTGAACCCAGAGTTATTTACAAGGCTGAGCCAGAGTTTATATAATGGCTGCAGGACAGGTTATTCCCAGCAACAGAATAGATGGGATCTAGAGTACCAGTACCTGTACTTGGTATTCCTACAAATTTTTCAGGTCACTCTAACAGGAATACTTCATGCCTGAGATAAAATCCACAGAAGCCAGTTGCTGTGTTCCTGTCAATGGGCTCTGAGTCAGGATAGGTCATTTCATGTCTGAACATCCTCTGCAAGAGCGCATGAGTTGCCAGAAAAGACACGGTGAGTGCTGGGGCTGTAAGTTTCACGTCTGTGGAGGTTTTGTAATGGAACTTGAGGGAGCCCTTGCTAAACTCTCAAGACAGTGGCCCTAAGGCAAGCTGCCCTACTGAGCCTTTATTTGAAACAAGGCTAGTGCTACTTTTGCTATCCACCCGGACATGGGGACGCATCCATTAAAGTGTGTGTGGTGCTCTGCTTCTGAGACATGGGGAACAACAGAGAAGTTAATAAATAAACACAATTAAAAACCAAATCAGGTCTCTCATGAATGCATTGTTTTCTCCCTTTGCTCAAATTCTTTACATTCCAAAATTCTGTTGGAAAATGTGAGGCAAATGCACAATAAATGCTGTGAGCTGCTTTTTGGGCCATGCTGTTTCCATTTCTATGGTTATTTGAAAAGTGCATGAATGCAAAGCACTTTTAAACACTCTAAAAATCAATACAGAAGAAACAATAGAAGCACATTTATTCTTGTTTTATTCAATGTCAGTGTTGCTGAGTTTTGCCTGACCAGATGTTACAGAGTTTCAAATCTGTTCAACCATAGCTGTTAACAAAACCATCCCTCTTTCACCAAAATTGAAAAATATACATATTTATTTTAGAAGATGTCTTTGGGTTTTTTAAATATAAATGAAACAAAGATGCAGTTTATCCATTACTAGTGCTAATACTCATCGTGATCTCTCGAAGTAACAGTCACGAGGCTTTGCATGTGTGCTGTTTGCACACTATTTGCACAATTATTCACAATGCTGAATGCCCAGTGCCCAGTTTCAGCTCAGTGATACTGCTCCTACCACTTCAGGGTTTGGAGGTTTTTTCTTTTATTTTTAGTTCCTTTCTTTTTTTTTTTTTTTCTCTCTCTTAAAGAACACATGTTAAAGATAAGTAACGATTTTTCAGATAGAGGCTGGAAAAGCTTAAGCCTTTCCTCTCTGTGTGGTAATTTCCCTTCTCTTTCCTTTCCTGGACAGAACTGACAAGCAGGCATTGTCCCTCCAGTGAGCTCTGCAGTATTACTTTGACCCTAACCCATCAATCTGCCTCAATTGGATAATGATCTGTAATCACTTTCTTTCAGGGGAGTCTATAAATTTGCCAAGGCTCCATTCTTCTCTGAAGGCCTCCTTATGTTCACTCCCATTTTTGCAAATGCTCTCTCTTTCACAGCACTAAATAGCCATGCACATGGCCCTTTCTGTTCAGAGGCACCAGGCTGCTCACTGTTGATTTTCCATGGCTCTGCTCTCCAAAAGGAGGCAAAGCTCTGCATGCCAGGACTCGGCAGGGTGCAGGACGAAGCCACACCACTTCAAGAGCAGCCGCTTTTCTCATTAAGACTGACCCATCATTAGGCTGCTTTGTGCCGGCCCTTGTAATGGATGAGAGGAGTGTGTAGTGTGAAAAAGCTAATAAAGATGAGCATGATGTGGTAGAGAGGGGGCTTGGGGAAGCAAAGACACTAATCCCTGTTAACAGAGAAACCCTCCTTCCCCAAAGCTTAGCCACATGAGTGTGAGGCAAAGCTCAGGATAGCTGGCAGGGTGCAGACCCCTCTCAGTCATTTCTTTGATTGTCTTGCACTTAATTCCCTGAGCATCCTTGTTCTGTCCTCTTTATTGGCCCTAAGAATTAGGACAAGCATGAAAGAAAGCTAATATTCTCCTTCTTCAGCCTTCTTCCTTCTTCTGATTAAAGGAGATCAAAGGCTGAAGAACATCTAACTCAACTTGTGTGCAACACAAGAGAAAGTTGACATGTGTGCATGGAGTACTGGAGGCTTTTTTTTCCCCATATCCTCACAAGAGTGTCTGAGGTGCTGTGAATATCACAGAAAAGGTCAGAAAAGGTGAAAGATACTAAAGTTTGCTAATATGTCTGGGGAAGCACTTGCTCCGTGTCACGTTGGATACACTCTGCAAGCACTGTAGAGAACAGAGGGAACAAATAAGAAAATAAGTATTCTCTAAAAGATGTCCAGTGAGGACAGAGCATTGGTCACAGGAGAGGGCTAAGATGATATTCTCTCTGCCTGTACCAGAGAGACAGCAACATATCTCTAGAAGTGTACATATGGACATCACACCAGATATAAGCAGCAGGAATCTGCAGCTATGACAATGTGCCTTAGTGAAATGAAAGGATCCTCTTGCTTGGGGGAGGAGGAACGGTGCCTGTAACATTGTGTACACTGGTGAGAAAACATATGTAGAGTGAGGTTGCAAGAGAATAGTGTCAGATGTTGTACAAATGTGGGCGAGCTCAGTAAGGGACAATTTCTCCCTTCCGAACAGGTGGCCTGCAGAGCTCTTAGCACTCTTCAAAGCAGTGCTGTCCATGCCTTCACACATACTCTGATTTGCTTTGCGTGCCCCATGGACAGGAAACACAGTCAACACCTCTTTCCTCCACTGTGTGCTTCCCTCCCCTCCTTCTCCCAAGGGAAAGAAGCAGAGAAAGGGCAAAGTATGTTACTCATCCCCAGAGATGTGTGTGAGGATGTGAGTGCATTAGGGGCTGGCTTTTGTGTGAAAAATGGTACACAGAGTTGACTACTTGCACTCCCCCACATACGTGTTGCTCAAATGAGTGTTTGATGAACTGCTCAGAAGTTTTTAATATTAAGTATAGGTTTTATTTTCTCGGATATATCCCAAATTACATGGACAGGATTTTAACCTTGTAAATTAATGGTTTTATGCAATAAAGTTCTATCCATAGTCTCATCTTCTTTGTCACTACAGAAAGCCTCAGAAAGGCTCAAAATAGAAGTGAGTAGTTAAACCTACTCATGTCTCTAGTCAGCATTTTGCTGATATTAGTGAATTCCACTGCTAATTTTTGTTTACAGGCATCATTCTTGTTTAGCGAATTGAAGCCTCTGTTTTCCACTAAACACCTTCATCCCAGCCATCGTGCACTGTTTGATTCTTTACTTCATCTGAGTGCTACAAATATAGCCTCTGTGCCAATGCCAGAATCTTAGAATTGCTGGTGAATAGACTGTGTCCAACTGTAGAAACATCTGAGCTGAGAAATGTATGGGATTTGTGGTTTTTGTTTGCTGAGGCTTTTTTTTTTCCTTCTATTCTTTGAAAGAAGCAAATTCTAAGAGAATTGCATAACAGAAGTACCCACTTCAAAACAAAAGCTGCTTGGTGCAGTATCTTCTGCTGACATTCTGCCTCAGCTGTGTCATTCAATGCATTTCACACGGGATTTTGTGTTGCTGTCAAAGAGAAGCTGCACAGATTTACTTGATTTGAAACAGGGATGCCTGGAAAGTTGTTATGGGCAATCTGGATGAATATGTGTTGGCATTTGCCTTATTTTCATCCTCCTGAAGATTCCAAATGATAACCATCTTGGAGGTAATTTGTTTTCATTGCATTAAAAATTCCATTGGAAAGTTGTTTTTCATTCTAACTTGTTAAATGCTTAATTGATATCATGTAATAAAAAGAATCAAAAACCCCTCTGGTCCCTCTCAGGAGCTCAAGTTAGCTACAGTGGAGCCAGCTCTGTTGCCATTTCCAAGTTCTTCTGTAGTGATCTAACAATTCATCAGTGTCAAAGACACATGGGAACTCTCATGTTTGTAAAAGCCTGCAAGGGATCCATGTCCTACATTTCAACAAAAATCACAAAATCACATTTCAAGGTGGTCAAGGTTAGGGAAACATCAGGCACATAATTGCTAGCCGTTTTCTGAAGTAGATGGTAAAACATGGAGAAACAGGCAAAAGCAAGAGGTTAGCAGCTGCAACAGAAAGGTGACTGCTCCTACAAAATTAGAAGTGAAACATATTGTGACGCCAGAAGCATTTGGCTACTGAAGGAGGAGGAGTGGTATAAGAACCTAAACAAGCAAATACGTTGATACATACATATCACAGAAATCACAGCAGAGCAGTCCACAGAGGGACCAGTGAAAATCATCTGTGGCTCTTTGCTTTATCTTCACTGACCTATGTCATGGTGGACACTTTTCTCCACTCTCTCTCTCTCCATGTTCCCACCTAATTGTTTATGTTCTTGTCAGAAGTTGCAACAAGGCCACGGATGTGTACACTTGAGTCTACCTCATGCCTCACCATCAATGTGTAACGGCAGATGTAATCTAGACTGTGAAGAACAGCACCATAAAGTATGAGATTCCTTGTTGCCATGCATAATATTTCATGGATAATTGCCTCGGTATCCCGCCAGTCAAGATGGGGCAGAATGAGAGCAAACACACACATTCAGTGTATTCAGTATTGTCATTTAGAATTACTTAGATCTTTGGTATACAACAGTAGGTGGTCTGATATGTATATATGTCAAAATTGTAGCCTCTAATACAGTTCCTACAATTCTTCTTGTTCCTGACTTCACAGGAGATAGAAGTATGTAGACAATAGTCTACATTGTCTCAGGCAGTTTTGGGTAGAATGTCCAGAATCACATTGATATATTGTTCTCTAACTTACTGATAAAATTGGATTGGTTTTGCAGAGAATTATAAAGGATGAGAAGTGTTGACTGTTCACAGAACATTTGGGACAGCACTTGTACACTTGAAGTTATTTTATTTATTGCCCCAACCTTAATACTTACAAAACATGGCAGAAACGCTATTTGATAGCACAGCTACACATGTTATCTTCTTTCAGGACACAAAACACAGAACATACATGATATCCTTTTGTATTCAAAGTAAAGACAGTAATGAGAAAATTCTTTCTTCTGATCCATCAGTGTGATCTATGCACTGAGTTTGCATCAATTCCTTCACCAAAATTTTAGTTGCCAATTGGCTTATTATCTCTCTGGAAATGAATCTTTCCAATTTATATATTGCTTGCTTCACATTGCAAAAGTAAAAGTACTGAGAAAGTGCTAAGCACTCAGGTGCTAAGATAAATTTTAAATGCCCATCAACGGATTAAGTTGAATAATTTCTGGTGTATTCTGTCTACATCCATGTCATAGAGTTAAAATAGCAAACATTTGCTTGCATTGTGATAAATGATGTTCAGATTAATTTCATAAGAAATGGCTTTGTGTGATCTTGGGTATCCACTGATATAACTGCAATCTTCCTGTTTTTCTGAATTCTTAATATTTTACTGCAAACCTGTTGTCTGTTTGTAGCAGTTTGGTTTTGCATTTTGCCCATACTTGAAGGGGGTGTGTGTGTACTCTTCGTATTCAGGATTTTTGCTTGTACTGGTTGCTGAAGACAAATCTCTTCCTGAAGACATGTCAGGCCTTATACAATGTGTTTAAGGAAATGCATATTCCTCTTTACACTATATAAATGTCATCTGCTTGTCATTGGGTGATTTTAAAAATGCTTTTTATCATTTTAGTACAGTTCTAATTCTAACACAAATTCTCAGTTTATGCTAACATATCTATTAATAAAAAAAATCTTAGAAACTCATGAGTTTTTACTTTAATCTGGTGTCATTGGTAACAAAGGGTCAAAGATGCCCAGAGTCTAGGGATTCTGTCTTGTGTCTGAGAATAAATTCTTGAAGGTAATTTTTTCTTCTTCCCAAAGTTGTCTTCTCCTGGTCTGATAATCTCAGTTAATAAAATGCTGTGTTCTGAAGTCTACCTTATTCCCACCAGGAGCTGCATGATGCTGTTTGCTTTTTAACTGACTAATTATTATTATTGTAGACATGTTATTTACTCCAAAGTGGTTTGGGGATAATTGATTAGGTTGCACCATGTCATGAAAGAACAGATGGCAGGCTAGTCTGTCAGCTCATCCACAGCATATAAGAATGCTAAGAAAATTAAAATTGAGGAGAAAAAACCCAACAAAACAACAAAAACAAGAAGTAAAGGAAAAAGAAGGTGAATAGGAGGGGGAGAAGGATGAACTTAGCTGTACTTGCTACACAAAAAACTTCTTGTAGTGGGTGGTCCTTTGGGAAGGTAATCGGAGATCTGCAATATGTCCACTACAATCAACAAAAGGGTACAATACTTCTCTGCGGGGAATTGGGTAGGGAAGAACTTGTTTAAATAAAATTGCGGGGTTGTAAGAATGTTAAACTAATTCTCTAATGTTCTGTGCATTGTCTGGGGAATTTTGGCTTTGCATCATTTGCTGTACTGAAAAAATATTCTATTAGAAGTGTTTTGGAATGTGTTAGCATGTATTTTAGCTTTGGAAACCCTGACCGTGTTTAATGACAGCTAAAAATGCTGCTAGAAAACTGCACTCTCCTGTGTTCTCTCCCTGCAGCCTCTCCCAAATTCTGCATTCTTCCTCACCTAGAAGAATTCTTCATCTTAATGCAAAGGCAGTTTAGTTTGCTCTTATTCTGATTGTTTGGCACCTGCATTTTTGTGTGTGTGTTAATTATTAGTGATAAATTACCATAGACAAAACTGTATGTGGGTTATTTACATATTTTACATATCAAGGAATGTAAAGTCTTTGACTCATCTCTCTTTAGCATTTGTATTTATGTGTGTGAAAAAGGAGGGAACTGTAAGAAAATGGCAAGAAAAGAAACATTCACTGTCCATTCCAGAGTGCACAAAAAATGTCAGTTATATCTCCAAAGATCCCAAAAGGAGGGCTCCAGAAGAAAGTAAGTAATTTCTATGCAAAGGTTATCCTTTCTAGACCTGGTTCTCCTTTATATATTAGGTGGTATGCATGCCTTCACAAAGTATCATTAAGTGACGGCAAATTGAAAAGACAAGCCTTCAGCCCCACCTCCCTGTGAGGTGAAAAACAGGGAGCATCTCATTCCCAGTCAATAGTCTCTGATGAGATCTCTCCCAGCAGGACTCTCTTCTTCCTCGCTTTAGTCCCTTTTCTTCCTCTCAGCACCCTATCAGTCTTGAAAGGATCTGCTATGCCGCTCCCACAGACCAGCAGGGAGGAAGACTCATCTCACTATCCTCTTTCTCTTGTCTCTAAGTAATCATGTGTGAGGAAAGGAGAAAACTTCACTATTACAGGAGTTTCTTGTTAGGCAGCACTACAATCTTAGAGTTATGAGAATCCCCACCATGTATCACGAACCCAATGTTTTAGGTGCTGGACAAATAAGTTTCTTGCTACTAAAATCTTACAGTCCTGGAAGGGAAGGAGGTCATTTGTCATTAAACACAGACACTGACATGATTCAACCTTTTCAACTTCAGAGTTTTCTCTTGTCTCAAAATGTATCATGTCTCAGCCCAATGACCCTCCCTCTCTCAAATGTACAATTGTGCTTTCATTTAAGTAATTCCAGTAGAAACTACTGGTTATATTTTACTTCCATGAGGTATCACTCACACTTCTTTCACTCATAACTGTGCGCTGACAAAGTCCTCTTTCTGATTTTTCTAGGTGTGCTGGGCTTTCCACACATCTGGAAACAGCCGTTATCCCAGTGAATCTCTGCTGTCTGCAGACCTTTACTGGAGCTGAGCAGCTCCAAAAAGATCTGTCGTCATCAGCTTCACAAACCTTTTATGTTCAAAGGAAGGAAATTACTAGAGTTTGAATGCTGTATAAGTATTTGAAGCCTTCTCTTTATAAAAAATTGTCAGAGAGGATTAATTCTTACTGGATTGCGAGTGAAGGATTAATTACACTGACCACAGATGGGCACGGTATAAAGAATATCAGTAAACTCCCCACGCTGCTCCCAGAAAGTACTTTAATTATGGCCTGCATAAATTTCTACTCCAGTTTTCTGACTCCCTTAAGCAGAGACTACCAACTGTCCTAAATTGCTTGGTGGTTTGTTGAGGTGGAAATGTATCCTCTGTGGACTAAACTCATTACTAGGAGGTTTATTAGCAAGAAGGTAGTCTAAGTCCATTAATAAATGAGGAGTGAGGCAAAATCAATTATGATTTTAATATGACTGAACCACTAAGCTGCTTTTTTTGAATCTATGATTTAAAGTGAAATAAAAGGGTATGGGAGATTAAGAAGTAATGATGATCATGGATGGTACGGTTATTGATAAATGCAGGTAAGTAAATACCTGTAAAAATTAAATGCACAAATAGGCAGTTCCCTCATCTTAAGGAAATTTGTGAACATATGGAGGTAGTTTTGAAAGCTAAACCAGTGGGCCTTGGAATAAAAGAGAGGACGTAAAGCTGAGATTACAAAGTGCAGGGGAAGTGAGCAGATCATTTACCTTGTAGTAAATATAATCTGCCTGTCCAGTAAAACAATGAAGCTATTAGGACAGAAAATCTGAAAACTGGTAGCAAAGAGGTATACTACATAAGTAGCAAGTACCTATTCCAAACTGGGCCACAGCAACTTGTGTACGGTGGCTGTTCTCAGCTGCATGGTGGCAGAAAGGGCAGAAGAAAGGAAGAGGACAGAGGTCATATTTCTGAATGTCAAGAAAACATTAGGATGTGTGCTTCACAATATTGCCTTTGAAAAACAGTGCCAAGTGGTAGGGATGGGACACTGTTACATGGGCTGAAAATGGCTAAAAGTTTCTAAAGTGAAAGTGGGGATGAATGACAACAGGTTTTTCACATGGGGAGTTTGGGTTTTTGCAGGAATTGCCACAGGTCTAGTTTTCTACAGCATCTTTTTTAGCAATCTGGAAGATGGAATATTTCAACTATTTGGGTCTGGAGATATAAATGTGGCAAAGAGGAAATGAGTAGTGTAAGGACTACAGATGTACTGAAATGAAAGGGAGTTACAGCATGGAAGCATGCAGCTTGCCACTTGGCAGTGTTTATATGGCAAAGCACACTACTACTTCTGGAACAAAAAACAAACCAAAATGGATCAAAAGTCAGATGGGAACTAACAGCTGAAGTGGGAGTACAGTGTGGCTACAAGTCGCCTAAGCACTGAGGGCACATGATGTAGCCGTGCAGGTTCAAGGCTTAGTTACAGATACACTCTGCTCAGACATTCAAGAAAAAAACCAAAATAGAAACCAAGCCCCCTCGGTGAGATAGTGATGGTGAGTGGATGAAAGGGACTTAAACACCACCAAGAAACCTAACTGCCCTGTTTCAGCCATGTCCTACTCCATTATCATACACATACGATGATTTCTTCCTGCTGAGAGTCTTTGCAAGCCTGTGTTTGTCATTTCCAGTTGTTGCTGGGTGAAGTTTCATTGATATGTTTTTGTACCTGCTAAATGTCATGGTGGAATATGAAATGTCAGATTTTTTTAATTATTATTTTTATTTTTTTAATGCTTCAAGTTATTTGGGGTTTTATACAAAGAACTTTTTTTTAATGGACTTTGAGTATTTTCTGTGCAACATTTTTCAAACTGTTTTTCACTCACAATCTCCAGTAGTTGAAGATTGCCAGTATGTATTGATGGAAGCATACATTTCCAGTATCAAGCAAATAACTTTAATTTATTCTATCTATGAAGTGGTTGAATTCCTAGGCTGGTTTGGAGAACAGACTTGATTAAAGAGAGGATTTGATCCACCAGTCACATATACCAAGAATAAGGCTCCCATTATATTCAGTCAATAGGGGTCAGTCTTGGAAAATTTTGCTTGACTTAAAACCAGTCATCTAGGGAAATTTTATTGATTTCAGGAAGATCATTCTGAATAATTCTTTAAAAGGCAATGTGTCTTTGATTTTCATCACTTCTTGTTAGAAGACCAAGTTCTTTATTAGAAGGTCTTATTGAACTTTAGGGTAAGATTTTGCCCTTTAGATCTTTGGAATGATGGAATTTGGATTCCTGGCATTCTTGATAGCTTTATAAGGAAATGTGAAGAGTTGTAATTAATGTAATGACATGCTATATTAATTTTCTCTACCTTAAATATTAGAAGTACATTTTCTTTGTACTGGTCAAATGATTTAATTGTACTGGCTGAAATGTTTATGTTCTTACCATAGCCTTTTGATAAATATTTAGTTTAATAGATTACTTCCTGGAACAAATTATACTAAAGAAAAAAGTAGCATGAAAATTTTCTAAAAGTATATGTAACATTAATGGCTAAGCAGAATCTATTAAAAAAGCTCTGTTACTGGTTTAGCAATAAAAAGTGTCACATTCTTCTGGCTTGAGTTTTGTAACCTCAGTCTTCTCATATGACAGAAGCTGTTACAGCTATCAGCTGATTGCTCTTCATGTCCATAAACTTAGTCTCTATGGAGAGATAAAAATGTTTTTATATTGATTTTTGCCATCAACTAATTGGATTCTGAAAAATATAAAACTGAATTAATTTCTGGGATGAGGGGCTAGCTTCTCTGAATACCAAGTAAAAACCAATGGGGATCTTCCCCTGAAAGTATGGAAATAAACTAACAATAAATCAAAAGTCATGCGAAGCAAAACTGGAAAATTTCAAGGTTTAAAAAAAATGTATTGGTGTCAACAGTCTTGGAGATGATGACTGAAAAGAGGCATTTTAATTAAGCAGGTTTGAATAGGCCAAACTTGTTGAAAGCCTGCAAGTCTGAAATGTGGCTTACAGCTATGCACGTCTTTTTGAGTCTCAGTGCAAGCATCTCTTCCAGCAAAAGATCAACCACACTTACATTGAGTGGTTGTCACCCAATGTCACCCAAATAAAGTAATGGAACACAGTGAAGTCACATCTCATTCTCTGACAAAAGCTCGTGAATAAAGTGCCTCAATATAGCACCCAAAATTATCCAGGCTAGGGAGCACTGTGCTGTACCCAGCCAGCAGGGTATCAACATCTACAAGGAGCCACATTTGGTCTGTCATTGAGGATTCCAGCTGACTCTGCTGACCTCCAGTTCACCTACTGGTGGTACCAATACCTGTTTCACAACCAGATGCTAAATGTTCTTGGCCTGTTTCTTATATGCTGTTGTAGAACCAGAAGGGATTGTATGGCCTGTCCTTTGGGAAGGGTTCTCTCATTTTTGTCTCTGATGCAAATATGGAGTGACCTCTGGTTTTGGTCTCTATCTTTTTAAATGATGTTTGCCATTTTTAGATGCATTTTTTTAGGCTTGGGTGTAGCATCTACTTTTTTTACAAGTACAGTTTTCTTTGACATAATCTCTCCCCAGCTAGTGAAACTTCCATCTTTTCATGTATTTCTGAGTTATTTTTAACCACTTTTAGAAATGACACAATAACTTACCAGCTTGACCACTCCCATAGCTGTGCAGTATCAGCATGATAATAACACAGAATCAGAGAATGACAGAATAGTTTGGGCTGGAAGGGACCTTTAATGCTCATCCAGTCCAATCCCCCTGCAATGAGCAGGGACGTCTTCAACTAGACCAGGCTGCTTAGAGACCTGCCCAACCTAACCCTGAATATTTCCAGGGATGGGGCATCCACAACTTCTTTGGGCAACCTCTTCCAGTGTTTTACCACTTCTGTTGTAAAATTTCTTTATATCTAAACTAAATCAACTCTTATTTAATTTAAAACCATTGCCCCTTGTTCTATCACAGCATGTCTCACTAAAAGGTTCTGTCCTTGTCTTTCTTATGGGCCCCCTTTAAGTACTGGAAGGCTGCTCCCTGGAGCCTTCTCTTCTCCAAGCTGAATAGCCCCAACTCTCCCAGCCCATCTTCATAGAAAAGGCACTCCAGCCCTCTGATTATTTTTTGACTCTCCTCTGGACTCACTTCAACAGGTCCATGAACTCAGGACTCCAGGTGGGGTTTCATGATGATGCAAACATATGAACACATCAAGGTATCAGTTGCCAAATAAAAATTGCTTCAACTGGTGATATGCATGTACTTGGATTGTCCAGCCATGACACAGCAAGAGGCGTGGAGAGTAGCTTAAGCTCAATAACTGTGGCTATTGGGAACAACATATGTGTATGTGGGCAGCTGACTACACTGACCAGTCTATCAATGTAAGTTCTGTACGATTTTAATCATGGGCTAGAATGAGACGTGTAGAGATACTGTCAGAAACAGGGATGAAAGTCAAAGACAGCTGTAAATTACTGGCTTTAAATCAGCACTGACCTTTTAGCATATAGTAAAGGCTTGGGCTTGGACCGTCCTGCCCACAGGTACTGGCTGAAGCGATTGCTTGCTTTCCAGCCTGAGGCTGCTGTTCTCCTGGTGGAGGCATTTCCAGGCCTCAGCATCAGTTCCCAGTCTAGTATTTTCACACCAGCCCACCACTATGTGTCAGTTCAATGTGATCCCTGTGTGCTGGTGCACAACCTGCTCTTTCATGTTCATGTGTTTCCATGTAGTTTCCACAGAAATGTGACATTGCAGCATGGAAGAGTGTTGAGGGTGGGAATCTTGTTAATGCAGGACTGAACAAACCTCTCCACACCCAAACATGCTCTTGTTTCTTTTTCAAAAGATGTGTAGAAATAAATGTGACTAACCATATAATTAAATAAAGAAAACTGAAAGGCCTTTAATTAAAAACCAGAAGCCCAAACGTCTAAACCATTCACTTTCTCCCCTTAAATCACTTGGCAGAATTCAAGTGATATATGGACTGCCTGAAAAACTGGAACCTCACTTCTATCTGATTACTTGGTACTTGCTTTTGTTTTGTTTTGGGGGGGTGTCCTGAACTGAAGAACATTTGAGAGCTTGTTTGTATTCTCCCTGTATTTCTTTCTTGACTGTCATATAGGCAACTGATTATGCCACTGCTTACGAGGTAGTGGAGGCGCTGATGGTGATGGAAGAAGTTGGAGTAGCAGCTAGAAGGGACAAGGAAAAGTGTTATGAGGACAAGCCTGATTGACTGTCCTGTTGCCTGCCATCAGCAGGTGAGCAGAGAGACCATCCCATCTTATTCACAAGTCAAGAGCAATCTGAGCACATGGCATAGGCTTTCTGCGTAGAGTGTAATGAGGAGAGACTTGTGATCTCACACCAGCCTTGGGACATGAAGAATGTATCTTCACTTAAGTTACAACCTATATAAGCTGGCGAAAAAGGATCTTAATTTTAAAGGTTGGAGTTGTCAACTGCAGAAAGATTGGTTTATTTATTTTCTTATTTTATTCTTGAAAAAAAAAGAATTCCCATTTAAAGAAATGAATGTTGTATCTTAAACAGCATATACATAAAGCTTGAAAGTATTAACTGAAGCTGTTTATTATTTTCATATATATATTTTCAGATATATATTTTCTGATCACCACTATGATTTGTTATCAGTGTTGCTCCTTCACTCTTGTCATGGTTTAACCCCAGCCAGCAACCAAGTACCACACAGCCACTCACATATTTCCCCACCGGTGGAATCAGGGAAGCGTAAAAGTTAGAAAACTCATAGGTTGAGATAAAGGCAGTTTAGTAGGGAAAGCAAAAGCTGTGCACTCAAGCAAAGCAAAACAAGGAATTAATTCACTGCTTCCCATGGACAGGCATCTCCAGGAGATGGTTCAGCCATCTCCAGGACAGCAGGGCCCCATCACACATAACAGTTACTTGGGAAGACAAATGTCATCACTCCAAGAGTCCCCCTTTCTCCTTTTTTCCTCCAGCTTTATATACTGAGCATGATGCCTTACACTAGGCAATATTCCTCTGATCCGTTTGGATCATGTGTCCCATTTGTGTCTCCTCCCAACTTCCCATGAAGCCCCAACTCCCTCACCAATGTGGCAGTATGAAAAGGAAAAAGAGCCTTGGTTCTGTGTAAGCACTGCTTGCCAATAAGGAAAACATCTCTATATTATCAGCAATGTGTTCAACACAAAGCCAAACCACAGCCCCATACAAGCCACTGTGAAGAAAATTAACAGGCAAAACCATCACAACTCTACCAATTCTGCCCTGGAAAAGGATGTATTCCAGGACAATTTGCAAAAGAGAGAGTGGACACTGTGATCCCACTGGATGGAACATATTAGAGCTTCATGATTTACAGATAAAGTCTTTACCTACTGTCATGGGTTTGCCTAGGGGACAATTTTTTACCACACCCCCCACAAATTGCTCTAAGGTGAGAGAAGTTTATG
>JAWMRA010000078.1:63953533-64080437 GCA_035584735.1 Pseudotriccus pelzelni | reverse complement strand
TTGGCCCTTGTCTGGAAATTCATCCGGACAAACTATTTTCAATCCCCAAGGAGGGGGACTTTTGCAAACCCATGACACCTACTTATACTTTAGTCATTCCTCTTGGCCCTTCATTTAAATTTTACCTCTTTCTCTTTCAGTAGGTCAGAGGTTTGCGCTGTCATGAAAAACTGCGCTGCAAAAAATACTCAGCTTAAAAGTACCCATGCTTCTTTCCTGGGTGTCTCAAAGTCATTTTGGTTTTCTGGTACAGACGCTTATAGTAAGTGAAGCTTAAGCTCTGTATTTGTGGGTGCAATTCCAGCCATGCTGATGTTAGTTCTCCTGTCTCGGTATTCTGGAGATGAGATTTGTGTCCAGTGGAAAATCTTTGTGTGCTGGTTGAGCTCACTCTCACTGATGCGTAGCCTCTCATGAAATCAGCTGTTGGTGATATGAAGGCAGAGCTCACTGAAATTCAAGGAAAAGATCCCTGTGACTTCACAGGTTTTGGCTCAAAGCATGTTTCTGAAAAGGCTGAGAGACTCTGGGCTTCATCCTCCTCCTCTTGTTAATTAGACAAAGCACTGTTGTCATCAGTGAACTTGCAGTGGTGTAAATGGATGATGGATTTTTTTTTTATTCTTAGCATGTGACACAGGGATAAAAATATTATGTTAAACTGATAAAAAAGCCAATTTTATAGAACATAAGAAAACAATTTTTTTGTGAAGTAGCAACCTGGAAACCACAAAAGGAAGAAAAACAGTATATTCGTCCAAAGATGCAACATCTGGAAGACCACAATATAGTAAGACTTCAGTTACACATCTCATATGGACTACATTTGTTGCCTAATTATTTTATTGTACATTAAATTTTGCATGCTTTTCAGGCCATGAAATATCATGGACAATAAAAGAAAAAGTAAAATGATTTTCCTGATGACATTATCTGGTGGCTTCAGAATTTTACAAACAAAATCCTTTCTAGGTTTGGATCAACACATGGGTTCTGAGGGAAATCCTGCCTCAAATGAAGTTAATGAATTTTCAAGATATGGGTAGTAGTTTGAGCAGATTAAAACAATCAAAGGATTGGATTTGATTCATAGTGCAAAACAGCACTCAAGTCTGTCCTTCTTTCAGCATTTTTTAGAACACTTAAAGGCTGAAGAGAATAACCTGATGAGACTGTGTACAAAAGAGAATACAGTGATGGAGATTTTTCTGAGTGGGACACATTTTCTTGGCCTTCATCCTCTACATGAGCTAGTGGAGCTGAGTCTAGAGGAAAAGAGGTAATGCAAAGAGCAAAACCATTCCTACAGTTGATAGGATAAAATTTTTATTCAGATGCCAATATTCTTTGAAGTTGCCCTAAACTATTGCATAGTGTATGGGAATCAGTGTGCTCATCATGGAAGAACAATTCTTCTTGAGATAGAAACACAGCTGCTATTGAATGGAGCATGACCTTTCAAAAATTACTGGAATTTTTTGTACATTTACTCAGACACCAGTCACTAAATTAATCTCCCTGGTAACTAAGATGAGGTCAATGAAATTGTTATCTAAAGGATAAATCTCCATGATATTTTTTCCAGGTATTGAACAAACTTTCATTATTTTTTAGAGAGGACCCAACAAATTAATTAACAACAATTTAAATGTACTAGAAAAGAAAGAAAAACAGGAAGAATAAAAGCCTGTTGAGTATTTATTCTTTTACTGCCCATGATTACCTTATATATCTATTGATTTATATAATGCATCTTGTGCATATATGAATACACATGTACATATTTATGCAAATATACATATATGAGACAACAGTGTTTTTTTAATGAAAGATCAAAACCAAATATTTGATAAAAACAAATGCAGGTTCTGACATAGTAATACTAGGAGCTATGTAGCTAGCTACAGGAAGTCTTGCAGGATGAAAAAAGAGAAGGAACATGTCCAGTGTTTTAGCCAATTGCCTTTGCAAAGGCACACGCCCAGCTCAGGTGTGTGATGAATACGTCAGAAAACTGATTTGTGCATTTATTTTGGAAGTAGTTGCATATGCAGTCACTTCAATATTCAGCTTTCTGTTTTGCCTCTGCAAAGGTGATGACAGAGATTTCACATCCTGTGCAGTCTAGACACCTTCTGAAATTCAGTCTTAAATGTGGTAGATATCTTTCCTGAATTTAGGGTCTTTGACAACACCTTGTCTTCTGTGTTTATTTTTAATAGGGTGATTGTCTCTTCTCTTGTTTGGCTACACACACATCTCCCCTCTCCATCCCCCTCCCCCCCAAAAAAAAAAGAGTTCAAGGAAACGTATTCTAGAAACTTTGCAGATAAAATATAAATTACTATTATTCAGGCTGGCAGGTCATTTCAGAAAATATTGTCTTATAAGTCAAGCTGTGCAGATCCAACCTAGAATGTCAGAATAGCCTGCGCAATCAAGAACTTGATAATTCATGATCTCTGTGTCTTTTAGAGACACTTCGTAACACAAGGCAGGACCGGGAGCTTAAGTTTAGAAGCAGCATTGTTAATCTCAGGATAATTCTTTATTTATATCTTTTTTTACAGAGGCTTTTCTACTGGGTGATTAAAGCATCAAAACCTGCTCTGAGGCTAGCTCCATTTCAGGGCTCTAAAGGAACTCACCATTGAATGAAAACCATTTCAGGAACAATTAGAGAAAAAGTCCGCATAAATTCTTCCTGTATCCAGGGCATTAGCATCACCCAAGTGTCTCTTGCTTACAGTATGTTGTGACAAAGTAAAAGCTATTTCAGCTGTTATATTGTGATGGCTGTTATTTATGGAACATAAAAGGATACTGAAATACAAAAGGGTTTGAAAAGACCAGGGTAAGATCAGATAAAAAAAAATGAGAGAGAAACAGGCATCTTGGGATGGTAACAACCCTGCCATGTACTGACAGGGAGGTTGTATATTTTTAGAATATACTGAAAGGAATGGTGCTTTTACTTAGGTTTTTATGGTTTACCATGAGATGCAATTTTCTGGCCTTATATGCAGTTGTAACAAAAGTCAGAGAGATTTTATGATAGCTGCCAGAGTTCATAAATGATGGCATACACTAAAATATTTATAGAACTGTAAAATCTTGATTTCTCTCTGGTTTAGCAGATGGGGTCCTAAAACTGGTTCCCAGATTGTCACATTTCTTTACCCTTTGATGACAAAGAAGCCTGTTATCACTTTTTTTCCCCTCTGGAAAGCAAGTTCACTAGTGTAATCAAGTTCATACTTCTATCCAATTATACACACCAGGATCTCATGAATTAAGACGTGTCAGCCATATAAGATTTGTAATTATTCAAGGCAAAGGGCCTACTGTTGAACATCAGCATCTGAGGAGCCTTGCCATCTCTCTGACCAATGACCATTGACTCATGTCAGTATAATTGCTGGTGAAAATCTGCTTCCTGATCATTAGGCTGCATCCACACGGCCCAGAGAAATGCTGCTTACACACCAGAAGTGGTGAACTTAGGTGTGTGCTTGGTACAAAGGAGCAATATTGCACAGCTATTTGCTTCTCTTCAGGATGTTTTGTTGTCCTCAAAGAAAATTAGTCCCTGTAGCACTGCTAAACTCAGCTGTACTTCAGAATGCAACTGATTGTTGGGACAGCAGAAGCCAACTAAATAATCTGTGAAGCAGCATTTTTCCATTGTTGATCGGAATTTACTCGACAAGAAAAGAATTTTCATTAAAATCAAAGATGCTGAAGAGAAAACATAAAGCTGTGTCCCTTCTTTATCATATTTTCACAAGAAAGTTTCTAAATTTTAGATAATCGGTGAATGAACCTGTAGTACCTACAGACCTCATCGTATTTCCAACATGCATTATTTCACACATACACATTTTGTTGCAATAATTGTCTAAATATTAATAAGACAGAAAAGCAAAACAGGACTTGGAGATCATTTTTCTGGGTACTGTCCAGAAAAACTAGAAATATCTTTACTGCTGAACTCAGTGAATCAGACAAAGTATAAATTAGCAAAACAGGAAATTGAGAAGAGAGGATCAAGAGAAGTGAAAATGTTGTGAAAAATATTTTTTAAAGCCCCGAGTCATCTCAATTTAATGTATTTTCTCTTTATTTAAAATAAATGCAAAAATCTGAACACCAAAATAATTATGAATCTAAATGCATTTTGGTTTCGGTATATTCTAGTAGTACCTACTGACATTATGGAAGACATGACAACCAGGCACACATACCTGCATGCCATGGAGAATTGTAGCAACTCAGAATACCAAACTTCAGAGTCAGGTCTTCTGCTAAAAGATCTCAGCACAAGGCACAGCTTCACCAACTGAACCAAATCCATTTGAGATTATGGACATCTGAGAATATGGACAAGGTAATGGGTGGGCTTTTTCTGTGATTTTCTTAGAATGGTTTTGTTTGATTTTTTTAAATACAGAAAAAGCTTTATTTCTTAGCTTACAGTTTCTAGCTGCCTGACTACCCCTCTTTTGTTTTGATTTTTTTCTTTCTCTTTATCAGGAGAACAGAAGAACAAATAAATGATAAATAAAAAGAGAGAGCAGGGGAAACACAGAAGTATCTCATATTCAGATTCCATAGGCAGAGCTTTTATGCAAACTGCAGTGATTAGTATTTTACTTTATACAGAAAATCTTTATTTCTTCAATAAAGTGACTAATTTCGAAAAAGGCGGTATTTCTTTTCTTTCTTTTTCCCTCTCTCCTTCTCTCTTTTCATATATCTCCTAGCACCTTTTTGTCTGAGTGTATCCCAAGAATTTTTAGATAGATAGAACAACAATTAGTAGCAATGCATCTGTTTTTTTTTTTTAATGGCATTTATTAGAAGTATCTTAATGAGTATTTACCATTTGGTAAATTTGGTTTATTTATGTGGATATGAAAATTGCTTTAACCGGCTGGCCTTCATCTAGGCATTGTTTTGCTTTGGTTTTAAGTGAATGTTGAGAGATGATGTTATTTGCACTTGAAAGAGAGAGAGAATATTGCTAAAACTTCTGCATATGTTACCTCACCAGCTCATTTTATGACTTCAAGTCAGACATTAAATAGTAATAAAGTACTGAGGAAAAAGTTGGAAATTTGTTGATGGCGACATTGGTGATGGAAACCTGTCTGACTGATATGCTGGTGAGTTTGATTTATAAGAAAATCTAAGGCTCTTAGGTTCATTTCCATTCACCTGTTTACTTTTGGAGATAGATATAGAATGTTAGATGACAAGAAGCACTACATGTGTTGCACAAGGTTTGTGTGGTTGTGTCTTTCTAATGAAAGAGACACGTGACCACATGAGAACCCAAAATCCCTGATCACTGCCTCCAAATCTGCTTGTCAGAGGTTCCAAACATGTGCCAAATGGCATTGCTGGTTTTGTGTTCTTATTTTTATCTAATATTAAACAATAGAGTGAAGTCTGTATTACAGCTGTAGTGCTGTTAGTAATAAATACCTTTTTATCCAGTAGTGGATAGGTGGAAATAGTCATTGTCATCAGTAGGAACGCTTCATGAAACGTAGGAAATACATCTTCCTTTGCGAAAAAGTGAGTTGAGATTGGTGCTAGTCAGTCAGGTTTCTTTGATGTGGTAAGAGTGAAGACCCATACACCTATCTTCCATTTTTTGGACTGTCCTTAATTAATTCTTGGGCATGGACTCTGAAGTCACGGACACATATATCTGGCAGACATTTTTTAAAAATTATGTTTAATTTAGACATATGAACCTGGAAACCCCAAGCTGTATAGTTTGTCAGCCTTGAGTAGGCTATGAAACCAGCTTTTTGTGTGTGTGTGTGTGCTTGACTGCATCTCTAGTGAATCACAAGGCGACTTTTGTAGAATTCTTCCTTTTGTGCCCCCAAATGCATTCTTCCTGTATCCTTTCTGATTGTCTGAAGTAAAGTCAGTTGAACTAATTTCTAGCCTAAACAAGTTGCTCGGTTCCCCTGAAGAGAAAGCCAGCACTGACAAAAGATGACTGGTCTTATTCCGAAATTGTAAAAAATAGATTCTGATGTTTGGAATTGCATACTTTTTGCCTTGCTTTGTTTTGACTTCAGTGATCTTCTTCACAGTAAGGTGCTGCTTGATCATGGAACACTATATAATAATTGCATAAAATAATAATATATAACAATACTGTATAATGTAGAAGAACAAAGTATATAACAATAAAGTAGCATGCAATATACACTATTCTGTGTATATAATTACGGAAAAATTGTCACCAAACATAATACCTGCTATCACAGCTTTTGGTTGACAAAGGCTTGATAAAATCTTAGGATTTTAATATAATTTTGAATTTTGATCTGGGACATGACTACTGTGTACCATGCACACACTCAAAAATTATGAAGTGTTTGGGTCTTTCACAATAAAAGAGCTATATATATGGAAAAAAAATACTGGGACCTAAGAAAATCCACAAAATATCTGTCATACACCCATAGGTAAAACCAGAAAAAATGCAGTATTCAGAGTAACGGTACAGACTAATGCTTTGAAATATAACATGCTATTTTACAGATGTCACATATGTATCTATTGTCAAAACTGCAGTCTAGATGCCCTAGAACAAAACTTTGTATTATGTGATTTTTCATACAGTTCTGCTTGTGCTCTGGGGCATACGGACTGTGAATTTAGCCTCCAGTGTACAGTGTGATAGAAAAGGTTTCCAGCTTCAACAGTACAACTGGAACAGATAATGCACACAGTACTAGACTGTGTGGTTTTGGGTGATTGTGTGTCCATAAAGTATACATGCAGAATACAGACAAAATTTCAAGACAATAGTAGTATTATGAAACATCATTGTAGTTCTTGACAGTGATTGTTAGCATCATGTAACTGTCATATAAGAAAAGCAGTCTGGCAGTCTCCCATAGAATCCTAAAATGTTTGTAAAATTGCTTTACATAGTTTATTGTTGTCAATACAGTATATAAAATTAAACAAAGTGTTCTTGCTGGGAGGTAATGACAAGGTGTAGATTGACTAGTGTCCATTTCATTCCATTGGTGTGGCTTTAGGTTGATGCTCTTATTATGTGATATAATAACAGTATCATTTTCATAATAAATTTGCAGGTGGTAAGACACTAAACATGATAGCTTGTTTCAAATAAAAATTTGCCAGAAAAAAAAAAGTACAAAACCTTGCAAAGTGGGTCATAGGCTTCATATTTGCAGTCAAAAAGTGACGTTAGATTTGGTGGGTAAAACCTTAGTCCCAGTAAAAGTTTTATCACTGACCTCAACTAAGCTAAGTTTTCCTATTTGGGCTTTAGGAAAGGAAGGCAAGTAAGCTGTAAATTATACAGTTTGGAAAATTCCTTATTCAGGGCAATGCTTTTGAAATTTTGAGCTATTCACATATTTAGTTCAGTGTCCTAGAATCCCTCAGGTCTGCCTGGGGATCCATGCAGGCAGTGACTTCAGAGTTATCCACAACTCCACATGAGTGGGAAAAACACCTGTCCTTATATGCTCACCATGTAACTGATTCAACTGTACACTTTTATTTTAGACATGATCAGAGGTGAAGTAATTACATTTCAACCTGCAAAGTGAGGTGAAGCCCTCATGCTCAGTGTAACAGGAAACAAATTTCATAGACAGAAGCATCTCTAATTATTCCAACCACTTCTGCATAGTTCAGCAAATCTGTTCTTTTGCTGGAAGTACAGATTTTTCTTTGCCAATATTTCCCATCCATCCCTGGGAATAGTACATGGCTGGTAAATCAACACAATTATTATTCTATTCCAGAGGACATACAGTGATTTACATTTATATGCCAACATTTTCTTCCTTGTTGCCCCAGCAAGAGCTGGGAAATGATTTATAAGGATGCAGAAGTGCCGGCACAGATGTTATACAGCCTCAGCATGTTTGCATTGCACAGCGTGGCAGACTATTCGGGAAGTGTTGATGCACAGGTAGGGCAGGAGGCAGTGTGTGTGCCAGCGGTGCCCTCCCAGCTCCAGCGCAGGGCAAACCCTGGCCCTGCTGCTGGCAAACATATTTGGCATCCATCTTTCTAACAGGCCTTTTTTTGCACGCTGCACTTTGGGGAGGAGGACTGCTTGGTTATTGTAATTAGTTGCTTCTGTTGAATTCCTAATGGATTTGTGGGTCGTAAAAACATTTCTGCTGTGGAACAGCAGCTTGATTTTATGTATTTACTTATTTTTCTTCATCTCTCCCCTGCCCACCACCCCCATAGAGGAAGCTTGGAGGATGAATGGATCCAAATAATAAAAACATACTTTACTGTGGGAACCATGTTCCTCCATCTTCAGAAAGCTTCGCATTACTGGAAAGTTTTGCTTTTGCTTGTAAATATTATCAGAGCAAATGAAGACTATCAAATCATTTAAATCCACATTTCAAATGTTAGCATTTAGGAAGAACAACCCCATGGAAAGCCACATTATAAGCACTGTACTTCCTCTAAAGTATTCAACTTAAGTAGTTTAAAGATATTTCATATTTCATGATGTAGTGAAGTGTGGAAGTCCACCTGCTCTAACTGCTGTAGTATTGACCCAAATATCTCCTTTTTCTAAGCACTGCCATTCATAAACCTTGAAAGTCTGAGGCTGAGCAAGGCTAGGAGTTGGGGACAGGTATGAATCCTGCTAGTTTTCCACACCACTCAGCTTGGTGTCATCTGCAAATTTGCTGAGGATGCACTCAATCCCTTCATCTGCATCACTGATGCATATATGAAATAACACTGGTCCCAGTTTGGACCCCTGAGGGACACCACCTGTCACTGATGTTCACTGGGACTCTGAGCCACTGACCACTACCCTGTGGATGTAACTGTTCAACCACCTTCTTTACCATCTAACAGTCCACACATCAAATCCATCTCTCTCCAATTTAGAGAGAGGGATGTTGTGGGGGATCATGTCATAAGCTTTACAGAAGTCCAGATAAATGATCTTAGTATCCCTTCTCTTGTCCACTGATATAGTCACCCCATCATAGAAGGCCATGAGGTTGATCAGGCAGAACTTGGCCTTGGTGAAGCTGTGCTGGCTGTTGCAAATCACCTCCCTGTCCTCCATATGCCATCATATAGCTTCTACAAGGATATGTTCCATCTTCTTCCCAGGCACACAGGTAAGGCTGACAGCTTGGTAGTTCCCAGTGTCCTCCTCCTTTTTAAAGATGTGTACAATATTTCCCTTTTCCAGTCACCCTGAACTTCATCTGCCTGCCATGATTTTTCAAATATCATGGAGAGCGGGTTGGCATCTGCATCAGCCAGTTCCCTCAGGACTCTCGGAGGCATCTCACCAGGTCCTACAGACTTATATAAATTCAGGTTCCTCAGGTGGTCATGAACTGGATTTTTTGTCATTGCAGCCCAGGCTGACTCCAGTCTTAATGTTCACAGTTAGTTCACTTGCACTGGTGGCCAACAGATCCAGAAACAAACCCCCTTGCTAGGGCTGTCTAGGACCAGGCTCAAGAAGTTATCCTCTATTATCCAGTTATCTCCTAACATCCCTAGTCCTCCTGCCTGTGGAGCTGGCCTGGCCCTTATGGGAGGCTAAACTCCATAGCTGCAGATCATATAGCAGAATGGGTTTTGAGAGTGCTAAGTAGCAACCTATTTTGGCCAAAACTACCAGTAAGAGGAAAGAGAGAAAAAACTCACATCTTAGTTGCACTATCAAAAATGTGCATGGTTGAAAAGATGAATCTGCTCCTGCGATGTGCTGAAGGATGGAATGGGCAAGATCACAGAATCATAGAATGGTTTGGGTTGGAAGGGACTTTAAAGATTTAGATAACACTCTCCAGCACATGGTGTGATGCTTGGGGTGATACTGTGCAGGGCCAGGAGTTGGACTTCGATGATCCTTGCAGGTTGCTTCCAAGTCAGTCTATTTTGTGATTCTATTCTGTGATTCTATTCTATGATTCTATGGTCATCTAGTTCCAATCCCCCTGCCATGGACAGGGCTATCTTCCACCAGACCAGGCTGCTCAAAGTCCCATCCAACCTGGCCTTGAACAATTCCAGGGATGGGACATCCACAGCTTCTCTAGGCAACCTTTTTCAGATTATTATTATTAAGATGGTAAAAAACCCCTAAGTTTCTTCACAGGGCATAAGGCAAAACGTTATGTTCCTCTCATTAGGAGAATAAATAGATACTAAAATTGAAACACAAAAGTGAAGCACTCTAACTTCCTGATTTGAGGAACATTGGTATAAAGATTAGTTCTCTGTAAGTTTCAGAAAACAAAGGCCTAGATTTTGGGGACATTATTGTTGGAGAAATTGCTGCTTTAATGCATTGGGTCCATCCTAGCCTTGGCAGAATAGGCTACAAGACTTAAGCACCCAGGGCTTAAGTAATTTGGTAGAGGAGCAGTGATTATGATGAGGAAAACAGAGGAAGGAAATTAAATCTTAGGCGTGGAAATTATGCTCTACCCTGCCCAGAGTCAAACTTCTGCCATGTCAGGTTTTATGGCTTTAACTTAGAAAAGAACTTTGGCCCATATGAAGATGAAATTAAATAATGCAACAAGGATGGGCTCATATTTGGGGCAAATCTTCTTCCTCTTGACTATGCACAATCCCACTGCAGGTGGCAGATTGCTCTCACTTACATCAGGACTAATGTTTTCTTTCTGATGGCTGGGTATACTGAGCAAAGCAGGCTTTAGTGACTCCCCATAGTAGTAAATAACCTCCCTGTGGGACCTCTAAAATATCCCAACTCCTTCATTCAGCACTGAGAGATCTCCAAACACTTAGTTCATAAACAATCCAAGCATTTTAACACACTTCCCTCCTTCTCCCAGGGGATGTTCTTGGCTTGTGTTCTTTCCCTTTATTACGGCTTTAATCTTATGATGTGAACTGGGACTTGTTTACATTTTTATTTTTAAAGGTTTTTTTTGTGTTCGTGTGTGTGTGAGTGCACGCACTAAAGATCTAAATTGACAGATGCCTTTTTGTAGGACTGAAATGACATATCTAAGTTTTACTGCTCTCTTCCCTGTATTTGCATTTTTAATTACTTGCATAATATTTTATTAGTGTGTTACCTGATGAAGAATTCCAGCTAATTAATTTCACCTGGAATATGTAGGTATATGAAAAATTATACTTGGCCATTTGGGGAGACCAGCTGTGTATTAAGAATATCTGATCCCCATCTGAAAGACTGAAAAAAAAGTAATCAAGAGAAAACAGCTGATTGTAAAAGCTAGTCCCTTTTTTCTCAAGCCCTAAAGATATTATTATTGGCAGATATCCTTTATTACTCACCCTATATACTACACATTAACTTAGAAGTTTGTTCTAACTGAACATCATTCAGTCAGATGACTTTTTCTTCAACCATTACAGTTTTAATTTGTAGTAAAGCTAATGTTGTTGTGTTCCACCCATATGCAAAGACTCATTTGTTTCCATTCCAGCATGACTCACAGAGGGTATAACTTCCCTTTGACCACAGTTTTTATTTTTTCTTGATGTAATTCTACTTTTTTGGTGGAATTAAGAGAGGGGAAATATTGCTCAGGAATGTAGGCATACTGTGAAAAGCTACCTGTAAAGGAAGTGGGAAGAAGAAAAGAGAATATGAAATGTGACCTGATCCTGCAACACAGCTGAACATACACACACATGCGTGCGCACATGCACACTCTCTCTCCATGGATATTTCTGGTTTGAGTCTTTGTCTGCACTGACAACAGATGGTGTTTTAATAAAGTCCAGTAGGAATATTACTGTGAGTAAACAATCCAATGCATGCCAATTTCATAATTGCTGGGTACTGATACAGCCTCTTACCTGATGAATCCAAATTGGGAGGAAACCAACTGTGCACACACCTACTGGCAGCAGCCAAATCCGCAGCTGTGGTATGCTCCAGCACTGAGCTTCACCACGGAAGGTAAATTGCAGCTACAATCATCTTTCTTGGCACCGGGTTTGGGGAACAGCTGCCATCTGGCTTGTCATCAAAGTATGGTCACCGAGTTTCTGGGAGATGAAATAGCTTGCTTTTTTACCTTGACACGCACGAAGATTGCAATCTTCATCTTTACAGGTATCTCTTAAAATAACATTCTTGGCTTCCTGAGCCAAAGATTTACCAAGTGGGATTTTCTTCTTTAAGTGATTCCCACGCCTATAGGGACTTGAAGTCTAAACCTGTTATATGCTAATTAAAGATTCACACCCACATGACTTGTCAAAGAGATAAATCTTACTCATTTGTTTTCATCATTAACAGGGAAAAAAAATGCAAGTAATACCATGCCTTACATTAGCAGATTTCTGTGGAAACGTTTGTTTTCAATAGAAGTGGAGATGCAGTTAGAAGTGTTATTCCCACCACTGTTGATACAACCCAGTATGGAAATTGAGACTTGGCAGAGAAGAAGGGGGTGGAAGGCAAGAGAGGGAATTCAAATACTCAGGACCAGTATTCCAGCTAGAAGTAACTGTATAAACTGCACCCAGCAAGTGACTGCTTATCAACTACATTACACAACCATTATTTATATATTCAGTCCTTTAAAGACACTTTTAAAGTCAATGGCAGATTAAATTACAGAAGAAGCAGGTAAGTGACGTCCTCTAAAGAGACTAATCTATGGCAGCATTTAGGTGCTTTGTTTCCGCTGGTTTCTAGCAGTGCTGTACAGCTACAGATAGGAATAAAAGCTTTATTTCTACCAGTAATTCTTACTGTTGACAATTTAGTCTTCAAATTCCATACAAGAAACTAATCTTTTAAAATTTTATTTCAGGCTAGATTTGGACGCTGATTGAAATCACAGATAAACCTCAAACAAATTAAAATACCAGTTTAAATCCTCCACTGAAATGTAATTTCAGATATTTATTTGACTTTATCAAATTTCTTCATGTTGATGACAGCTAAGTATACACTTTTTGCATTATATTTCATTGTATTTCAAGATATTTTTACATCAGTGAATCTATGATTTCAGATGGGAAATTAATAACCCTTGAAAATTTTCAGCTATGGTACTATTCACAGGCCTTTGAGAAATCAAGATTTTTCCTTAGTGAAGATTACCAGGCTCTTAGCCTGAGAGCAGAACTACTCTGCTCTGGATTTAGAAATTCTATTGAATTGAGAACTTGTGATTGCAGTTCACTTTGCCCACAGTAATTATTTTGTGCAAGGAATTAAGTAAGAGTTTACAGTAATAGCTGTCCTGTCTAATCAAAGGGAGATCAGTGCATTTGGATACACAAATAGGGAGTCTTGCTGCTGCACCCAAGATTTTTCTTACTGGCCACAGAAGGCCAGTACGGACATAACTGCTGTGGTACACAAGGTTAAAAAGGTGTGCCTAGATTTTTTAACTGACCCATCCACTGAAAGAGTCACAGAGTCACAGAATATGCTGAGTTAGAAGGGTCCCACAAGGATCATCAAGTCCAACTCCTGGACCTGCACAGGATGATCCCCAAAAGTCACACCATGTGCTTGAAAGTATCATTCAAATACTTCTTCAACTCTGCCAGGTCTGGTGTTGTGGTCACTTCCCTTGGGAGCCTGTTCCAGCACACAACCACCATCTGGGCGAAGAACCTTTTTTAATATACAACCTAAATCTCCCTTGACACAACTTCATGCCATTCCCTTGGGTTCTGTCACTGGTCACCATAAAGAAGAGATCAGTTCCTGCCCCTCCACTTCCCCTCACGATGAAGTTGTGACTGCAGTGAGGTCTCCCCTCAGTCTCCTCCAGGCTGAACACACCAAGTGACCTCAGCCACTCCTCATATTTCTTCCCCTAAAGGCCCTTCACCATCTTTGTTGCCCTCTTTTGGATGCTCTCTAACAGCTTAATATCTTTCCTATACTGCAGGGCCCAAAATTGCCACAATATTCAGGGTGAGGCTGCCCAAGTACAGAGCAGACTGGGGCAATCCCCTGCCATTGACCGGCTGGTGATGCTGTGCCTGATGCCCCCCCAGGACACGGTTGGCCCTCCTGGCTGCCAGGGCACTGCTGGCTCATATTACACTTGCCATTGACCAGGACTCACAGGTCCCTTTCCATGGCACTGCTTTCCATCATCTTATTCCCCAGTCTGCACAAATATCCAGGGTTGCCCCATCCCAGGTGCAGAATCCGGCACTTTCCCTTGTTGAACTTCATATGGTTGGTGATTGTTCAGTCCCCTAATTTGTCAAGGTCTCCCTGCAGGGCCTCCCTGCCTTCCAGGGAGCCAACAGCTCCTCCCAATCTTGTGTCATCTGCAAACTTGCTTAGTATCTCTTCTAGTCCTGCGCCCAAGTCATTTATGAAGATCTTGAAGAGCACAGGGCCCATGATGTTCCCTGTGGAACCCCTTTAGTGACAGGTCACCAGCCTGATGTTACCCTCCATGCTCAACCTGTGAGCCAATTCGAGACATTCATGCTCAATACCTTTATGATGATTAGTCCAGCTGTCAGTGCTAGGCGGGGTTAGTTTTGCATATGCTTTCAATTTCATGATGTTCTTTCCGCAGATAGACTAGACAACATTTTGTCTTTTTAATTCACTACTGGCAAGAAAAAAATAAGGCAGGTGAATAGGTGTGGATTAGTGGTAGAGGAATAACTATTTCATACATTGCTAAATAAATGTACAAGGAAACCTTTTGGCAAGAGCTACTGTGCTGTTCAGTACCTCCAGCAGAACTGAACAATCTCTCCATGGGAAAAAGCCTTGGTGGAGCTCCAAGACACATGTTCATGGTAGCTGCCTGACACAGCAGTCTGCCTGCACAGTGCTGCTGATGGACAGAAAATTAAGCTGTTGTATGGAAATGCTTAACAACTTTCTGCTGGAAAAATCTGCAGATTTATGCAGAAGATGAAAATTTTTCCCCTGTGGGTTTCTCTAGCTCTGAGATTGGCAGGCCTGGAGATGCTGGGAGATGCTGACCTCTTGGTCACAGTTTGGTCTCACCCTTGGCAGGGTGGCATTTCAACACAATAGCTGCCTGCTGGGTTGGAACCTTGGCAGCCTGTGAAATTTCAGGTTTTCTGTGGAAGGAAAACAATGCTACACTCAAAAAATTATGAGGGCTGTGAGATGTGGTGGCTTAATATGTAAAGCAAAATTGGATACCTGTAACAGAACTGCTCATCCCCTCCTTTTCTTACCTTTCTGTTCCCAAAAACTGGGATCAGAGGAATTAGGAATTAAGAATCATGTTGCGTCATCTCCAGAAAAATATTCCAGTCAGGGTTATATGGTGCAAAGACCCATTGTTTGAAAGCCATGAGAACAGGGACTGGACATGCGAAGGCATTACGTGCTATACACTGACAAACACTGATTCACAAAAATTGTATTTTCTTTTAATTGAGAACAGAGGTTGTGAAATCGCTTTCCACTGCAAGATCTGGGGCTCTAAACGTTGACTTATAGTAGAAGAACTTAATTTGGCCCTGAGCCACAGCAGAAACAATGAGAGAATCTGAAAATGAGTGGGAGAAGCAGTCATAAATCTAGAACTTAAGTAGGGATTGATCCAGCATAATGATGACAGGTGTTTATATCATCTATCAGCCAACTTTGAGATCGCCTGACCTTCAGTCCATTCAATCTTGTACAATAGCAGCTATCCGTGACTTTACAGTATCTGATAACAGTTTTAGACTTATATATGGGATGCAATATTCAAAGTAAGCTTTGCTATGATTTTCTGAAAGAACTGCTTATTGTGTGGGCAGTGTTGCTATCTTCCACCACTTTCATGGAAACTTACAGCAGATTCCTGGAATCAGTAGTTCCTGGAAAAGGGTTAACATTTTTAACACTAGCAAGTCAGCCTTAGTTTTCCATAAGTCAATCCAATGCTGTCAAATCTGATGACCTTTTTTTGTTGGAATGTCATTTACAAGTATGACTAAATTATTGATACCTAAAGTAGATATATATTCCTCTAAAAGAAATAGAAGATATACTACCTTACCCTTTAATGCTGTAACCAACGCTGGGGCTTCAGAGGAAATGGAGGATGCCCATTTTCACTCTTCTCTAGAACATATCTCTGAAAAGATTTAACAATCTGAATATTTTTTTTCTGGATCCTGTACTAACAGGTATCCTATTTCTTTTGGTATAGGTCCATTTTCACAGAATCACAGAATCACAACATGATTTAGGTTGGAAAAGACCTCCAAGATCATAGAGTGCAACCTTTGACTTGATCACCTTGTCAACTAGACCATGGCACTAAGTGCCATGTTCAGTCACTTCTTGAACACCTCCAGAGATGGTGACTCCACCAACAACCTGGGCAGTCTGTTCCAATGCTTAACCACCCTTTCAGTGAAAAAATTCTTCCTGATGGCCTCAAGCTGCACCTGGGAAGGTCACTTGCTATATGGGAGAAGAGGCCAACCCCCACCTTGCTACAACCTCTGTTGCTCAGGTCCAGATGAAATGTTGTCAATACTTTACCTAAAAGAAATTTCTTATGTGATTTGTGGCCCAACTGCAATATTTACAGCTTATTGCAATGATATTGTCAGATTAACACTGCCACAGACATTGAGATAAGCTTAGTTTCACTATGAGTGGCCACTGTTCAGTCACACCTCCTCCACCCAAGTGGCCTGCTGGTAAAGATAGCATGCATTTCATACCTAAAAGGGGTTGGTATTTCAAATGGTAAATTCAATCTCCAGTCCAAAACTAAGCATGTGCTTAGTTTTAAGCACATCAATGGTGCTTAAAGGCAACTGGACTATTTGGATGGCAAAACTGAAGTATGTGCTTAGAAGTAAAAAGCTCCACAAAACCAGTAAACAACTTAATGACATAAAAGATCAGTTCTCTTTTAAAAACAACAGAAAAAAACTCTAATCATAACAAAACCAAAAAAACCCTGAAACAAAAAACAACCCCCCACCAAAACAGCCTCTGACCAAGACCCTTTTTTTCAAGCCAGCTCAACACCCAGCATGAGGGCGAGATTTTTCCAAAGAGCTCAGTTCCCATTTATGCTCTTAAACACAGGCCAGATTTTTATAAATGCTCACAATCTAATGTTTAGAGCTCTCTGGACATCTGGCCACTTATTTCTATGCCAGAGCTAAAGCCTTCTAGAAATCTGGTCCCAATTGTGGATGCTTGGTTCTTTTGAAAATTTCACCCCATGGAAACTACGTTTATAATGGCAATTTTTTCCCCAAAAGGAAAAGCCATGAAATGTAATTATTTTATGTACAGTGTCCACACTTTAAATATAACTGCTGTCACTTTTTCTTTTGCCTGTTAGAAGTCCCAGACAAAATAATATTTTCCCCCACTCCTGCAAGCATTTGCGGTCTATATGCACACAGAAAGATGAAATAAATTCTTATTCTATTATTACATGATATTGGTTCAAGATTGAAACTAATGGAGGAGTAGCATATAGTAAGAGACAGAGAAAAGCTATGCATAATGAAGGGTTATCATAGCAAGACCTGAATCTATTCTATCGCTTGTTACGCAGAGTCAAGTGTTTTAGAAATAGTCAGAGGAAGAAAAAAGTAATTTTATCTGAGAAGGCTTTACAATTAATCAAGCTACTGAATATTTGTTTCCCTTGCAAATGTAACTGATCCTTTAATTTTTATATTTGCCCCTCAAAGTCTCTGGTCATAATTGCAATCCTGCTCTCAACAAAGGCTAGTCAAGCTGCCCTCAGAAAGGCATCTTCATTGCTCCCTGCAGTATTGTCTATCACACTGGAGCTGCTCCACATAAACAGAATTCAGTGCCTAATTGTTAGATATAAACATAATAACACAATTTAACCACTACTCACACATAGCATGTTTAAGTATCTGAACAACATGATTTTTCCTGAACCCGCAATAGATGTTTTAGCAGGGACCTTCCATGGGAATTGTTAGAGAATCTTGTTTTCCATCTGAAGAGACACATAATGAAAATTAAGCAGCATTCTAATCTATCAACTGCTGTCTCCTCCTTTCCTTCATTCCTTACCAATATCAGCCATAAATACTCGAGGTGGAAGCCACCGATTAGATCATGGAATTATCTCCTGGCCAAGGCACAGCTGTTTGCTCTGGAGACCCTCCTCCTAGATGTCTCCTGAAGCTATTTCAGCTGTCTCAGATGCTGGTGATTCAACTGCACCCTCTGAGAGACCACGTCCACCACAGAAATATTTCCTTGTCCTCTAGCATCAGACTGACGATGCTCTGGCAGCATCCTTCATACAGGATTGCTGTCTTCCCTTCCAGTATTGGAACACTAGAGCATACAGTTGCAGTGTCAGCAGCTACCAGTCCGAAATCCCAGTGGAGGAGTACTGGCAGCAAGAGCCCATTCCTGAAAATTCATGCCTGCAAGCTGGGCTCTTTCCAGCAACTGATGTAGAAATGCAGACAGGTCATGGCTCTCCTGGTGCAACATGATTGCCCCACGAGCTGGAATATGGCCACCACACCCATCTGTGCACACTGACGGGGAAGGAGAAAGTAGGTAAATATCAGTCACCTTCTTAACCTTCTCCCTTCCACCTGTCTCCACTTATGTCATGAATGAGAGGATTTCACCTGTACCTTGTAAATCCTGGATTTTAAACTGTGGGCCACTGCAAGCTGTTGTCCAGCAATCAGGATCTCACCTTTTCCTGAATTTCAAGACTTACTTGCATGCATACGTACTTAGCCAGGATCCAAAGCAGTCCTTTGGTAATTAAAATGCACCCTAGGGAGCATATGGGCAATTAAATCAAAGAGAATGGTTAAAAAATAAATAACAATTACCTTACCTAGCTATTAAGGGTAGGAGAGCCTATCCAGGAACCTATGTTTACACCACAAAGCTTATTTATAGCCTTGAAGTAATGTTACCACATGCATGCAGAGTTGCCCTTATCTTAGTTGGATGGAGCACTGTGAAGCCAAAGCCCTCTAGGGCTTTGTAGTCTTACCATTCCAACATCTGAACCTTGTGAAGGGCCTGGAGAGGTAGGTGTGCACCCAGCAGCACTGTCATTACCCCAGTGCACAGTCACTGTCATTCAGAGACATGGTGTGAAGGCCTGAGGGGAAAGGGGTGTGGTGTAGTCAAAAAGGAAAGTCTGCCTTTTGGAAAATAGGAGTTGATTAGTAGGTTGGAGTTCTTGCACATGACTGAGAAACCTGAGTCTTGTGCCCAGTTTGAAAGTGTTTGAACTTACTTCCCAGGAGCAATGCCATTCCTGCCAGCTCATCTTCCTATTGTGAGGAATGAGAGAGTTATTTACATTCAAAAGACCAATTTATGGTTCCAAGTACAAGAAAATGTACCTTGGCTTCAAGTAAGAGTTTTAAAAAACTGCTAGAGTCAATGCTATGGGTTGACAGCTGTGAGTGGCAGCGAAGGAAGGTGGTGTTCATGTGCTCTAGGCATCAGTATTTGGTATTAGTTCATTTTGATAACCCCTCTGCCACTCAGCTCAGTGTTGGGACTGTTAAGACACAACTTTTGCTGTTTATGTGGACCTTGACTTGGCTTTGTGAATTGTGATCGTGGAAATCGGTACTTTCCAAGCCCATTTTAAGCTCCAGTTCTTAGGTGTGTTCTCTCTCTCTCTCTTTATGCTCCTCTACCCATCTCTTTTGCTGTTTTCAACCAAGATAACACTTTTTTTGCTTGCAACAAATAACCCCAACATTTTCTCTAAAAGCAAGCTTTTTGGGTTACTCTTCTCTTTTGATGTACTTGGTCCACCTTGCTCTAAGCCAGTAGCTTCCAGTGTAAAATAAAAATGAAGTTTTTACAGTGATGGGAAATACCATACTCATGAGAGTTTTCACTGTGAGTGGGAGCATAAGTTGATTGTTTAGCTATATAAAAGTTGATAGGTTTCATTGATATTTTTAGTCGGTGTTTTGGTTTGATTTTTTTCTTGTTTCTTTGTTTGTGGGTTGTTTTTTTTTTAATGAGCCATTTTATAATAGCAGCAAGGCTGACATATTCCTAAGAAATTGTGCCAGAAGACATATATCATCTTTCTTACAAATTTCTATGAGTTCTGAGACAAGATGTTTTGCCCGTATCTCTATGTTGCATGCTATTTACTGGACTACTCTATAATAAGAATAATAAACAGTGGTGAATTTCTACCATAACCAATATGTACAGAAACTGAGGGAGTTAGGAGTGAAAAGCTAATCAGCAATTTCCCTATGATTGAGGTGACCTGAGTAAAAAAAGCCATTTTGAAAAATTGTCATAAAATTGGCTTTATCTTAAATTGAAATAGCTGCTTAGTGCCATAGCAATAGTTTAAGATCACTACCGTGACACTGTAGTCATAATGCAATGTTGGGATGATCAACATTTCAGAGAGTGGAGCACTTAGCCAAAAGATATAAATAATGCTAGAGGTCTCATCTGGAGCTGACTTGAGAAAGAGATAATTTACTCTCATTACCCATCCAGTTTCACTGGGAGCTGTACTAGCAGCAGATGATGAGGACAGGACTGACTTGCTCTCTTTTTTGGGCTTCAGCAGCTCCTGTGGCTATGTCATGTAAGAGGACTGCTAACGGGAACAAGGTACAGCAATCTGAGGGCTGGCGCTGCCTAAAAAGTAGGGAAAGCCATATCCTTAAAAGCAAACATTTCTGCTAAGTGTCATGGCTTAATGGGTGATTACTAGGTTTATTTCCTTGGAAACCTTCTGAAAACATTTTTAAGATCAGAGTAAACTTTATGGTGCTTTTTCAGAGACTAGTTTGCATTCCAAGAGGAACTACCACTAGGACAAGCTAACTCAAGATATTTTGTTGCTGGGGATCAGAGGCATAGGCTAGGCTTGGTGTGAAGAAGCTGCTAACAAAAGAAATAGCCGTTGACTCCAACCATGGAGGGGCTGCAGAAGGAGGCCTTCAATTTGCACTGTGACATCCACCAGGGAGTAGTGCATGGGCCTTCCAGAAACAATGTTTGCCCCAAATATTTGCCTCCAGTCCTACCCTCAGATAGATCTTAGAGTTTTATAGAAGGGATAAAAAACTTGTGCGAAATTCCTGACTGGATATCATCAAAGTGCCATTGCAAGCAAATAATAAAACAAAATAAACCAAATATGCCACTTGCATGCATATGCAGCAAAGTCCTTATTGCATTTTCATTTACAGAATTGTTTAGCCTTATTTGCCATGGGAAGCCTGGCTTCCTTCACTGCATTTCCTCTCAGAAAAACCAGCCTCTGAATACCACAGTGACACAGTACACATTCAGCAGGGCATTGGTCCCATCACATTAGGCTCCGTCACATCACATCAGTTGATGTGACTGACAGAACCCGACGTCTCATGTCACAGCAGGGCACTTCACCCAGCACCGCGAGTTACAAAGACGCACTTTCTAGCAAAGTAAAATAAAGATGAATTGAAATGATGTTGGGCGGGGGAACGTTCTTCAGGTCTCCCTGGTCAGAGCAATCGAAGGGTGAGCTGTATTCCAGTTTGTTACTTTGGAGTAAGATATGTGAGTTACGTTCATTCTATGTAATTAGCTACTTCAGAAAGGCTAATTTTATTAAAATACAGAAGGAGATGGAGAGGCAATAGTTCCCTCAAAAATTGTATATATGTGTGTTTTCAAGCTCAGCAGGGATTAATCTGGCTATATGTGTTCGTATGTTGTATGTGATTATATCCCTGTACACAGATAAACTTCTGGATAAAATGCTTCTGAACACAAGGAAAATGGCTACAACCCTGCATTGCATTTTACCTTTTGGGGTATCTGGACAATTCAGACTCCTGTATGTGAAAAAGTTGCTAGTACCATACTCAGGTGTACTGGGGGTGAAATGACTGCCCTGCCCCCAAACTGGGTAACTTTTTTAAGCTGGAGGTGTCTTCCACCTTTGCCTGTTAGTCTGCAAGGACCTCAGGACAGCCTTTAATTTCCATTTGGCTTAGAGACAGACATACTTTCTTAATCCTATTGTTGCTCCTTTGTTGTTGTTGTTGCTGTTGTTGTTGCTGCTGCTGGCAGTTAAACAGAGTGCAGAGCTTTCTTTTTTCTTGTTCAATGGGCAACGGAGGAAGAGTAGATCAGCTCTACTGCCGTAACATCCTGTACTGCTGAAACCCTGAAAATCATTAAATATAAATATGCGTATAAAATAGTTATGTATTATGTAGCAATACCTGCTGTACTACCTACTAGTATTGCAGTGATAAGTATATTTTACAAGAACACATACCTATATCTGTACATATTAGCAGTTAACATACATTAGTGCCTCATGATCATCAGAGGGTTTACAGTGCAATTATTCTAAAAGACTTAGCACTATGATTATTTTTTCATCTACAGATTGTGTCCTGCATTCTGCCGGGACACCCTTTTACCCTACACTTACATGCATGCTGTCTGTTTTCTGACACCGTTCCCCCATGCCTCACGTTCATGGACCTTTTCTCTTCCAACCCATCCCTTCAGCCCTCTTCAACCGCTTTCAAAGTACTTTCCCCTTGGCGCTCCAGAATGTCTTCTGCTTCTCCCATTCATTTATTGCTTACTACTGCAATTGCTGTCTATGGAAATCAGGAGGGGGCCCCCTTCCCTGAGTCAAGCTGAATTTCCTCACTGTAAGCAGTGGAAGTGGCAGCTATCATATTAGGGTGGTCAGCCTACCTTTCCCTGGGAAAGCTTTCTTGAGCCAGCCCTGCTGAGATGGGCTTGGTGCTGCCCCACAGGAAATCAGGAATGGTGAATGCTCTTCTGGAATGGGGGAAACAACCTTAACTCTGAAACTGAATACTTGACCTCAGCCTTTTAAAACAACAGACACACCAAGCTCATGTGAGAAGCCTGGTAAAGGAAGCTTCAGAAGTGTGAAAAGGCTCTTTTCCCAATGTTTGTATATGTTTAGAGCAACTCAGCCTATTGGGCTCGATAACTAACGACTAGTTGAAATCACTGTGCATCATGCTTTTTGTCTCATTAGCAACACTGCTTTGTGGGCCTCCTTCCTTTATTTTCTGTTTTGATGGCATTCAGGGCTTTGTGTTACCCTTCCATCATTAAAATGTAATTTCCAGTGCATTAGCTGACTAAACATTCATATAGAAATAAACCCAAACTGGTCTATATATGGCAGCTTTTAATTAAACACTCATTTATTCTAAGGCTAAACTGTGAGGTTTGGTTAGAGTTCTGCTACAGAAACACTGGTCTGCCTGAAGTGTGAGTAAAATACATAGTGTCTGGAAAAAATCTTCAGTATACTGTCTATTACCATTAAGGACTGAAACACAGTTTTCATTTTACCTGAATACTCTTTCTCTGTTTTTGCTTTTCTGTGGCCGCTGAAGAAAAGGTATGTCTTTAATACTTTAGTGATATGAAAGTAAAAGGCGTTTTTGCAGCCAGGATCACACAGTTGACCTGAAACCTGCCAGAGAATATTCCTTAGCATTGGACCTTGGCCCTCTGAGCTATTGGACTGTTAGCATGGGCTCTTCTATTACTTTGGACTTGCTAGTCAGTATCACCCGAAGCAATTTCTAGGAATGTTTCAGGAGATTTGAGGGGGCACAGATAATTTCCAGGGCGCTATCTTCATGCAGCTGTAATGTTTTGGAAAGTAAGAGAGCTTAAGTATCATTTCAGGTAATACAGGACATTTTGTGCTAGTTGGTGTCATCACCAGAGCGTGGTCCCCCATCTGCCCAAATTTCCTGTGCAGAGGCTGCCCATGTTGGTACCTGAGCTGACTCCAAAGTTGTGTCGATGATTCAGCTGCTGTTGCTGGCAGCAGTGGGAGCTGCCAGGTGCTCAGGGCTGCTGTCATCAGGCCAGGCATGCACGACTTTATTTAAGAAGCTGAGATTTGTAAAGTGATGATTTATGTGTATCTGGTTCCATAAAGATATATACAGATGAATACAGAAGGCAGTTTTGAAATTCAGCAGTAAAAAACAGATATGGAGCAGTGATTTGTGAAACACTGTTGAGTTGCATGCTGAGAAGAGGAAATCACCTCCCTAGCTCAGTTGCCCTGGTGTGTTAATCTGACGACTTTGGTAGTCAGCACTGACTGCAGTAGGTCTCTGTAGTGCAGTGGATAAACCAGCAGCTGTTTTGATTTGTATTATCACGTGCACTGTGATTTTCTGAGGTAATCTATAAGGGAACGGCATAACGCAATTCAATAAGATGTGGCAATTGTATCTCCCTTGTGGTCCTTTGAAAATCCTTTTAGAATATTATTTTCTTTACTATATAACCATTCCAGAAAAAAGACTTATAGTCAAAAGTTGCCTGATTTCTTTTTAAAGCTACCCTATTACATCTCAGGACAAAACACTATGAAGTTGAAATTGCATTATACCTTCATGCATCTGCATGTTTATTCAGTAATCCATGATGTGCACCTACTATATTTCAAATAACAGGGTTTTTTTCCTAAATAGGCATGACTATGTGAAATTTTCTAACAGTTAACTTCTTTCCCGGTACAGTCACCTCATTTTCATAATGATATCATGATTATTAGCTCTGTCATGTGTTTGGTTTGTTCATTTTCAAGATTTTGTTTGTTCGTTCTAATTCAGCATTTTAATGAAGGTCTTTTTGTTTCCAAAATATTTCTTCTATGACTTAGGTGAAAATTACAGTCAAATTTTCTGCCTTTAATTTTATATGAACATTATTTATTCTGCCATAACTTCTTCAGGTATTATTTTTCAATTTTTTAGACATTTACAGTATATTTTTGATGTGCCTTTTTATACATATTGCAGGGTAAAAGATAATTTCAATTTAACTTACTTTCAGCAAACTTTTTATAGTAGTGACCTTTGTATAGCAACAGCTAAGGCTATATTTTCTGAAGAATTTATTTTTAAAATTAGTAATTGATGCCTAATTGATTAAAAATTGATTTTTAGAAGATGTAGAGGTTTTTTTATAGAAAGTAGCCCATTTTATCTTCCATTACTGATTTTAGTGTCAGAAAATTGCATATTAAACATTAAATATAATTACAAATCTGCTTCCTTGAATTTATCAGATTTACTTGAATCTGATGTTTTCTGCTACATGTCAGGGTGTTTTAAAAATTTCTTGGCATTTTTATCTTTAGTTATGAGAACTGAATATTCCTCTTTTCTTACCTACTGGTGGATCATTTTCTATATCATGGAATTCCTTCAGAAACAACCCTCTTTCGAAATCTCTCATCCTCTGATGATTAGAAAATATTGTTTTGGTTTTATTTAAATTCAGATTGACTAACATTAAGTCAAATGATTCTAGAAAAGAGGAGGAAACACCTACATAATTCCTGTTTGGTTGTTCCTGTCAATTTTTTTAAGGTATCACATTAGCTGACTTAAGAAACCTATTTTTAAGCCAAACTTCACAAGCACAAATTTAATATTCCTGATGCTCCTAAAACCTAAAACAATAACAAAAAAAAAATTTCAAAGACTAATTTTCTGAGAAAGATCCAACTGGAAAAGGTCTTTAAGTGACAGAGGAAAGATTAAAAGATATTAAGAGATAGCTTTTTAAAAGGGAATTTGTAAAATAAGAGTTATGCGCAGGAATTTTTAAAGCTCTATAAAGTTCTCTTGCTTTTTCTGTCTGAGAAAAATATGGTTAATCTATATATCTGAAAAAAAAAATCATTAAACAGCTGTTCCTAAATCATTTTGTGCTAGTGGAAGACAGAAATACTAGGCAGAAAGCAAATATCTAAAGTCAGTTATTGATTTGCAACACAAAAAAAAGAGAGTGAGATTAAGTTTGTTCTTGCGGTTCTAGTGGGACACTCTCTTCCCCATTGCAATTAATTTGGCTAATAATCAAGCTAAACTAGTTTTCTCACCCACAGTTACAGGTGAAACACAAAAGGATACTACACTCTTGCAAGGTGAGAGTGGCTTTTGTTTCTCGATTATATGATTACAAATAAAAATGAACTACATGGTAAAGGATTTTTTCAGTATGTATTTGGGCTGAATGTATTACTCATGAATGAATTATGCAGGTCATTCCAAATATCTGCTGACAATATGTCTGCACGGTAACAGCACTGATATTGCCAACGTCAGGTTTTCAAAAATCTTGAGTTGGGTCAAAAAATACTAAAGTGGATTAAAACCCAAGAAGTTTACCAAAGGAAAAAGAAAATGCTTAAAATTTTATTTCCTTGTCCTTTTGATTGTGGACCCTGAAGAATCACAACCTTACATTTTTCTGTACAAGAAGTGAAGAAATGTACCATATTTAAATGAAAGCAGAAATTATCTTCTAAGCACGTGATTGCAAGAATTTGGTTTTAGGAGAAACATACCCAAATACCCCACTCCTTAGAAAAACGGTAATAAAAATGTAAGAGATGGAAATGATGCAGTTTAAATGTTAGAGACTTCCAAGTGAATATTCTGCACCTTGTAGGTTTCAACAATTTTCTTAAGATAATTGATTTTCTTTCTCCACTTGTAAAGCCCTAATTAGTGAACCCCTGTTTCATTAATTTAGGTAAATTCAGTGGGGTCCAAGGGTATTGCTAGAAGTTGTACAAACAAACCTAACCATGTCACAATATTAAAATGTCTAGCCCAGATTTATCACCCTGCTGGCGATGATGAAACAGATTTTTTTACATTGGTGGCATTCGTGTATGCGTTCACTCTGTGTGGGTCTATGGGAGAAGTGTTGATGGATTGCAATCAGCAACACCTCCTGCATGTCAGGGAAGGAAATCATTGCTGATGGAGAAAAATTTCTCTGGAAGGTTTAATTTAAACACACCAATGACCAAGAAGTTTGGATCATGTGGTGTGACTGCTGCGTGGCTAGTGGCGTTTCATCCTTGCCTGATCACTCCTGGTTAGGAAAGTGCCTAGCACAGCCACAGACAGGTCAAAGGGATCACAAAGACAGCACATGCCAGCTTTCTGAGGTCTGACCTGCAGCATGATCTCATGCTGGGCGGCATCTTGCTCGCTGGAGTAGCCTCACCCATACTATGGCATTCCCATACAAAGGGCAGCCTGAACATGCTTTCTCTGATCACACCTCTGTGCCAACATTCTCCTGCTTCCATGCAACTACATGTCGTTCTGCACACCCCATCCCAGTACTGAGGATGTTTCTCATGGACTACCTGACCACACAGAACAGAACATCCCCCATTAAGGAAAGGTATGCATTTTACAAGAGGCAGCTTTACTTTAAAAAAGAGTAAATCTCATCCCCTGCATGCTGTTAGCCAGGATGGGGAACTGATGTCTGCAGAGGTGACACGGCAGGGTAAGACACTCACGAATTATGAGGGCAGATGTCAGTTCCAAGTGACATGTTTTCCATAACCTACTGCCTCTCTCTGTTTATCCATCAAATACAATCTATATAGCAACTGCTCATCTATTTAGTCTTGGATAGAGCATAGAAATGCAAGTCAGACCTCAAATTTAGTTTGTCATTTCCCTTCTCGAAAGGAGATGTGATTTATGTTTATAATAAAGTATTTGAAATGTCATTTAATAGGAAAACAAATGGCAGTTAGATTCCCATGAGCAAGGAGAGAGGATTGCGAAACTTTGAATTAAGCGGTTTTATCTTATCACACTTTAAGTTACATATTTTTATTCTAATTGTAAAAATTATCTGCCTTGACATATCTTTTCCATTATTTTTGTTAAAGGGTATTCATCAGCGGTGTTAATGATGACACAAAATTTTAATATATGCATTAAACATTTAAGTTTTAATATGTTAACATGACACAGGATGTGAATAATAACAATGTTTTATATATGAAGTGAAAACATATTTTATGTTAGAAATAGTTAGAATGCCTGGCAAGTGACTTATATCCATAACAATTTCATTTAAATATTGCTTTTCCACCCCATCTATCTTAGATGCAATTTTATAGTCCTTTTTAAAAATTCATTTCTGCATGACCTCTTTGAGGCTGCAACTTAGTGCCTCTAGCCTACATATTCAATTGCACTTTTACTTGTTCCCATTCAATTACCTTTCAAAGTGGAGAAACCAGCAAGTGCCCAGATCTGAACTGCATGTACCATTCTGGGACTTTTCAGGAATTACAACTTCTGTGCGGTTACACAGTAATAAGGGTAAAAGGCAAGAGAAAATCCATCAAACTGCTAAAATATGATGGTCTACCAGATTTGATTTAGATCTTTATAATTTGGGACCTCTTGGAACAGCCAGGTAGTTCCTAATATAAGATTATGTTCCCTTGAATATCAGAAGATTATGATGCATATATACAACAGCTTTCTTTTTATTTCCTAATATCATACCTTCTGACACGTGGCTTTACAGTGAGTTTCTCAATAACATTAGGAAAGGAATATCTTTAAAAGGATTCGTCTTAAAAGGAAAGGAAATATTTTGGTGGTTTAATGTGCCTAAACGGAAAAATAATTTACAAAAATCTTTGCAGAATTTCCATCTGCTACTGGCCTATTATCATAAGATCAAATTGTGCTGATGGAATGAAAACTCCGCTCTCTGACTTTATACACAGCATAAATTCAAGCCTACTTTCCATTCATAATGGTGTATATGCTTAAACAGACCTTGTTGTGCCCCAAAAGTTCACATTTTTAATCTATAAGGGCTGTGATTTTGTATGTTAAGAAAAAATAAATCAGAAAACAGGCATTCTAGAGCTGCATACAGGCTCCCCTGCATGGTGCCCATTCTTATTATCTGGATGAGAATTTACAACTCATTTCTCAGCACATTTCTCACAGACAGTAGCAGACAGTGCAGTCCAGCAGCAGGCTGCCTCCACTCCACCACCTCCAGCAGATGTGAGATATCAAGGAAACAGATCAGGAAAAACACCAGGGAAGGACAGCAGATAACTGCAAGTCCCACCTGGAAAAACTCTTCCTGCAAAAAGGCGGAGATTTTTTACTCTGCATTTAATTCCAGTTGAATGTGGCTGTGTAATAAAATAAGCGATTGAGAGATGCTAGAAAAATCATCCTTTCAAAAATGTAACTTAAAAGCTAGTACCAAATATGCAAATATTAACATGCAGATGATATATATTTTTTTATCTTTAGAATTACAAGCTATAATTTGCTTCTCTGTTTATTTGTGTCTGGTATGTAATGTCAAGCATTTAAAATATTTATGGTCATGTTGGTTCTAGTCCAGCCCTTTGATCTTTCCTATTTGTATCTTTTAAATGAAATTCCTTGTTAATGAACAACAATAAATGTATTTTTAAAGGTGTTTTTTCTTCTACATGTTATATATGTATACATTTTTTAAGAGCAGAAATGGATGAGTCAACATTTGTTTCCAAGAAAATGTTTATTTTACTTTTTTTTTCTGTTATCCTGTTTTACAAAATGGTGTGAATAATTTTACAAGGGTCAGAAGAATTGTTCCGCCTCTGCCAACAATTCACCTACAAAGGCTCAGCCACTGATGGAAAATTGCAAAATGGAACTACTACTTTTTTTCCTGTGGTGAATAATTTATGCTTGGGAATGGTTTCATCACTGAGCACTCTTCAAGTCATTAAACTGAACTGAAGAAAATGGGGTGAAGTCATCATCAGGAAGGTCAATTTATGGAAATACTGTTATCTCTTTCACAGTATTATTAATACCTACTGACACCTTCATGTTCGGCAGGGTAAAGCCAATCATTAGCCTATGAGGTATAAGTAAGATCTCAAATACATGCTCACAATGAGAACACCATTATTGTAAAAGTGATCTGAGTGCAGTAGGTATGAGAAGGAAAAGGCAGTGAGACAGAAGGGAGAGGCAGCCATAAAGCCTAATTTTTAGCAGACTGCTGTATTTTCTTGCCCTGGATCTGCATGGTGCTTGTTACTAATGGCCTGTTGGTGTTTCCAAGGCAGATGACTTCAATGTCTGAAGAACAGCCACTCTGTAATTTTAGGAAGAATTAATTTGGCAGAGGGTTAAAAGGAAAGGCTATTTGACTCCCTTTGAGATGTGTGCAATTGTAATATTTACAATATATTTCCTACTAATGCCTATTTAAAGCTCATTGTCACCTGGGAAAAGTTTTCTGACTGTTTTCAAACCAAATGACTTCCATGTAGATTACAGACATGTTAATCTTTGCAAAGTGTCTGTTATGACTTAAAGGTTCAGATAAGGCTACTTTCTTAGCAAGGTTTTTGGCACTAGCAATCACAAAGTGCAAGCTAAAGAATTTTCTTAGCTAAAAATGCTATTCCACTGCATGAGTTTAAGAGAATAAAATACTTTAGTGACAAGGTTATACATAGTCCTTTTAGAAATACCTCTGAAAATTCTGCATGCAAAAAAAGATTAATTTGATAACATGACACCTGTGTATCATAATATTTAAAAAAAACATACAATTGATGGACACATAATGGTAAATGTATTTAATTAGGTATTTCCTGAGCCAGTCCTACTAACTTTGACTTGCAATTTTTGCAAATCTCATGACAATTCAAATGCACTTCTTCACAAAGAAACATAACAAATTTCAATCCTGAACAACACAGAATCTCCTCTTGTAATCAATTCAAGCCCTGCCTTTTATTTCAAAGGGAGATGAACTGTTCCTTCATTTTCTGAGAAAGGTAAAAAGTGTTTTTCCATGTTTTGGTTGGTTAGTTGGTTGTTTTTTTTTCAAATGCAGCCTTCCAAACTGGAATGCAAATCCCAAAGGATCTTAAATTGAAACAATCAATATAAATTGCTGAATGCATTGAATCTTTTCTATAAATGTGAGTAACTTAAAAAATAACTATGGCTTTAGGGTAATTTAAGAATATTATTTTCTAAGAAGCATTATAGGTATGCAGGATGAAAGTAATCTGTAAAACTCAGCCAGTCAATCTCCCTGCTTTGAGAGAAGGTCAAATATTCTCAGCCCATCTGATCTTTGTCTAATCTGTTCATAGAGGTCTTCAATTATGACGTTAAAGAAGCTCCCTAGGCAGACTCTTTCAGTCCTTAACAGCTTTTGCAGCTGGAAAGTTTTTCTTTAATGTCTAATTTAATCTAATCTAATATTTTTCTCCTTTTTGAAAAATTAAGCCAGTGATTTCTACATTGGGTGAACGTGGAGACACTGATGACTGTGCTCATTATAGCATCTTGTTACATATTAGGAGATTATTACTGAATTGCTCCTCACTCTTTTCAAAACTAAGCAAATCAATTTCTTACAACTTTCTGTCACATTTTTAAACCTCTGAGTTGTGTTTCTGCTCATGCCTGCACTCTAGTTATCCTACATCTTTTCTTAAAGTGCCATGCAAAAACAGACTGTATTTTAGCCAAAGCCCTCTTACTGCTACACAGGACAGAATAAAGACATCCATCTCTTACTTATGATATGCCACTTAACACACTCCAGAATGACAGTGGCCTTTTTACTCAACAAAGAGTTCAAACATATTAAGATTATTTAATTCATCATTACTGCCAGAGATTTTTCTGCTAAGCCATTTTACATTTACATCTTGGTTTTCTTCCGCCCCAAGCGGAATTCCTCAGAATTTCATATTGTTGGTTTTGGAGCATTTCAGCAGCATATTTAGGATCACTGTGAGTACTAATCTTGTCCTCCCGAGTACTTGGAATCCCTCCTAGAAAGATGCCATCTGCCAGTTTTAGGTGTACTCCTTAATTCACTGTCCAGGTCAGAAATGTGACTGTTCGATAGATTGGACCAAGCACAAATTTGTTGTGTGAGTTTTATAGCAAACTGCTAAAAATGATGAAGTTTAGAGTTTATTTTGATTGAATCCTCCACTCACTTAATTTGTTCATAATGACCAATGTACTTCAACACATGAAGGTTTGCATCCTTATCCTTTTACAAATATCAGCATCCATAAGTAGCTTTTTCAGAAACATGTCTTTCACAAATTGCACACAGAAACAACAGTGCCATTGCTTTTTCTCTATAGGTTTTTTCAGTCCCTTCCCAGAGAAAAATGCTAACTGCATAAATTCTTTGTCGTGTTCCCTTTGCCCTGATTTATGACACATTTTTGCTGAGAGACTTGGAAATAACTTTTGGATTTACCACTGAAATTATAGCTCATGATCCATAATTTCCTGCAGCATTTCAATATGAACTGATAAAACTGTCATTAGCACAGTTTCTATATACTGTTCAAAATGTTCTTTTCTTACATATAGCATACTGTAATTTAAAAAAATAGGAGTGTAGATGTATACATGACACTTGCTTTGCACTTGGGATTTTCATTCAGAGAAATGCATAAGATTTCTGAATCATAAAGTAGATTAATTTGGAGGCCCACTGCTTACTAATTTCCCCCACTAATTTACCCATATTGCCACCAGTAAAATTGTACAGGAATAACGCACCTGATTCGCTTAGGTGTTTTTGTAAATATTACTGACTGGCTGTCTCTCTGGGTGTTTAAATGCCTTTTCATATCTGGCCCCTAATAAATAATGAAATGTAGATATTGCCCTCAGCTTACCAGTTTTGCTTTAGCATTGCCTGCATCCCGACTGTCAACTGGATTTAGCATATTTGCATAATTAAGTTTCATTCATTCACTACTGGATTTTTTTAAACAAGAAAGGGAAAACCAAACCAAACAAGGAAGCAGGGAACAGCCTATCTGCATGAGGCATTTAAATGCATCCTGCTAGGCATGTTTGAGCAGATCCTATTTATGCATTTAGATTGAAAAAAACCAAGTAAAACATTTAGGGTAATTAAAATAATTCTGAATTCAATTTTAAATCCTGCTGGCATTATTTAGTGTTCTATGAGAACTGTCATGCAAAGGAAAAAAAAGAAGGGTAAATAATCTTTTCCCAGTACAATGAAGTAGTCCTACTGCTACTGAAATGTGTAACAAAACTTCTGTCGTCTTCTGGAAGAAGAGTGGGTAAACTTCAAGTTTTGCCTGATTTTTTTTTTAAAAATCCACAGCAGTTCAGTGAGTAAGAATCCACTTTAACTGTCAAGTTGATGGTGACCAAGGCTGCATGTAATAAAAACTTTGCTTTTGCTAACTTGGGGATCAGGTGGTGGAAGCAAGTCTTGATATCTTCTGCAGAAAGAGAATTGCCTCTGTCATTGCAAACTGGATAATTCCAATGCACAATCAAGCATATAGTATAACTTTGCAAGGACATACTCTGGAAACACAAGAGAAAAAAAGAGTGTGGCTTTGCACAGATATGGATGAAAGATTATGAAGGGTTAATCTAGCAGTGAGACAAAAAGCATTCCTTTTTCAATTAATCCAGAAGGAAAGAACCAAAGAGAAAAGAAAAAATTAAAAGTGAAGTGAGACAAAATATGAAAAAAGTAAGACTTTTTTTCTTCCAAAATCTTCTGGTTAATTTACTCCCAGGCCATAGAAGCAATAGGTATAACAGAAGCATAGAAAATAGATTGTATCTCAGGATCCTGTGTTTAAGAACACATGGTCTGTCCTTCCACCTTTCTGATGAGAACAACTATATCTACATGAAGGCATCTTTTCAATGCGTTTTTAAAAATCTTGACTGATCTGTGAAATTCAACAGCTTCTCTTGGCAATGTATCCTGGTGTTTAATTACCTGTATCACAAGAAATTTTTTTTCCTGAAGTCTAAACCTAAGTCTCTCATACTTGAAATAACTTCTTCCTTTATGCTCAGTGGACATGAAAAGATACTTTTCACTCCGTTGTAAGTAGCCAGACTGATCCCTCTGCTTAGTTTACTTCAGCAGTTGCTTTTGACCACCACCACCAGCTTCCAGTCTTGCCTAAAATTCCATGTGCTCTGGGTTTCTTTCAAGTCTCACGGCCTCCTCCTGGCCTCTCTCCAGCTGGCTCTCTCTCCCTGCCTGTGAGGCTTGAGTAGGTTCCTGTATCCTCTGGCATCTAGATGAAAAAGAAAAGATATGGCCTATCACACGTCTTCTATTTAAACCTGGAAAATCTGAGTGATTTCTTTAAAAGTGATAATTTCTATCCTCACAGGGAAATGACATGATGTAGAGTTTCACTGACATAAGGTGTGCTTTTCTTCAACTGCTTGTTTCCTAAATATCTCTGTCATTGTTTGACTAAAACTTTCAGTGAGTATTGGAGAAGTGGCCCTGACATTTTCAGCAATGACAAGTTGGTTCAAAATTCAGCTACTCATCACTCTCCATATTAAATACAGCAATAAATTAATATTTTTATATGCTCCAAATAATGCTGAATATGAAACTGAGATTAAATCCCTTCAGAGAAATTCCTATTTGGTGCTTTAGGATTTCTAGGACTGTCACGTCTCATTTTGAACTGTTTCTAACACTAAGTATTAAAGCAAATTTATTTTCTGAAACATGATTGGGAAAAAATGGTTTTGTGGGATTTCATGGACATTGTGTCTTTCTTAACCAACGTGAAATACATTGAATTTACCAGTAAGAAATCAGAAACTAATTAATGCATACTTCTTGTTCTAATTGCCACTCTTGGAAGCTCATTATGTTTATGAAAGTCGAGCAGTTCTTTCTGGCTCACACACATTACTAGCCATTACCCAGAGCAAGCTGAGGCATAGAATAGGTGCAAAATAGGTTCAACTGAGGTTCATAACACATACTGGAGGTAAAGATTCTCCTGCTATAAATTAGCTAATAATGTCTTTGACAATACGGAGAGCCAAACGAATGTCTCGTGTCTAACAAACAGCTGTATTTCCACTCCTACAGATAATCGGTGAGCACTCAACCACAATGAATAGATTGAAAGAGGCTGATAGTTCTTTACCGTAAGACTAAGTCAGAGCGTATTAATGTAACACACGGTCATACATGTGCCCCAAAAATGTGGGACACATGTGCCAACCACCCAGCCATGCGGATCTTTGGTACTCTGTCACTTTGCTCACAGTGGATTACTGCTGACAAGTTGTAAGTCCAGATTGGCTGGATTCAGCTACGGGATCTGATCCTTTGTGATGCTGAATATTGCTCTAAGTGATACAGACTGCCGACTGCAAGTCAGCACTTCATGGAAAATGCTCAGGAAATTGCAGAAATAAGTCCAGGGGCTGCCGCCCCCTGAGAGGAGACAGGGAAAGCAAGAAGTGACTCAGAATGACCCCCAGCTCTCTGTTCTAATTTTCTCTAGTTGCTCCTGTCATCAAAAAATACAACCAAAAGGATACAAAAATTGTAATTAATGGCCAAGCTATGTGTGGGCCCTCCTCCTGTGGTTCTAGGCATGAGGCTGTTGTGGCAAATTTAAGAAGATGGCCTTTTTTGGGGTTGTTTTTTGTTTTCTCTTTGTATAAACTGGACCCAAACTCTGCAGGCTCCAGGGTTCTATTGTTCATTTTATTAGTCTTTCTCAAGAAATGTAGTTTTAACCATTGAGGAGAAAGAGGCAAATAGTTTAATTTCTCTAGAGAAACCAGCTACATTATGATTATGGGAAAAAAAGTGAGTCCTGAAGAGCTTTTCTTGTTTGACTTCTTCCTTTTTACTGGCTAGGTCTACAGCTCTCAAGTTCACGTTGTGTAGGCAGGCACGCACCCACACACCACACAGCTGACTGTGCACAAAACTCTTGTGCATAGTTGGCAAAATATTTTATTTCGACCAGCTTGGCTTCTGGAACTCACTTTTTTATGCATGCAGAACAGCTAGGAGTCTCCAGGGCAAGACTGCAGTCCCAGTTGCTTTTTATCTGGTTGTGAGAAGAGACAAAATGCCAGGCTCTTTGGCTTGAGCCTAGTTGTCCTGGAAGACCAAAGTTTAAGCTCTGGAATTCAAATATGAAGCAATCAGAATCTTTCACATGTGGATGCATGGTGTGTGAAGATTTTTGGGAAGGTCAAGAGCAGGTTAAATTGTCCATTTAGACAGCACATACATTTTTTCAATACAAAAGCAAAGTAGCTATGTTTTCCAGCCTACCAGTATACTAATTTTTCTGATAGTCCTTCACATTTTCACTGCATTTTGTCATCTGGAGGCAATTTGCATGGCTTTCTTCATGTCCAGGTAAGGTAAGCAAATGGCCCTTTAAGTCATAAAAATCTAGGAATGAATGAGCAGGCAGCATTAGCAATTTTAGCTGGGATTATTTTATTTGCTTGTGAATCAGCTACATTATAAGATAAGAGTGGAAGAAGAGATGGGAAAAAAGCTTATTTACCATGATAGGCTAAGTTGAAAAAAGTAGATATCTATATCATCTATACCTATATAGAGATATAGATATAGGTTATTTTTTTCCCCTAAGCAATACCAATGGGGTAGGGATAACAAAAATATTGTATCATTTAGATTCAGGGAACTTGGTCATGAAAAGTATTGTCATAGGTCATTTGTCCAGCTTGTCTGATTGGAATTTTTTTTTTGCAAATGATTTAGTCTTGTACATCTAAACTGAGTCTGTGGACAAGCTGACTCTTCATGTCTGCACAAAAACATACTACGAGTGCTAAACTGGGCTTTGTTAAACTCACTAGGCTTCGTTTATTGCCTTTAATAATGACTATATGAGACACAGAACAGATGGCAACAATTGTTAGAAAAGCAATGATCAATATTGCCATTTTGCTTGGCAAACCCAACCAGAGTGAATTAGAGATGGACTGGACAGTAATACAGGAAATAATTGAATATCATTACATAAATCACTAGCAATGCCTGATCTCAGCTGCTGTATATGGTCTTATACTTCAAAAGTATGTTGCAGGATTAAAGAATATTTAAAGAAAGAGGATATTATGAACAGGTCTCATGGAATTCAAACATCTAATGAGGAAATAAACTTTCCCCTTAAATTAGACTAGAGAACATAGTGTATAAAGGTTGTGTATAAAAAAGGTTGGGAGGAGTTAAAGTGTCTCATAGTGCAAGGAGAAGGAAGCCCCTGGTTGTGCTACAAGATAAAAAATGCATCTCAGATTGAAATATGCCTAGGCAATGAGGCCCAGAAGACATGGAATTTGAAGAGGAAATTTCCCTGAGCAGTAATAAGAATATGCAAAACTATTTCACTTTTCTTCTGAAAGACAGGTTAAGCGTCACAAAGCTGGTTATGAACATTTATTTCTTCTAACTTAGAGACCAAGATAAGGACTATTTCCATGCCAGAGTTCCAGAGAGCAGGTGCTAGAGTAGCTGAGCCACAGGTCTGGTCTGATATTGTCTGGCGTTTCATCCATTTCTAAAAAACACTGTCACTGAGGACAGAGATTTAGTCTTCCATTACAATGTGGTTGCCAACACCGAGGAATGGAAGGGAACTGTCTGACATCAGTGTTGGAGACTGATGAGGCCAATGAACATTCAGCAGTGGCACCAGTTCAGGGTGTAGAATCACTACCATCAGGAACCTTCAAAAAATCAGCCAGGTTTTGTTTTGTGCAAACTCTGGAGAGTCTAATGGCCCTTGAAGCTGAGGCTCTGACTCTGGAAAGAACTGTACAATGTGGCAGCCTGTGATGGCATGAACATAATGATTTCCAGAGTCCTGGATGCAGCCATTTCCATTTGTTCCTGCATTCACATGCCCACACATAATAGTTTTTCCTGAATGCTACAGCTCTTAACAAAGCCCAATTTAATATTAAAGCATGATGTCAAAGCTGCCCCACTCCCCTGAAGAGGCAACTATTGAAAGGCTGCTGTTATTTCAATGCTAATGGAGCATAAGGATTCAAGTACAAACCATTGTTTTTGGTATGGTTACTTACAAATACATAGTGAGACGTCATGTCTTAAAACTCAAAGCTTTTGTTTAAGTAGAACAGACAAACTAGGGTAGGAGGAAAATCTAATGCAGAGACCACAATTACATACTGGGGCGTGGCTGAGCCAAAAATACACCTGTCTCAACATTCAGTCCAATCCCCCTGCACTGGGCTGCATACCAACTATTCATAGCAAGTCCAATTTTAGACAGAAAAAGGCTGTGAAAGGATTTGTGTGCATGTGTGTGTGTGTGTGTGTGTGTGTGTGTGTGTGTGTGTGTTGGTGGAATATTATCAAAATAGCATTTACAAAAATAAAACATAAAAACATATTTTGAGCTACTGTAGTTGATTCTTTTTAAGGTCAGAAAAAAAAGAACTACCCATTTCTAAAAAGGAGGGCATATGCCCCCTAATACCTTTAAATCTTATTTCTTGTGAAAAGGAGCTCTTACTATTTTTGTTTCTAATTTAGGCCAAGTTCTGAAATCCTTGTAAAAAGCAAGGGCTTAATAATGAAACAAAAAATAACTGGTAGCTTTATTTTTATATCAAAAAGAGATAAGGATTAAAAATACTAACGTGTCTAACTGAGTATATCCCAGTTTGCTTCCCAGTGGAAAAAGAGAGTTTGTAAAGATTAGGAACCAGACTGTATTGCTTGGCACATGAGGACCACGGTCCTTGACCAAGGTCATGACATTCTGGCTGAGCTCCAGCTGTCCTCAGTGGATGCCTGGCTTCAGCAGAACATGCAGAATAGGATTGGTCATTGACGCAATTTAACCAGTCACTTCTTATTAGCAATTGTTTTTCATTAGAACCATATAAAAACATGAAGAAATGCTTTCATCACTATATCCTGAACTTACATACTATCTATACATCTATTTTTTCCCCAGGTTATTTCTTCAGTTGCTACCACTTTACACTAAAGAAGAAATTGCAATTCTGCCCCAAATTTTGTAGCTTTCATTTTCTTTTTTTCCAAAAGTAGGCTTTTAGTTCTTCATGAAAACTGAGTTTTTTGGCAGAGAGGAGTTTTTTGCATTTGAAAATTATTGGTCATTCCCATGGAGATGTCATGTGGAGCCCCCTTATATATGGGAACTTTGGGTTGCTCCTGCTTCCTGGGAAAGCAGAAATTCACTCAGATTTCCCACAGTTCCTTATTAGCCCACAGCCTGTGCAACCCTAGCATCCATATCAGTAATGACTACCCCTCCACGGATTTCCTTGTACTCTGAAATTAAAGTGTTCCCCTTCCTTAAGCTTGTTGCTGATTCTTGTAGGAGCAGATGTGGTTCCCATTTAAATGCAGAGCTCTGTGCAACCATGTGTCATACCAGATGATATTAATATGTGGCAATTTAAAGATATTTCAATCCCACAGTAAATTAAAGCAGTTCTAGGACTGCACGATTGGTTCAAGCTGTAGACTATAGGAAGTCCACACCTTCATCTGTAAGCTGACAAATGTTTTTTTAGGAGGGAAGAGGAAAGATGGAGGAGGAAGAGAAGACAGAAAGAAGATGGGAAGAATCCTAGGGTTCATTCATCCAGCATGAATCATGAATGGCAAGCAAGTTTGAGTGATGTTAGATGCCAAATATCATTTAAGAGCTACCTTTGTTTACTGAAAAAAAACATATTGTATTCAAAATCCTTAGAGGTCTCTATAAATAAACCCCAGAAACTGTTAAGTTAATACCATTCAAAGTAGATCTTTGCTATATCCTGATTTTTCTGTAAAATATGCAGATTAAATGATTTTACTAGGAAATTGTAAAGAAAGCACACTTACAGACAAAATTGTTTCTAATGCATTAAAAAAAAAAGGGTTGAATCTATATTTGTGGTGATCAATTGACATTTTTGGCCTTGATACCATACTGAATTATTTCATTATCCCAGAAAGCTTCCTCCTTGAAGGATACCTTATGCAAAGACACAGTGACACATACACACAGGCCTTGTTGCTAAATTTCATTCAAATGAATGAAGGTGGCACTTTAATAAAAAGTATTAAAAATAAGTTAGCCTTCACTGAATCCATTGTATTTATTCCCCATCATTCAAAGGTGTGAGATGGGTGGTAAAATGGATTTGCAAATTTGTTATTTCTCCTCAGTACTGTAGCTTTGGAGCCTGTTATCAGTTTCAGAAGCAGAGCTAGGCTGAAGAAAAGAGAGGCATTTTCTAATGGTCAAGAGTCAATGGTCCATCTGAGAGAAAACCACAAAGACCACAGACATCCTTTCCAGCCCATAACATTCCCTAGTCTTTCTGTGCTCTCTGGGCTTGAAGCAAGCTTAACCACTAATGTTTGCGTATTTAGTTTGCTACAGTTTAACTGCTGTCACTTGCATCCCTAATGTTGGTAATTATTTCTATTTACCTGTCTTCCAAAAGATGCCACATATATCAGCTATTAATGAGATACTTGCTAGTCTCTTGCTTGTGCATGTCCCTCATCTTCTGTGCTCATGCATCAGTCCTGCTGGCTGTCAACAGAATAAGCCAGAGATGAGTATTTTCATGCATATCTCCTGTTTCTTATTGCTGACACTTTATTACCCTCCACAGAGCCACTGCAGAGCTCCACTGATGCTGCCCTTTCATTCCTTGAGGTTGTGATAACATTATGGTAGAGCATGTGCCACAGGCTGCCTGCAGTGAAGTGATGCCAAGCCCCACTGCCCTGCCAGATGTATTTGTACCTGAAAACTGATATGACCCTCAGTGGAGAATAAAGTGAGAGTCCAATCCAGTCCAGAAGGAAGGCTTTATACCACAGGATCTCCAGGAGCGACTGGAATTACTGCCTATGTATAAGACCTCCTCCAGGAAGAAAGTTTGTTCCCTTTTTTGCAAGCACTTTTATATTTACATGCAAAAAAAAGCCCATCTGGACCCAAAAGCTTTGACCCAGCACCAGAAGAGTCCATTGATGAAATGCACTTTAGATTTCAGATATGCTCCCATTTAGACTCCTCTGAAAAGGGCAGGGATTTTTCTCCTGTTGCCATCAGGACAATTGGTCTGTCCTTCTGCAACCTACACAAGTGCCCTTGGAAGAGAGGGATGGTTGAAGCAATCTTCCATTGAGTGGCTTGAGGGGAAAGTTTGTGAATATTAGAACACTGGAAGGTGGAGCTCGTAACCCTCTGAAGAATCGGTTTCCAAGCTCTGCTCATCCGAAAGCTGTTTTCACTAGCATATCTCCTAACACTGAGTCATAAGAAATGGTCCTGACAAGGCAATAATTCCAAATAGCTTTGCACACCCTCCTTCATTCATTCTGATGATGGAAAGAAAAGATAGGGGCTGTGTTAATTAGTCTTATTTCTGAAATGAACTTTAAATAGGGTTAGGAGATGTAGAGCAGCATAGCAAATGCAGGCCTTCTGTGATGGTGCATTAATTTTGGTGGAATAAGATTTCCAGTAGAAACAGAAAAAAAATCTGGCCATCTGTATTCACTCTGGTTTCCCTGATCAGTGGATTGTTTTAATTAAGTTTTACATAGAGTGTTACACAATGCAGATATTTATGATGCAATAAACTACAAGATGGGAGAGACAAAAAAGTTAATGAAATCAGTCTCCAATGCTTAAATATTCTTTTCATATCCAGACATAGTAAATTAGGGTGATGTTGAAAGAATCAGAGCTACATATGTTTCTGGATTTAAAATTTTATGAAGTTTGGTGACCGTCAGCTTTTAAACTGCAAACCTTTTAGATTTGGGGGAAGGTTAGTTTAAGCATAGCCTAAATCTCATATCAGACAAAAGTCGGGTGTGGCTCAGATTCATCCAAACCATTGTAGACTTCAAAACTTGAAGACTAGAGATTTCAAGTTTTGGTCCATCCATTGCACAAACAAGCTAACACTTGCTCCTGAAGTGTTATTTGGAAAAGATCCTAGTATTCAGTGGAAAACATTTACGTCTAAACATCCATGAAATTTGGAAAATGACGATGTAAGTTTAAACAGATACACTTTCCTGCTATTTACCATCTCACTATTCACTAGCAGTACTTTCTCAAATCTGCAGTGCATTTGCTATGAACATAATTACATAAATACATACTAAGATGATTAAAAAACACAATAACATTACTTGCTTTATTGACTTGTTTGTATACCTACTTAATGAGACTAGCTAGTTAGCTGTTTTAAAAAACAACACACAAAACAACTACTTGTTTGAGAGACTGCAATATATATTAGGAAACCCTGTTATATTAATGATGACTCTTCTTGTTTCCTGCCTCCCCACGTAGATGACTTTGTCTCTTAGTAAAGGCAATGGCAAAATCCCCACTAGGATGGCTACAACTTACATGAAGTCCTAAATGTTGAGTAAGACTCTTTAATCCCTTTCTTTGCAAATTTTGGCCAAAGCTGCCAGGCACTGACATACCTGTCTGTGGGATTCTAATGTTTTTGATGTTCACAGTCTCTTCATTTTGATTTATGCTTTGATTTATGGAAACTTAAATAAACCAAGAACTTGCTAAGAACTGCAAGTTCCTGGTTAAAATACGTATCTCATGACATGTGAATGCTTTCCTCTGAAAATGCTTTTATTTTTTTGTATTTTCTTAAGTGTCATCAACAGATCTGCAAACTTGGCTAAAATTCAGGGAATGTAATGAAAACTTCATCACAGCACCAACTGTCATGCACACTGAGACAGCATTTGGGACAAATAAGCACAGGATCCCTACCATGACCTGTATCTCTCCTGCTCATGCACATGTCCTGTAATGTACCTAAAACTTGAACAGACTTTAGAGGAAGTCCTTGAAGAGAAGTTAGGTGTTTCTGGCAGCGTTGCGGCCCAATGCTGAACTTTTAACGAGCCAAGTGGTCTCCCTGAGCTCCCTCTGTAGTCAGAAGAGTCAGTGGAGGAGGGTGACTCTGCCCACAGAAGAGCGGAAAGAAAATTTTGGCATTAGCATCATATTATTGTATATCACAATCATATTAGCATATAGCACAATACTAGCACATTAGCATTATTAGTATATTTGAATTATATCAATATATCATTATATCAATATATTATTAGCATAGCCTCTTTTTCACCTCTTTGCTGACTACAGAGGGTGCCAGGGGCAACCTGACCTTTACACCACATGAAATGCCCATATCTGGGATGTAGGAGTAACCAAGTGTGGTATGTGCTAAAAACTGTGTCCTGGCACTGGATGGCCCTTCTCAAAACATGTCTTATTTTACAGCTAAGTTTGTGGAAAGTGTGTTTTTTATTTAAAGAGTACCTTTGAGGATACCCACAGCTGCACTTTGCCAACGGAGGTTAAATAATTACAGTGAACGGCTGCACACCTGGCATTTCTACAGATTTCAAGGCTTAGAGGTTGGTTCACAGCTTCCTAAAGATGTTGTGTTAAAAGCATCTTTCAAGTTGAAACAACCAGCTCAGTGCCACAGCAGCATACGATGCGTACGACAGGCTGGGAGCTGGGCTGCGCTCATTTCTTTTCAGGACAATAGCACTGTTTTCCTTCTTTTCAAGCTGCAGAACAGTTTCAGCCTGCTCGCATTAAATTCTTATGTTAATGTTCCATCAATTAGCTTCCCTTTCTTTATATTTGGCCTTCATTGTTCTGCTTTTACTTTGTTTCACTCCGCGTATAATTAAAATGTTTAGCATCGTTCCTTCCTGCGGTCAGGACACATTCGCGTACGTCCGCGTCGCTCCCAACCCTGGCTGAATCCAAATGGAAGCAATTAAAACCAGGGACTACGCTGTCCGTGCGTCCCACCCCCCCCTCCTCTCACCGCCGCCCAGCCCTTGACGCGGCGGCGCCTCCGACCTTTGCCGCTCCCGGCTGGGCCCCGCGGCCAGAGGCAGAAGGGCCGGGGCGGGGGTCTTTCTGCTGAAATAAGGGATTTATGTGTTTTATTTTTGCTGTGCCCGTGGGTGCGCCCGTGCCGCTGTGCGTGTGGGCGCCCCTGTGTACCCACACATCTACCTACACACGCCCCCCGGCCCCCGACCCCCGCTCGGGGGCGGCCGCTGCCACCGCCTCCCGGTAGGTGGCGCCTCAACACCGCCCAGCTGCGCGGGCCCTGGGCGGCCCGGCCCGGCCCGGCCGAGTAAAATTAAAATAAAATAAAATAAAATAAATAAAATAAATAAAACAAAATATAAAAATAATAAAACGGATGAGCAAAGCTGCTGGTCGCTTCCCCTGGGTGGCCTGTTCCGAAGAGTGGCGCGGCAGGATGCGCCTGTGCCCCGCTGCCGGCGTGGCGGCACCGGTGCTCCGGCCCGGCGTGCCTGGCTGCCCGCCCCCATGGGGGTTTTTTTTTGGCTTACGGAAAAGCTGTAAAGAAATGTGAATTGAAAACATTTTGCTCTTGGTTCAGCGGGGCCTGACAGAGTCTGCGTGGCTGCAGGCACCAGTCGCAGCTGCAGTCGGTGTATGGGCATTAGAGGCGTTCGCATCCCCTGGGGTTGCACGATGGGTGGAGTGGGCTATACTGGCACGAAACTAGTTTAATGAAAAGGTGAAGCATTCCGTTTTGGGGATGGAAAGCTGCAGTCCCCAAGAGAAGCTGCTTGGCTGTCGGTCACCACCTAAAGCAGGGAAGAGTTAAACACCAGGTCAAGTTAATGTGAAGCTTGTGCCCTCTCCCCAGCGCTCCCATCTCAGCTTCCTGACTGCCTCGTCCCATGCCCCGCAGTACCTGATTTTCACATAGGCTATCTCTGTCCTGTGCATGCAAATTAGGCTGGCTCAAGAAGCCAGGATCCCATCTTACTGTTTTATTCCCTGACTATAAAAAGGAGCTACTGATATTTTGCCTTCCCCAAAGTCAAACACATTAAACACTGTGGGACAGCCTTCTATCATGGTGATGGGAAAAGTAAAGGAGGGAAAGTAGAGATTTTAAAAAGCTCATTTTCTACTTTGGGTGTGTTTGTTTTTTATTAAACATAGAAGTTCATTAAAACATGCTGATAAAATCAAGCGATTAGTTTAGGAGTTTCTTTGTTAGCCCATACCAATTTATAAAATGTTTGCACAGTGAGATAGTCAACTGCAAGAAGCATGAGGGATTTAAATACAGAATATCCGTGTTTGGAAAGCAGGCAGGAAGGCAGTGAAACAGTCAATGTGTATTTTGTTTTTTGGTTTTTTTTCACATTTGACAAGAGTCACTATGGACTTCAAAGAATTCACAGCTTAGTGTCAAAAAATACTGTTTTGGTTCACCTCTCCTTGAAAATCCTCTCCTGCAAGCAATACAAACAGTTGTCCCAAAATGGTAGGATATTTCTGGAAAGAGAAAAATGCTTCTGTTGTGACACCTGTGCTTTAGCTTTTGTATGTTTTTAACATAAGTAGGTAGGATGCTGGGAGAAAAGGGTGCTGGTATCACATCTTTGTTGCTAGAATATTGACATATCTTGCTTCATTGATTTTTTATTATAGTCCCAAGGTTAGAAATAATGATTGTCAGTGACAGTTTCTTTGCTGCTTGCTTCAGCTTCAAGTGGTAATTTCAAGCATATTTTATTTTAGTTTATTTCTCCCCATCTATATAAACTCCCTGCCTTTCTGTCTGCAACAGGAATAAGTGGTTTGTTAAAAGCCACCTCTGAAAAGTTCAGGGCTGCATCATGCCAGCATGAAAGATCACTCCAAACCAAGCTGCCTTTGTCACTACCACTGCTGCTGTCTTGGCATCTGTCGACAAAGAGCCGCTCCAATCTGGGGATCCCTGCTGGGGTGAGATATGACCACGTCTCCAGCAACGGACCAGGCGACACCAGTGCCAGAACTCTGCGACCATCTGATGCAAGTTGCTCCTAATGAAAGTCCAGCATGGGGCTAAATGAGTTTCCTCCACTGCTGGGTGAGGGGCTAATGATAAAAGCCCTCCCTGGGCTCGCCACTGCTGTCAGTAGCTTTGTCAGGGCATATGGCAGTTGGCTAACTGCAGCTCGTGTGAGGATTCCTCTCACCGCGTTACCTCTGTGTTTGGCTGGCGGGCTCGGCTGAGAGACCTCTGCCTGCGGCCCAAGGGCTGTGTGGGTGCTTGCTGTGGCAAAAGGGCAAGGAGTTGTGGGGCAGCAATATTTTGGCACCTGGTGACAGTTGTTATTGCTGCTGGAGAGGCACAGCTCACATGAAATCTGCACCAGTGTGCTGTAGAACAGGCTAAAGATGTGCTGGTCGGTGAAGTTAGTTGTGCTCCCTCACACACAGACACGCTCTGCTGCCCCAATCATGTGGGCTGAGGCATTCTGCATTTCCAGTCCCAGTGTTCACAGTTTAACTAATTAATAAATAATAATAATGACTATAATAGTAATAATAAAGTAAATAAGACAGTTGTGGCCAGGAAGTCCCTAGGCAGCTCACAAGATATAATTTGAAATAATAAGAGAAAGAAAGTAGATCCCGTCTTTCATTAGAGAAACGAGTAAGAAATTTGGTGAAGTAGATTAAAAGAAAGCATAAGGCAAATGCACACTTATATGTAAACACACACACACACACACACACATACACAGAGATCCTGCTTGGAAAGTGCACTGAGAAAAATACCAAAAATACCAAAAAACACCAAACCACTGTAGGAAGAAGTGCTTGCTTGCTCATTTTTATTCTTACAACCGTTTCTTCCACTTCAACTTTTTGTAGTTGGTGCTAAATGTGAGACCTGTAATTTTTAATTTTTTTTTAAACAAAGCAGCAGCATGTTCTCTGCACATGTTAGTTTTATGATTTGCTTCTCACAACAATTCATTTGCTGTTGAAACATGATCTCAATGACAGGCACTGCTGAATCAGCTTGTGAATAGTAATGGAAGTGGGTTCAATACGTTTTCCAAAAATAACCTCCCTATTCATGCCTTGTGTCACTTGCCCCTTGCGAGGCATGTTTGATCCCTGTTCGTCTCTTGCCATTCGATTTCTCTGTTCTGTTTTCATACTCTTTCTATCTCTCACCATTATTTCCACATTCTTGTGTTGTTCTTTTCTTACTACACTCCCCTGGGTTCACTCCTCAACAACTTATCAACAACTTAGGTAACAGCAGAGGCATTCATAAGTGAAATGTTTAGTTAAAGCATAGTAACCCTGCCCTTGAAATGTGTTCAAGGCAGGTCAAAACCATACAAGGCTTTTATTAGAAAACTTAAACTACAGGACAGTAACTACTCCTGATTGACCACACTATTTCCATGGTGACCTGGGATTAATGATTCTCCAATACTGAGTTAGACTGGCTTTTTTGCTTACAGTGGAAGGCCATCATGTAAGCCATCATCTGAAACATTATAAGGAGAAAAACAGAACAAAAAAAACCACAATCCAACAAAACAAAACACAGCCTTACTACTACAATCACTGTCTCTTTTCTGTGAGTTATAAACTCTACTCAGTAGAGTCCTGAGTCAGGATTTTGGCATGCTTTTGGGATTTCTCAGGGATGTACTTGTTTAAACTTGTATGGCACAGTCTGTGTATCTCAAAGCACTTTAAGGCTGTTTATCATTTAGATTCTTAAGACCCCTGGCAGGGTACGTTATGTCAAAGACTGGACAACTTAGGCGTTGAGGCTCTGGTCTTCAGAAAATTTATTACTGCTAAGATCCCTTCCGAGATCTGTGCCTAAATGCTTCAGGCACTATTGAAAAAGGGGTTTACGTGCCTTAGCAGATTTGCCCTGTTTCATAAGCTTCACCCTGGCATTACTGTCAATCTCAAAAGCCAGTGAGAGTTCTGGAAAGGTCAGGGAGATCACTAAGGTCCATTTAATAGTATCAGATCGAAGCAAAGTACAGAGGGAAGCCTGTTGCATTTTTCTGGCACGTGTTGCAAGTTATTCCAACTAGTTTTAAAACTAACCTGTCTTTGGATTTACCTAGCACATTCATTAGCAAGTGCTTCATGTGAGCTTCAGGTGATTCTTTTGTTTGGTGGTATAATCTAAATGAATCAATTTTTAAAAGGAATTTTCTGTTATTTAAAATATGTTGTGAATCATGTCAGGGAAGCTCTGTCAAGGACTGAAATCATTATGTCCCATTTTTCTTATTGCTATGAAAAAGTATTCAAGAAATTAGCTTTTCAACTTAACTGAAATAAAAAGGAATTGTATGTGAAGACAAGGGGGTTTTTTCCATTTTGCTGTTGATAGATCCAGATATATCCAGTATTTAAGACATGCTGTGAGTGGCTCTCAGTACCTCTTGGAAGCTATGGGAGAATCAGCTGAGGGACTATGTAGCCTATGAGAGATTCTTAGAGCAGTCAGGCTCCAACAGGTCTCTGCCTGCATGAGGGCAATCTTGACCACTACTGAAATGTGTGCAAGTCCAAATGAGGTTCTGGAGATTCCCAGGATGTCTGTTGCAAGCTCCTCTCACTATAATCCTACACTTGCTGTGCTTTAGTACGTAGCACTGCCTTGCAGAATGCTTCAAGTGTCTTGGTGCAGATTGCATCCAGTTGAGTTACGGTCTTTCTCCAGTTCCTGCTCAGGAAAAATTGTTTCTAGGCAGCCTTAACTGTCTGACAAAGCACACTGCTTACACAAGCTGTGTATTTTAAAGATGCTTGCAGAAAGGGGAGAGAAATTTTTCAAGTAAACTTGGCCTGTTAAAGCAAGTTTGTATAAAGACTAAAAGGCAATTAACTTGTTGACAACAGCTTTTTCTTGATGTGCCCTACATAAACAAACTAAGCTACCTGAATGCAGAAAAATTAAAGTGATTGTTCATGAACATAATAAAAGTGCCCTAAAAAGTGTTGTGTAGTTTGTCCCATTTACCTAAAATCTCAGGTTTCTTTATGGAAAAGGCTGCCTAAAACATCCTTCACCTTTTTCAAGGGGAATTTCCAATACAGGAAAAAAAAACGCAAAAAAAATTCAAAACAACAAATCAATAAAAAAAATTTTTGAAAAAAAAAACATTTGGTTTGATTTACAGCTTGATCTACATAATTCCAAAGTCTCCGAGGGAGGTGGGGAGCTATTATTTGTGGTCTGTGTTAGTGTGGCTCTTGGAAATTTTGGTAATGGTCATGTTTTCAGTACCCACAGTCACTTTTTATTCCTGAGAGGAAGACTAGCTTGTCTATCAGACGGTGTAACATTTTGGGCAAACGAGTAAAAAATCAGTTTGTTTGAAGCAAAAAGATGTTGGAAATAGAAATACCAGTACCTTATATGGAATAATGCTTCACTGAAAATGGTTTTTATTTGGGTAAAAATGGGAAGGAGTAAAAAGCTAGACTCTGGATAAAGTGTGTGAAATTTTATAATTGTCCCGTGCCCCAGTATGTTACCAGCGACAGGAATGGGTTGGAACAAGTTCTTACTCCACTGCTTGTACTGTTTCCTGTGGCCTCAGTAAATCACTTAACCTTTGTCCCTAAGTTTCCTTATTCAACAATTGGGAATTAGAAAACTTAATTTTCTGCCTCAGAGAAGTGTTGTGTAATTTAACTAGCTAATGTCTGTAAAAGGCTTTGAAGCCTCACAGAATACCTAGCTTGGGTTCTCTTAAGTATGGAATATGACAAATCCAGGGTGGTAATATATAAATAATATAAATATATAAAACAGACTTCCCCCCACCCCACCCCCCAGAAACAAGAGTGAACAAGTTGAATGTGAAATCAGTGTTGCTGTAGAGTATAAAGAGCCAGTGACTGAACAAATCTGCTTTGGAACACACCCTGGTAATGCACAATTCTATCAAACAATCTTCAATCTCCCCATTTTGAATTACTGGCATATATGATGACTCCACCATGCATTTTTCTTTCCGATTTTAACTCCCCTTTTAACAACACAAGTTTATGTCTGCCCAAACAAGTAGGAACATTGTCAGTATGGAATATGAAATTAATTAATTGTTTGGTGGGGTTTTTTTTCCAGGAAAAGTTCTGCCATCCCAGTAATATTTTGTGTAGTATTCTTCCAGTGTACTCTCAGGCCTACACTTTCTTTTTATTCAGTAATTATGCCATTTTCAGTAGTGCTGGATGAATGCTTCAGAAAGCTTTCTACAAATACTCATTCTAGCTCTTAAATAAACTCATTTCAATTATGTTAATGCATATTTCATGTACACTTTATCTGATCATTCTAGTGAATGATTTATTGGCAGGAATGTTTGTCCAAATGAAAGATTTTAAGGTTCAGGTAATTCATTAAAAAAAAAAAAAGGTGAAATATGCATGTCTAATAATAAAAGGCTGTACTATTTATCATAAGTAAACTCAGGATCAAAGTGTTAGTGTACATAAACGTGAAAAATGAGCCACAATCCAGCAAAATTCTTCCTACTTTAAGTCATTTGCAGTGAAGTAATGTTAAACAAATAGCAAACTAAGAAAGATTTTTAAAGCATCAGAATATTTCCAACAGATAGTGAATGAAAGAAAAACAAAACAACATTCCAGTAATTGACAATTCACACGCAGAGCTGCAATACATAGAATAAATCACTTGCAAATTCTCTGGTCTTTTATTCTATTTGTCTTCTTTGGATACTGAATTTGGTACAACAGAATTCATGCTGTTTATCTCAGCAACACAGCAGAACAACCTATTGACAAAGCACTGTTATCAATAAAGTATCCTTTGGAGAAAAGTTGATTTACCTGAACATGTTCATAAAAGCTAGTGTTACCCATAACATATTCTAACCGAATAACTTTGGTTTTCTTCCACATTTAGTTTCGGTGTGGTCATACCCAACTGATACGTGGATTTTTGTTTAGCTGAATTATTATTAAAATGGGCAAAGAGATATGATACCTCTACCAATGAGTGTGCATTTAAATTGTCAGCAATGCTGAGAATCAACAGGATATTTCTATACTTCCTTCTAAGAAGTGTTCCTAAGTACAGAATAGTTTGGAGAAGTCACAAGTACTCTGACGACAAGCAGTCTAATATTTACAAAACTCAGATAAGCATTTTTGATGGCATTCATAATTTTGAAATTTCAGAGTGAAATGGGTAATCTCCAACATAAACAATGAAATTTCTCCCCTTAAACAAAGAAGAAAAAAAAAAGTGAGCTCATTGAACAGCCAGGCCAAACAGCACCACTCTCTATAATAGTTTGTATTTCCTCATATCAGTTTACTACAAAGCACAGCATTTGCAAAGGTCTGAGAAACATTACCCTTTATAATCTGTCTTTCTCATAGGAAATTAATCTGCCATCATAATTTCTTTCTCTCCTAATCTCTGTCTCCTTTTGCACTTTAGAAAGTAAGTCATGGCTCTACAGTATGTGACAGCTCTATCATGTGGGAATTTGGCCAAGTCAAGAAGCCTGTATCTGCAAAGAGTATACCAGTATTTGAATGATCCTGTTGCCGTTGGTGGGATTACTTCTTTTGAAAGGCACATCATTGCCTTGCAACAAGTAGGGCAAGGGACAAGCAAGAAATGTTCAGAGGTGACTGGTGTGTTGAGGGAGGAAAAGGGACATTTAATTATGTAACAGGGTTAGACACTTAGTGCTGCACCATGATTTTTTTCACGGCTTTAGATGCTTTTCAGCATTTATGGCTTTAGGTAGCCCTGTATTACAAGATGCTGAAGTAAAGGAGGCAATTCCATGTTACTAAAGAACAGCACAATTACTCTAGTCCTCAAGGATGGGTTGATGCAGTAAATCACCCCGTGGAGGTTGAAATCATTTCAGTTGGAGGGGTAAAAGGATTGATGTTCTACAGCTATTGGAAAAAAAATTGTCAACTCCTCCCTTTCTCCCAATCGCTTCCCCCTGTCCTTCTATGTCAATATGTTGTGAAGGGCTGGGTGCATCTGCCATACACTGTAGGCAAGACAACACTGGTTTGTGGATCACAAGGAGACTTCAGTATGGGAAAATGAGATACCAGAGACCAGCTACCTGAACAGACAGGGATCTCTGTTAAACAAGCAATGTATTTCAGCCCTTTATAGGCTTGTAGGTTTGACCAGGATCTGCTTTTGTTCCTAAGTTTGGGCCTTTTAGTTCCTGACTGATTTTATTATTAGTTCTTTTTTCAAAGTTAGTTAATAAACTGGAAGGTTTAGGTGAGAATCACCGGGATTAATTTCTGCAGCAGTTGAAGGTGAAGAAGGAGTGATAGTCACCAGGGATAACCTAGTGGAGAAAAGGCCCAAAGTGGAGAGACACAGGATACCCAAGGATCTAAATCCCAGCAGACAGATAAAACCCTTGTTCTGAACTGACCTCTGAAAGAAGCTGTCTTTCCTCACTGACTTGGGGGATGCTGGAGGTGATTGGTTATTCTGAGGCTTAAGTTAATCTTTCTGTATACCACCCTTCAGTTGTCTCATGGAGAATTGGTCCTTTGGGTTGTGGCAACCTATCAGATGCTGGGTTTGTGGAGTCTGACTGTCTTAAACTCTGAAATGCTTATTTATTTCACTTCCTCACAGAAACAAACAAACAAATGAACAAACAACATTTACTTCTTTCTTAGACCATCATTGCTGATTCTACTTAGTTCCTTCGCAATTGCTTGCAGCTGGATCCATTAAAAAAATTAAACACCCTCTCATTTTTAGATCATACACAAGATGAGAAAAGAAAAATTACTCTGACTGCAGTGGGCTGCAACTACATTAGTTTCATCCAATGCTATCTTCATTTCCTTCCTTTCCCATTTAGTTACGTAATGTGAAAATTGGCCTATTTTAGTATGATTATGGTGATTTTGAGCCTCTCGTTCTTCTCTCACATAGTGTTGCCTGCCTAAGATGACCTCAGAAAAAATCTGGTTAAAAAGAAAATGAAAACACAGAGTTAGCAGAGAGAACTGTTCTTTTGTAATGGCAACCTTTTGGGAGGGAGTACCAGCATAGCTCCTGCTTACTGTATGTTTTTTGGGGCTATTCTGGGAATGTGATGCACTCCCACGTATTCTGATTGACTTCTCATTAATTTAAAAAATAAAAGAGATGACTTCTATTTTCAGTGAATTGCTTTGTGTGTGAGAACCCAGCATATGGTAAAAACAGGGACAGAAAAGACATCCCTTTGGTATTTATTTCTAGAAAAAGAATAAATGAGGCAAATTGCTCTTCAGGCTGTAAGCTGGGTTGTATGCCCTTCTGTTTATTCATAAGAGTTTTGAAGTGGTAAGAGCTAAGCTGGTGGCAGAGTCAGCTCAGGGCTTCTCAACAGAATCGGCAGAAAATTAGTTTTATTGATCCGGAAGTGAGGGGTAGGAACAGTCACTGGTTCCGTAAGAAAGGAAAGCCTGGACCTGGTTGAGAGAAGCAGGTGGATGGATCAGATGATAAATTTGGCTGCTGCTTCTCAGTGGGCAGCTGCAGCCATCCTGGCATCCACAGAGGCACAGGTGAAAATAGGTAGTGGGGCCTGTGTTATTCCTCTGTGTCTATCATAGCTGGCTACCCTATGAAACTGCTTTTTTCACGTATGTATAGAACATGTCCTCCTTCTTGACTGAACAGATTTTTGTAAGCAAATTAAGTGCTGCATTTGTGGTATTTACTGCAACAGGCCAATATTTGGGTTGGTACAATATTGCCTGTGATATGGGAAGGCTTAATTCAAACCATGGTTCTGTCAAACAAAGACTGCACTAGGGTGTAAAAGAAGCCCCCAAACCAATCCTACACTTATTTTACATCCTGTAGAGGCTGAAATCTCAATGCACATTATTCTGTGACAAAACTGTAACCTTGAATATCTTCCCTACTTCAAATACTTTTTAAAAATTGCTTTTGGTCATCTTCAGTATCAGAGCCAAATTTCCATCAATGTATGGGATCATGTTAACCTAAAGGACACACAGCAAAGGTACCTATGATGCAGCCAGGCTGTGAAAGAGTAAATAAAGAGTGAAGCTCCAAAATAAAACAAGTTCTTTCTTTCAGTGGTCTATGTTGACTGTCCAATTACTATTTTGAAAGATAATATGAGATTATATTGTGGCAAAATACAGGAGTCTTAGTGAAATTGGATTTTGGAACTCCGCAGATTGGGGTCTTAATATGTACGTTCTATTCAAGTTTTCCCAAAAACCTACAAGTTACACAGACAGCAGAGTCAGAACTTAAGACAGACTATGAAATATGGATCCTACCTGAAAAACTAAAGCCAAAAGACATCCTGGACAGCTGTAGTTTGATGAAGAGATAATTTTGTCCATGTTGTTCCATTTTGGCAGAGGTCTACCTGAACCATTCCTGGCATGTTTGCATGATCTGTTTCCAAAAAAACCATTTCCATTTTTCTGACCTATCTATCTGCATGCTACTAAGAAATAAACTACTTGAGCAAAGAAGTGAAATTAACTGATGAAAAACAAATAGTGTACATCTTTCATGGACAGATGTTCAGCCACAGTGTAAGATATATTTTCATTCCTCCTAGTCTATGCTACTCCCTCACTTTGGACTTCAGACACTCTTTCCACTGCTGTTTCTACAGGAGACTGACAGGCAATATCAACAGTTTTACATAGTTTTTAATTTTTATTTATGTTTAAATGAACTAAATTACACTAGCACACTGTAACATACATAGAGAGTAAGGAACCGAGAATATGAAGGATGTAAAGTATCAAGTAAGTTGTTCCCTCTTGTCAGAGTCAGTAGTCTGGACATTATATTGGCAAATAACGCTTATGATGAATTGCACAGCTCAATCTGCAGCTCATACATGTATATTGGAAAACTGAAGAGAATTAATGTGAGCAATTTTTTAATATTAAATTGAAAATGAGATATCTTTTTTGCCAACAGAATATTACGTCAAATTGTTTTCTTTATTGCATTTTTCGTCTGAATATGATTACTATTTTTCCATTTTCTTTAAGAATGCACAATCCTATTGTTTCTCCATACTAACTATTTGGACTTTCCTTTGATCTATAACAATTTCATTTAATTTAACAGAACAGGAGTGGAGTTCTCAAGCATTTTATCATTTCCTTTGTGATGAAATCTGATGCAAAGTCCATGACTTCTGTAGAAAAATGCGCTGTTATTGACATAAATGTGCATTGTGTCAGGCCTTCACATTTCAGACATTTTTTATACATCTTGACAATAGCTCTTGAACTGTGTAGACAGTGCTGATGGATTATCCATTCTTCAGCATTTCAAAGTGGAAACAAAAAAGTCAGTCAGAGAAAAAATCTTGGTCCCATTGTAATCAAAGGATGCTCATTACAAATATTTCCAAATACTTTTCTTTTGAACTATAATTCAAATATATAGACCTACTAGACTTTTTTATAGCACAAAAAATACTTCCTTTCTGGTAGAACTACCAGTGGTTGTCCAAGGATCAGTGAACCTGATTTGATTACATTGAATATAGGGTAGCCTCAGTCCAAAGCATAGTTATATTATATATGATGAAATGAGATTATTAGGTAGGATCATTCCACATTCTAGTGCCTCAGGAAGTCAGCTAGGAGGACTGCACAAGAGTTCCATTGGTGGTAACACAGAAAAGAAAGGCTAATGAAGGCCAAAGAGAAGTGGGAATTACAAACAGCTGTCAAACCCATGATGGTCAGACCTAGAAGGGGCATGAGATCAAGAGATGTGAGACTAGTGCCAATCATATGTCTTCTCAGCTGATTTTAAAGCATTTGATTAGGAGGAAAAACATTTTGACTTGAAGATGGCATGTCCACCATGTTTAGTTAACACATTACATGCTTAATTGACATGTTACTGTGAAAAAATATTATTAAAGTGTTTTGTACTCCAGAAAGAGATAAGGTAGCGGGTTTACTTGTGCTTTTTCTCTTTAGAATACTAACACAGATGACTGTGAAGAGATCCTAGAAAGTGAAATCAAATGAGACATTAGGTTTATTCATAGCTTAAGGAAATTATCGCCACATTCACAGAAGAATTACAAGCTTGGGGCAGGGAACTGTATGTCTGACAGGGGCTCAACCACTCAAAGGGTTCTAGCAGGAATGAAAGCTTCAGTAAGTGGAAGAGCTCATTTATATTTATAGTCTTACTCAAGACAATTTATGTGAATCTTTCAGAAAAAGACACAACAAAGTCAAACCTCAGAAATTCATTATGAACCAAGACTCACTATAAACTGAAGGCTCGGCTTGAAACCAAATAATGAAGAAAACCTCACTTTCTTGAAGGAAATTGTGTGGATATAGCCATTTACTAAGGAAAGAGCAGCGTCTGTGAGAGAACCTACAAACCATCAAAGTTCCCTCTTCACAGCACCTAGCAAGAACCACAATGGCCCTCAGTTCTGTTACCTCCTCTGTGTCCCTTGCTCTGTTCATACTCTTTTTTTTTCATACATCCTCAATGACTGTCTTCTGTGGGACTGTCATTTTAACTACATGCTCTGTATTTAAGGGTCTCTTGTCATACCAATTTTTCCAATATTCAGTCAATCAGGTAACAAGATTACTAAGAGGCAACACAAAGAGATTTGGTTTATCAAGTCACTAACTCTCACATTGACAATGATTGATGATAATGATGTATACATGCACACAACAAGGGTAGATTAAAGAGGAAAAAGTTGGTAAAATCCTAACCAAAATCCAGAAAGAAATGTATGAATGAGAATTTGGAGTTCTCTGGAAAAAAAACATGGCCAGAAATCATAGTTTGATGCAAGAGAAAGAGGGAAAATGGTACTAATTTACATTTGTCATAATAGGCAAACCTATGTTAGGATACAGGACAAATAGATATTGGATGATCTAAAATGTTTGGAAGGTTTCTTCCATCAGGATAGCAACAAAACACAGTAGATGGGAAGTGGCAGTAGTATTCGGGATACAAGAAAGACAGAAGTGTTCAATAAATGTCGCTGCATTTGGAAATAAAGGGAATGGTATCCTTCTATTTGATGGTGAGGTTCATTCATGGCTAATGGAATAGCAGAAACAGCTCCTAGAAAATAAGCATCTTTTAAACTTAGAGGGAGGAAGTATTTCACTGCCAAGTTTTGAGATTTGATTTGACTGTAACTGTAATGGACTTTTCAAAGACTTTTGGATTAGTAGTGTACAATATTCTGATTATAGAGTCAATGCTATGCAACACCAATAAAGAACATATTAAATGACTTAAAAATTGGTCACATGATAGCTTTCAAAATCACAGTCATCGGTTGTCAATGGCTAATGCTGAGTTGCTGTTGGACAGTTGTGTCCTAATGTTGGGAGGTTACCATAAGGATCGGTACTGGACCAGTGTTGATCAGCATTTTCAGTGCTGGGAATCACTAACTGGGAAATAATGAATTGCAGCTGTGAAAGGTTCTAGGTGACATCATGGAGACATGCATGCAAACTGATTTGGATCAGTTGTAGCTAAGCTTGTTCAAATGAACTGTTTTGAATAAAGCTAATTAGTCCTATCTAAGAAGAAAAATAGAGCTCAAGGGTGAGATTAGGGGAAGCCCATCACCTGGAAAAAATGCAACTGAAACAGAGCACGTGAGAGAAACAGCTCTCAGTAAACTTCAGAACAAAGGAAAGGCTGGGGAACAACTCTGTAAGAAAAAGGAACTGTGAACAAGAGTGGGAAAGTGATCTAACATTTACATGTGGCTTTGGCAAATAGGTGTAGATACTTCCAGAGGTCATGTGACCTTTGTTTTGTATTTAAAAAAAAGCAAAAAAAAAAGCAAAAAAAAATGCTTAACAATGGAAAAAGTACAGGAAAAAAATTAACAGAACAAAAGTTAGGGATTTAGTAACAACAGTCCCTTTAGCTGATCAGAATGATAGGAGGTGATTTGATCAGAAATGGTGGAGAAATGTTTGGTACTAAAGGACTATTTCATTAGGAGGGAAAAAAAAACATAACCATGGTCAAAGTCTGAAAGTAGCTCCACTCAGATAGCAATTAAGGTGCACATCTGTAGCAGTACTGGTGGGGAGGGATAAATTGCCACAACAAAGTGCCATTTGGGGGAGACTTCAAATCGAGACCTTATGTCTTTTTTGAAGAGCTATTTAAATAGAAAACAAATAATTGATCTTGATATGGAGTAACACATATGGATTGCAAGGGCCTAGGATGACCAAGAAATGAGGCTCAGATTTCTAGTGGCCTGCCTGACTTTGCACTCAATAAATTTGTGACTTAAGGCCCCCAAAATTTCATGTCTTGCAAACTTCCTATGAATTTTTGTTCTGATTTGTTTTCATTCTTACTTTATGCAAATCAGTTAGCTCACACTTTAAAAAAACCCAACAATTGTTATTGTTTAGAGCCTCTTAAAAACATAAGCTGAAAAGGAAAACTGCATCATTAGCCACTGCTTACCCCTTACTTTTAAAAGACACACCATCTCTCCCCATTCCATGTGCCACACAAATGCTAAGTAGTGTCCTCAAATTCAAGTCAGAAAAGTTTCTGGCAAAAAGCTGGACCTAGAAAAGTCCGGGTTTGGTGAAATTCTGCCTTCCTGAGAGATTAGTAGTATGAACATGTACTTAATTCTCTCTCTCTGTCTCTCTCTCTCTTCTTTTTTGGCCTAATTTCATGTTGCCATTTTTATCTCTGGCCCCACCTTTTTTATCACTCCTAGTCCCTTTTTTTTTAATATTTGAGGTGTCAATTTCTCCATGCAAGGCATTTTTTTCTTGGCATTTTCCCATTGTAACAAAAAAAAAGTTTCCTAATATTTATAAGATTACCTACCTTCCTAATAGTACTGAAGCATGGAAAATTTCACATGTGTTTGTAGCATGTAGCTGATTTGGTGATGCTATCTAGTGTGCTATTATTATTATTGCCTACAGTTTATGGTTGCTTGTCTCTACATGCAGATAGTAATGAAGCAGTGAACAAAAGCTTTCTAAATGAGGGAGGAGACATGATACGATTTGAAATTGCTAATCATACAATATAACAGACTAAGATCTCCAAGTCTGAAAACAAAATATAAGGTTACAGCTTGAAAGGAAGACAAGAAAGTGTGGAACTGTGTACTATAGGTTTATTATTTTTTAAGAGCTTCCCTAATTTAACCCCATAATCCCATATGTGAGCATATCATTACACTGTATCCTTTCTAAAAAAGTAGTCAAAGGTGAAGATTGGTGAACTATGGAGCAGTTGACATGAAGAAAGCTGCTTTTTAATTCACATATAAAAGTATAGGATGGGGTCATGTTTTGGGATGAAATGATGTGTGTCAGAAAGTGGAGTGTTGGCAGCACTGTCACTATTTGCACTATTACTGGATACAGGTCAAATTTAGGAAAGGGATTTTACTGAAAATATAATTACCTCAGTTCTAATTAGAAGATTTTTTTTTTTAAGTAGTTCCAGCATTACTATCTCACAGGGGTGAAAGGAAAAGCCCTTATTCCTAGAGATTAGCATTCTTTATTATGGAATCACCTACTGGTACCATCTTCCTGTATACCTTGGGCTGATGTTAAATGTCACTAAGCAGAGGAGCTCCATATGCAGCAGCTTGATATTCCAGTTAACAGAACAGCCCAGGCTTGGTCTCTTTTTTATGTAAATAGTCCTCTGATATGTATAACACTTAATGGCATGTGAAGGACTCCAGTGTTTCAACAGGGTGCATTTGTCATGTGCAGGAGGAGACCACAGCTGAGATGAACCACTCTGTCCTTATTTGTATGATTTACCTTGTTTCTGCCTCCTTTGGGGCTTTTTTAGTCACGTTTTGAGCCAACAGTAGTTGAGGAGGTGTGTGCTACAGGAATCACTGTGCTGATAGACCTCAAGCTGCCCCAGGGAGTTACTGTCAGGACCTGGGGAAACCAGGATAAACCCTGGGATGGGTCTAATTCTTCCTGTTCCACACTTCCTCTGTTTTGTTTAGATTATGCTTTAATGGTGTTGAGGTGTGCCTATGGATATATAATATGCTTTGCATAAGCGGGTGTGGTGTCATTTCCTCTGCCCAGCTTTGCTAATGCAAATTGACGATGTACAAATCCTTGTTCTAGTCCTCTAAGAATCTCACTAGAAAAGGAACTGGAAATATGAATGGAGGATGCAAGAGACTGATCCAAGCCCAGAAATAGAGTAGGATTTTTTAAGTTTCCAGAAATGAGCACTCACCTGAGCAGTATGGTCCTAGGTAAACACAGAAAAATTCAATATGGCTGTTTCTAGGATAGGTAGAAGAGTGATTAGTCCATGCTGCCCATTTTGGAAGAACAAATCGGTGAGTGTTTCCATTTCACTGTTTGCTGCCAAACCACTGAGTAACACAGTAAAAAAAAATTTTACTTAGAAGTGGTGATTCAATATGGTTAGGAATAGGGAAGATGGTAATCCAGGAGATGAGGTGAGAAAGGAGTTACAAAAGTCTTTTTCTTTAAGTGAGCTCTAGGAAAATGCTTATATTCAACAAGAAGCTGCCAACAATGTTAGTACTCAGCAACTTTCCCTCTTTCCAGAATTGCAGTAGATCCACTGATAAAAGAATGTATGCTTAAGCACGCAGCACTGACTTAAGGTTAGTGCTTATGAATATATTAACGCTCCTTTCAAATTGTAAGGAACACAAAGACTTTAAAAATAATTAAGTGTATTTAAAAGTCTATTGCTTGTTTTATATGTTAGGCTATTTTGTTATTTGGGGATTTTCCTCTACTGGATTTATGCTGTAGCAGAGTTAATCAGCAGGCTGCACACAAAATGGCTGTTTCATGGAAAAACCCATGAATCAGGTACCACTGAGCCCTCCTTGCAGTTGTGGTCTTCCATTTCATGGCCAGAGTTTAGAAACTAAACTGATAAACTGACACAAGGACTACTGAACAAAGAAAATTATGAGCTGCCCTTTTTTTTTTTTTTTGCAGTTTTAGTTTTTTAGTTTAAAAAGAAAGATTGAAGCTGCCCTTTTAAATTCAGAATATGTGAGCAGAATACAAAGGTCTGCCTTGTAGGGTATCCCAATGCCAATGGTTTGAGCCTCAAAGTTTAGCTCTAAACCTGCAACTGTTTTTGAGGTGGAGGCATAATATGAATACTTCTCATCTTCTCAGGGAAACATGTTTATTTTCTTCTTCAAATATTTTTTAGACAGGTAGTTCTGTGATATTATCAAACTGTAAACAAACAAAATAAATCTTGGAGCAACTTTGGAAACCCATACTGTATATTTGATTGCTTCTAAGTTCACTGTTAAGGCTTCCTGGTCTTCTTCCAGTCTGTAGAAATTATTTTGGGACAGAGAGACTAAGTATTTTTCTGTACATGTCTCACAGGGACAGGAAGACAGAACATGATTTGTTCACCTACACGCTCCTGTGAGGTAGAGAGAACTGACTGTGATCTGTGATTAGGGTGTCAAGAGAGAACTATGATTATGGTGTTAAGCAAAGTTGGGAGGCTAAAGCAGAAAATTTTCTGCCTTTGCTGTTACATCAGTGATATGGAGAGAATGATACTGTTTTTCTTGTGCTTTGTTTCACCTCTTTACATTACAAGGTCTCCAAGGTATGGGTTGATGCTGATTATGGACATATATATCACAGTGTTCACTAGAGACCAGTCACAAGCAGCATTCTAAGAGTTATTATGGAACAAATAATAAATAATATTGATGAAGAAATATGGACTGCTAAGAAGTGAAGGAAAATACTACCTCTTCTGCTGTGGAGTCGAAATTAAAAGAGCTTATAAGGTTTTTGCTTTTCTCCCTATGGGTGTTGTGTATTCTCACAGCCTTCACTAACCATTTCAGAGCAGGACAGCTGACCTTCAAAAGTAAATACGATTAAAGCTGAACAAATCAGGTAATTACAATAAAAACATGACTTGACAAGCAGCCTCTGGACAGAATTACAGTTCTATACACAGCCTTCACATTCAATTAGGATGATATGAAATGGTAAAAATATTTGTTATACTTTTGATATTAAATTTGATATTTGTGGGACGCTCCATTACTAATCTGTATTAGAATTCTTTAGAGAAGAAAAAAATAGTTCAACTTAAGAACTGAGTTCTTACATCCATCACCTGAAAGATGTTAACAAGGTGTTACTGGAGGTACCTGGTCCTCCTTTTCCACCCATCTCTTATGATACAGGATTTCCCTCCCTGCCATGGTGCCCTTCACTCTCCTTCTCTTTTGCTACAACCTGTTGGCAACTCATAATTGGCCCAACTGCAGAGCCATGCAGCGAGGAGAAGCACGTGCCTGTCTCCAGCCTCTTCCTTCTCCTTTGCTCTTTTGGGAGAAGTGCAGGTGCAGCCTCCCAGCTCTACGGGAAAGACAATGTGAATGGTGAGAACAAGAGATGGCAAAGCTATGTCCAGAGAAAGAGTAAGGCTCGAGATTAATACTATCAATGTTGCTGATGTATTAGCATATCATAGTATCGGTACCAGCACTTAGAATTGAGAAAGACATTTCACTCTCACTCTCAATATCAGGTTGCACTGCCTGATATTCCCAAAGCAAGGATGAGTTACAAGGTCCAGAAAAAAATGCTGAGCAGAGAAGCAAGTGATCCATGATGACATTACAGCACTATGCATTAATATATTGCATGACTTGAGTGCTGTTCAGGCCAGTGATATTCCCTGTTATGGTAAAAGTTGGTGGTGTATCCCTTTACTTTGAAATTTTCCCCCCATGTTGACAACAAGCAACATTTCACTCTGTAGAAGTACAACTAAGTAAAAGAAGGAGAAAGTATGCTGAAAGCTCTGTGGGATCTTTCACTGCTGGAGTGCACGCAGTACTGCATATGGTGATGTCACCCAGGAATAGTTCCTAGTTGTACCAGGGATAGATTGGTAAGGGATGAAGCAGAGGAAGAAGTTCTTTCTCTATACAGTGCTCTCCGATCTTACTGCCCAAGGGCTCAGAGTAGAGTGATACTTGATGGGATCATGATATTTTACTTTCTGGTGAAATGCTCAGATGGAAACAACCTTACTGTGGAGACAAAGAAATGAAATCCAGAATGTGCCACTGAAAACATGCAGGTCAACCCTGAAACACAAGGGCAGAGAGGGGAACCAACACTCCCTGGATCTGCAGGATATCAGTAAATTTCTATGTCCACTGTAGATCTTACAGCATTGAAAAAGATTTGGTGAAATTAGTAGAAAAAAATTCTAAAGGCACTTTAATCCCACTGAAACCAATTTGAGCAACATCCTGTAAAGCACAGAGTACTCAGGCCTACAGTTGAGAAAGCACCATAATCTAGTTTAAAAAGATTAGATAGGTGATCTGATCTTGTGAAATCCCTGGTGCTGCTTCCATGTCAAAGAGTTTAGCAGGATCAGGCACATGGTGGAACAAAGCCCCAAACAGACGGGAGACCTGGGATCATTTGGATGTGTCTGGAAGAAGGACCTGCTTGTGGGGACTTGTTTGGGGTGTGGGTCACAGAGCAGTGTCTGCAGGACTGTATTTCTTAGCAGTGCTACTGTAGCACCTTGGAGGTTAAGTGCCATTCTGTTCTTGGCTGTGAGTCAGGGCACAAGCTGCCTGAGCTAGTGGAGATTCAAGGTGACACATCCATGTGGTACAGCTCTGTGCCATACAGATGGATCCTAAAGCATTGTGGTGGCACTGGCATGGCACAGCACCAAGTTTGTCAGATGTGCAAGAGGCTGGCGCTTTTTCAGAGGTGAAAGAACAACACCATGGTGCCATGTCTGGGCCGCCTCTGCTCCCAGTAGGAGCTCAGGTGATGCTGGCCTGAGCATCTCTGCACAGTGTAAAAACATCTAGTCCCAGACTAGAACCCCATCATGCACAGTATTTAACAAACACAGCACAGAAAGACACCTTGCCCCAAGGAGTTTACTATCTAAATAAAATGGAACTAGTGTAGAATGCACATTGCTCAGTGCATAAAGCACTGCTTGTCACTTTTTCTGCCAGCAATGTGCCAGAAGTCAAGCTATTAAATTGCAGTTAGCAGATGGGCTAGGTACTCCCATTGCTTTTGCAGAGTACCGTGCAGCCACCACGACTCTTCATCATGCACCTGACTCTATCAAAAATCCATAGTTATATCATAAAGAGTGATATAATATCTCCAAGCTCGATGAGTTATATGCCCCTCATTAATATACCCTTTATTTTCAGGGAGCTCCCGTCTTTTGAAAGGGTGAAGATTACTTGAGGTTTAATAAATGAACTGCTGCAAAGGAACATGTTGCCCTCCTCCTCCTAAAAAGATGCTATTTATATCAATAATCCCATTGTGAGTGTTACTCCAAACCTCAGAACAGAACAGTGACAAGTTAACCAACCATTTTTGTAATAACATTTACTGCCCTTTATGAAGTTAACAAATCTATTTTTCAAATTTCAGTCATTTAGAATACAAAGGGAAAAGCCATTTTTTCATATGATAAAATGTAGCTGCTGCTGGAATCAAAGAGTCAACCACATTTTTTTCATTAATTTGATTATTCTGAAATGATTGATAAGATTAATTAAAACTGGTTTGATTCAGAGATCTTCAGAGGACCTATCTACACAACTCTTGCAATTTCTACTTGAATAAAAATGGAACAGCATCTATAGGGAGACAGATATACCCAGCATGCCTTTTTTCCACTCTAACTGTATGATAGTTATTATGCCTATTATTCTCATTGTGAAGCTTCAGTCCATCAGGAATATTTTGAGACTCTTTTTAGTGGGGTGTAGAAGAAAAAAAAAAACAAGCCTGTGAAATAAAGAAAGGATGAAAGAAGGAAAGGAAATAAGGAAAGAAAAGGAAAGGAAAAAATCTAAAACTGAAGTATAATTTCAACCAATTAAAAAAGCTCAGCTAGCCTGTTGAATTAGTCCCCTTTTGGGGAACACATAATTTCACCTCCCTGAACGAAATGCCTTAAAGTCTTCCTTTAAAGCTGTGAATAAGCAGTAGCTTTTTACCCTCTCCACCCCCCACCCCCCCCACACCCCTTTTCTCGTCTGGGATCTAGAGTTAAATGTACCTATTAAACCAATAGTATTTGCATGAATAAAATCAAACTTGTATTACCAGATCAAGGTCTAAGTCTTCAATATTATTCACATAAAATACCGTGCTTAGGGAGGGTTCAATCTACCCTCTGGAGCCACGGATGTTCTTCTTGAGTGTGTCTACAACAACCTCTCAGATGGTTTCTATTTTTCTGTTTCATAATGTGCCCTGTTTTTGACTAGTCTTCAGTCTAGGTGTCCTGCTTCTATAAATAAAACAACCAGTGGAAGGGCATGGGTGATACTCTCTTTCTTAGAATTTTTTTTGTCTAAATGTGCTCCCCAAGATAATTATTTTGCAAGATCTGAGTAGAATCACACTATTCAAACAAATTTCAGTAACCATCAAGAAAACATAATCAGTAAACACATTGCTATGTTCTATCCCTGTTATGATAGGTAAGGCGATAATGCAGCCAAAATTTTGATATGTGTCTAATTATAAAAACCCCAAACATTCAGTAGACTGCTACTCAGTAAATGGGCCTCAGTGGGCTTTGATATTAAACATGCATGTAGGTGTTTTTCCAAATTTGTTACCATAAAGGACAATACACTTAAAAGGTGTCATGGGGGAAAGTAACTCTGTTTAAAGAAGTAAAAAGAAACACGCAGGAAACTTCAGGAGATTGAAGTAAGGCTATTGATTAAACAAAAGAGTTCTTGATCTATCTAATGGTGATAGTACCAGTCGTGAAACACTGTAAGGCAGTGAAAAACTGTTCCTCATCCCAAGTCAATAGGAAGTTTTGACATTTACTTTATTGGGCCCAAAATTTTTTTTTTCAAGACTTTTCTCAGCCATTCATGTGCTTATAGTAATGCATACACCTAAGAGCCATACTTTATGCCACCACATTATGGCTTAGCCAGAGTGCACATTAAATCTCTCTTTACAGTCCTGGGCAAGAATTTCCATATCTGTATGAGTCTACCTATAGTAAGCTCATGTACAACGTAGGCCCACATTTGCATGTGAAAAGTCATCAAGAATCAGGAGGAAAAGTGCCTACCTCAGTAATTTTTAAATAACTCAGGCCATTAATTGGTAACCTTTGTTTCTTCTACTTGCACAGCCATAAATTAGTTTTATGGATTAAGTATATTTGAACTTTTAAAAATGCTTTTATAGCTTAAAAAGCAAAACAATGCATTTAAAATCACACTTCAAAAACAGTGGGGGATAGAGCAGGGGGTGTCTGAGAACTGATTAGGACTCTAATCTATTGTTACTGGAAAAATCAGTCTAGTTAATAATTGCAGCAACAGCCTGGAGGTTTGTGGAAGAATATATTAAAATTAGTAAAATCAGTTTTCACAACAAAAAATTCAGCATGCTATTTGTTTATAAAGAGAAGCTTTAGGAAGGCAACAGCCATCAGCCAGCTGTATGGGGCATACCAGTTGAAACAGAGAATATGAGAAACCTCTGCTGTTATTATAAAATTGGAACTTCCTTGACTGCCATTTGTGATTTCATTACCAATTTGATGTCCATACTTATGGACCCCCAACATAATCTTTTAAGCACTGGAGTGATCACATGTAGTCTTCCACTTTCCTGACAGGTTTGATGATAACAGATGCAAAATGCATATATGGCACTTGGGACTTAGAACTGGTGGGAGAGTGTTATTCTGGTGGAGATGGACTTGCATGCTGCATAGCTGAGGTTTTGCAGGCACACTGTGTGGTTTAAAAGCTTTTGACTTTAGGTTTCTGGAATGGACCAGAAGTGAAGAGATGGATTCTCAGGCAGTAGTTGCTCAGCATTTAAAACAGTTTCATATGGTACAAATCAGTTTTGCACTGTGGGGCTCTGCTGGCTTTGGAACCCCTCCAAATGGTGTAATCATTCACACGGTACTGGTATGAAGCAAAATGGTATTACAGCAGCAAGGGGTCAACTGTAGACATCCATCAGAGTTGCTCCTACTGCTTGCTATGGAAGTCCTCTAGAGGAAGCTCTCACTATTGCTAAGGAAGTGCGTTCCTGAATCCCCTACCCCCGTGCCTGAATCATGCGACTGAAAACCAACCAAGCAAAAAACACAGTAGTTCCCTTTTCTTGCCTTGTGCTTTACAGCCACTTTCAACTTGTCTTTTCAACATGATAAGGCATGGTGTTAAAAGAATAAACCATGAAACCAGGAATTTTTTGCATAATTGCATGACTCCAGGAGATGGAGCCTTAACAATACCATTTCTGGATGTATCTTTAGTAACTTTTGCCTCTCTCACTATGCTTGGCTTGAAACTGACAGTAACTTTGTTCCTGGACTCTCTTCTACCAGGGGAGGCTAAAGATACGGTTTTTTACAGCTGTAAACCGTTAGAGAGCTTCCCAGAATAAACAGCACCATGTGGACAGAACTGAAGGTATTTCCCCAGCCTGACTGCCTTGCAGAGTAGTTTCACAGGTATATTTTTTCTTCCTTGGCATGGATTTCCTGCCCTGAAATGGAACTCAAGAAATTCCAGAGGACATCTAAATATCTGCTTCAGCTCCATACTAGAGATAAATTAGATGGAGAAACTGCTTGTTGATGTCAGCATTAGGGAACCAAGGGGCCTAATAATTGTCTCTTGGCAAATGCTTTCAAATCTACAGTGGTGGGTCTCACCATGTTGGACAATCCTGCTCTTCTACTTCACTTAACTGGAACATGTTTTAGTACTCTTTCAATCTGGGCACTTTGGTCTCAGTCTCTTTTAGGAGAAAATGTAGCTAAATGGAGCTAAAGGAAATATGGAAATAAGTATATGTATTCACCTGAGTTTTCTCCCCATTCTTGAGCATTCATCTGAGTCTTTTTAGGCTTTCAGGATCTTGCCTTTCCCACTGCACATAAACTTGCATTGATTTCCCTTAAACATCTGGCATCCCATCTTACTCCTGCAGCCACTGAGGTAGCTGAGCACTTCTCAATAAATGAGATGACAGAAGAAGTTTTCCTTTGGAATCCCCAGATTTCTTTGTCAGATAATTAGTTACTTAGTTACCAGCTCATGAGAGCAGGGGATGTTTTCTAGGTGCCAGCCAGCTCCTCACCTCTGACTAACTTTGGGTGAAGAGATGATAATAGAGGCTCAACTACTTTTTATTGTTATCTCTATCTTCATCATGTGGAATCTCAGTCCAAGAAGGAGGTAAAAAGGATAGCTATCCAACTAATCCCTGGCAAATAGTTTGATAAAAACCCCTCACATTTCTCAAATCTATATGCAAACTCACCACCTCAAAGATGGAAATATCATTTGTACAGTGAGGGATTCTTCCAACTGTTTTAGAGATCCCACTCATCACATCTCTATCTTGATTATTTTGTGCAGATGAACATTTTTACCTGTTTGAACATGTCTGTATCTTGATGCAGCAGAAGGCTGATGAAGGTTTTCATCAGTCAAACTGAAGCATTCCATCAATCAAATATTGGCATGACGAGCAAGTGAAATCTATCCTTAGTCTGTCAGTCTTTCATTCCCCCCATCTTCAAAGTTACCCACTCATACAGACCAGTTGATCCAGAGGCTGACAGTGGTACTCCTGCTTTGATTTCTTTGTGACAGAGTATCCAAAAGTATTTCTTGACTTGTTCTAGCACTTACTTTCCTTTGTTTAGTGGTTCAGCAACAAACATACACACTACCACTAATTAATATGTTTGAAATTCTATCCTGGCCCACAGCACTGAAAAAAAGTCTCAGAAGTCTTTGACTGCAGTAGCTATTAATCAGCCCTAAGCCTTTGCATTTGTCCTAATTCAAAGCATTTGTTTCACAACATATTTTCTACATACCACACCAGTGTTGATCAACATAGGTTTCAAAATTCTTGTTTATTTTATTTTACAGCATGTCAGTCTGGGAAGTCAGACAAAAAAGCAAAAAAGGAAGAAAAAAAGGGCTGTTTATTTGTCTCATGCTGGGGAATTTCAGACTCCAGCAGGGTTCAATGGAGTGTGTGTCACCATCACAGAGCATGCTAAGGAGACACACTGAGTGGGAGCTGGTGATGAGAGAGAAGGGGCAGAAGAAGTCTGCATTTGGCAGCTGAGAAGACATAAAGTAAAACAAACAACAGTTTTTGCAGAGAAGCCTCTTTTATGCTGTACAATGGATTCGCGTTATTATTGGCCTGCATTATCTATTCTGCTGCAGAAGGGGAAGTAGCCTCTTTCCACAAAACTCAACCCTACCACGCACAGAAGCTCTGCTGTGTGGCCTCTGAAGACCTCAGGAAAGACACTAGAATTGTCTCTAAACAGAGATGTTGCCTCAGAAATGGGGAGGAGTAGGATAATATGTTGTTCTCATCCAACTCTGTAGTACTTTCCTGAGAAAACTGAATAAAAAAACCCACTATACAGAACTCCTGATGTGCTAAGGGTCCAGAAAGGAGGCATTTCACCCACCCACCCAGAGCTCATCTGACCTATTCTTGCAAGAATATATGATAATGTAGTACAGAAAAATCAAAAAGATACTCCTCTCCACAGCAATATGATATTGCCAGCTTTCTAAACAGTGCTTTCACCTCACCTTGGCTATGCAAAATTTTTATGACTTAAATGGCAGGAGATGTTACATTTTAGCTGATTTCTCCTCCTCCCCTCCTGCGGGAGCACTCAAGGACAGAGGACTTATTGGAGGCTGGGACAAAACAGTCTTATCTATAGGACATCATTGCTTAGAGCAAATATTGTTTCTATCTTCTGATTCCCTTTTTCCCTAAGGTAAGTTTAACTCTCATTTAGTTTAGGCATTTAGTTTGCCTTTCCTTTGTTCCTTCCCTGAAGTGCCCAAAAGCAAAACATAATGCTGTGTCCCTGTTCCCTGTTGGTGTAAAAAGATTTCTGCATTTTTGTCCAAAAAGATGTAGAGGAATAAAAAACTGTGTGGTTTTTGGTTTTGTTTTGGTTTTATAGGATTTTTAGTTTCTCCCTTTTGTGAAGACTCAAACAACGTTGGAGAGACCCTAGGAGGGATATCATAACAAGATAAAACTGAACTTCCTCAGATTCAAGATACAGTTGCACTACCACTGCCTTTAACCCTGTTGCCACTTTTTTTCCATACGAGAATGTTAATCTGGAGTTTGAACACAGCTTACATTTTATTTAAACAGCTGATTCACTTATATTTTCATCTTGAATTTTTTCATGTTCCTTGCAGGAGAATGAAGAGTTTTATGCCTCTATATCTGTTCTCATGATGTTACAATTCCAGTAAGCTGTGCTTTGGAAAAGCCTGCCAGTCAGGTAGGATATTAGACTCTCATTTCTGACAAAAGCATTTGAAAGGGGTTGGGGGGAAGTGTGAATAGGAAAAGAAAGGGAGTGGGGGAAGGAAAATATATTTGAGCTTGTGTCTCTTAATCATAAGGATGTAAAGTTTGGGGCAGGAGTTAGGTCGAAGAAGATCTCTTGGGACAAAGAAAAAGGAAGGGTAAAGGTCATTGGGATCTATATGTGTTTTTTTTATTTTTCTGTCTATCTTCAGAATTAATGTTGCTCAATGTATAGGTGCAACATATTTATTCATATCCAGAATTAATACATGACCTTAATAATATTCAGTACTTAATTCTTGCACAGAGTATTTTTCCCCATAGCAGTAGATCACACAATGAAATACAAAGTTTCTAAGGTAAGTCTCTTATCTTAGTTACAGAATAGTGAGAATTTTTTTGGTAAAACAGCAAATATAATCTAGATTTCCTAATTATCCAGATCAGTATGTAACCTGTAGACCATTAAGCACTACAAAAATCAATGAACTACATGATGTAATAGGACAGTGGGAGTGTCCTACAGCTTGTCCTTGACAGATGTTTGTATTGACAGCAAACAGCACAAAAGACAAAGCCTGTACCATGACAATTCTACAAAATCACTTAAAAAACCGAGAAGAGTAACAATCCTTAGGGCTCCAAACCTTCCAAATTAAGGAATTAAAATCCCTATAAAATGTCTAACCCCAGAGGCTTTTTACTGTAGAATTATCACTGGTAAATATATAGATTATTTAATTAATCCACTTGGTTTTAAGATGTCTGCTCTTTATTTTCCTTCGGTGCCTCACTTTGGTGGTTTGAGCCCCCTGGCACCTTCATAAATTGCTGAGAGGTGTCTGGTAGAAAGGATCAAAAGTTCACAGGCACAGGTGGATGTGGTGTAAGGGACCTCATCCCCATGTCTCAGTCCCATCTCCACTCAACATTTGCCCCTTGGATGCAGCCTTAAGTTCAAAGGCACACCCAAAGTGGCACCCCAATGGTACAGTCTTGCCAGCTTTGCTTTTAATGAGATCAGGGTTTCACTAGGCTCTGGAGTCTGTGATTCAAATGCTCTCCTCACTGTTCAGTTAATGGGATCAGAGTAGCTCCATCTGTAATGTGCGGGTTGTCTCCTGGGTAATCTGCCTCAAGGAGATGAATTGAGAAGCTTACACCTTTAAATATGATGCAGTCAAGGAGAATTATAATTATTGCATGTATTAACATGGTGTACAAGGCCCAAATTACATGGCATAGAAAATATGAAATAAAATGGAATATTGCAATAGCCAATAGTCAGGAAAGAAACTCTCATTTATTGAGCATTATCTATGCTGTTGGAAAACTTTGCTGTGGAGAAAAGAAACAGAAGATACATTCTCCCTGTAACTACTGGAAGTCCTCTAGGGCCGTGAGGCAGATCATCATACTTAGCTTGTATGTGGGAGTTGGAAAGAACTCCATCAGCTTATACTGTCATTTCTTCTTCCTCAGGATCAGACTTTTTCCTTACTTTAAGATCAGAGAACAACTTTTGCCTCTTTTGCTGTCCAGCCTGGTTCATTCATCTAAGCACACTGTTTAGTTAAAATGGTAGGTTTTTTCAGAGGAATTGTTTCCAAAATCCATCCATTCTCTGTATTCTCTGCATTGATAGAGTAAGGAAGAGGTTGAGTGAATTTGGGAAGTCATATCTGAAGCTGACTACAGTATCTGGGTGCCCAGTTTATTTTTCTGTTAGTGGGAATTATGCATATAAATCCCTAAGCTTTTGAAAAGCATAGCCCAAAGGCTTGATTTGTCAGTCTTACCCTAAAGGAATGGAGGTGTCATCAGTTACAAATACAGTTGTTGGTATTTAGCTGTCAAACTACTTGATTTGCATGTGTAAAGATTATTTTAACCTCCAAATATTGGATCTCCTGGTGTTGTCCAAATTGAATACTGAGTAGAAAACTGCACATACAAGATTAGGCTCTGATACCTCAAAGAGCCTTCAGGAAACTTAGCCTTTGCCTACCTAAAGTTGAAGTCATGGGCATTGGAAGCTGAAGAGAAATATATTTTAAAATACCAATCTACGCCCTATTTATTTGGCCCAATAAATGTTGTTATCTGACAGATTAACTTTATTAGTATTGGGCACTGATTTTAACTGCTTCTTTCACCATTAGGATGTTTAAATTCCCACATAAAAGACTGTCTGAGTCCTTCTCAAATAGATTTTCTTCCCATTACATACAGTTTAAAAGTCATTGTAATTTCCACATAACAGGAACTCCTACTGTCCAGACATTTTCCCAACTAATTAATTCTTCTATATGAGTTAAATTATAGTAACTGAAGCTATAGTTCTCTGCTTCAGAAATCTGCTCCAAAGAACAGAAACACAATGTTGTATTGAAGGTAGGAGTAAGACATTTTCACTGCTTTCATTGAGGGCTTCCTTCACTCTACATCAAATGATATCTTTTAACCTGATTGCTACCTCATACAATACAAATGCTCAAGTCAAAGTAATAAGCACCTGAAGTTACCTAAACCCTTTCCGTTTTCTGTAGTTTTAAATATCATAAACAAGCACCTTAGGGACCAGCTTCAGAAAAGAGTCGTGTTTGCAGTAAACCTAAGCATGCTCTGCTGTTTCATTGGCATCAAGAGTAGAATACCTCAAGTGTGGATGAAAGTCATAGCTGTAATGCATCTCTTTTTTAAAGTTACATACTCCATGTGCATGAGAAAACAGGGTCTCTAAACTACAGTTTCTGGATGCAGACTTGTACAAGGTTTTAAAAGCCTGTGGGAAGTGGCACACTGAGTTAAAGAACTTGATATATAAGTAATTAGGTAGCAGACAAGAAGCAAGGTAACGAAAATAATGGAATAAGAGCTCTTAAGAAAGCTAAATGATTACTCCAACCTCTCCTCCCCTTACCATTTCTGACCTCCCTTAAGTTAAGGCAGGCACGATAAAAGATCTACACACTTTCCTCTTCTAATAATTTCCTCAGTAATCAAGGAGCGGAAGTTGTTCAGTGTAGTATGATCAGTTGGAAGCGATTTGCTCCAGCATTTGTTTCTCATGCCAAGAACATAAAACTGTCTAAAAGGAAATCCTCCACACATGAGCATGGAATAGAGCTGAAGTAGCAATCAGCAGCTGATTGAGGCTACCTGAGCCCACTGACCAGCTCACCAAGCAGGAATTTCAGCAAGTGGTTGCTGAGCTGTTTTAGTCTAGTCTGTGCATCAGATTCCCCCCAGCTCTGATCGAGGCTCTACTTTTTGTCAAAATCTGGCTACTACTTGCAAGGCTATACAAGGACCACATTGCAAGTAGATTTGGAGGTAGAATAGACAACAAAGAGTGTTCTCCCCCAAAAAAGGTGACATTTAGGTGAGTCTTGTGCACTAGGAAATGGAATGGATAACCTAGGGAGATAGAAAACTGAGGAAATGTGATCTTTGTTGCTCATTCTACCATAATCTTTTACCTCCCACCACGAGTAAGGAACATTTGGGTGGATAAGTAGATCCTTTGGCTTGGTTTAATGCCAGCAATGAGAACATTTGTGAAGCAAAGCCAAGCATGCTGGCAAACATCCATTGATCATTCTTTCCTTCATTAAAGTCCTCTCACCTTGTGAGAATAAATTGATTACGCTGCCATAGGACATGCTTCTTCCACCACTTCAAAGCCTGCAGAGGTGGAAGCTGGATTTGGGCCATAGTGCCTGGAGCCTTCAAGAGTTAATTAAACATAATAGTAACCTATATATTTACTGGTCCCTTTTTGATGACAGCAACAGAATAGAGGTTAACCCCACTTTTCAGGTTCTCCCTCAGGATTTGCTTGAACTTTGCTCTTGTTCCACCATCAGGCATGAACCAAGTTCTTCAAGTCAGAGAGAAATGCATGCTGAATCTCCAGCTGCAGACATGGACTGCAGGGATGGAAGACTGAGGGATTAGCCAGAGATTATACATGAAAACTGTGACAAGGTGCAGTTGTATTGTTTCATCCTCTTCTTTTCTCACAAATTCCCTGCCACCCTCCCTCGTCTGTGATGAATCATGAGAACACCAATACATAAATAAGTATAAATGACATGTAGGCACTGGCTGAAAGTCCATAAAGCACCTTACTGCTGCTGAGGTGACAAAGAATGAGGAGCAGAAATCTTTCAGATTTACCAGTCCTAATGCAAACAGCATTTATTTAAGCTTCCACATAAAGATCAACTAAGAAGCTTTAAAGACATCGCTAAAACCTTCAAGCTGCATAACACTGATGAAAATTTGACTCAGAATCAACACGCTGCACCGTACTTACTAGCCCTGACAAGGTGTATAAAAATAGCAAGGAAACAATGCTGACGTCAATCAAAGACTGGGTGAGCCAAAGAGTTTTGCAAATACTCCCACGTGGAATGAGTCAGAGATGGAGCGTAGAGTCTGAGAAACACAAGGCAAGCAAAATCTCTTTAAGAATAGTTTCACTGTGTGCTCAGAAGCCTTAGACAAGTCGAATTTAAAGCAACAGGGAAATATTTTTGAAATTAGGGGGGAAAAGAGACTTGAAGGTGTTTCAGTCCATTGGCGTGGCAAGAGGTTGTCTTATGATTTTTTTCCCCAAAAGCTTTCAAAATAAAATGCTAGATGTGAGAAATAAAACCAGATCTTTTGGCAGTATAAATTTCCCAGATGAAGTTTGGCAACAAGAAACCTGATGCTTATGCCTTCATGTGAAGATGTGATTAGCATCCTGCAGGACAGATGTGGTGCAGAGTATTGATGTCTTCTATCAGTAAGCAGAGACAAGGACAAGTCCAACAGCTGATGGACAGAGCATGGCATGACATTATGTGGTACTTTAGGATAGGAAGTAAAATAACGTATTACAGCCAACTGCAATTTGGAGAGAATTTTGACAGGTCATGTAGTTATTATGAAGAAATAATAATAAAAAAGAATAGAAATAAAAAATAATTAAAAAACAAACACCCCCCAAAATAATAATAATAAAACAAACAAACAAACAAAAACAAAGCCACAAGTGACTACCATAACTCTCTAAACACATTGAGCAACCAAAAATGTCCTAAGGTCTGCAGAAGATGTTATTTTTAGATGTAGTAGTCTAAGGTCTCATATACATGCAATTCCAAGTACTTTGTGTTTACTTTGGAGAATTTTAAAGTAATCAAGTTTTGTAAAATCTCTCATTCTGAAATTGAACTAGATGTCTTTTTGCATCATTTGAAGACCTAGTCCCTTGTAAAAATACTACGTTTCTTGCCAACACAAGTAAAAATATCTAGGATTAAAAATTTCAGGAGCGATGTTTTCTTTTTAAGCTCACTGTATTGAGTATGATCATCTTGATCCATAAGGCACAGAGACAGTAATCCACAGTAATTATTTGCATCCACAGTAATCAAAGCAAGTATTTTCCTAGCTTCATTAGGCCTGGGACCAAGTTTCTTAGCAATTTCATGCAAATAGCTTTCTTTTATCCTGTTAGGAAAGGTGCACAAATATGGTGTAACACACAGAATCTCCAAATGCCAGCTCATGTCACAATAAACATCTTTCCCAAGGTGAGGAAAGAGGGTTTTTTTTTCACAAAGCTTTTATCCGCCCGAGTCAGGCCTTTTCCCCACAGACGCTTATTTTAGCAGCCGGTTTTACGGCATTTGAAGTGTGCACAATGCAAAATTTACTCTATTTTGTCCTGAAAAATATCCTTGCCAATAACCAGTCTCTTTTTCATTCCAGATCTAGTTCTTCTTTATAATGGGCTCCCAGTCTTTTAGCTATCTCAGTGACCACTTGCAGATTTAGGTCTGAAGTAGGAAAACAGAACACCTGTAAGGGGACAGCTAAGAGACATTTTGTCTTCTTTCTTTTTTTCCTCCATTATATATTCTTCATCTTTTAGTTATATTTCTTTGAAGTTTCAGTCTTTTGCAACTGTCAAGTAAGGAAGATTAAAGCTATTATTGTTTTATTAAAAATTCAGTGCTCTTTGCCACTCCTTTCCTGTTTTTTTGACTGAAAAGCCAGCCCAAATTCAGATACTATCTGTGAGTAGGAAGCATCTGAACAGAAAATGCCATGGTCTCTAATGATTGCAAGGAAAACCAAATATTTTGGTATACATGCAGCCTAATAATTAGCCCTTTTAAAGAGACAGCAAGTACTCACTTGAAGGAGAAGACCCATCTAATAGTATATGTAGTCATACACCGTATTCTTAAGATTCTTTTATTTGGCAGAACAATGAGAATTTCAGATCAAGACTGCTAAAGTAATCATGCTTTCCCTTTTAACTTCTGGAATGAGTGTAAAACAATGTTTAACTTTCTTTATGTTAAGGTTTAGACACATGAAATGATTCTATCCTTCCTCTACCAAAATCTTAAAATAGTTGGAAAACATAACTGCTATTACATTATGATTTTGGAAGAAGAGTTAAGTGCCAAACCATAGTTTAAGGAAAGGTATATAGGCCTTATTTACTGATAGTGTCAGAACAACTTAACTGTTTATTGTTGCAGGCTTTTGGCTTAACTGAAGGCTTTGGTTGAAGGTGGAAGCTCCATTTTCGGCCTAGGGATGACCTCGGAAAGATGCAGCAACCTCACAGCAGAAAATTGGCTTATCTCCAATGCTAATTTAAATACCTCAAGACTGTGACATGTCAATGTAATGTTATGGTGGAGATACTGGGAGAATGTCCCTGCCCCACTTAATAAAGTGACTTATTAGTCGACAGAACCTTTGCTGGTGGCAATTGTCTGCATAGCTCTTTGTGGGAAAAGTCCTACTGTTTATCTAATGACGGAGATATTATTTTGTTCAGTAAGATTGATAACATAATTTAAATGGGGAGTGCTGAAGGATTTCTGGGTGAAATCTGACCAAGAGTAAGCATTAAGTTCAGTGTTTAAACAAAAGTATTTGCACACATTTTAAGCTATAACATGCAAGGATATGGGCTATATCTAACTGGTTTCTTTTAACAAGTCAAAAGTTTACTATTCGGAGTACTAATTGTGTTGTAATCTGTCATCAGGATCAGACCCTTCGGTACTGTAAAGCAAAGGTCTACATGTAATCTGACTAATGTATGTATTTTGTAAGCAATTGCTATCATTTGTCCTTTGACAGGCCTTTTTGAAACATTACAGAGAAATGAAGAATACTTTTAATTTTTACCGTATTAAATTATACTTGTATTAATTATTAAATAAAGCTTAATAAAAAAAGTTAATGAAAGAAACTATCATTATTATATCTGCCACAAATAAAAAATCTACCTATTTTATTGTACAGATGATTCTGTCCATTAATTGGTTTATAGACCCCCAAACCTCAGGGAGTGTTGGAAATTTCCAGGATTTCCCTAAATCTCACATATATGTGAGACTTCTGATGCAGTTGAAATACATGTGCTTTGTATTAGTTTGAATGCTTCTGCTTTTACTTCACTCTTGTAATATCTCCTCTTTTCAATCACTGCATGTTTAAAATTAATACAAATAAATAACTGTTTCATAGTCACATATGTTAGCTCTTGAAAGTTCTCCAGGCATGTGAATTTGCCTAATTTTATATTTTGGAAGAAAGAAGCAAACTACTGACTGAATAGAAATTAAGTTTTAATGTTACTTCTGCACCTGGTATGACTGAGGTTTGTCCAGTTTCACAGGTGCCGAGGAAATTTATGGGTAAAATATTTTGGAACTGCATATATTTTATATATATTTCCTTACTTTCCTAAAGTATTTTGTTCCAGGATAATTTCAACAGATTATTTTTGATTATGATTCTGGGTGGTGGAAGACAAAACTACCTTGGTCTCTGTTACTTTGTTACACTTTGCATCACTTTGAAATTCACCCATTTTGTAGGAATCCACTGCTTGGTTGCATACTTGGCTGGATTCAGAGAAAGAGATATTTTGGGTTTCTCTTTAAAGTGAAAAAGAAAATGTGATGTTTGCTGCTTAAGTGTGTTTTTGGGGAGCTGTTTTTTTCTTTGTTCCCCTCTCTCCTAACATAAAGTATCTGTAATACTCAGTGCTGTGTAGTGACTCAGCTACCTATTGCGGAAAAAGTACCTGAGTATGTTGGGCAGGAAGAGCACCCACTGGGCTGTCCTCAAAGGAGGTCTCTGAGAGCATGGAGCTTAGATCCACAGAACAAAGAGTGAAAGCAAGCCACATGCTGGAACCTATGTAGTTTTCTTCCAGTAGAGGATGGGAGTTTTTTTGTGCGGGCACACCTGCAAAGCTGTGCATCACTGCACACTAAACCAGCAGAGACACAGTATCAGCAAGTGCTGGCTGAGGCACCCCCACCAAACTAGGGGAGAAATCCACTGATCTCATCTTTGCTAATCTTTCTTTCTGGCAGTTACTTCTACTTGTGCTTTGCACAGGCCCTGGGGAATTCAACCTTACTAAAAAAACTCTGAAATGTGCATGTAGGACATGCAGCTTTACAATTTTGATGTATTCATGAAGTCATGCAAATACTGTATGTGAAGTACTAGTCAGGGAGACAGCTTCAGTTAAAGTAGCTGACATACATATCTGGATAGACAGATGAACTATGCTGGGGTGAAAAGTATAATCGTGCTTTTAATATTCATGAATCGTGTGTGGCTATACAGATCTTTGGGGACAGAGACAGAAAATACAGAGGCAGATATGTTCAGAAAAGTTGGATGTCACTGGACAATCATATGAATGTGATCCCAGAAGCAATGCTTCTCAGGACATTATTTTCTTATAAGGACAATGTCCTTGATCTTGAATGACTGAAGGTTTTAAGTGAACAGTATGTCAGTACTTTCCACTGAAGTCATTTGACATGACAACTTTAAAATACACAAAACATATTCTGCTTATAAAGAAACACAGATAAACTACTGGAACTCAACAATAAATACCTGGTAAATAAATATCTGGTATAACTGTATGTGAATAATGTATATGCACACAAAGATATATATGTACATGTAACACTACACACAAATGAACATAGAAAAATAAATATATAAACATATGTATATGCATAGTTATATGAGATTCCTACATATTGTTAACAAGAACAGACTATTCAGAAAGTAACAGGTTTGTTTATAACAAAAAAAAGACATCACTCATTTTACTTGCTCTTGCTTTATCATCTTGCTTGTCTCCTTGAAATGTTCCTTCCTATTGTGGTAAAAACCAATCTCATATTTCTTAGCTGCTGATTGGAAAATCCAGTAATGCACAGCACTAACCTGTTTCAAAACATACCCAATATGATCTTGTAAGTCATCAAAGCTGTAGGGGCTGAGCTAGTGTAAAGAAGCCTAAGGAGAGGTATCTCTTGTCTTTAGGTTTTGATATGGTACCTGACACCTGGCTATCAGATCTTGGACATCTGTTTGACAGTTTTGACTTGTAATTATTATGATGAATCCTTAAACAAACAAATCAGAGTAGACAGTGAAAAACACACTAGAAGAAAGTAGAACCTGGTCTGTGGCTAGGGCTGATGTGTGTAGAAGGAGTCAACAAATACTTTTTTCTTTTTTAAATAAACTAGAATTTTTTTTCTACTTTCCTTCCTACTGAAAGCATACAGTACAATGCATTTGGTGCTGCCAGTTTAAACTGGGAATCATTTGGTAGAATTCCATCCTCAAAACAGAAGATACTATTATTGCTTTTACTGTGATGTATTTACTGTGGCACATACTTGCAAAATGAAGAGCCTAAAGTAATACTCCTAACACCCTATTCAGACACTCGGACTTAAGCAGACTGAAATCAAAGCACCTATTCCTCTCCTTTAAGTCAACAGGATTTGTGAGGGTAAGACATGTTAAGAATATAAGGCCATTTTTACTTTGATTCCTTAATAAATGGACTTAAGATCCTAACTGGAAAGCTGTAACTTATGTGCATAGCAAGGGGGTTAAGGTGGCACTGGGTTAAGGTGGGAAGGCATCATAAGTTTCTTTGCTCTGTTTCAACATTCTGAAATTTGATGCCATTCACCAGAGGTCTCCTAAGTGTAAAAAGTTTGTCTCCTCTTGTTAAATTGCCACCTGCTCAGGGAAACCCTAATCCATTAAGGTCAAGCAGTTCTGAGAAGGTGCTGCAGTGCCTGCGGCAGCCTCTTGAGTTTCACTTCTAGCAGCTGCAGGAAGATGAAGTCGGGATGGTCCTCGTTACTGAAATTAGGCAGATCAGGAAATAAACAGAGCTTGCCTTTCATCTGATCTGGCTTTGAGATGGGAAAGGCTGGGGAAGGGGGGCAGAGCAGAGGGTGAATTCCTCTTCTAATTACTTTATGGGTCAGTTCTCCAGACTTTATGTCAATGTCAGACATGCATAATCTTTTTTATTTTTAAATGAGAGAAAAGAAAAAAAAAAACTCACGGACTACTGATGATTTTTGGATTTACATTATCATTTAGTTCTCAATACCATGACTTGCATAGGGATTATTATACTTTCCTTTTGGAAAGAGCAGCCAACAGAACTAAGACAGGAAGAGCCACGCTGCCTGAATAAACTTCTCGCCTCCTTTACGTAGCGAAACCTTTGCTTTTTGTGTTCATTGCTTGGCTCCTTTCCTCTGAAGCTGATTTGAGGATTATGAAAAGGGCTGGACTGACAGTACAGGCTGGAGCCCTCTATTTTTCACACCTGAACTGCTGTGATAGCATCCCTATGAGAATCAGATGCCACCTCCATATCAAAGGCTTCCCACATCGTCTCCCCTCTCTGCAGCCTGTGCATCATCACCTTGAAGAATTCCCTGATTTGCAGATGGTGACTTTGGAGAAGAGAGGAAAAAAACTGAATGATGGAAGGTCGTTCAGAAGCAATGCATAGGTGTGCTCAGCATGAACTATAACTCATAGCAGCAGTTCAGATGTGCTCCAGCAAATGAATGAACCAGACTCAATTTTGTTTTGTCTCACTGAGAGCTAGTATTGTCTGGGATCAGGTAGTGCAAAAGCAGACTTTTCAGCACCTTTTTTGGGTAGCATAGACTGTGATTATACAAATTCCATAGGCGCAGGCAGCCTCACTGCTTCAGTCCCTGCTTTTCACACAGCCACTTGGAGTACTATTTTCACAGGGTTTTTAAGAGCTGCTTTAGTGAGCTGCGATAATCCAGGGGATTAGTGAGAGCCAGAGGGGAGCCAGACACATGATGCCCCACAACTGAAACATGCAGATGCTTTGCTTTGATGTGATAAGGTGCAATGAAGCCTTTTAAAACTGAGATGAGGGAGTGTTTTGTAGAGCACTGCAGCATCCTAACTCTACCAGGGTCAGCAGAAGCCAAGTTGCTGTGAAGACAGCTGATTAACTATTTGATTCAATTAATTTTTTACCTCCTTGATTTTGCTTAGCCAAAGTTCTTTCCTTCACCTTCCCCCACCCCTCTGCTTTCCCAGTCTTTGGGGCAATGGTGATGAACATGCAAACTGTATTTTACATCTGGTATCCCCAGCATATACCCTCCTCCAGAGTCAGTTATGTCTGCATTGTAGGTAGCCAGAAGGAACCTTTTGACAGGATGAAAATAGACATGTTCTACTATCCTCTTTCTTCCTCTGACTTGCAGCAGGCTTTCCAGGATCCCAGAGCCAATAGTGTATTTTGAAACTTTTATCTTCTCTTCTAAACTAGGCAAGATACCCAAGCTCCTGCCTTTCCCTCTATAAATTCTCAGCATGTTTCTCCACCAGAGATAAATGAATGTAGCTACATTCCTTTTTGCATAACTCTTTCTTAAAATATATACAGAAAATCTTCAACATGCGTGCATATGCAAAGATGTACATGTTTAATCATGTATCTGTATTTCTCTTTCTCTATATGTTCAAGTTACCGGGGGATCAGGATGTTCAATTGTCAACTTTCATTCGTGCAAGAAATCTGTATGCACACAGTTGATGTCAGTTATGGCATTAGGCTCTAATGAGGATTACATTGTGTTGAGCATTTTATAGAGATCAGAGGAAACACAATCCCTATGCCAATGTACTTTCAACCTACATAGTGCAAAATAGCAATAGTAGATAAGGGGATAGAAAAAACCTTCTTTTCTAGATAAAAGATGTATTTTTTAATAAGACTATGTTGGAAAGTCTGTTTTTCCTTGATGTTATGAAAGCACAAAAATTTTGTAACAGTTAAATTTTAAAGTGAGTAATTCATAAATTCACCAGCAACTCTCAGAATTTCTTTGAATCTCCAAGGGTGCACACCTTCAGGATTGTTTTAAAATATAACTCACTGATTACAGTAAATCTGCAGACTACAGATCTCAAAGTATGCTCTAAGGTGCCACCAAGATGTGCAGACTGAATTTTTAACCAGAAAATACTAACTTTATTGAAACATCAGTAAAATACCATCACAGATCCTGAAGCTATATGTTTTTGCTTAGATCTTAGAATTTATACAGGTTGAATTCTGAATGAAGTTATTGAAAACTAACCTTCAGGCTCATAATGACAGTATGGGACCAGAATGCATTCAGAAGCCATCACATGCTGCAAATCTCAGAATGACAGAGAAGATAGGAAGAGACACTATCGTTTGCTCCTTTGTGATACTATTGGACTGTTTTATCTTTTTTTCTTCAATGCTTCGAACTTCTATTTCTCACATCTTAGGTGAGAGTCCTAATTGGTAAGGCCAAGGCAACTATGAAGTCACTGCTTATGTCTGTAAATAGTTATTGGAGGTTTTGCTTTCATTCTTGAAACCTCCAAATTTGTCACTAGATAGAATTGTTGAGGTTTTGGCCAGCCTAACTTTCCTCCACCATCTGCTGGGCAAACCACCTTGTCTTTGGGATGTAGTTGGAAGAAATCTATTATAATTAGTGTAAATGCTGATGGAAAACAAAGTCTTTATTGGAATGTTTATATTATTCCATCATACAAGGACACGTTTGCTAATTAGACCCTATTCCTCCACTGCCAGTTTCATTTAAGAAGAATCGTAAGCAGTACACAGTTGGGATTTTGTCATTATGAATAAACACATAGTTATTTAAATGCTATCCAGAAGAGATACATCGTTAGTGTATTGCTAGTTATACCTCTTTCCTTGGCACAAATCTCTGCCTCTTGTTATCTGGCACAGTCCTAAAATGAATATTTAGTAAAAAATACTAACTGAATTCTAAAAGAGCATCCATATTTTTTAAATAATGTCAACAAACCATCAATCAAACCAGAAGTATTGTTTGAATAGATCAATAATTGTAAAGAAACTGCTCCTGACATGAGCTGAGGTCTGTAAAAATGATATTTCATAATAGCCTCATATCAGTAAATCTCTTCAAGATGCTCTTTTTAATGTGCAATATCTTGGTTTCAAAATCCCTACAGAATAAGTGATTATCTCTTTCATTTTAATGTTCCAAAGGTATGGTACCACATATTCTTTCAAAAGTCACTTTACTAAGGGAACAGAAGATGTTAGCCCCTTTGTGAAGGAGAAAGCTTTAAAAAGCTCTTATTATTATTCTGGAAAATGCAAACAAAGCTCAGGAGGAGTCCTTGTTAGGAAGCTATTTGCATCTCTTGGAATGACTTAAAACTGATGAAGACGACAACTTGAGTGACTTCTTACCCTCCATGGACCTCATAGGCTCAGGCAGAAAAGGAAGTTAAATATTGAAATTATTTTTCTATTGAAAGACACAAAAGCTGATCTGATGTTTAGGCCTTCTGTCCCTGCTTCTGGGCCTTTGGCACTTCATCATCTGTGACCTTGACTGAGGAAATCACTGGCCTCCATTTTATCAACAGCCAATGACTGCACAGTCTCGTGCTGATATTGGCAGCACATGGCCTAAATTGGCACTGTCTCACTTCTTGAGAAGTCAGGTCTTTTTGCAAATTGTTTTATCTACTAGCAACATTAAGATTTTCTTTGCAACAAATTCCACATAGCTCTGGAACAGCAAACTGGATTCGATGACTACACCCAGATTCTGTCCACAGAATCACAGAAAAGTAGGGAAGTGTTTTTGGGCAATTAACTCTGGAGTTTAGCATATGTTAAGATATTCTAAAGAACAGAAGGCTTTCCTGAATTGAAGAAACCGTAAATGGAAATCAAAGGCAAGTGACAACAAAGAATGCATTTGAAGACTTTTTGTCTTTATTGAAGACCAACGTAGCAACTACTAAACTCACATTTTTAGGTAAAATTTACTGTATGCCAAAAATAAGATATCTTTTACAGAGAAGTTCATCAGAAATGCTATAAAAATATGTGGAGGGCCAACAGATTCTTTGATCATTAGATCTGATTCAGTAATATACAGAGATGTAACATGACAACTCAGATGACTTAGCAGAAATTAGTGACACTACTGTTTTGTAACACAATTTGATGGGAATGAACCAAAATTTCTAACATATGATGCTGATCTAGAAGATCAGAGTTTGCCTGTGCAGTCTGTGAAGTCAACACCAGCTTCACCATTGTCTTAGTAGGAGCAGAAAAAGCCAGCAAGCACAGAGAAGAAACAAAAAGGGAGCTTGACCAGTCACACTAAAGCTAGAGAAATCACCCATCTAAATTATCATGCAAAGAACGTCAAAGGAGCCCCAGCCTCAGAGTGCTTTCCTGAATGCAGTTACTCTCATGATACATGGAGCCGCAGATTGTCATAAACTAAAAGCACACTTACTGAAGAAAATACTATAAGGCCAGCCAGCCATTGGACACACACTGTGTTCCAGTTTTGTCTCCTTTGGGCTCACCACACCCAGCCTGGATCTGTGTCCATCAGCCACAGACAATGAGTGTCTGGGCTATATGACACAATAAGCATGTGTGGCGAAATCAAAGCCCATTGAAGTCAACATCGAGGCTGCCATTGACTACCACAGGGGCAATATTTCATGCAGTCACAGTTGTCTACACAAAATGGAATTACTTTTTAAGCTGCCCTCTTCACTCTCCCGTTTTCTGTCTTCTACAACAGCACATTTTGGGGTAAACTAGGACTAGTGGGAGTCAGTGAAATATTTTTCAGCACACACTTTTTGGTGGAGTTGCCTTCTTTTGGCAGCTGTGTCCAGAGATGCAGAGGAAACCCTATTCCAATCAGGAACTTTGTAACACTGTGGTTAGCTGCCAAAGGAAGGGAGCCCATAATTGGTAGGCTGACAGTGATTGCAAAGGAATGAGGTATCGCTGCTTCTTCTTATTTGAAATTAAAACCTTATTTTAGCAAGGTGATAAAGAACAGTCTTCCTGCAATTTGGAAGATAATTTACAATTATTCTGGGATTTGTTGAAATGTTAAATAAAAGCTGACCATCACATATCACAGTGGTGTTCTGAGCTTGATTAGAGCTACTAGGGACTACAGCAAATAAAATTCGTAAATAATAATCATAGCAGCCAGTGGTGCCTCTTAAAAGATCGAATATTCAGAAAAGCAAAGAAGAAAGGGATTTTTGAAAAACTGAAGTTGATGTCCACAGTGTCAGGTGAGAAGAAATAACACAGGACAAATTAACAAGAGTTATACTTCAACTTTTCGGATGGACCAGGATGTTGCTTCCAGCTTCATTGAGAATCTTAAATTCTCTTGGACTACATATCTAGAAATTTGGAGGCCAGACATGATTGGGTAATTGAGCATAAAAGCAGTCTCTTCTTGGCAGCAAGAATATAATAGTGCCCTTGTTACTACACTTATTTTCCTCCTTACACTGGGTTTCTTGCTCATATCTGATTCATGCTGAAAGAGTAAGGATGTGCACTAGGATCAGAAAGGAGCATTCAGGAGCAGGGATGTTTCTTTTGTGGAGGAATAGCACTGCATTTAATAAATGTCCTCAGCCTTAGTTCATTTGAAAGGATTTCATAATGAAGCCCATTGTTTAATCTTCTCTCCCCCTCCATTGTTAATAATATTTTAATTATAATAATTATTATTTCTTGGCATTTACATAACACTTTGCATCTTCAAAGCATTCACTAACTATGAATCATATTGCTCACCAGTTAAGTTATAGAACTGGCCATGATTTCCCTGCTAATTTTCTGAAAGTAAAACAGTTTCTAAAGTCATGTCTTTATGATGTGGAGAGATACAGTTCCTATTAGCTCATATTTGAATCTGAGTATCTGCAGGATTTTGGTCTGACAAAGTAGCTTAGTTCCTTTGGGAAAAGACAAGGACCACAACATGTAGGTCTGTGGCATTCAACAGCTCAAACAAGACTCAAAACAGATATGTAGATTTGATCTAACAAATTCGAATGGAATATTTAGTTGATTATTATTAAAAATACTTTCATAATTAAAAAAAAAACCAAAAAATAGCAGAGGCATTTTAATATTGCAATTTAAAACACATAAATTTTGAAGTAATGGAATTTCTTTCAAGATGAATGTCCAAGTTTTCATCATCCCTGTTAAGTCCAAAGCTGTGACAGAGCACTGTGCCATTTTCCTCTCCTCTAACCCATTGCTGTGTGAACTATGGTCTCAGAAAACAAATCGGGAAATCACTGCCTCCAGATACTGAAGAATTAACACAGGAAATGGTGTTCTTAAATAGGGAAAAGCCAAGGCTGGGATTCAGGTCCCCAAACTTCAGATGCATACAAGTACCTTCCCAGCATGGGAACATAAGACTATTCACTCATCCCTGGTTGTCAGTGACTTTAAAGAAACTTGTGTATTGACCCAGAGCACAAAGTCTCCTTTCTTTCAGATTTGTGCTACCTTTGACCTCCACACAGAAAGCCATGACTTTTCACCTTCTGATGGCCTGAGAGGCATGCAAGCTTGGGTTTGGTCCATAGGTGATATTAAACAATTATGCTCAACAACAAACCAGATAATCTGCCAAGAAAATAAGCACTACTGCATTTAACTTTATAGGAGATGGTTACTCCTGGACTATGTACATTAATGAGTTTTGAATGAGTGACGTTTAATAAAATATTCACTATCTCTTCAACTTTCATTTCTTTTCTTGCTGGAGCCCTTTCATATTTGAAAATTAATTATGCACACCATATTTAACCAGGGTGAAAATGAGACTTACATGGAACCTTTCCAGCTCTTCATTACATATTTAATTGTTAAAATAATCAAGCTATCCATCACACATTCTGCCACCCAGTCGTCTGTCACCTTGGAACCAGTCTGAGAGATCACAGACAGAGAAGCGCAGAAACGAAAATTTCACATCTCTTGTGCTGAACAATTTTGCCACTGAGAGGAATGGTCTTGCCATGACATATCTGCATTATATTTGCTTAGATAACAAACAACAGCATCTTCATGGTATCTTCTATGTTTTGGGTTTCCTCCCATTAAGCACTAAAAACTGAGTCCATGTTCTTTAGCACAGAAGGAAAGTTCTTTAGAACAGAAGAAATTCAAGCTCCTGTGTTTTCTCATTGATTTTAGAGACAGGCTAAGAACTGTATGAAGTACACAGTGATCTGGCCAACATTTAATAATAGCTACATGTTATGTGACGCTTTTCATCAAAAACTTGTCCATGCACTTCACTAAAATGCTAGGTAACATAGACCTTGCTTAATGAATGGTGAAACAGAAGCTCCAGAACAGTATCAGGCTATAGCAGTAATCCTTCAAACATAACAAGGCATTTTGTGGAGCCAAGTCCTTTGACACAGAAAGCCACAACACAAACATAGGAAGAAGGATGAAACCTCCATCTTCTGAGTTTGACCACAGTGCTCTTTCCACTGAGCTTTCCGCGTACCAAGAGCTGTGTGACATCTTCTGGGATGTTTCATTTAAAGCTGGGGTTCCGTACTGCAGGATCAGAAGCCAATATGATGCCACAAATGCACAATATTTAAATGATGTAAGGTATGAAGAATTCAACCCTTGGGGATTTTCAGGGGTCCCCCAGAATTTTAGAAAGTACAGAAGTAAAGGTATGAAGAGGAACAAAGTTGTTTTACCAACCTGGGTGTCACTCCCCAACTATCTTACTTGCCAAATGTTCATAATGTCACCAGGAAAACAACAATGCACACTGCAGTGAGAACATTTTTTAAGTGCAGGTATGTTTCAGTAATCATAAAAATATAACTCATTTTCAGTTCAAAAAGGAACATGGACGGGGTGCAAGTTTTAAGGTTTCATATTTTACTGAAAGCATCGTAGTGCTCTGTGCTAGAGAGAGAAGGATCACAAAAAATATCTAATTCTTACATTGCATCCCCAGTTGGAGGTAAGATTTTCAGACACATTTTGGTGGGTTAATAAATATATAATAATAATTATATTTATATATATTAATATATAATAATAAATGCCAGTTAGTATATTTAAACCCAATCTCACTTTGCATTTCTCTATAAATGAAGTATGATTTCAATGTAATAGAAAATTTTACATAACCAAGAGTGGGCTTAAAACTAGTCAGACCTAACAGACCTCAGCAACACTGTAGCTTTAAATGACTACTGCCTAATGTTTTAGCAGTCTCTATCAGCAATTGTGCATTGCCCCGTGGTCTAAGGGGAAAACAAGCTTTCTCTTATTTCATGCACAAAGGTAGAACAAATACTATTAAAATCTAACTGAAGAGCTTTCCAGAGAGTATTAAATACATCTCAGCTCAGGCAGGCAGTGATGTATTGTGAAGGTCAAAGCTGATATGAACAGTGAAGCAGCTACTTGCAGGGAAATAATGCATTTGGATAAAGAAGTTGTGCCTATCAAATAGGGATATGAGCTGGAAAAACAAAAAACAAAACAAAACAAATAAAAAAAATCCACAGAAGATGCAAAAATCACAAAACAAAAGTCACTAACACCAGCCATTGCTTGAAGTATCAAGGACAGAACCAGTGAGGCGAATGATCTATCTTATAAATTAGACTTCAACTACTGTAAAAGCAGCCAAAGTGAGGGCCCAATTGTTTTTGTAGCCTGTCGGAAATAATTTCAAACCTGACAGGATACCATGGCTCGTAGTGTGATCTCACAGATTTCAGTGGTCATGCTGAGAGATAAGCAGAGAAGCACGGTAAAAACCCTGATAGCAAAAGCACTGCTGCCAGCTTTGCTGTACTAAGAAATTATCATTCACTCCAAATAGCATATCAGGCAAGTGCTGAATGACTTTAGTCTTCCTCCTCTCCCTCCTCCTCCGCTTGCCTCCCTGCCACTGCCCTCTTTTTTCCCCCTTTCTCCTCCCTGAGAAGACATGAAATGAGGTGTTTTATGGTATCAGAATCAACTGATACATCCAGTAACAACAAACATCAAAAGAAATTACACTGTCATCAAAGTATCTTATAATATCATTACTGTCCTAAATTAAAGCAAGACGATTGCAGACAGTGAACAATCATACACAGATTCTAAAAATTCTGCAAGCAGGTTGTAGAGTTCCACTGGGGGAGAAGGTGCCATACACTCTTTCTGTAATTACGTTGGGAATCAACTGACAAAGCTATTTCTTCTGTTACAAATGGTGACAGGCAAAGCCATGCACTTCATGTGCCTGTCTGAGATGGGGAACCCATAGCTCACTCCTTGGATCTCCAGCTGCTTGGCCCCAGAGGGCTCTGCCAACTCACTTGTGAAAAGGTACGGACACGCTCAAGGGGGATAAGGGCAGGTCCTGTCACACCTGCAAGATCTTACAACTGCTGCCTGGACCAATGTGGAGCCTTGAGCACCGAGGGGAGCTCACGGGAAGTTGTGATGTCTCTGCCGCTGTAGAATCTGTAAAGCTTCCTCAAGCAGGGCAGCAAGAGGGACTGGTGGATGGAGGGATGTTGGAAGAGGCACAGGGCCCGAGGGTGGGGGGTGCTGTTGACTGCTTAACCCACAAATTTCTACCCATAAACTTACACCTCTGACTATTGCCCTCTCTTGGAAGCTGCAGTGTTGGTCTGCATAATGGGAATGCCTGTGTTTTACAGGTCAGGGAAATTTATTCCCTTTGACTTATAGCTTTGTATATATGGACTAGTGTCATCACTATTTGCATTTGTGTGATACTATGAGGTCCTGTCCAAAACACATGCCCTGGAGATGAATTTTTTCCTGGCAGAAATACCCACTAATTCCACTAAAGGTACAGTTTGAATCCATTTAATTTATGTGCACAATCTTCAAGCTGGTGGGGAGGAAAGAGAGTCCTCTGAGAAAAACTCTAAGCAGGGATTGCAGGGAACTGATTTCAGTTCTTAGTGTTGATGCAGTTTCAACTGTCAACAAATTACTTCATTAGCCTGTATTCACTGTCCCAATTGGAAAACAGAGATATTTTCTTTGATCAACATCTCCAATTCTAAAGTAGCTGTTCAGGACAATAGTCATTTAACAAATGCTTTCATTTCTAGAGTCTATAACAATTTGACTCCAATAGCAATTTGGTTGTCTAGCTGCTGTGATGTAAACAACAACTGTGCTGGTGGGGCTCATGTACAACTAGAAGGTGGGGTACCATTCCATTCAGCTTTTTCTCAATAAAGATGCTGAGCTGAAGCATTCTTTCTTCATCCCAGGAGCCCAGCACATCCCCCTCAGTTCACTGTTCCTCAATTTAGTGATCTAATCCAGGTTAAATGCCCATGCCTTTTTCCTCCCCCCAACTCCAACCCCACCTGGATCCTGCAAACACATGCTAGCACATCTAAAGGGCTGGAAGACGAGCAGAAGGAATAAGGAAGTAATTTTCCTTCTAAAATTTTACCTTGCTTCTGAAAAAGCAATGCACCTCTGTAGACAGGCAAAGGCAGAACCATCTTCATTTTACAGTCAGGGAAAGAAATCACAGAAGTATTAATTGATTTGCCCCAGGTCACATAGGAGTCTGTGGTAGGGCCAGAAATTTGACACAGATCTCCCATGTCTCATATCAGGGCCTTAGCCATGAAATAATTACCAGAAACCAAATATTAGGTTAACTGGGGAAGAATAAGGGGGTTTTATTTCTGTGATACATAATGAGAGAAATTACAGCTATGCATTTCTAGTTTCTGGAAATATCTAAGATAGTTTATGTTCTGATAAGTGTCTGGAAAAAATTAACTTGCGGTTCTCTGTTTATTCCCTCTCAGTTACTTTCACATGAAGTTTGCACAATTCATAGTTCAAAAAAAAGTGTTTGCACAATGCAAACTCAGTTGGGGACTGAAAAATACTATAATTTTACTCACACATCATCAATAGCCAGGAAGAGTTTTCAAAAATATTCCAGAAATCAAAGATCCAGAAAAAGAGACACCTGTTTAATTTAACTTGCTCCTGCTGGTGACAGAATACTGTCCAAAATCTGAATTTCTTTTAAACTTACTTGGAAATCAAAGAGCAAAATCTTCCAGTCCAATCCAAGCTATCTGATTTCCAAGACAGAGTTACCTTCTAGAATATATAAATATTAATACTGGTAATAGAATAATAAGGTTCCTTCACATTTGGTTTTAAGCAATTATTTAATTTTATTAATCCAAATGGAACAAGAAGGATTTCACTTCCCATATCACTTTCTCTCTTTGTAATGGATCTTTCTGTTTGCAAACTTTCCCTAACTTACAGTCTGCTGTCCTGCAGGTGCCAGGCAGACCAGAGCACTCCTCTGCTCAAGCACAGCTGTGGGGTGAATAATGAGACTTTTGGACACTTTTCTCCTCAAACACAGTTGCAGGAGGTAACTGTTTAGCATCCACCAGCATTCACCACACTCAGCCCATAGTTCCACGCCTGCTGGAGCAACGGATGTTTTCGCCTAAGGGCAGAAACAAAGGTGTGCAATGCTGCCAGGAACAGGGCTTCTGGCAATGAAATGCTTGGCCAAGCCCAGGTTTAGCTGATCCAGCATGGTAAGCCTCCAGTCCCACCAGGAAAGAAAATGATCATATGGCATGAAGCCCATCCTCTTTTTCAGATTTTAAAAGAAATGCCCAGTATTTGTCCCTTAAACTCAAGATGATTCAAAATTTCATCCAGCCACAAAGTAAGTCCAACCACTTACTACGTCTTTTGTTTTCTTCTGAAAATATTTCATAACTTTCTTTGTTGCTCTGTACTCTATTCCAAGTAAAGAAGACAAAAAGGGGTGCTGGTCTCAAAATACTGACTGGGAACTTCAATTGCTTGGGATTTTTGGGAGTATCCAAAGGCAAACTTTCGTCTGAGCATTTACAGCCAAGACAAAGGTGAGATTTTAATTTATGACAAACTCTATGGTCTTGTGTCTGCACAAACAGGCAGCACAGTGAGACATATCCTTCCTCATCTCTAGAAGCCATGTACTACTCACATCCCACATGAGCTCCACGCTGAAAGGCTTCATATCTGGCTGGAGTTCACCCCAGGTGAGTGTTTCTACTATAATGCTATTGCCTCTCTATTACTGCATGACTTTCTCTTCTCCCCTTTTGAAAGAGTTCTCAAGTTGCTTTTGGGAAATAAATACTAAGAGAGGATAATGAGAACCAAGTCTAAAGGTGAGAAAGGTATAATAAAAAATAAAAACTGTAATAATACATTTAGAAGTATTGCAATAGTGTAGTAGCTTTCAACAGAGATTATAGAAGAAAGCATTAATTAAGCTTCAATCATTTAACATCTGAGGTAGGTATATTACTATACCCACTTCACTAATGAGTAAACAGAGGCCTTGGCATGTTGCAAGCCTTGTCTATAGTTACCCAACAAGTCAGAAGAAAGGGAAGAGAAGTAATAAAATTAACATCAGCAGAAAGTATTTCTAGTATGACATTATGCAAATTCTCTTCCCTACTTCCAGTAACTGGCATCACTGTATTTCCCAAATTATGGTATTTTTATACTTATAACCCACAGAATAACCATCTTCCTGCCATAATTTAGGAGAAGCTCAAGTTGCATTCATGCCTATGGGTACTTGTTCCAGGTTTTCCCTTTTCTTCATTTGCCCCACAGACTCCCTTCTCCTCACTCTGCTTGGTCTTCCTTGCTTCCTTGCTTCTGAGCAGGCAGCCAGGACTGGAGGTGTCAAAGGAGTCATTTTCAAGTGAGGATACCTTTACAAAGGTGCAGGTTCCCAAAAGGTTCATTTGAAGCCTGAAAATATGGCAACAAATTGTCAACTGTGTTTTAGCAAGTTCCAAACTGCAACAGCATCTATAGCGAGGAAACCTGTATATGCATTTTACATATATATATGTAAATATTAGGGATATTTAAAAATTAGGGACACACATGTCCCTAACACAGTCATGTATTGGGATTAAGTAACATTCAAGGAAGTCACCCCCCCCCAGGTGGAGAACAAAACAAGTGTTGATTTCCCAACGGACTACCTTCATGTAAAATATCCTTTATCCCTTCCTAGAGAAAACAGAAGAATTAGGGCTTCATATACATAAGGAAAGTTAGAATGGACAACTATATCTATAGAGAAAAGAAAATCAACTATCCTGTCTTTGCACACTGGACTTTTGAGGATCAAATGTAAGTCTCTTTCTCAGACCTGGAGTGGTTCCAGCCAGCTGTGGAGTAAGAGGGTTGGGAGAGACGAGCTTTCCTCCTGGTGCTAACTTGTTCGTATCTGCACTATTACACTAGCAAACAAGTGGACTATTACACTAGCAGCACAGATAATATGCTTCTTAACTGGGAATGACACAGAGATGCAAAATCAGTTAGCCTGGCACATCTTGCAAAACTCTGCAAAACAGAAACACCAGCAGTAATATTTAAAGGAGGTAGGTAATGAATAAAAACTGTTCAAGGATCTGGCCCATAGTTATTTTAAACTTGCATTTTTGCCTAATTTCTACCCTAACCAGTGATGCCTCCTTTCCTTCTCATTTTGATTCAATAGCCATGACAAAATTCCACAGCTCCCCCTCTCTCCCATTTATTCCAAGGCATAATGTAGTAATTATACTTACATTTTTAAAGGTAGACATTTCTCTATAGGCCCTATCAACCTGTGGCCTCACGATTATAATTACTTGATCTACAGACTGTTAATTTTTTATCTTCCATAGGAATAAAGTAGCACAGGAAGAGGACACAGGGAAATGCAGAGAAGTTTCAGACAGGTACCAGATAACGTTTCACTAATGACTGATGTACATGACAGGAAATATGAATATCAGGGGCAGGAGAAAATGCATAATTTTACTTTTATTTTGCTATTTCTCAACATGTAAACAGATTCAGTGAAATAGATTCAATTTCTAGGTGGCTTCCTGGGCTATAAGCAACAAGAAAACTATCCAAATAGGTTTCTCTTTATTACTTTTCCAGTTAGATTTGCATGGCATTGATGCTTGCTCTCAGGAGTCTATTTGCAATATTGGGAAAGGGTGTGAGTGAAATGAGGCCAAATTCATGACAAGTTTCTACTTAGCTTAGTTTTCCCTCAGTTACTTATGACATTTCTGTTTTTCCAGCCTATAAACAAGATGAAAACCAGGAAAAGCAAGACTTGGTAATAACATTGCTTAGTCTGGCTGGAAAAAACTGGTCCAAAACAACAAGCCTGGCCTTGATTACATCTAGTAATCAAGCTGTGCTCAGAATTACTTGACTTAATGTCTCAGGAAATGTTAATCTGCACATGGAAAGCTTGGTTCTAGAGACTGTATGATCTACTGACATTTGGTAAGAAGTTAAAGTACTTCATGCCTCCTTTTTTTTCCTACTGTAGTCTCATGTTTAGGAAGGACTAACAGAGACAATGTGAAAACTGGTTAGTAAATGAGATTTTTTGTCTTCTAGGTCAGTACCAAACAAACAAAAACCCACAAACAAAACCTAGTAGCAAGTCAAAGAAACTAGGTGCAACTTATATGGGTGTGTTTTGGTTTCCACTGGACTTAAAGTACACTAATCTGACAGCATACATTTTGGTATACTTCAGAGTTTAGTGAATTTAAAAAATACTTTGCTGAAGATAACACAGCATAGTAGAAGTGGATCACAGTGGTGACTGTTTCATGTAAACTGTAAGTTTTCAAATACTGTTTCCTCAGTGTCTCCTAGAGAAAGACACACATTAGATTTCAGGACTGTTAACTGTGCTACAGTGGATTACACAGTTGCACATTGCTTTCAAAAATAAAATAAGCTGTATAGTCCTGAAGCAATTTTATTGGGAGTGGGAGGTGTGGGAGACTAAAGAAACTCATGGGATGTGTGTTGTCTTGTTTATGTGACAGTTAAGTGCTGTGGTACTGCAAAAACTCTCCCAGTCACCCTCAAGAGTTTGACTGCATTTGGCTAATTTATTTTCATCTGATAGCAAATGCCAGTTTCTTCTTGTCATCTGTGAGTATCTTTCCTCCTTACAACTAGCCATTTCCCCCTGCTACCAGTTAGACACACAAAGAGCCTGGGGAGTGGAAAGAAGTTTGAGGGAAAATCAGTCATTATGCAACATGAATGAAGATGTGCTTAACGCTGTATTTAGGTTTAACGGAACAGCAAAAGTATAGGTATTATCTGGCTGTCTGGAGAATGATCCAAATAAATTGTTCTTGATTATTTCGACAGGTACTTGAGTACCTGTTTTCAAGCATTTCAGAAACTTGGGGGCTATTTAATCTTGTCAGCAAAGCTTAACATGTTTCTATAGATCAGAATTATTTTCAACTATTTGACATAGGTATTGATTTTCTACTGAGAATTCTGGACTATACTCAGCTGTCAATACATCCTGGGCCTGCAGTTGCCTTTTCCACAGGATCAGCCTGATGGTCTTAGCCATCAATGTGATTGACTGATTATACACCCAACACTTTCCCTTCTTTTTTATTTCTATGTGAGGAGCTCTAACAAAAAGCATCTGAAATTGTTGTTGCTTCCTGGGTGAATGACCAAGAACTTCATGCTACTGCTCATATCCTGTGTAGTATTCTCTCTCCACTAAGACTCTCATCCATACTGCCTTTCTGCTATGTATCCTACATACCTCCTCAGCTTTGACAAAATTTCCCAAGGTTAGCAAAACCTCGACAAGTTTCATTAGCACTCTCCTGCTTTATGTGATGTGGTCAATCATGAAAGTACTAAGTAAAACCTGTCCTAAGACTGAGCCTGCAAGGATCTGTAGCTTCAATACCTATTCTTTCAGCACAAGGTACTGTCATATTCTGCCCCACTTCAATTTTCTTGACCAAATTCTCTCTTTATAGCTCAGTAATTTTCCATCCCTGTGATATCAATGCTTCATGCAAGTCCATTCAGACAAAACCTTCTGCATTTCATTTGCCTAAGAAAACCTTACCAAAACGTAGTATCAGTTTAGTGTGGTAACCGTAGTGGGTTGACGCTGGCCAGGTGCCAGGTACCTACTAAAGCCACTCTCTCACCCTCCCTCTGCAACTGAACAGAGGAGAGACAAAAAAACCAGCTAAGGATTCATGAGTTGAGATAAGAGATGGGAGAGGTCAGTTACTGATTAGCTTCACAGGCAAAACAGACTCAAAGTAGGGATATTACTTAAAGTTATTACTAACAGAATAAGAGCCGAAGAGGGAGAAATAAAGTAATCTTAAAACCACTTTCCCCCCACCCCTCCTTCCTTCCACATTTTCTCTCCTCCCACCCAGCGGTGCAGGGATACAGTTAATGGGATTTAGGGTCAGTTGTTTCTGCCACTGCTCAGGGAATGGGTCCTTCCCCTGCTCCCGTGGGGTCCCTCCCGTGGGAGACAGTCCTTCACAGACCTCCCCAGTGTGAGTCCATCCTTTGCGTAACAGCTCTTCCCCGTCTGCTGTCCCGTGGGTCACTCCTCCATGGAGTGCAGTCCTTCATGGATAAGCTGTACCGATGTAAGTCCCCCACAGGGGCCACAAGTCCTAGCCAGGAAAAACCTGCTCCAGCGTAGGCTTCCCTCTCTGCAGGCTGCAGGTCACCAGCAGGATCCTGCTCTATCTTTGGCCTCCCACGGGGGTCACAGCCTCCTTCAGGCATCCACCTGCTCCAGCATGGGCTCCTCCATGGGCTGCAGGGAGGTCTCTGCACCCCGATGGTCCCCCATGGGCTGCAGGGGCACAGCTGCCCCACGGACTGCAGGGGCTCAGCTCCAGCTCCTAGAGCACCTCCTGCCCCTCCTTCTGCACTGACCTTGGGGTCTACCTTGTTCCTATGTTCCCACTCTCCTCTTCCCTGGCTGGAATTCTTTCTCTGCCATACCTTCTGTTCTTAACTATGTTATCATGGAGACATTATTATCACTCCTGATTGGCTTGGCCAGTGGCTGGAAGTCCATCCTGAAGCTGGCTGGCATTAGCTCCATGGGACAAGAGAAGCTTCTAGCAGCTCCTAACAGAAGCCACCCCTGGTAGCACCCCTCCTCCCCCCTCCCAGTTCCAAAATCCAGCCACAGAAACTCACTACAAGTAACAATCTACGTTGATAAACCTGTGCTGTATGTTTCTCCCCTTCTCTCCATTTTTTTCCCAGACTTTATTACTATTTTCTCTGAAAATACATTCCAATAATTGCATACTCCAAAGTGCTACACCTGCAGCAACCCAGATTTTTATTTTAAAACCTTGAAAAAAATAACAGATCATGATCTACTGGATTTTAAGATTAAAAGAAGCAAACAGTTATTTTCTACATAATATTTCCATAAATAAACACCATGAAAACAGTTTCCCACAGGTGTCAGTAGCTGTTCATAAAATTTTATTTAATAATCAGAGCATGCAATAACTGAAACTGAGTCAAATTCATACTATTTCTGGTAGAACCTCCCCCATACATGTTATAGGTGAACAGCATTATCACAGACAGAGTGAGTTTGGCAAAACTAAAAGTATGGTGATCCCTAGATTTAAAAACCAAATAAAAACGAAGATACTTGACTCAGACCTCCCCAAATCCTTTGTTCTTTATAGCCAGCAATTTAAAAACAAACAAACAAACAAATCAGACCATCTTAGAGGTAAGCCATGCATAGAACTTTTGTGGGGACAAAGTTCTATGCCTTGAAAATATCTCTGTATTTATTTGCTGTTTGCAAAATGCTGACTGGCACAGCTACCTTAGAGTGACTAATATATCATTGTAATCAAGAACAGCTGGTTTTCTTGTGGAGTTACCAAATTCTCTTCAGGAGCCCTAGCTTCTAATTATCTCTAACTAGGAGCAGCCTCCACCTTGCCTTCCCTCCCCAGCAATACAAGAGACCGTGGTGCAGCACCACCAGCCTCCAACTCTTGCTCCCACACAACGAGACGCGATGTATTAAACATACAATGCATGTTCTAATAAGTGGAGCCAACAAGAGCTAAAGAGCTTGCAGCTGCTGGTACCACCTGTGTCCCTTCGCTTCCAGCCAGAACAATCTCCTCTCTGCAGTCCCTAGTTGTGGCGAGAGATAAAAGAGGCAGAAAGCGAGAGTGACATGTCTGGCTGGTGTCCTGCTCTCATCAGGAAGGAGCTAGTTGATCTGGAAAGCTTGCTTGTTCCCCCTGTGAGTGTGGATGATTGTGCCTCTTTCCCCCGCACTGTTTGAATCTCCCACTTATTCGTCTGTGGAGTGTGTCCCACATGCTTGTAGCCATAGTTCGCATAAGTGCAATTTCATTAGTTATCCCTCTTGGCTTTTTTGAGTCATGAGGATTGTGGTAAACTTGGCCTGACCGGGGAACAGACCTGGTGGGTATATGTGGTTTTGGCAGACTGAGTGGAAATCCATCCTGAGATCCATTTTATTTTAAGAGACATTTTTATAAAGGCTGTTGACACAGAGCTGGGGTATTTTTTTTACCCTCTTCTCTTTTTTTTTAATATGCTGTTTCTTTTTCCCTTGCCTGACTGAGTGGTGATATGGACACCTTTCAAAGTTTGGAATTATCTGTCGGCTACTTCACTGCCTCAGGACAACTGGCATCTATTCAGGGATCAGAAAGACCATCAGTTGTTTAGATCTTTTTCCTTTCACATGGAGTTTTGTTTTCTTTTTCTCTTTCCATGCATTTCATTTCTGAGTCGGCTGTTTTGAATCAATGCCCACCTTGGGCCAGATTGTGCCATTAAAGTACTGGCCAGTATTGTAGCCTGAGTGGAAAGCAGGGTTGACAGAAAAAGGCAGTCACATAGATTCACACTAGATTGTTACCAATATTAGTTATCAACAATGAGAACTATAGTTGCTTCTTACATGATTTCTACTGCATCCTCAAACTAGACTCTCCTTTCTGCATAACACCTTCCTCAGTTTCTCTACTCTTTTTACACATCTACTCTTGGCTGACCTTCCAAGTATGAGTGCTGGAGAAAATTCCCTTAGTCATGTTTCTAGAGGAATACCTCTACTCTTACAGTCTTGCCCTTTTTACTTCCCAAATCCAGAGGTCTTACCCCTTCCTTTCCCTTGTATCACGTCAGAATATTACTGCCAGTCTGATAGAGACAGAATGTAATAGACAAACATAACATTTCTCCTTCTGGTCCAATGTGGAATTGGCTCCTTCTGTTTCAATTTAATATAAACTAATGACCCAAGTTGCAGAGATATTTTAGCTTTGTGGTATAAAGCCTGGGCTCTTAGGGCTATCACCAACTTCTGGTTTATAACACCAATGACTTCCTGTAGACATATCTTCTCTTCAACATAGAAATACTGTTCACAAACAGTTTGAGGATTTCTTGTGTTTCCCCCAGCTTTTATGAATCCACCACAGCATTGGCAGGGAGATTTTTCCCAGTTTTCTCCTCTAGCTAGAACAACTCTCTGAATTCGAAAGTGTTTCTCCCACAGTTTAGAAGAAAAACAATTAGATGTGATACTGTGATGCCTGTTCCAGTCATTACACCTATTACTACTTTATAGGGAGCATTCATAATACTCAAATCAAATTATCTAGAACAAGTGAGCGAGTAGATGGGGAAACTTTCTTTGCTTCCCTGAATTGCCCTAAAGCATAGCTCTTCTTCCTCACCAGCTAGATAGTGTGGGACTTCTCACCATCTGACTTAGTAGGTGACTGAGGTTGGTGGTATGAATACCCTACTGTGCCACTGCTTATTTACTGTGCTGTGTGTCATTTGTTTCATATTCATTGCTACACCCTTTGTTCTCCTTTGTAAAATACTCAGTAAAACCTTAGATGCTGTGAGAAAAGATGCTTGCATTTATCAACCTGATTGACTACAACTGGTCTTGAAACAGAGGGAGCACAAGGGGTACAGTGAACACTTTAGAGGACAGCCTAATTTGATATTCTTGCTGGTAAATACATCAAACAGAAAGTGACTCTTAAACGAACAGCCTGCTCTGTATCTATACTATTAGTTCTGCTTGTAAAGAGGGAGTAAATAAGTTGATCTTCCAGCTTTCCATGTTATCCCATGGCAGGCCTCACCATTTGATTTTGTATTTGTACTGTAGCTCATTCCTTTCAATCATTGCAAAACTGGCATTAGACCAATTTCATTTCACTTGGACTGTTTCTTGCTTATTCCCTGTATGCACTGATGGTCCAGTCCTGTAATGTGACAGATGCTGTCCTGAAGCAGACAGAAATTGAACAGCATTGCCCTGCACCTTCCAGGAATGAATCAAAAGACAGCCCAGACTTTCCCAAATTTTCCTAAGATATTACTTCTCCTTCTTCTATTGTTTGGGGTTTTTTGTTGGGTTTGTTTGGTTTTGGTTTTTTTTCCCCCCAGACATTGGACACATACAGTTAACAGCATGGTGCAACTGATACTGTAAGTCTACCAGAAAGTGTTTATTTTCTTTAGGAACAATTGAGTCTTCATCTTAATTGTGTTCCTCCATTCCTTTTACAAACATACCATTTATACAAACCACTAAGGGAGCCAGATATTCATTCATCCATCCATCCATCCACATTTCTGTATAAACATGGTTTGCATGTTCAAATTCAGATGTGTTTATGAGTGCTTAAGAGAGAAAATATTAATGTACAAAGTTGGGTGTAACTCAGCAAACCACATTAGTGCTCCTTTGAAAATGTGATGCAGGATTTAAAATACTGTTGACATGCTAAATTAAGAAATGTTTAAAAGCATTTAACATTTCAAATATATCTTTATTGTCCCTACTTAGCATATGAAATTATAGATTCAAACCATAAATTAAAGGTGTTCATATTGCCATGTCCTGTGAAACATGTTTGGGGGGTTTAGAGTTGTTGTCCTTACAGTGGGCTGCAAGAAAATAGTTTTTCAATAGCTCTGATGTGTGGAGCTTGACTAAGAAATGGAAAAAATTGTCATTAGTTACTCACTAGGTGGAGTTTGGGCAGAATTTTTGCTTTTATTTTCAAATCGCTCTAGTTTAATTACTTTGCATTGTAATAATGTTAACATTGACATACTATGGAATGGATAACTTGATGGTTTTTTTGTCAGAGATTGAGATCATCTCTTTTTTGTGTGTGTGAATGTACTCTTACACTTTCCCTGCTTCCAGAATTTCTTGTAATCATTAGGGTAGGTGCAGTAATGACCAAGTTAATAAGGTCTCATTTTAACTGCTTATGCTTCAGCTAGTTCTTTGTCACAGGAAGAAAGGACCTAGACATAGTTTGTGAAAGCTGAAATCATGGTTCCAGGTAACTGTCCCTCAGGAGTAACATCTGGGTAGCAGTAGATGTGTGGAGCAACATTTTGTTCCACATCCTGGTGACTACTCTTGTAGTGCTCTGAAACCACGCATCATTACTGCTTGTCAGCCAGCATTTTCCTATCCTCTTCTCAAGGACTCTCTTAGGAGAGGAGAAATTGAGGGAATCTTTGACATGAGGTTGTCTGCTTTTCACCTAAGTCAACTGCAGAAACACAACCACAAGCTGATTTTAATCTTGTGCTCTATATATAGGGTGTATGGCAAACAGAGATGGAGAACTGTTTCAAAGCACTTCAGTAATCTAGGTGTGTAAGTCCTGTGGATTTGCCAAGTGTGCATAGCAGAGATTTTAGTCAATACTATTTTTGTAAGTTGCCTACAGTAAGTGCAAACAGCATGATACAAAACGGTATAATTTGTTCATACAAACAGAAAATTCTCCATTCTGCCAAAGATTAATAACGTGAATCTTTTGGTTACTCTTGCCAGTTTCTTACATTGATTTTTCACAGAATATTCTGAGTTGGAAGAGACCAACAAGGATCATCAAGTCCAACTCTTAAGTGAATGGCCCATATGGATCAAGTCCACAGCCTTGGTGTTATTAGCACCATGCTCTAATCAACTGAGCTAATTTCAGGATCATTTTAGTAAGGCATTAATTAATTTTTGCCTATATTTTTTGTGGATTTTAAAAAGATGGACTAATTTGTATTGCATTTGATTTTTAAAATCATGGGTATATTCATTTCCAGACTGGATTTGCCACAAATATCTAAAGGCACAAAAGTCAAAGACTCCTAAAAATTAAGTTTTTTTAGTCAAGGTTCAATATAGCTATATATGCATAAGCAGTTATCATATATTTAACTATATTATGTTATATATATCCTTCTCAAGATAAAAGGACAGACAAAGCAGCATTTTCACGTCATTACCAAAACTATGTTACATTAAAAGCATTTAGTAATTACAGTGCACACTGAGATACTACTGTAAAAAGACTGGAGAGAAATTACAGGTTATTTTGATACGGTGACATAACCAGAAACAAAGATTTGTTGTAGCCATTTTAAATTGAATTGATCTTTTGATTTTAAAAAATGCATTTCCTTATAGAGTCATGTGCAAGCCACCTGCAAAGCAGACAGTAAATTCAGTCTTAATGTGAGGTAATATACATGGAGGGAAAAAAATGAGCAGAAAGACAAAAAGATAATTGCATGAATCCTGGGCTTGATTCACTGCAGTAACATTCCAGTGAAGTAATTCAAAAGAAATTAAGCCAGCACTACACTGGAAGAGATTCACAATGGTAAATCAGGACTTCTTTTGGCATGCTCATGTGCAAAAGGGAAATTTTCTCATTGGATTCTCCTCTCACTTTCACAGCATAAATCAGCAGTAATTCCACTGAAATCAATGGAGTTAAGCCAGGTTAGAATGAAGGGGAGATGCGAATCAAATTCGCAAAGCACAGTTTGCTGTGATTTAGCACACAAACGAGTGCCTTATAATCTGTTTACAAACAATGGATGAAATATGCAAATTTTCTTTTTGGAAAGCAGCCGTGAAAACTGAGCTTCATAGAAACAAAATGAGGGGTGTGAATGTTCTTAGTTCCAGACATTCTCATCTGTAGTCAGAGATTTGATACACAGACACTGTGAGTGAGAAGAAAACTGCCAAGTCTTTGCAACACATGCAGAAGCAAGGTAGATTATAACAAGATGTCAGACCATGATGTGGAATGGCAAACATCCCTCACAGACACTGGGATAATCCAGCATTCGGCTCCCAAACAATGTCCCTTCAAGCAAACCCAAGCAGGCCAACCAGGCCATTTCACAGCACGAGCTGCACCCTAAATCTACTGCAGAGCCATGCAAATGTGACTGGGTCCAGGTGGACGCAGTGCCTGGTGGTCTCAAGCAGGGAATATTCACAAAAACCCCCCACCTTTATGTTTGTAAAACCACTGAGGATTTAAAATGGTTTCAACTGAGAATCAGAATGTGCCGAGCAACTGAATAGATCTCAACTAGACAGTGAAATGCTTTCATGTTCACTCTACCCATGGAAGAGATAGGAAGAGTTAATTTTTATTGGCTCTGAGCAAGTGCTCCTGGGTTTCAGGATGCAGAATGAGCCTTCTAAAACTGCACATCATAATTAGAGAGATTATTTCCTTATGCTAAGTCTTTAAGTTGAGATTTCCTTCTTTGGATTTTCTTCTTCCCTATGATCCTTTTATACTGATCCAGGCTTAACACAAATATTTATGTTACCTGTGAGAAGATATTGTATTATGACATTCAAGACTGGGCAGGACATGCAACACATGGAGAGATTGGGATTTGTGTTACCCATATCCTAAAGCACTTCCTGAGGAGCACTCCAAGTTCCACAGGAGCTCATAATGAAGGAGGGCAGAGTTTATCTTTTCCCAACAAGCTGATGACCTCATATCTCTAATTCCTGATTTCTGTTAATTTCTAATAGATTTGAGAAGGCCAGTCTCACAGTTTGAGATAGCAGGAAGGACAGACAGGAGGAGCTGTCTCAGCTCCCAGGCCTACAAATCTTACACAGCTGGATGGAAAAGAGTATGAGCAAAACCAAAAACCTTCTGTCACAGCAGCCTCTGGAACCCTATTGCCCAGAAGAGGGCAGACCTACAATATTTTTCATTACACAGTGGCATTTTTGCAGATCTACTTATGCTTCTTTTGTTTGTCTAGTCTGCTGTGTGGGCTGCAGAAATTAAATACAATGCAAACATACAAACAGCCACAACTCCGGGTAAAAAAAAAAAACTTAGGCAGTGGTCTTAATCCATGGGCTCAAACTTTTACCACTTTAGCCAGTCAGAGCTCTTAGGCAGGTATGTTTTTTTGTCTGCCTAATGACCACTGTGGTCAAGTAGGGAGACATGAACTAGATCCATTTCACTGCTGTAGATCTAGACAAAAGGTCTGTCCAGAACAAAAATTAAGTCCGAAGACATAAAATGCCAATTTTAATAAAGTTCTCCGTTCTGTCCCCCCACAAGTAAAATAAAAACAATCATCCAACTTTTACCTTATTAGTGTTCTCCCTTTCTTCCTTCTTTTTCTTCTGCTCCCCCCCAAAATGAGTGAAAAAGAAGACTTGAATACATGATGATTCATGCGTTATTTATTAAGAAATATCTAACTCTCCAAAAGAAATATTTGAAATTATATTTCTATTTCTCTGAAAGTGCATAGCAGAAAATACAGTGAATTCTTGCCCTATTGAACCTAGGAACCATAATATCAGCATCAGCTCTGATGATAATGACTAGCATACACCTAGAGAACCACATCTCTAGTGATACAGTTCATAAAAAACACCTGTTAAGAACAAGCACTTCTCCAGCTTTCTTAGCTTCCAAGTATTTTCACCACAGAGTTGCAACTATGATAAAAAGACACTATTTTTTTACTTTTAAACAAGCACAAATTCTGCTCTGAAGCACACTTCAGAGTGCTAGTAGTGAAATCTGTGTTCGCCAAGTCTCATCTCTTTCCCTTTTTGCAGTTGTTTTTTGCTGTAGAAACCTACTGCTCATCAGCCAGCTCTTATTGGCTCTTGCAGTCTGCTTAATGTCAGCAGTTAAGAGGAACAGCACGGCGGGAGGGTGTGACTGGAGAGTGGGTACACGAAAACCGAAACACTGGGAGAGCTCCTCAAGGTTCTCACTGTTCTGTGATACTGATCTCCCCCCTCCTTTCACGTACCTTTGCTCAAACATCATTCTAAAACTAAGCAGAATCAGGCATAAAATATCTGATATAAACCTACACTCACTTATGTACACTCACCACAGACTAGATAATTGCAATTTGGTCATTATCAGGATTCCCTTGAAGGTGAGTGGAAAATTGCTGTGATTACAGAAGGTGACAGTTCCCTCACTGTTCAGACAGGAGTGTATGGATCAGACCTGTACTCTTCTTGGGCAACCACAGATATTCTGCTCCACTAACTCATTAAAACTTAAAAGGTATGAGAAAAGTACACACAAGACTATCCTTGCTCCTAGGTCGCATCAAAGCACTTGAAATCAGATGAGTTCTTTCTAATCCCAGCTCCAAGTCTAGCACAGACCAGGACAACACAAGGATCTTGTTAACAAACTTCACTATGGCATTTTCTCTCCAAGAAAAACAGGAATGACACTGCTGATCAGCTGTGTAACAGACCTACTAAAGATTAGGACTCTACCAATTCAGAAAAAACTAAATTAGGATATTAGAAAATTAAAGCGTACCATAAATGACATGGAGAGAATGAATAGGTAACAATTATAATTATTTCTTTTTCTGAAGAACACGAAATTATTATGGCCTGTTTAAAGTTAACAGAAGGAATACTTTCTCACTTAACATGTAATTAGAATATGAAGCCTATTTCTACAGGAAATTCTGCAGCCAGAAAGAATAAAAGGGATAAAAGAACAATTAAAAGTATATCTAGAAGAAAAGTCTGCCAGGACTATTAAACACAGAGATGAACTGTCTTCTCTGGTTCTGGAAGGCTTCTAGGTGTTCAAGAGACTTAAGACAACAAGTTTCAATTCAAATAATAATTTAAAATAAAATGTCACAAAAAGAAAACAGTATTTTCCAGCAAAAAAAACAGGCCAGCCACCATCTCCCAAAATGTGTTTATGAAAACTACCTGAGATAATGCTCAAAACTGAACCTAGTCCCTTCACAGTGTTATTTAAGGAAGGAAAACATCTATCAAATAGCAATAACTTCTGGCCTTGAATAATTTTCCAGAAAAATAATTTAAAAAAAAAATCCCTGAACTACTTATGTCAAAAAGCCATTGGGGTTCCAAATTTTTAGACAGAAACTGTTAAATAGTTTTACTCACAGCTCACTGTTTCTCCAAAGCAACAGACGCAGTGTTAGAAGATTAAAAGTTTAGGAATATCAATTTTGAAACTTAAAATAACCTAAGCATAGCCTAATTCAGCCCCAGGTGTAGAGGCTGTCACTTCAGAAGCAAAACTAGATGCTGATAAATACAGCATCGTGTATGCCAGATTTCACAGTCTAAACCTTTCTCCAGTCTGAATACCTGGACCTGCCAACATTTCCACCATAAAGGACATTTCCACCATAAATTCCCTCCTAATGTGAGGGAAGACCCTTGCTTCCCTGCCCCTCAGAGGGCAGAACAGGTAAGAAAAAATAGCATTTTCAGAAGAATAGTTTAACATCCATGAAATTCAGTAGGGGCAAATGTGAGTATCAGTTGGACACTTGTTTAAAATGAGCATCCTCTATTCTTGGCTCTGTTACAAAGGCAGAGATCGCAGAATGACTAGTTCGTTATTGAGAGGCAGACTAGACTGAACAATGGGGACACTTGACCTCAGAGCACACACATACTCCCTTTACTTCGTTCCTGAATAATCTGTGGATACCAAGTAATCACTTTTTCTGAAATACCAGTCTCTTCCCTCCCCAACATTATCCCATCCCTTTCCAAGGCATTGCCCTCAGTGAGTGAATCAAAGAAAGCATCACACATTTTGAAAAAGTGGATCCAGCAGAAATGGGGCACCTTTTTATCTGTATGCTGGGAACCTGATTTTGTCAATTATACGCTGTATATAAAAAGCCTCTGCTATCTGCTCTCCCAGTACTCTGGGGAATGTATATGAATAATTTTAAATGAGGAAAATGCTGTTGGGAATATTGTTTTATTTGGGAAGTCTAAACTTCGAAACACATCTGCAAAGAGTATTTTATAATTAATAATATTTATTTTTTATATACACACAAATATGGATGTATTTTGGATTAAAATAAATAAAAAGACTACATCTCAGAATCACACAACAGCTAACACAGATCTTGAAAGACAAGCCACAGTGCTCCAAAAAGATATTTCTCTGGACAAAGATAGTAGGCATAGGAAATCCTCTATTACTGAGGGGCAGGCCCACAGTACATGTGAGTGACGGACAACACAGAAATTATTCCATTTATCAACTGCATACTTTTCTTGTGATGTGATAGTTATGCGACAGCAATAACTTTGGAAAAATCTAATATATATCAATGTTTACAAAATTTCCACCTGTTTTTTTAGAATAGTGAGAATGGCAATAAGCTGCAAAGGAAAACAAACCCAAAAAATGCTCATAATATCATGGGAGTTACTTTAGGGTGATTTGAACCATGATTGTACAAAAGATAATTTTCAGTCTTCTGAGCCTGTTTGATAACACTTCACCAGTTCACTGACATAGTTCATTCCCTTTTAAGGTGTGTCATTTAGAATCATTTGTCTCCAAAACTTTACAGTGACTTTTTAGAGACTGCTGATACAAGATTGTTACTCTTAAAGGAACAATTTTCAGAGCAACACACAGAGGAATTACACTGTTTCCAAACTGCAATTGTAGGCCAGTTCTTTTGTCTTTCATGCTATTCTTTTTTGGTGATTTTTTTATGTAGCAAACAAATTGAATTCATCTTGAAAAATAAATAACAAACTGGGAGTTTTCTGGACTGTTCACACAGTATTTTTTTCATCATCCAGCATATGTTCCAAGTGTATCACTGGGACTGACACTAAGAAAGAAGGTGTTTGCCAGCTGTCATCACAAAGTGGTTTCTGAGCTCTACTGTTATTCCCAGATCCCAAGTGCTCTTGCATAAAAAAATATTAGCAACAGCTGATCATTTACTGATGACCAGTACTTACTGTTGATCAGCTAGAAGTTTCTGAGACTTTTTAAATGGTACATTTTCTGTTAAACAGATGATTTTGTATTAAAAACTTAAAGGATACTTTTTATTATATAAGTCTCAACAAAGACTTCTGCAATTCCTTTTTTTAATCTGTGGAAACAAAATACTTTTTATCATTTACATATATTAATTGCCTTTCTTATAAAAATTAAAATATCCAAAAAGTTCTGAGGCATCACACTGCTGTACTACAAGAAGTTTTCTGTCTTCCTCGAGCCCTGGGTTATTTCTCTCTGAGTTATAACATTCTGCAAAACATTTCAAAACAATGTTACAACATTTATTATATTAAAAGGCTTACAGTACAACCATGTCAATCTATCAAAGGCCGCCTACATATTGCATTATATTTCTCTATTCATGAGCATTTATGGAATGGATTTAACTTTCTAAAAAACACAATATTTTCCTTGAAAAGTAACACACAGTTTTTCAGGTATTTTTTCCAGTTACAGTGAATCACATGTAGCATTTAATTTACAATATTTACCGAAAAAAATCACATAGGCACTGAAAAGAGCTCAGAATCAGAATATTAAAAACAAATCAAAAATCCAAAACTTTTTGTGGGGACAAACAGGTGACAGATTAGGCAAACACGATTTTACATCTGGTCTCTAACTCTGCTTATAAACCTGAGGGTTTGTCTTTTACAATGCTGTGAATATTAATACATTTATGTTAGATGTAACTTTCACCATATCTGCCTGACTTGCCATCAGCAAAATTCAAGGAACTTGCCCTCTGTATGTCCTAATGAAAGTGCTTAAAGATGTTAACTTGTGAGAAAACCAAACCAAACCAAACCAAGACCAAAATCAAAAACTTAAAGATTCGTTTCACTAGGTGCCATATTAGGGTGTCTCATCCTTGTGATCTGCCATCTACAGATGGTGTCCAGTACTGATGAAGAAGCTACTTCACTGAAGGGAAAATACACTGCTGTCTATTAGCCTCACATTCTTCAGCATATATCAATAGTACAACAGTGTGTATTCACACACAAAAACACATATACATTTAAAGTAACTTGCATTAACACCCAGGGCATTTGTGGTAAAATATTGCAATGCAAAATATAATTTAACTCCAAAAAACTGTCAATGACAGAAAGTAGTTTTAAGCACATATCTTAACATGAAACCTACAGCGGTATCTAATGTTAAATGTGTCCTCCTTGAAGATATGACATTCCTTTGCATGAAAACAGGGTTGTTGCACAAGCAATTGGGGATGCCCTGATATCTGTGTAATGGATTAGAAAACCATACAGTATAGATTATTAATTTTACCCTTGAGAACATGAGTAGAAATTCTGAGTACTTTCCCAGCTCCAAGTTCCTTGTCCAGCTTGAGATGGCTGAAGCTAAAGAAATTAAACACTCAGGGTCCTGGTTAATCTGTCATCTTTCAGGTGTCTTATGTTGTGCACATGAAACTATGACTCATTTTTTTAAATCTTGCTGGGATGGGAAGCACTTTCAAACCTCAGCCTGAACTCTGGAATAATAGGGGGGAAACTGCCTTGTCTTTCTTCACTCACCCTGGAAAAAGCAGTAAAATATTTGCCTTCTGCCCTTGGCAAGACTGGATTGCTTAAAAGCTTGAAAAATCTTCTCTTTGCCCTAGAGAAATCTTTTTACCTTGTCTCATCTGTGCAAACCTCACCAGGCTGACAGAGAACTGGCATCCCTGCTGCCAGTGGGCTGGTCTTGAGAACACCATTTCTCTCCCCAGCTCTCATTTCTGGTGGCCTCTACACTCATGCTTCCACAGGGAACTTTTATCCAAGGAAACTCACCAGAGCTGGAATCCAGTATTACCCCAGATCTTTTTACACTGCATTACAGAGTTAGGATGAATAAAAATCTTCCCATAGAAGCAGAAAACCAGGTATGTTTTTGTGTAAATAGCTGGCCAAATAAAAAAGTTAAAATTACCTCAAGAAGTGTCAAAATATAAATATCATTCATCTTAGTATTTCAACATCAAACTCTGATAAACCTTGCTTAGAGCTTCCAGAACTCCAACTTTGTCACCAGGTAAGATTTTTCAGATCTTCCAATATTTTAACCATTCAAAAATACATGTAAACGGTTACCATGCCATCACATATGATTCACAGCATGCATGTTTGCAAATAACATATATGTTGATATAACTTTTTTACTCCATATGGAATTTAAGATTCAGAACCATCTATGCATTTGAAAAGGATAAAAATTGATAATAGGGAAAACACATGATCAGTCATTTCAGTTTGTGTAATGATTTACCCACAAAAAAGGAAAACGATAACCAAATTGAGTCACCAATTCTGTACAAAACATTATTTTGTCCCATAAACCCCTTGAGACAATGATGCAAATATTCAGATATTGTGAGATATAAGTGAATAGAAGAAAACAAATAACCTTGCTGTAAACATTTAAAATTACCGTAACTCCAGGTAAAATTAGTATTAATACAAACATAAAAGGCTAGACCTTTAGCTAGCATAAATCAGTTCAGTCCCATAGAATTATGTAGTTCTAAGACAGCTAAAATTTTGCCTCAGAAAATTCATATTGCTGTAACAAATCTCACATTGAGAAGTTCAAGTAAAAATTTAAAACAGTTTTTTTAAAGCCCAGAATTTGTCATAACTTAACTCTACACAGGTGTGTATTATAGGTAGTATAGAAATTGTTGGTAGAGTGAAATTATTAACAAATTTATAGAAAATGAAATAGCCAGTAAAGAGGTATTTGAACAGACCTTACAATCAGGTCTTATAAACTTTAGCAAATACACTTTTCCTCCCCAGAAATTCAATGGGATTGATCTCAATAATATTGAAGTGCCTTCCAAAGACGTCCTTACAAATCATCTCCAAAAGGAGGAGATATTATCTTCTTTTTATGGGAAATTAAACAGATGTAGAGAGCTAGGGATTTGTACAAGGTGACATCAAAGCATGACACAAACAAGAAATTAACTAGAATTATTTGAGTTCCCACCCTGAGTCTGAAATAGGAGCACAGGCCTCTGTCTCCAGTGAAAGTCAAGTTCTTATTTCTTTAGAATTTCCAGTGAATCCATCATATTAATTAAGATAACTAATCATGCTAGCAGAAGAAAAGCTGCTGATCTCATGCACTCTTACCCCAGTTGTAAGAGACTTTCAAAGTTGGTTTCCCATTCCCTGCCTTTTTGGAAGGGGTTTACACAAATACTATTTTTCCTCCATTTATACTCTTAGTAAGGTAAAGCATGGCAAGACTAAATACCTGTTTGAACAAACACTTTTGCCGCTCATGATCTGTTTCCTATGCCCAAGGTATTCACAAAAAGTAAGAGAAACAAGTTAGTGTCTGTACTATGCAGTCATTCACTTGCATGGAGTTTCCAAACGGACTGCACTGCCACTACAAAATGTTAGCTGTCCATGAAGAAAACCAAAGCAATCCAAAAAAATGATTCACGGGTGCCTTTTTGCTCCCTGAGAATGTCCTGAGGAGTCTCCCTGGGCAGGGCTTTTGCAGAATCAATGAGGGTGAGCCCCATAGCTGGCCCTGAGAACATGTGGGAAATCCCAGGGCCATCCTCTTTCTGTAAATATCTAGGTGCTCAGAAGGTCTTACATAGCATGTGCTTAAAGAATTGCCATTTTAAATTCGGGTTTTTAACAGATGATTAAAAAACATTGTGTCAACAGTGTAACTACAAAAAGGAGAGTAATCTCAACGCAAAAAACTCCTTGCTAAACATGTTGCTAGCTAGAAAGAACAATGATGACTTTCCAATTCTTCACCGACAGTAGTCTCAGTGTCTTCCTTATCATCCAGATGAATGGAACAAACCAATAAATTTTATTTTAGGAATAAAATTATTTAAAAAATAACATGACCAAACTCCTACTCTGACAGTGACAGTATTTTTAGTCTTGACTTCTGCAACAGGAATTTTCAGCAGTAAGAATTCATATTTCCTCTCATTTTGTGAAATAAAAAAGGCTTACATTTTTGTGAAATGTAATGTACAGGTTTAATAGGATTGTACTCTTGCCTAATGTCACAGTAACAAATAAACGCAATAGAGAATTGCTGACACAATAGAAAACTGCTAGTTCAACACAAATGAGTCTGTAAATAAATCTGAATTTCTCTATACATCTTGGCTACTGCTTTAAGTTCTGCTTACAGTCAGGAGGTGCCATGGCATTAACAGGGGGGAGGATGGTGGGGGACTCTTATAGCAGCCTCCTCAGTGCATATGGTAACTCAAGGAAAGAGGGGCCTGATTGATGCCAAAATACCTTGTTTAGACATAAATCCCACTTGCAGCCCACATGTTAAAAAGTGCAGAATGGCACATCCTGATCTGACGAAGAAGGGACTGTGAAGGGACAGTGGCACTCCCATACACTGGGCAGTAGTCACATACTCAGATCCAGAGCTGTTGCCACGTGGTTGGCACCGCATATCCTGGGTACAAGAAATGAAAGCAACACCTCACATCCCCAGTCAGCAGTTCTTGTCTCTTTCTGCCACCTTTTCTTTACTAGCACAGGTTTTCTTCTGCCTAGTAGATTCTGCAACAATTAGACTGGGAAAATGCACATTACCCCTATCCCAACCATTTTCCATCCTGCTTATGTTAAGTCTTCCCACTGCGGCCAGTTTTAATATGACAACATGTCTGCTACATGTTGACGGCTCAAGAGGAAAACACAACATACAGCTGACAGACTCTTAGGCATTGTATAAGACCATGAGGGAGCCCATGAGCAAAAATAATGGATAAATCACAGAAAAAACAGCAGTGACTCTTATTAGTATGAAATTGTAATAGATAAAATAGCTATCACCCTTTTTCCTCACCATTCCCTCTCTTGGCATGTTTCTTTATCTCATTTTCTCATTAGTCTCATATGGGATATAGTTCTAAGTAGTGTGTGACATTAAGCAAATAGTATACTATGATATTATTCATTTCAAGGTATCAGCACTCTATCCAGTGAAGAAATTTAAAATGTCACACTAACAGCACAAACAATCTTATTCAACGTGCACAAGCACTCATTAAATAAGATTGCAAGTAACTCTTCTTAAGGGGTACACAGACATGCCAGGAAGAGCTGGCATTTTTTTCAGCACAAGGTAGTACCTTACTCTTATACTGGCTAGTTGATTCCAGTTGTTTACTATCATATAGCCATAGATTACCTCCTGATATTCAAAAGTGTTATAATTGTTTTTGTCAAGGGAATCCTTTTATTTACTACTATCATGACTTTCCTTCTGTGGAGGGCTAGCCTTGGCCAGGCACTCACCCAGCTCCTCTCTCTCTTCCCCTCTTCAATGGAACAGAGGGGAGAAAAAATGAAAAACTCATAGGTTAAGGTAAAAATGAGGAGGCCATTACCAAAAGTTATTGATAAAATTATCAATATTTATGGGCAAAACAAATTTGACTTGGTGAAAATTAATTTTATTTATTGCCAATTAAAATACCATTGGATGGTAAGAAACAAAGTCAAAAAAAATAATATGCCCTCACTCTCTGAATCCCCTTCTTAACTTCCTTCCCTCATTTATAGCTTCACTAGCCCTGCTAGGGTCTCACCAGGGGCTGCAGGGGACTCTGCTTTCACACCTGGAGCACCTCTTCACCCTCCTCTAACTTTGATGCTCAGAAAGCTGCTTCTCACTCTTTTTTTGCCCTCATCCCAGTATTTGGCCAGTATTTTCCACTCAATCACGTTTTGCTCTTTCTTAAAAAAAAAAAAAAAAAAAAAAACCAACCAAAAACCAGAGAACACTTGTCAGCAATATTCAATGATCTGCTTTCAGTTAGCAGCCATTATGGAATACGGCATGTAAGAAATAAGGAGTGGCATGAGAACCTGGTCACCCCAGTGTTTATCGACAATCTCCCTGGGTGGTTTGATTAGCTGAGTAGCAGATGCTATTTTTCCGCCCTTTCTTGCTCTATTTTTCTTTGGAAAATTTGAAGCTGATTGCACATATGCTTGAAGTGTAGGTATTCAGATTTGGAAAAATCTAAACAAGTAAATGCATTTCATGAATATTACCAAGTGGGCACCAAATATTTACTCTAACCATCGGATTTCCATGCATGAATGTTTAGCTGATACAAACAAAGGGTCTCAATTGGTCAAATTTTCTTTAGATTATGGAAGGAGTTTGTTTCTGTCCTGGTTTAATTATCTTTCTTGGTTCAGATGCCTTTATGGAGCTGCATCTGCAAAATATTTCTCATCTGAGCTATGACTAAAACCTTCCTTTGATATGCCAAGATCCAGGTGAGCTGAACACCCTCACTGCTCTTCCTGAAGTACAAGTTGTGAGTTTTCAGCACCCTAAACTCTTTTATAGGCAGTTTTACGTAACTCAGGGGTGAAAAAATTCACAACAGAAGAAATCATTTATCATTATATACTTACATACAAGTACCCTCAATATTTCATGGGGTTAAACCAGAAAAGACGTGACATTAATTTTCTCTGCAGGAACAGATGAGTAAGAGGAAGTGAGTGCTCACTAAAACATCTGAGAGGACTTTGTAGGGCTGAGCTGTAGGGAGAATGATAGTAGGGTGGCCAAGACCTTCTCCAGTCCACAGAGTGCAGCAACCAGGAGGGAAGCCTTTACTAAGGAGAACCAAAGGGCTCCCTGTAGCATGTTACCTCCTAGAAAGAAGTATTTCTGACTGTATCTCCATTTTTCAGAAGATAAAGATTAGGCCCTTCAGAAGGCAAGACAAAGTATCATCAAGAATCACAAACCACAACAAAAGCGTCAGAACTAGCTTGACAGAGTCTCAAGGTCATCTCACTGTGATTCTGAGTCACCATTTCGTGTGACTCAAGGGTCTGTGATTTCCATTAAACAGACTGATGCACACAGCCCATGTTTTGATGCCAGGAGGCAACTACTCTTCCCCCGTAACAGTCTTTTTATTCTGGAGGGGGGGGGCAGAGCAAGAATATTTTAATTGATACTTTTCATAAAATGAATCATTCTGATATTAAGAATGCATTTCTGTACATTTTCCACATTGCACCAGGAAATAGAAAGATACATGATTTGTTTCTCTATAAGGTTTTATTTTGGTATATCCTGATTACCAAGCAGAAGCATCTCCATTTTCTTTCTTCCTGTGCTGAGTACACTGACCTGAAAGTATACATCTTTCCAGCTCTATCTGTGCTGTGGAACTGGTGTTAGAAGTGTTGGCAACAGTGATATTTTTAAGGCTGTAACAAGTGATCTATCTAAGAAATGAAGTCACAAGTCAAGTGAAGAATTATTAAACAGGAATGTCCATTAGTAAGAGTCAGTATATCAGCAATTAGGACAGTAGGATTTTGAGTAAAACAAGCAGAATTTGACCAGAATTGAAAATTTCCTCAAAAAAATTATCAATATCCGTGTCACTTTTTCTCAGAAAAGTCTAAATAAAAGGTGGCCTTGTGGCCAGGCACAGTTGCTCTTTCTTTTAAAATCATGTCTTTACCTGATGAGAACTGAAAACAGCTGGTTTACCTCAAGCTTTCATGCTTGCCTGAGGACTTTGCTCCACAGCCAGATTATGTGCAGTAACACACCTCATCCCAGATTAGAGTAGTTTTTCCTTTTGGTGGGTCATGCTTTTGTTTCCAGTGGTTAGTTCACTTTTCTTTTTTACTTAAATTTCAGAGGGAGAATTAGAGAATTACAGAGAGAATAATAATTAAAAATTCTGTAATCTAGTCTGTTTTTGTAACACAGAACCAGGAGGAAGAAACTCTTAAAACATAATTAGATGCACTTTGCTTGTTACTAATGGCTGTTCATTTAATATAGACTTTAGTCTACACAGCCATGGCATCTACCTTATCTCTCATAGTCACAGACATCAGTTAGAAACCTGGGAACTCAGAAGCAACATTTGTGTCCAGGGTCTTCAGCTACCTGTATGGCTGAGATCTGGCTGGATTATGCACAGTGAACTTGAAATGAGAAGGTAATCACTCACAAATTGATTGAATCAGACAAACTTTCTTTTCCTTTTCCAAAGCACATCTTTATAGAAAAACCTGCTTCTTCTCCTAATACCTTTGAATGCAGTTTGCTATAGCCAGCATAGCATTATATAGTTTACCAGATGGTCTGATTAATACCGAATGATTCAAGCCAATCTAATTGTATACAATTTTGTTGTAGAAGTTGTTTTGTAGAGATAAAATAACTCACATGACTTTGTTTTTCCTTTCAGAAATAGACTCGCTAAGAATTGAGACAAGAATTTCAAAAGAACCAGTAAATGTAAGTGCAGAGCAATACCTCAAACAAGGCAGTGGTGTTCGGCATCCTCAGAAAATTTGTTTTCCTGGATGCATCCTGACCGGGCAGAATTTTGAAATCTTCGGTTAACATGATGAGACAATGGGCTTAAATTGTGGTTTATGTGCAACAATGTAATAAGCAGCTATCTGGTGTGCCTACTCTGTTCTATGTTACACATATTTAAGGCTGAAAATTTCTCTGTTTAAAACAAAAAAAAAAAAAAAAGAGAATCTGCTATATTTTGCAAAAGATTCCTTTCTTACTTTTTTTATTTTAAACTAAAAATTTCAATTTCAAAATATCTTGGGTACTGATATTTCAGACTTCATTTTCTATGGGAAACCAATGGATTCCATAATTCATTGCAGCAGCTCAGCTAGAGGTGAAAACTACATGCAGTGTAATCTGTTTAGGGAGAATCACTAAACAAGAACAATGGTGGGATAAAAATTCAACATATAACTCCCATGAGCAATGTGGAAGTATTTTTCAAATAAAAGTGTTCAGTTTTCAATTTTTTGTGAAAAGACAACATATTCTAAAGGACAGCTGCTTCCTTCAATCCAGTCTGGTTAACTCTTGTGTAACTGTGACAGCAGATACACACGCTGGTTCATTTATCTGTGTAATGTCTACATATACTAACACGACCTTTTTTTCCTGCAATGCTGTGGCAGATTATGGCACTTACAAAACACGTGTCTTATTAGCTGATATGAAAGGTGGTAGAAAAGGCATAAACCCGCTAAGTTCTCCAGCCTACTATTGCACTATTGGTAGCTTAATAGGAGTAAATGGAGGTCAGCATTAAAGTCTGTCTGATTTCATTTTTTGCTTACAACATATTCTGTAGATCAATCATGGGCTGTGAGACTCCATGGCCCTTTCCACAGGAGGAAGGATGACTCCACAATTAGGACGTTAGACTTGAATTTAAGAGACTTGGGTTCGATATCCAATTACCCTATGGAATCCTGGTCAAATTATTTAATCTGTCAGTTCTTATCCCCCAACTGGGAACACGATAGTACTCCTTTCATCACTCTTGTGGGTTATTCACTTTAAGAACACTTAAGGGCAGGAACTGCCCTATGGTGGATCTCTGCGTGCAGAGCTCAGCACTGCAGAAATCCAACCCTGCTTGAGGAACCACTGTTAAGACCACAAGAGTAGCAACAGCAACATGTTCCCAGCGATATAAATACACATGCAGGTTGGCTGGAGCATGCGTTTAATCCATAGTGGAAGGCAGGCCCACCAGCCGAAGAGTCATATGCAGCATCTCTGACGAAATCGCAGACTGGCCATAGCTGTGAGATGAGTCAAGCTCTATTTTAGCCTTTTGCAGCAGTTGTAGGAGCAGCAGCAGGGTGATGCTACCTGTCACCTGCAGGCTTTGAAGCTTCGTTGCCTAGTATCTTCACCCATTATTCAGAGAGCACTTGACTGACAGGAGCTGAGCAGTGTTTCATGCTGTGGGGTTCGTGACAGCCACAATGTCTGTCAACACATTCTATCACTCTCTGCTTATGCAGACAATTTTTTTCCTTTTTCCTTTCTCTGTCTCTTCTTTTTTTTTTTTTTCCTGATGTATTCATCACTAGGCTGCAGACACCTAGTTAATCCATTTAGAACCTATCAGCTCTGTTCATCGGCTCATAAACCCATTACCTCGGAGGCGCTGTGCTCAGGGACACAGGTGCCAGACCAGTGCACAAAACCCAATTGAGTTATGTAGCAGGCAGCAAGGCCCTCGGATTCATGATTCTGCCTGCATGGGGAATTGCACGCGTTATGTGGCAGCAGCCACTTTATTAAATATCGATTTAAATCACAGCCTTTAATCAAATCTGATAGAAGACCTTTCTCACCTCCTGTCTCTCCTCCCCCTCCCCATGTCTTCTCCATGCTCCCCCCTCACCCCCAGGCCTCCCCAGTCCCCTCCTGTCTCGCATGGGTCTGCCTGATGACAGCACAGCTCAGGAATGAATAGTTAGCAAGTAGTTCAACAGCAAACCCTTATCAACAGTAATGAGGCATTTGCGATAATCGAGTGATGAAATGTAAATGGGCAGTAATGAGCACAATTACATCCACTGGGGAACCATCAAAGCTGCTTCTTTCCTTGCAGATAGATGAGCTCTCTCACTGTCGCTGCCCACTGCTGCCTTTGCTCTGAGCGTGGCACAGATGTGGGGACCAGTGGGAAGGGAGGTGGCACTGGGAAGAGGAGGATCTGGCAGTGCTTTGCCAGAGGAGCCTGTGGACCAGGTAGCAGAGAGACTCCCTCTGTGCTTATTCCACCTTTGATGGTTAGCTTTCGCCTCCTTCTCCCCCACCCTCCCTCCACCCTCTCTTCCCTCCCTCCCTCCCAGTCCTTAGGGATGATTTGATTTGCTGCAATGTTTGAAAACTGCCTCATTGTGCTAACAAGATTAACTCGAGCCTATGTCTGTTTGATACACTGGAAATGTGCAGGGTGACTCAGACTGGCTTTCAGATGGAAAGAGCCAAGAAATGGGACGGTTGCCAGGGAACAGACCCGATGGCAGATTATGTCATCCTTGCCGGCAAGGGACCAGTGGGGAAGAGCACCGACACGTTCAGAAAAGGGGGAAATTCGGTGCTTCTATAATCCGACTGGGAAACATTAACAGATCCCAGAAATTGCTCATCCAGAAATAAACACATCAAACTGTATAATCTGGCCCAGTTACTCAATTTATTCTGGATAATAGTGCTAGAGAAAAGTCAAAGACCCAGGGTTAAAAAGTTGGGTTGCAAAGAAACCCGTGTGGAAAATGCTTTCATGCTTGCTGTGTGTTCAAAACTGATCTTGACTCTGTTTCCTGGGTCTCATGTGGTTTAACCGTGACATATAACCTAATAAAAAGTGCCCTTATTTCCCTGTTTCCCACTTTATCGATAGAGAATTATTTCAGGACTTTGTTAAAAAAGTAATCTGCTAGGGAAGTGATCTGCTGATTATCAGTTATGACTTCTTTTTCTTCAAAGTAGCAGAAAAGCTCCTGGTATGCCTAAACCCTGACATCATGGTCAAAATTACATTTCTGATACTTCCTTGCATTAAAATCCTCTTTAATTATGCATTCATTGTATCCCATGAAGAATTCCTGTGCAGAAAAATCTCCTCCCTGTGGATCACACACTTGAAAGCCAGGCATAGTGCAAATGGTCTATGAAGAGCATGCTGCAGGACTTTTGACCCTTGACAGATCTGCAGAGAAGGGTAGGTGTCGCATTCCAGCATGGCCAGAAACATGTCAGCCCACTGGGGGTGCAGAAAGGGCCCATTGGCAGAGCTGGAAACAGGGAAGAGAAGTTTACCAGTAACTGTGAACTGAATTTAACCGCTGTAAAGGTGTGGGTCTCATTTACAATAATGCAATTTCATAAACTGACTGGAATGAGGAGACTGATTAAATTTTTTCTTTTAAGCATACACATTTTGTAAAATTTAAATGGCTTCAAAGTCTCTGGGATGACTAGAAAGTCACACATATGTAAATAGTAAAGCAAGCAGTGGAACAAACTAACACTGGTGCATAGGGAGTAATGGAATAGGAGACAATGAATCTTTGGTTGATCTCTTCCAAGGACTACAAGGATTGTAATAGGTGGGGTCTGAATGAAAAAAAGGTTTACGAATGAAGAATACAAGTCAGTGAGAAACAGGTTGGGAGACAGGAAAAAAAAAAAAAGGAGCCTTTTAATACTCACTAAATGTTTTCAAACAAAGTCCGGGTGGCAGACAAAGGCTGAACATACCCAAGCTACCAGAATGAAACAGTTTTCAAATACAACTGAGTTCATTTTTCAGTTCCACCTTTCCAGCTCTCACAACATGTCACCTGAATTCCATCAGTTAAGCTCTTGTGCTGTGCTAGATGACCGAAAGTTGAACCAGGGTGGTTTAAATTGGATATTAGGAAAACTTTCTTCAAGCGAAGGGTTGTCAAACATTGGAGAAGACTGCCTAGAGAAGTGGTTGAGTAACTAACCCTAGTGGTATTTAAAAGACCTGTACATGTGCACTTCGGGACATGGTTTAGCAATGGATTTGGCAGTACTGGGAAAATGGTTGGATTTCATGCTGTTAGAGGTCTTTTCCAACCTAAATGATTCTATGATTCTAGAATCATAGAATTGGCCAGGTTGGAAAGACCATCAAGTCCAACCCTCGATCCACTACCACCAAGGTTACTAGATCATGGCACTCAGTGCCACATCCAGTCTCTTCTTAAAAACCTTGAGGGATGGAGAATCCACCACCTCCCTGGGCAGCCCATTCCAATGCCTGATTACCCTCTCTGTAAAGAATTTCTTCCTAATATCTAACCTAGACCTCCCGTCTTAGACAATGCCTTCTTTCCTTTCCTACTGCAGCCCCGAAGGGAAGAAGCTGAGGTCGAAACGAGCACTTGTGGAATATTTTCAGAAAACTGGGGAGACAACACTGAAAGCAGCAGATTTTGATTTCACAGCTCCTCGGGGAAGCACACGCTCAGGGGTGAGGGGATGCAGGACGAGAGGTGCGAGGACTGACCTGGAGAAGGACGATTGTCATAGCCAAGTGTTAGAGCAGTGTGCGCAGGATGGGTCCAAGGTTGGAATTCAGGACATCCACGCTGGGAATAGACACCTGGAAGATGTTACATCCACTTTGGAAAGGACAGCTTTGGTCATGGATGGCACAGACCCAGAGGAGGATTTGGAAACTAAAAGGAAGGGCGCAGGTGGGAAAAGTGTCCAGCGTGGAAAACCTGAGAAGAGCTCAGAAAGGAGGAACCAAGGTGACCCCCAGGGCAAGAGGCAGAGAAGAGTCTGTAGCACACGGCAGACCACGTGTGTTCAGAACAAGAGGTCCTGTAGACAGACAGGCGGGAGTGGGGCTGACAGCCAGGGTGTGGGTGCAGGCAAAGCTCTGTCAGCAGTGCCCAGGGCACAGGCAGGCACACGGCTGAGGTCAGTGGCTGCTGCCTCGCGCAGGGACTGGGGGCACCTGCCAGAGGAAAGGCCTGTGGGGACAGGCTTCAGTGACCCAGCTGAGGAGAAATCCCACGGACTGGAGACGGGGGAAGAGGCAGATCGAGGGCCTGTGGGTAAGCAGGATGTTAAATCCGACCCCGAGGCGGATGCTGAGCCGTGGGACAGGACGAGCTGCACAGCTGTCAGAGGGGCACCAGGTACGTGTGTGTGTGTGAACAGAGTGTGACTCCAACCCTCACCTTGTGCCAGGAGCTATCCTGACTGTTTGAGCCAGGTGTTCTGGTTTGGGTTGACTTGCTCTAACATCCAAATCTGTCTCATTTCTTTGTCCAACAGCGTTTAACTTAATGCAGATTTAGTCACACCTGGAACTTTCTGTTCCAAGCTCTCGAGCTCTACAGTGTGAGACCCGCAGGAGGTCTAGGGCATGTGTGTGTTCTGTGCATGACAAAAATTTCTTCTGCTTCATCATAGCATAAAGTGGTGTATGAAACATGACAGCAAAATACTTGGTTCTTCTTCCTAATGCTGAGGTTTTATTTCTTTACAGAAGAGTCTGTCCCACGAACACAAGTGGAGAGAAGGAAAACAAGTCCATATTTTTCCAGTAAATACAGCAAAGAAGGTATTGTATTCTTTAGGGAATTTTTTTTTTTATTGGGGGGGGGATAGGATGGCTCAGGATCAAGTGATGTTCTGGCAAGTGCCTTGTAGTTTGAGGCTGGCAGCCTTGGCTGTGGCTGCGGCTGTGCCGGAGGGTACACAGTGCCCCCACAGAGATCAATCTGCTTCAAAAGTCCTAATTTTGTTTTTTTTTTTTTAATAGGTAAATCTGTCCTTTTCTGTCCAATAAATGTTTCTGTGTTGTCCCTGTACAGCCCCCAGCGCACCCAGAAGGAAAGCCCTCAGGAAATGGACCCCTCCACGTTCTCCTTTCAATCTGGTCCAAGAAACACTCTTCCATGATCCATGGAAGCTTCTCATTGCCACCATATTTCTCAATAAAACTTCAGGTAAGCAGAGTAGCAGGAGCTGGTGGTGTGTGAATGTTGGGAGGTGTTGCAGGGATAAAACTGATGCCAGTTCTAATGGCATTAATGAAACAATAGGTGTATATTAACTCACATCAGTGTGAAACAATCTTTAGTTTGTAACTCTTGCCTTGGAAAAGCTCGCTTAAGAAAGCACTTGGATAATGCAGAAGAATTCCTGGCCCAGCGTTCTGCTCACAGGCTTTTTTCACCAGGGAAAATGGCAATTCCAGTGCTCTGGGAGTTCCTGAAGAAGTACCCTTCTCCTGAGGTAGCCAGGGCTGCAGACTGGAAAGAGATGTCAGAGCTGCTCAAACCCCTCGGCCTCTATGAACTCAGAGCCAAAACCATCATCAGGTTCTCGGGTGGGTTTTCCTGATACCCAGAATGGTCTCAGTTATGTTGGCAGAAGGCAAACGGCTTCAATCTAAATGCTGCTCCATAGTTTCTCCTCTGTTTGGCAATTTGGTGGCCTGGTGGGTTATTTTGTGCGTCCTTTGGGCTCTGTTTGTGTCACACAGGCTGAGCTGCTCATCCCAGCGTGAAGGGGGAGGGAAGTGCCAGCCAGGGGTGAGTTGTGCAGGAGACCAGGAGATTTCCTGGAGCAGAGACCCAACACCCACAGCACTGCTGCTCTGTTTGCAACACTGGGATAGGGTGGCTCTGCTCAGGGTTGCTCTGGTGACCTGCAGAAGGTCCTTCCAGCAGAATTTCTCTGTGATTCTAATATTTTCTATACTTGGAACCTGCAGAGAAATACTTTGTTCTGAGGAGAGAGAGGTGACTGAAACTCTCCCGTGGTGATTTATTGGAAAAGCGCTTAAGATGTACGTGTGGGGATTCATGGTCTGCATTCACCAGGAAACACCCAAAACTTGGGGTTTTTGTTTGAAACGTGCCGAAGTGGAGTCGTGTTCCACTGGCAGGGAAAGAGAGTTCTGCCCCGGTGCTCCCTGTGCCTGGTGCAGGTGAGGGGTGCCCGAGGGCAGTGCCCTGCCTTTCAGGTGAGTACCTGAGCAAGCGGTGGCGGTACCCGATCGAGCTGCACGGCATCGGCAAGTACGGCAACGACTCCTACAGGATCTTCTGCGTCAACGAGTGGAAGGAGGTGGGCGCTGTGCCCGGGGCAAGGCTGGGCTTGTGTCCACCGACCCCTGGGAATGGAAAACCAACGCTCACAGTGTTGGAGTGATGAGGTGTTTTGAGAGGAAGTGTTTCAGAACTTTCCCTGTGTTCCAGGTGCAGCCACAGGACCACAAATTGAACGTGTACCACGCGTGGCTGTGGGAGAACCGGGAGAGGCTGAGCCTTGACTGAGCCCAGGCGAGCTGGGGGTGCCCCAGCCCCTCCGCTTGCCCTCGGGTGTCCTCACGGTTCTTGGTGTAGATATTTGTGTGTTGTCCTGGCTCGGGTCATCGCTGTAATGACAAGCGTCCGATCTCTGTTTTTATTAATAAAGGTGTCCCTGGTTGTAGTGCCTGTCCCTTCCTGCAGTGCCGGTCTGTGTCTGTGAGTGCAGCCGCCTCCCTGTGCCGGCCATCGCCGCCCCGGGAGCCGGCTGGGATCTCGTGCTGCTGGGCACGACCCGAGGGATGGAGCTGGAGCAGGAGCAGGAGCGAGGGCAGGAGGCGCTGCTGGGCGGACCGGCCCCGGTGCTTCCCCGGGTGCTGCCTGCGACGGGCCCGGGGTGACTGCCCCCCGCTCCGGCCGGGCCATCAGCAGCCGCTCGGTGCCCGGGCAGCGGCAGAGCCGGGCCGTGGATGGCGGGGCTGTGCGGGCTGCTCTGGGTCCGTTGTTGAGCCTGGCGGCCGTCAGAGGGGCGCGGAGCGGGGCCGGGGCCGCCACACCGCCAGGGGGCGCCCGCCCGGATGGACTGGCGGAAGCAGGGCCCGGGCTCTTGCCAAGTGGAAGTGGCGTCAGCAGGTCCTGGCAGCCTCGTACAGAGAGCGTCGTTGGGGACCGCAGGCGGGAAGCACCGACCCGCTCTTTCGGGACGTTTCCTCCGGGCAGAGCCTGCCCGGTGCCAACTCTCGGTGGCGGTCCGGGCCCCCCCGGTGCCCGGTGCCCGGTCCGCGCCGCCTTGGCGCCTCACGCAGCTGCCAGGACCTCTCGCGTATCCCATAAGCCCCTGCGCGCGTAGCTCCTCCCTCTCTCGGCGGGGCCCGCGGCGGACGCGCCATCGGCACCGGTGAGTGCGGGACGGGCCATCCGGGACCATCCGGGGCCATCCGCGGCCATCCGGGACCATCCGGGGCCATCCGGGCTATCCGGGGCTATCCGGGACCATCCGCGCCCATCCGCAGCCATCCGCGGCCCGCTGGGACCCAGCTGCCCCCCGGGCTCACGGCACGGACCGGCGCCCCCTCCCCTCCCCTCCCTTTGCGTTCGGTCCCCGTTTCCCCGGGGAGCGGCAGCCGGCCCCCGCAGGCCCGGCGCGTTCGGCGCCAGCGGGTGTCGGTCGGTGCTCTCCACGAGCAGCCCCGCTCAGTCCGCCTGCGGTGCGAGCGCCGGACTCCGGGCAGAGCCATCGGGGGGGGCGGTAACACCGCGGCACCTCCCAGGATCGCATCTGGAGAGCTCCCAGTGCTCTGCCAGCTTCGGAGGCGGGAGGCAGAGCCACAGCAGATGAAGACCCATTCCCTCGCCGGCCCGGCGTGGCCCGCGGGGGAAGACAGTCTGCGACACGCGGTGCCCGGGGGGCCGCGCCGCGCCCGGCCTCGCCCCCCGCTCACCCCGCTCCGTGTCCCGCAGCCACCATGCCTGCCCTCAGGCCTCTCGTGAAACCCAAGATCGTCAAGAAGAGGACCAAGAAGTTTATCCGGCACCAGTCCGACCGCTATGTCAAGATCAAGGTGAGCGTCGCTGTCAGTCCCCGAAAACTCCGGGAGTGCTTTTGGGATGGCGGTGAAGGGAAGCGCAGCAGGGCCGCAGCAGCCGGGCAGGAAGGGCCAGTGGGAGCCGCTGTTGGCTGGAGCCGGTGCCTCGGGCCAGGCAAGGGTGTTCGGCCCTCGGGGCAAGGGTGTTCAAGCTGATCAGGGGACATGGGCTCAAGCTCTGCCAGGGGAGCTTTAGGTTAGATGTTAGGAAGAAATTCTTTACAGAGAGGGTGATCAGGCATTGGAACGGCCTGCTCGGAGAGGTGGTGGATTCACCATCCCTGGAGGTTTTTAAACAGAGATTGTACGTGGCTCTTAGTGCCATGATATAGTAATTGGAGTTGGATCGGGGGTTGGACTCGATGATCTTGGAGCTCTTTTCCAACCCAATCTATTCTATGATTCTCACAGCACCCGCGGCCATGGCGGGGGCTGAGGGCGGGCACCAGACACCCCCTCACCCTCACCCACCCTCCAGGGAGGACACGCTGGGCAGGTTTAGGTCGGACATCGGGAAGAGTTTCTTCACGGAAAGGGTGATTAGATGCTGGAGGGGGCTGCCCAGGGAGGCGGTGGAGTCACTGTCCCTGGGGGTGTCCAAGGAAGGACTGGATGTGGCTGGGCTCCCTGGGCTGGGAGGCCTTTTCCAACCTGAATGATCCTGTGATTCTGCGGGGTGTGCGCTGACACCCCGTCACCCACCCCTGTCCGGGATGGTGGGCTGAGCACCAGAGGGCATTGTCTTAAGCTGCACAGGGGAGGTTCAGGGTGCACAGCAAGAAGAATTTCCTCACAGAAAAGGGTGATTAGACACTGGAACGGACTGGGGAGGCGGTGGAATCACCTCCCCTGGAGGTGTTCAGGGAGAGAGCGGACACGGCACTCAGCGCCATGGTCCGGCTGGCAGGGTGGTGTTCTGTTGAACTCGACGGTCCCGGAGGCCTTCCCCGCCCCGGTGGGTGCCGCGGTTCTGCGGGGTGCGGACCGACCCCCCGGACGATGCTGTGCCGAGGCCGCCATAGCGACCGCCCCCCCCCCTCACGGCGCGGTCCTCCCGTGGCGCGGGGCCGCCAGGGGGCGCTGCGGGGCGGGGCGGGGCGGGGCGGGGCGGGGCCCGGCGGCCCGTGCCGGTGACCGCGCGGTCACGTGACGG
>JAWMRA010000078.1:63864583-63953433 GCA_035584735.1 Pseudotriccus pelzelni | reverse complement strand
GCTGCTCTCCAGCCACTCTGTGCCCAGCCTGGAGCGCTGCAGGGGGTTGTTGTGGCCAAAGTGCAGGACCCGGCACTCGGCCTTGTTGAACTTCATCCCTTTAGAATCAGCCCAACTCTCCAGATTGTCCAGGTCCCTCTGCAGAGCCCTCCTGCCTTCCAGCTGATTGACACTTCCCCCCAGCGTGGTGCCATCTGCAAATTTACTAATGGTACACTCAATCCCCTCACCCAGATCATCAATAAAGATATTAAACAGGCCTAGTCCCAGCACTGACCCCTGGGGAACACCACTGGTGACCAGCCACCAGCTGGATGCAGCCCCGTTCACCAGCACTCTCTGGGCCCGGCCATCCAGCCAGTTCCTAACCCAGCACAGTGTCCCTGTCCAAGCCATGGCCTGCCAGCTTTTCCAGGAGAATGCTATGGGAAATGGTGTCAAAGGCTTTGCTGAAGTCCAGATATATACTCCCTCTCAATCACTCTTTAATCTGCTGCCTTTTGATTTCAGAGAACATTCCCCATTTTCTGTGTCAGCAGTGTCTCCAAATGACCTATCACAGGGCAGAAACTGCATAAGCAACCCAAATCCCAACCAAAAAATTGCATCAATTCATGAGGCCTAATCATATAGATGTTGCATCGGAAGATAGATGACCAATGCATGGGTTTAGGAAAGATCCCACAGATGATGCAGCCTGTCCTGGTGGTTCACCTACCTGCTTTCAAGCCAGGAAGCAGCTCAGCCCTGGGCAATCAGAAGGACTGAGATGGTCACCTCTACTGGCTGCCAAGAAAGATCCTCATGATGTCCTAAAGAGTTACTTAATATCATAGAGTTCTATCACCCTCAGTGTTTTTAACTGCACTATTTTGGATGCATGTTGTGTTTAGAAATACACTAGGATCTTTTACTTGTTAGAGATGCAATAGCTGTTAAATTGTATTAGGTATTGACTTTAGCAACAATAAACTGTAGCACGAGTAGTCTACAGTAAGCACCGCTAAATCATAATCATCTGGCACAATGCTGGTATTTCTGACCATTTGCACTATGCTCTGTAAAATGCATTCGATCACAGTATATGAAAGTGTGAGGGTACTGTATACAGTTTTGAAATGGACTGAGTTTAAAGACATATTCAACCAATTTATCATTAAACTTACAGGTTTGCAAAAGCTATTAAACAACACTGCGAGCCTGGAGGCCACACATATGCTACAGCCCTGGAAATGTAAAGAAGTTCATTTGAATCCCTTAATAATGACCTTGACCTATCGAACAAGGTGTACTTATTGTCAACAATTCATCTCACTCTTGACCCTGGCAAAATGCCTAACCTTTGAATACTTATGGTGGGGGAGGAAAGGCTTGGGGTGTTTTTTTCTTTCCCTGGTGAAATGGGCCAATTTTTTTCCCTGTTTAGCAAAATCTGGAACACAGATCATTAGAATGCTTTTGGCAGCTAATTTGAACATCAGTGACTCAACTTTGAGAAGGAAGCCTTTTTCTGCCCTAAAGAATCTCAGAGAGTTTTCAGACTACAGTAATTGAAAAATCCCTAAACACTCACTCACAGAGGAGATACACATTACTGCAGGAACAGTCTACAAATTGTAAAGTATTCAATTTACATTCTCAGTACCTCAGGGCAGTTGTGAAGAATTTATATCTTCAGAAACCTTTGAACTAACAAAAGATAACATTTCACAGCAAAGTCTACTTGCATAAAAGTTTTTTAACTCCCTTCATTCTTATTCTGAAGGAAGTGTCTTTTGCACTTCTGGAACCAAGGCTCAGCACAGGTATCTGAGATGTTAAAAAGGAGATGGAAATGGAAATAGAGGTGTTAAAAAAATTTAATGGACATGCTGCATCTCATTTAGAACACGAGTTCATTATTCACCAGTCCACACATGATGTATTCTAACTCTGAACTTGATGTCTTTTTAAATGATACTTGGGTTTGATCAATGTGCAAAAATTCTTAGTTATATTAAGGCCCTTTATGCAAAGGACTTTATAATGTGTAGGTAACAGGCACAGCTACACCCTCGGTGAGGGCAAGAGAATATTTTTTGTCCCTGTGAGCATCAGCTGGGGCAGGGTGTAGTGCCACATTTGTTGTAGTAAACTGGTTACATTAACTCTCTGTTTACACTGGGTCTTCATCTGCTTGGAGACATTGCATTTGAAAAGAAATTTTGGTGAGACTTCAGTAAAACTAAAAAGAGAATTCTTTTCTTTAAGAAGCGATTTTTTTTCAGTAGTGTCACTACACAGATTATATCACTTCAATCTCAATCAGCAACATTTCCACTGTGAGCCACACAAAAACACACGTACTTACTTAGGACCAAAGTACCTCAAAGGCTTCATTGAATAGTACGTAACTTTAACATTGGGCTTAAATCACGCAGAAATGAGTGTTAACATCCAGCTGACATTTAAGCATACCAAGAAGAAGACAGAGACTGATAAGTCATAGGGTTCAAGCTCAAGAATCAAGCCCTGTTTGTGTAAAGAAAATTGGGAATAGAAACAGGCATTACATTTGCTAACTATGAAATTATCTTTCTCTTCCTCTGCCCCCTTTCTTGATCAAAAAACACTCAACATAATTACCAATTTAATAAAATTATTTTGCTTGACTTTTTTTCCTAATTTCTATGGAAAAAAAGAGAAGGGAGGACAAAAAAAAAATCTGCTTCAAGCCAACCCTAAATCTGTGATTACCATATTCATGTCCAACACTAAGCATTACGTGGAAACATTAATGAAAGTTTTAAAATGCAATCATTGGTTAAAGTTTTTTTCCCCTTCTCTACAAAGAAATTGATAAATGTTTCTATTAACTAATAACCCAGGAATCAACAGTCTTATAAAACTGGTTTATTCAGCCCAGAAAATTAGGCAATCCATCATGACTGATTTGTTCACATTTTCCCCTGCAAATAAGTGAGATGAAAACTTTAAAACCAATAAGATAATGCACTTAACAAATTCAGCTGAGAGAGATGGATAAACTAAGATGCCACTGGCATCAGTTAAGGAAACTCTGTCGTGTTTCCAATTATTTGAGCAGATTTTGTATCCCAATTTGCTGCCAGACTGCCTGCATCCCCCACTCCCCTCTTTCAAACCAAATCATCTGATCTTAAATCAGAACAAGCTCATCATATCACACTATGGAAGGCCAACAGGGGATAAATGACACCAGATGTTATATGAGTTTTCTTTTAGGCTTTCATTTCAGACTTACTGCATTCCCCATGCTGCTTTTTACTTGTCAAAAACTAAAATGTGCTTTGATAGATAACAACCCTATTTTCTTCACTGTCTGAGCTTAGAGAATACCATTAAGTATTGATATTGATGGTGCTTAACTAGGGAATGCAACCTGGGACCACAGAAAGCAGGATCCTGGGATCCTGAGATATCTTTCAGTCCCACAGATACATTTTCTGTGAGTCCCAGGGTTTTTCTGTTGTTGCTGCTGGGGGTGGTGTCAGGATACATGCTGTGTGATTTTACAGCACAAAATGTGAGCGCTCAGACAGAGAGGAAGAGCAAGGAGGGGCAGGCAGGCTCAGAAACATAACTCTTAGGCCCATCTGCTGCTGCTGTCTGAGCTGCTGAGGGAGTCACTATCATACCGAAAGACTAACAATGAACTTCTGAAACTGAACTGTGGCTCACTGGTGCAAAATCCAAGGCACATAATTTTAATTTGCTTTGCTTATGGTCTTCCAGAGTCATTGTGTACCCAGACCAGTAGTGAAAAAGGCTGGAAAATGGCAGACACAAAGAACAGCAATGGAAGAACAAGTCATGCAGAGGAGATGGCACACATGGCTGCAGGGCACATGGTACTCCAGCAGCCTAGGTCTGAATGGAGAAGCTGCTCTGTAAGAGAGAAACTTGATGAAGGTGTGGGCAGCATTTAAAAACCAGCTTGGCCATGCAATGTACTGTGTTCCCAGGCTAAAAATGACTGGCTCGTGTTGTAAAGAACTTCATATAGAGAAAATGTGAACAACCTTGGTAAGGGGCAAAGAAATAAATTAATAAAAAAGTCAATCTTGATTGTGAAGGAGAAAGCCATTTCTTTCATTTGTGTCAAAAATTAGTGTCTTTAAGAGTATTTGTAAAGCTACGCTAGCCTTTCATAATTGCCACAGATATTTTCTTAAGAAAATACCTAAGCACTGAATGCACTTAAACCCACAGTGTCTGTGGACATCACATCGTAGTGGTGTTTCTCATCAAGATGATAAAGGCCTCTCCCAACTGGCCAGGTATGTGTTTATATGGAGGCACTACCATGGCTTCAAATACTGTAGTCTACTGCCTGGGAGTAGCTTGGTTGTCTCCTGTGTGTAGGAGGTGGCAGCTTAACCTCACTGACTTTCCTTCCAATACACCTTGCAGATGCACAGAAGGAGAATATTCACACGTATTCTGACTGCAGCTGATGGCAAGAAGCTTGCTCCACAGTTCACTGAAGTCAACAGGGTTAAGCTTCAGGAGCAAAGAGATAAGGGTATAGTCAGCACGAATGACAGCAGCAGAGGCTCTCCTTTACAGGTCAGAATTGCTCAATCATGTATGAAGCAGAATTCAATTCCATTTAAACATCACAACTTTCACCCCTTACCTCTTTCTGCTGCACTGGTGCTCGGCTGCTGCCTATGCATTTCTGCCTGCTGTCATGATTCCACTTCCACTGATAGCATCACCTTTGCAACTCATGCAAAATATGCTTGGTGAACAAAATACACCAATAAGCCAGCAGCTGTCAGAAACCATGACTTATAGCATTAAACAGCATCAGTTCGGTTTGGCTGACACTCTGCAATATCTATGTACTGCACACTATTTGATACTAAGAACTAGCTGGCCTCAGCTCCCACTGCAGAAAACCTTTATAGGAAAGCAGAAATCCTCACCAACCAACTTGTGCAGTGAGTGAAGTGCCAATGCAGAACACTCAGGGTATGGGGACTGAGGCTGGAAGCATATACATCAGTAGGTTTAGGCACATCAGTCTAGAGATCAGTGCCTTTTTGAGCCTACTTTCATTCAAAGACCTAGGCAAAACATAATGTGAAGAAAGGAGCCAACAACAACTCTTAAGTCTGTTATGACAGCAAAAGAAACATCACTGAGTATCTCACAAGAGCAAAGTTGTGGCAGATTTGATTTACCTTAGCCACTTATACCACTGTAGGACATGTAGTGGCAAGCAGCAGCTTGAGCTGGTCTTTTAATGGTCCCCTCCTAGCATTTTTCAGTTTGAAAACAAGTGTCATATCACTAGTTTATCCAGTCTCTTAAGTATATTTATGTCTCTCGTAAAAAACTGGCAGAATAGGGTAGAAGGTGACAAGTTGTTTACTACACTTAAAGCAATTAACACTGGAAGTTATTTAGGCAAAAAGTTAGCAAAATCCGTCATGTATTCCAACTATTACCTAAAAAAAGATGGTGGAATAACCTTTTCCTCTTTTCTAAATGCCTGATTTTATAAACATAGTCAGATACGCTAGATAGCAGATGAAAGGAAAGATCTCCCATCCTTCCATGCTCTCTCAATGCTAATCAATCTGCCTGTTATGCATCTGCTCACATGCTTTGTGGAAGAGGGACAAATTGCTCCTTTCGGAGCCATGGGCTCAAGAGAAAAAGATTGTGACTCAGCAGTCTCCCAGCATCATTAGGAAAGGTCATCCCTACAGTCACCAGAAATGCAAGACCTTCGGCAGCCTACTAGCCAAGTTAAGTGTGGTTCAAAGTGGGCTGTGGTGGGGAGAGACACAAGGGGTGCTATCCCTGCTTCCCCTCCATGCAAGAGCAGAAAAAAATGGTCTTGGAAATGGATTGTCCCACACACAGGCACTTGATCTCTCTGCAGCATCTGTCTCTCTTGGCACCTCTGGACATCCTACCTGTAAGGATTTTCTCTGTATCTGAATTTGTTTGGTGGAAATTTTTGCCTAAGATGAAGATTTTAAACAAAATTGGAAAAAACGTCTGTGGGAAGTGTTTCTGGAACTTCTGTCAGAGGACAGCCACCATAGAAAGCTCATTCCTGAAACCAGGAAAGGAAAATGGCTCTTGTAACAGTGTGACATCAAAGCAGTTTGAACTGCAGTTGCTAATGCTGACAACAAACTGCTCTCAACCAAACCCCAGGTTGAATATTACAAGCAGAAATTAGGCAGCTAACACTCTGGCATGACAAATTGATTTAAGAAAATCAACACTCTGCTGACATGTAAGTCATGAAACAGGAGCAAAAGTAATCAAATCAACGGCTTCTTTCACTGTATGATATTCAGCGCAGCTAAATCCCCCCCCATCACTTTCTTAGGACACCAATACAGTAGAATTGCCATTGTCACTGGCCTGCCTGCCTGTGGAACCAAGCTCCTAATTCAGTTATTGCATACTCTCTGCTCTTACTGCAGAGCTATTTCCTTTTACATTTGCTCTGATCTAAGGTATGCTATTTTCTGGACCAAAGATTAAAGAAACAACATTGAAATATCCCCAGCAGTAACCCTCTTAAAATAAAAGTCTGTGCATTAACAGCAGCTGCATAGGTATCTTTGGAGATCACAGGAGTAACTCTGAATTTCCCGGAGTACAATTGTATGAATATTTGCCTTCTCGTATCTTTCCAGTTGAGAATGAGGCAGCCAAGTAACGGGATTTGAATGCATATTGGCTTGCTGCCTCTGCACTTTTGATTTGCAGACTGGCCGAGCAGAATGCAATTAGTGGTTATTGACACCTTTACAGGAAGCATTCATAAGGAAAATGGGAAATTGAAAATGTCCTTTAAAAGACGGAAGCAAAATACTGTATCAAAGCTTGCTGGTAAATAAGACGAGCCCAGAAAAGTGCTCAGTCAGAATATTTGTGTTTCTGTATCATTTAGGAAAATCCTATTATGGCTTTAGCCACAGAGACATCCCTGGTGTGCAAGATAGAGGCAGTTCATAAAATACATAGCATTTTCAGCTTGAAAATAGGGCAACCTATTGCTTTCTGTAGATGGCTATGTTACACCCCAGTTCCCATCAATAGAACATAATCTCATTGCAGCAGGCAATACTCAATATCAATGAAACACTGGTATTGTAGGCATTTGCAGACTGCCAGTACCTAAAGGACAGAAAGACTTTGTGTTTTTACAAGGGCCAATATCTCTGGAACACATTTACGAAACAAGGCAGCACACCAAGGAGGCAAACGAGTTATATGCGTGTGTCCACAGAGCTGTCTGCAGGCATTTGTTTGCTCTTTCTCCCCTCTCTCTCTCTCTCTCTCTCTTCTGTTACTTTTCACCGTCCCTACCTTAGACTTTATAAGTTTCACCAGCAATGTCAATTAGTCCCCTGCCAATTAAGGCCAAATTAGATACCTGTTGTCAGCATTCCCTAGCACTGATGGACTGTTTGGTAACAATCTGTAACCAGGATAATGCTCTAAAGAGTCTGCATTGTTCTTGGGATGAGGGGAAAAAAAGGAAAAGAAAGAAAAAGAGAAAGGAAAAGTGTGTTGCATGTTCACTTATGCCATCAGCAGTCAGTGCAAAATAAAATAAGTTTTGTTGTGCAGTTATCCCAATGATTAAAATATAATAGGCTAATGAGATTACAAAGCTGATTGTGAACAAGACCAATTGTGTTAATTGGAGACTCCTGAATGGCAATTTGAGCTGCCGCCGCTGCTGAGTTTTGAAATATAATCAGTTTTACTAATTTTATCTGATTTCTTAATGAAGCTTGCCTTGAGCAATTGTTCTATGTGTTCTTTAGCAAACAGCGTGTGTCATAACTGCTGACATTAATCTTGATTACTTTAGTTAAAATAAATAGTTATACTTGGGTGGCTTTCAGAAAATACATCAGAGCAAATGTAATGTTAGGAAGAGATGAAGTTTTACTTATATTTGTTTGTTGTTTTTCCTATATTGTATTTGTAAAGTCCCAACTGTGAAATGCCTTTCTTGTGTGACTTGATCTCTTTCAGACTCACCTGTCTTTCACCCTCTCTTGAGAGAGCATTTTTGACTTCCAGAGAAAGAGGGATAAAGACAATGTCATTATTACAGAAAAATCTTTACTAATAGAGAGTAAAAAAAAAGCACCAACAAAACCCATTTCAGACCAAAAAAAATTAAAATGCTTTTTCATGCATGAATCTCAAAGTTGGCACACACATTCTCACCACCTCATGATCCAGCTGCCAGTACTAGCACTCAAGCCTTATAAAAATGCTCTCTCTCATATAGCTTATTTATTTTTATGGAGGATTAATATACTTAGGATGGCTCTTTGGAGCTTTCATGGTGAATTTGATGTGATGCTGTGCCATATTGCTGCTTACAAAGGGACACATAAACATTAACAAAAATAAACACTAGAAAAAGGGAAATGGGAGTATAAGTGCAGTCTGAATTAATGGTAAACATAGCTAGAGATTGTTCATATTTCAGAACTCCTATTATATTGTGGCCTTGCCTTTACAGGGATAATCTTTTCATAATTAAGATAATGGCTAACTAGTCTGATAGGTATTATACATCTTTTTGAGCCAGTATGTTTATATGACAACATAATTTGCATGTACTTATTACTGAATTATAAAATCTGTGGATTTTATATGTAGTTACATTGATTAGGTATTTGGATGATAAATGGAAACCATTTGGGGAAAGATGATATAGGATACATTAAACATTTATTTCACTCTCTCTTTATAGCCAGCACTGGTTTGTTAAATTAAAAATGTTTAGTCTGGCCTGGGTAAAAATCTGTGTCCAACTCAGATCTAAATATGTATAATAAACAGTCTAGCTTTTAATCTATATGCATCCAGCAATTTCTTTAGTCATGGGGTTTTAGCAGGAATTTAGACTTCTTCTCTCTAAGACAGTTTTCTGTAATAGGGGAAGGTCATGGCCAGCGGTACAAGCATGGAAAGCAGCTTCAAAGCAGCACTGTCAAGGACCACTCTGAGTACCAAATAGCAACATTTTCTACTCACAGATACAATGGGTGCAAGTCTGGATTTCCTGTTTAAGCTCTGTTTCCTCAGTGCATAAATGCACTTCTGCTTGAATCACCTCAGTTAGATAAGATGTCAGCTTTTTATGGATGAACTTGACTTTTATGGAGAGCTGGCACCTGCTTAAGGCCTTTTCACTCCCTGCTCCCAAAAGTTTTATTTGAAGCCACTTCCTGTCATGCTTAAATATCGAGCTAAAAATTTTGGAGAGAAAAAACCCAAACATAAGATGCTTCTAGAATGACCTTTTCTTGAAATAACTCTAATTCATAATCACGATTCATAACCATAATTCAGATCCTCACCTGGAATGGCGGTGTTTCAGTTGGCCGGGGTCCCTCAAACACCAAAAAGCCTTTTCCAGACATGTTTATATCTCAAGTGAGTAGCCTCATGGCTTCTTTAGAAGCCTTGTTTCACTCAATGAGCATAAAATATATGTGAATTTGAATGTGTGTGTTCTCACTTCTGCTTAATAAATATGAAAATTTATACTTAGTGAGAATCTACTTTTACCCCTCTCTGCCTTCCTTAATGAGAGCTAATTGAATAGAACAATCTTCATTTGACAGGACACATCACGAGGGCTTGTCTATACTTAGAAATTTACTGAGATTAATCTGAAATGGTTGAGAAATATCCCTACAGCTTTTCTGCCCAAATAGCTTCTCCAGAGCAATTATTTCAAATGAGCTATTTTTGTAAATTTTCAAGTGTATACAAATCTCTAATATCTGGCTGGCATTACATGCCCAGCTAGTTTTTATGGATCAACCTATTTGATCTGGTAAGTCACATTGTAGGAAAAAAAAGAAGTAACTTTGGCTCTGATTTGCCTTTATGCTAATGCATGACGTGATAAAAAAAGAGCATTAGCGTCACTGATAATTTGACTATATATGCCCTGGATATTGATTCCATAGTACCAGTGGCAAATTCCTAGCCACAAAAACCAGGATACTTTGCAATAAAATCTTTCACCTTTCCAGTTCTGATTAGGAATGAATAATTTATTTCTCAAGTGCTTTCCCTGCAATTTACAGACATCTAGGCTGCTGTAACTTTCAGAGGTGCATTAGTGTGTGATAAGCCTTATTTTAGATCCTTGCTGTGCTCAGTCTAAGAATGACTACCAAGTTTCAAAGCTCATCAGTATTTCTTATTGGGGTCTGGCAGAACACCAAAACGGCAGACTCTGCTGAAGCAGCCTGGATTCGGCAGACGTGGCTTGATCCTTTCTTGTTCTGTGTGAGAACCATTTCCCTCAGCATGACCACTGCTTTAATCTTGTATTTTAAACATAAACAGAATGGCAGATTTTACAGTATAATCTGGTAGGCACAGCAGCCTTTTAGAAGAATGAATCATTAACCTAGAAGCTATGTTTAAGTAAAAAGGACAGACAACAAAAAAAGGGGGAGAGGAGAAGAGGGAGAGAGATTGGTTTTGTTCATTCACACAACTGTGATCCACCTGCCTCTAAACTGCATTGATGGAGCAGAAATAAACCTCACTATAAGCAAGGTAGGAAAGAGTGGCAATATAAAAAAGCTTGAGGAGCATAGGGAGAGAGGGGGAGGAAAAATGAATTTTAAAATTTTCTTTCCAGATGTATTTTTGAAACGTAACACATACTTTTATGGTAGTAATGTTCTTGTTGCCGTGCCGGTGTAAAGAGACAGAAGAGAAGGCATGTTGAGAAAGGCAATGGCTCTCATTAAAGCAACTGACACAAGTGGGGAAAAAACAAAGAGGAAATAAAAATGTTCCAGTTTTCCTTGTAGTCAAATCAAGCAGTTTAAAAAAAAAAATCATTCCAGTACGACACCAGGTCATTTTTGCTTAGAGAATAACTAGATTGCAGCTAATGTTGATATATTAATCAATTTGCAAAGGGAGAGTTTCTGAGACAGATTCTCAGTCATACTATTGTCCTTATACTATTATACCCTTGTTCAAGTTTATTTTACATTGCTATGCTATTAGTGTAAATAAGAATCAAGCTCTCTGCTCTTAAACTACTCCTGAAGGTGGCTTAGAGACCCAAATGTGAAACTGATACTACTCATTTACTGTCTTGCTAATATGTTTTCCTCTCATTTATGAGTGTAAACATGTGTGTAAACGTATTGACATCACAGGTGCGGGTGGAGCAGGAGAATCTGTGTTAGCATTGCTATAATGAACGTATTTTTATTTGTTCATCATGTGTACATATGTAGTTTTCCTTCTCCTTGATTACAACAAGCAGGATGTTAGACTGACCCATTATTGTCTTTAACATTTTAACTGTGTGTTGCATTTTCAAGTTTGACCTGTTAAAGAGCCAGCATGCTAAAAATGACACCTTTCAACTTGTGGTTAGGATTAGTATTTGGCAATGAATTACTTAAATCCTTTGTGTCACTTGAACTTGTGCTGCTTGAATTTTTCCCTGCAGATGGTACTCCTAGATGCACTTGCAATCCATGTAAACAGCAGGTTTTTTCAGCCATTTCCTGGGAATTGTTTTATATGCCTGAGTCACCAGAAATGACTGAATTAGATCAAAGTAGGGCAAGAGTGAGGTCATCAAGTTGGGTGGCTTTTCTCACATGTCCTAATATAATTTGGTGGCGTGGTGAAAGAACATATTGCTGTGGCAGGATGCATCAAAAGGGAGAGGGATACCTTTGAAGGGAGATGATGTCACCAGAAAAGCTTAGGCATGGCCAAAGGCATGTATATACATGGAACTACCTGAAGAAACGTCCATGGCCATCTATAAATGACATCCTGCTGACCTGCCTGTGAGGGAGGACCATCAACTGCTGGATATCCTATTTGCTTGAGAGAATCAGCAATAACTGTGTTTTTTTTCTATTCTTCATTCAAACTAAGGCATTTGTAAACAAGAGGCAAACTCATACCAGATGGGATCTTAGTTTTCATAATGAGAAGACAAAATTGTTATTTAATCCTTCCAAATTGATTTACTATGTCAGGCATCTCTTCTGTTGCTAATGGTAGGAACTGAAGAATTTTGGGGGTCGCCCCACCCCACATCCCAGAATGCAGACTGCCTCATCTCCCAGTTCTTATAGCTTCTCTCACAGTCACAAAGATGAAGCCACAGATGAATCAATGATATCCCAGGTGTTAGAAGTCTTTCACACACTACATGCATGCCTTCCTCTCCTCCTTCAAGACATCTCTACACGTGAGAAAAAAAGGTGGCATTATGATCCCATCCTTTAGTTCTTCACAAATGTTTTTTTTAATGCTCTAACACCTGCACTTCTGAGATGCTTTGCTAACCTTTTCCTTTTTACCCTTAATTTCTCGAGTGGGTCTGTTAAAAAGAGACAGCTGCTATTTTTTCAGGCAGTATTTACTTAAATTATGTCATATAGTCTACATTCAGATTTCTCTTTCAGAAGAAAACATTGCCTCAGATTGTACATACATGTAGGCAGGGTAGAATCACAGAATCATGGATTCACAGAATATGCAGAGTTGAAAGGGACCCACAAGGATCTTTGCTGTATTTAGATTTTATTTTTTTGTATATATAGCTAGAATTTACATGTTTCCACATTGGTTTTATACTGCAGTTTCTTTTTATTAAGTTTTTAACATATTTGTCATGCATGACTGTGGCTTCCTCTGTAAGCCTGTAATGTATAAGGGAAGCTTATTATAAAATAAATAAGAATTATCTGATCTCACATAACAAAAGGGAAAAAAACCCAAAAGATTAGGGTGGAGTTAAAGCCTAAATTTGCCTATAAATTCAGTCTATCACTTAAACAGGCAAGTAGTTTTAAATAAATGAATAGTCCCAGTGAAATCTAGGGCAGAGAAGTGTATTTAGAACAATTTTTAAGCACCGTTCTGACCAACGGGGTTGTAACAAGTTTTGCACTCAAGCATAACAAGACTAACAACCTCAGGTAACGAGAAAACAAATAAAAATAGTCTAAAGAGTTATCCTGGGTTGTCTGTAGAGTGATCTCTTCTCTTGGTTGGGCAAACTGCACATTAACAGAGCAGAAACCTGATGTGAGGCAGTTTGCTGGGCATCGAGGGTTTGTGGGGCAACCATTTCTGAATCATCATCTGAAAGGCTGTGTGTAATTCTCTGAAGAAAAATATTCACTGCAGTTTGCTTCAGTGGCTGAAACCTACTTGCTGTTCTCTTAACACTTCTATTTGGAGGAAGGTTTATGATAATTATATAAATGAGTTTTGGAAAAGTTCACAGGCTGTTCATAAATAAACAGTGAAGAAAGCTGGGTAGAGAGATTAATCCAAAGGTGGCAAAATGAAAGGTAAGAATTTTCTATATATTGCAGATCCCAAAGTTGTCCTTTATCTTTCTTCCAAAAGAATTTGTGATCTTGTGGAAAACTAAAAAAAAATAAAGAGATCTCTCTCATTCTCTCCATGTCCTATAATCATAAGCTATCTGTCATCTCAATGCTGCACAGATCTATTTGATCCTTGTGTTTTCAAAAATATTTATATATTTTACTGCTGCTAACCTCTTCAAGTTAGTTTTGTGGAGCTAGCTTGATTATTCACCTTGTGACACAACAGAATTTTTAATTTAATTCCAATTCAAACTTTTGCCATACTGCTAGTGCACACACATGGGAGAGTACCTTTAAGTTTTCAGATCTCAAATGAAATGTAATAATTGGCTTGTTTTCCTGAGAGGGAAAAGTTGAATCCATATATTTCCTATCTGATTTATGTTGTGTCACTTCTTTTGATTTAAAGAAAGATTGCAGTAACAGGAACCAATGAAACTTCTTTTGCCTTTTGATAAATACAGTAATCCTCTATTTTCAGATGACAACTTTCAGATCTGCAGACTTCAGGCTTGAGTAAGAAACTTATGTTTTTATTACTTTTTTGTACATGTTTTCTCTATGTTTTTATTTCTGCAATGGCACAACGGTTGTAAGCAGTGTTAGTCTCATTCTGAGGCTTTAAGAAAAAGTTAAAACACTGTTCTTGTGAAATTACTAGTAAAGAAACAAAAAATAAAGTCAGCATTTATTTACCTCAATTTAGAATTTTTGGTGACATAAACTTTGCTTTCAGGAATTATAGAAGTTTCTTTCCTAGTTTCAAAGTATTCAATAGTTTTTATCAACAAATACTTCAATGAACATTAGAAACCAATTGGAAGTTTAAAAAAAATCTTGGTTTTGTCTTTAAGTTATTATGCATAGAGTAGGTATGAAAGGTTGAGTTCTTCCAATCTGAAGACCTCAATGGGTATTATGAACAGAAACATTTGATTTAGCTCTGCCATTACACTATTTCTTTTATTTAATATGCTTGTTTGAAGTGAAAAAGAAAGTCTGTTTAAGTAAACATATTTTTCCCTTCTACGTATCCATTAAGATGGATTTATTTACTTAGTGAGAACTATTTTAAAGTGCTTTTTCCTGCAGTTGTAAAGATGTTGTGGGGTCTATATAAATATTTTCTGACACAAATACTAAAGAAATAATAGTATTCACCCAATGAAGAAGTTATGGCACTCACCATGTTTTGACATTATGTAAAGGTGAAAAATGAAGAAGTCAAATTATATTAAACTAAAAACCTAGCTAATTGAATGGGCAAAGATATAAAATATTTTTCTGATTAGCAACAAATACACTAAGTGGGCAGCTTACTTAATAAGATGTATTTAGCCAGATATTTCATGGCTTGCCAACCAACTGAAAGAAGGAAGGCTCTTTAAAGGGCAAAAAAAAGATAAATGCAAACAAAAGTAACAGATAACTTAAACCAAGTTAACCTCCTTGATGATTTAAATCACAATAAAACAAACAATTTAAACCCTTGGGAATTAAATCAGGTCAGTGAAAGCTTTGGGTTTGTACACCTTTTTCATGCATTGCAGTGAGACCCTGACATACGCCTGCAATACCAGTATTGGTTAATCACAACTGTTCTCGCTTTGGAGCTCTCTCCTGGTAATCAAGCTTGGCAGGTATCTGTGTCAACCTTATGGTTTAGCTCTGGACCACAGCTGGACTTCACCCACAGTGTTTAAGGAACGTGCAGTCCCAGAGGTTTTCAAGCTGTAATGTGTGTAAGCACTAGTCAAGTTGCTACTAACAGACTGTGAACCGCTTTAGGGTTATAGGTGCCACAAGTTTGGGAGCAGCACTGCTACCGTGGCTGCTGCTACCCAGAGAGATGTCTGCCCCTCCTCATCCCTACAATCTCTGATGAGTGACAGTGACCAGCCTCCAGCCCTCAGAGCACAGCATGGTGGCGAAATACTTTTCTCTCAGGATCTGCAGTGACCAGTGTTACAAAGATGACCGTGAACTTCGGGTTCAGAGCTGTTGGCTGGAACTTTCGAGCTCCTTTCAATGAGGAGGTCCCTGCCCATCCCTGTCCAGGAGTGCCTCGTAACTGGATGGCAGTATCACAGAAAACAACCAACAGGCTTTTGGTTGGACAATAACTCTAACCAACATTTACCCTTTCTCAAATGTATTTTTCTCATAGGAAGCTGTTGCAATGGCTGCACCAAGGGAATATTTACTTAGAAATTACTTGTAAGCTTCCATTTACTGTTCTGAAAAGTGAATGATAAATGGCGTAAAACTGTTGTTATTCCTAGCTTAGAAAGAGAAACTGAGGCACTGAAAGTTTATGCAATTTCTTCAGAACTCACAAAGGATATGAAAATACAACTCCTGCCCTTGGTCTCAAGGTCCTCCATCTACTTTTTCAAAAATAGGAGATGTTACTGTAATGACTATATCGTTTCCCTTAGGGTGGAGGACAAGTCCCCTTCCAGTGATTTTCTTGATATTCTTTGCTAAATTCCTTCTTATGGCTGTCAATAGGGCATTTATAAAACAAATTATATAAAGGAAAAGCTATGCCACATGGCAGGTATAAAAAGTAACAGTTCTAAGGATTCATGCAAATACTAAAATATTGAATTTACCCTAGTGTTGTTTTGTGTTACACGGCCCAGAGGTGTTTCATTGTTTCCTACCAAAGGGATATTTGAATTTTTTTCTTTTGCTTTTATTCCAGTAATTAGTCATGACTGACATTTAGAGATATGCAGGGAGAGGTACCCCAATGCATTTTTTTTTGATGTTCCTTGAATTAGGCTCAGTGCTAAGAGAAAATATTTTCCTGTACCCCTCCTCTATATCTTTAAATGAATGTCATCCAAATGGCATTGCCACTCAAATGTTACAGTGAAATTCCTTGCATGCTGATAGTGCAGTGTGGGAATCTCTAAAATTGTCCCCTGTAGGCTTGAATTGAGCCCCTGAAGGTTCACTTGAGTTTAATTTCACTAATCACACGGGGACAGTTATTTTTTGCTCTCGCTCAGCTTCTCTTTCACATGAGAGCACACTAACACACACACACACACACACACGTACACACACTCACTCACGCTGCATCCCTCCCGTTCTGTTGCACTTAAGTCCAGATTTGCTCTGACCATTCCTGCACACAAGCAGAGAGCGACACAACACGACGGTGCCTAAGACCATAGGTGGGTCGTTTGCTTCAAGCCAATTTATTCACATTTGCGATGGTAAGATTGATTTTTTATCCTGCATTTCTGAGTTTATTTAACTGATTTCAGAAACTGCCACAGAGGTGGGGGCAGAGATCGTCTTCAAGGTTGCTGTCATCTGGAATTTTATGTCCTTCATTTTCTTTCACTCTGTATGCCTGTCACATCGGCTTAACTGTGAGTAGCGTACTAGCCAGTACCTCTGGCATACTGTATATTAATAGAATATTGATATAGCCCAAATACTGTTGTGGGATTCATCATTTGGTAAATCCTCTGCCGTCTGCAGTTTTACAGAGCCGTTTAATTAGCAATTTTACAACCTCCTATTCTCTCATTAAATTAATTAATAATTAAGTTCAAATATAGGCATCTTTAATGTCATAATTATATTTCAGTTTTATGGTCACCAGAGTTTAGCTCATTAGGCAAAGTAGTCATAAACCATAGTTCTATTTAGGGGTTGAGTCGCTAATGCACAGGTAGTTTGCTTCTGCTTGGTATTTTTTATCCTTCTCACTTTCTCCCTTTCTACCCTCATCCCCCCACCTTACCCCATTCCCCAGTTCTCCAGCTTCCCTTCCTCTCATTGCTCTCTGCTAACACTGGCATTTTATTTTTTTTCAGTATAAGCTCTTTCTTATTTGTATGTCATTAAAAATTAAAAAAAAATCCCTGGCACACACTGTCACAGCCCCCCCCCCCCATGACTCTCTCTGGAGCAGTGCAGTGACACCGGCCTGCTGTGGGTCCTGCTTCCTTGTAAGCCTCAGGGACAGCCAACTCCAGTGCTGAGCACCCAGTGCTGCACACCCAGAGGTGGCAAATTTTGTGTAGCGTCATACTGGTGATATTGTACTCCTTTCTGACTGCAGGATTTACCAAGGCACGGGATGCAGTAATGACATTTCACACAGTATGATATGTTGTGCGTTGTTTTATATGTAGTGGATTTATTTCAGTCATTATCACTGATTAAACCAGCTTAGTTGAAAAGGCAAAGCAAAACTTGGCTTTGAAATTGTTCTTATTTAATTTTGTTTGTGCTCACATAACCCAGGACAGCACTAATTATCTCTTTAGTGTAGCTCATATTTCTAATGTAATTCATATGTAAATTGTAATTTAAATCATATGGGAATGTTTGTGTTCCTTGCATATTCTCAGTAAAGAGCACAAACACAGAATTAAAACTGTTTGGAAATGAAAACTTTATGTTGCCTTTTTTGAACTGTCTTTGATTTCTTTTGGCTTGTTGTTTCTCTAATGAATCATGATTCAATTGGATGGCTAAGGCTGATGCATTTAGTCTCCTCTCTGTATTTATGCAGCTTGCTCACTGGCCTGCTTTTCCTTCTGAATTTGGAAGGCAGGGGGGAGCTTTCTACATGTTTGTTACCTTTGTAAAAATTTATCATAAGATGACTATTACTAATAATGAGTAATATTTGTATGACTACAGAGCCTAAGAGCTTGGCATGTCGCTATTTGTTCCACTTTGCTATTCAAATGGAAATGCACAAGAGTGTTATTTCTGGTAGCATATCTGATTATATTTGGTTAAAATTTTAATCCCAAACCTGAACCTGACTTCCCACTTAGTAACCTCAACATTTTTATTTTTTTTTTGCTTAATGCAATATTACTGTCTTCTCTGAAAGCTATTACTGCCCCTAGTGAAGTGGTCTTTTGACAAGGAAAGTCAGAACTTATTTGTATGAGTAGAGCATAGGACAGAAAAATTGTTCCCAAACTTCTGCAGTTTCAGGATAGGTTTGCTTCCTGGATGTGGGAATGCTGCTGCGATACACTCTAACCCCAAAACCAGAACTAACAGCAAAAGCAACAAGCTGGATGTCACCAGGAGGGTGAGGTGAAAGCCTGCAGAGTCATGAGCAGCAGGTGCAGGTGTGCTACCGTCTCCTGAAGCAGAAAACAGAAGGCAAAAGATATGAAGGAAATCGGAAGGGTAAAAGAGTCAAATGAAAGAATAATTAAACCTCAAAGTTAGTGAATGATGATGTCAGCTACACCTTTCTTTGCTGGTACTGCCCTTTACATTTCCTAGGCAAAACTCTACTCAAAGCATTAGTGAGATAACGAACGCCTGTTTCTCATCCTGCCAGAAAAGATGTTTGCCCAGCCCATGCCAAATGAAGCTGTCTGTGCTGTAGGGAGGCCAGGCCCCAGTGTCACTCCCTTGGCCCAGCAAATAGTAACCTGACCTGCCAGTGGCCACACAGGAGCGTGTTTGAAGTGCTCCTTCAGGTTTAGTGCAAGATGTGACATGATGGTCCTGGAAGCCTCTTCCCATGGACAACTGCTGCTCAGACTAGTATGCAAAGCCCACAGGGGAAAAATCCTGAACTCCCTGTCACTGTCTCTGTTGTTCCTGAGTATTGCTGTGGCCAGAAGAGAGGTTAAGGCTTTGAGGACTAATACTGGTGTATTAGCTCCTGCTGCTGTAATGCTGAGCTCTGGGACAGATGACCCTGCTCACCAGTGGGAAAGATTGCATGTGTCAAGAAAGAGGCAGAGGGGTCACGTCAGTGAACAGTCACACTGCTTCCTAGCACCCCTCTGCCAACCTCCCCATCAGGAAAACCTTTCCCTGTGTTACAACGATCTTGTCCTTCTCAGGCCTTGGGTATCCCCTGCAGATAAGCTCAGCTTAGCAAGGTGCGGCATCAGGGCTCTTTGTAGCACAGTTGAACAGAGGGTGAAAAAAGCAATCAAGAGGCATCACTGGTCTGGTTTGGCTGTGACCACAGAGCCCTTCTGCAGCCAGGTACCCTCCAGGGAGGGATGCTGCCACATCTAGGGCACGCATTTAAAACACATGTGGACACGCACACCCCCACGCACATGCACGCACGCACACTCACCATGACGACACAAGAGCTGTCCGAAACTATTTTCAATAATTGATTTGCTGTTTAATTGAACATCATGACTGACTAACATAGCTCATTACTTTACTCATTAGTTAATTATCGAAGAAAGTAGGACAAGTCAATAAAATGGAAGGCTGTAAATTCCAATACTAATTAGCACCATTTCCTCAGAGACATATTTAAGGGCAGATTGGCTACCCGAGTGTCCCTGGACCTTGTAGATGAAGGGAAAGGGTAGACTTACCATAAATCTAGATTACCGGCAAGTAAGGCTCCTCAGCAGTAAGCAGTCAAGTATACAGGTGCTGAGCTACTGTCAGGCACCCTCTTCGAACTGGAAGGTTGGAACACAAGGAGCACAGAAATTCCTATTTTTAAAAGAAAAGAGGGGGGTGGGGGTGGTGAGGGAGGGAGTGCTCGCACACCAGAGAGGATCCACATTTAAAATAAATTATGCAAACTGAACTACTTCTTCAGAGAACATTTTCTCTCCGAAGCTCTCTCTTTCCAGTCTCTCTCACATTCACTTTATCCTGTTTTTTTGGCAGTCCAAATCCTACTCAAAACACTAGTCAGACGCCTTCAGGAGTGGCCACATTTTTAATGTGTGGCTTTCAATTTATATCTCTTATTTGTGTTTTGGTTTTTGGTTGTGGGTTTTTTTGGGGGGGGTTTTGGGTTTTTTTAAATAAAATATTCCAGTGAGGCAGAATTTAGTGGGTCCAGCAGAGCTTTAATTGAGTCAAAAAGCAATGTAAAGCAAATAAAGACAGTCTGAAAGAAGACTGGGAGAAAAAGAGGCACAGCGAGTGCACATATGTATAGCATGTCTGCATGCACATTATATATTTTATATATACATGATGTGTTATATATATGTGCATGTATAATTGAATAATAAGTGCACGTGTACATATGAAAAATACATGCAGATACCTATACACATACATACGGAAATATGCCTATATAGGGTTCTTTTTCCTCAGTAGGAGGAAATTAGCAAATTCCTTGAGTTCTGCAGTTTAAAAGCCCTCCAGACTTACAGGCTGCCTTTTAAAAATAGGCACAAGAGGACTCAGACTATGAAAATGTTTCATTGATATACTGACAAACTGTTCAACCATTCATTTAAATTATTATAAACAACCAAGGGATCAAAATAAATATATTTCATTAATTCCTTTTATTTGGAGGCATATCTTTTGGGTCTTCCTCTCAATATATATTCACTTTTGAAAAATTAATTTCCAGTTAGGTGAATGGAAATGGAGATCAAAAGCATTACTTGAGCTCAACTTAAGGAAAGAAATCACCCTAAGAATAGCTCTCATTCTGGAGCTTTAAATATTTAGCAATTCTAAAAATATATTAATGGATTAAGGTAAAAAATGCTAACAAATGTCTGTTACTTGACTTACTATATTTTGTGCCTGATTATTAAATCACAAGTTATGTTTTATTTTCAAGTGTTTTAAAAAGTACCTTGCCAAAGTGTTCTAAATATTGCATGGATTTTTTTAATCAGTAGTTTTGAGAATCTGGCCTCTGGTGCAAATAAAGCAAGACTGAAATTTAAGTTTAGGGAAGAAGGGGTAAATGTGGTTAACAGAAAGCTCTTGATAGAAATAATGCAGGGGGAAAATCTTTAACTAGTAAAATAATTTTACTTTTAGTAAAATAATATTTTTTTTAAAGTGGCATTTTATTATCCATGTTTGGAAAGGGATATTTGTTTGGGATGATCTCTTTGCATTATTGAAGGGTTGGAAGTAAAAAACCAAAATAACACCATATGAAATTGAACCGGGAAAGAACAGAGAGAAAAAAATGTCCCCAATTAGAGGTTCACTCAGCATAGTCTAAGGAACAAGGTATGTACAGCATGCACAGGCACTGCATACTTGCTAGGAGTTGGAAATTTCAAAGGAGAACACTCAGAAAAGATGTGTTTCCAGACAGTGCCAAGCACTCTTTAATACTGAGATTTTTTTATTTTTTTTTTAAATGGCCCTTGTTAGGTCATGCTGGATCCCTAGATATACTTGAACACCTTGTCTACAAGGCCTCAGGGAGAGCTCCAAGTTGAGCAGTCAGCAAGAGCTCAGTATATGCAGGGGGTATGGGAATGGGGAAAAGGCTGTGAGAGGATCCAACTTCAAGACTTGAGTCATGCTTTAGAGCCACAAATGGCTCTAAAAGTACACAAATATGCAATGCTTGTATTTTTCACTGTCATTTGTCGTCCATATTGTAATTTAAGTAGTACCCTACATACCTTATATAAAGTACGGTAATTTTCATTTGCATTTTTAACTCCTTGTCTGTATCCATTGTTAATCACTCCAAAATTGGAGGCAGAAGTCGATTACCGAGCGCAATACCTAGAGTACTCTGAGCCAGCTGCTGTAAAATGTGCAGACTGGAAGTGCTCTGGTGAATTTGCAGAGGTCTTCTTCGAGATGGGGCCCCCAGGCCCCTGCAGCCTTTAATCAGTTGTAACTGGAGTGAAGCTGTCAGCTCCTGCTTGTATTCTGTCAACTTCAGTACCACTTAGAGCATCCCTGACAAACGTACATTGAACATTTAACAGTCAATCTGTGGGCAAGCTTTTGATTTTGCAGAAAACTTTCTAAGTTTCCACTTTTTACAAAGGAAAACTTGTTAAGTTATTAGGGAGGAAAATGGAGAAAAACATCCTTCAGTCAAATCCTTTTCCTTTATGGAGAAACCCAGTTATCTTTTCTTTAGCAGGATGATGGATTGGCTCAGTTCAAGGTGATATCCCAGCTGGTGCAAGACAGAGAAAGGGCTATCATGTGATGGTGACACCTCTCTTCCTCTGTCAGTCAAACCATGCTAGTTGTACTGTAGAACTGGAGCAGCCTGCTTATTATTAGAAGTATTATCACATAATTATTCACACTGAAATACATGTTCAGCTCTGGCGTGTTTATAAGTTTCCCATTAAGAATTTAAATTTAAAGATCTTTTCCAGCTTCATGAACCTCCCCAAATACCCTTCTTCCACTCACTACTTCAGGTGTTGCTTCAAAAACGTACAGATGTAAGTGTGACTGTCTGGGATGAATGACTTCAATCAAAGCTGTTCCTATATTTTTTAAATACTAAATGGATTTCAAAATAATGCAATACAAGCCAAACATACCCAAAAATTCTTTATTATGTATAAATTATTTGAAGAATTTTTTCCTTGTAGCTTTCCTTTCTGATGCCTGGGGATTTTATTTTTTTTTTCTATTTTTGTGTGTAGTTTATGGACTAAGCCTATTATTTGCTAATTAAAGGTCCTACCTCCTCCTCTTGGGAGCTTAAAAACTCTACTATTATTTCTTCACAGAGCTCACTCCTACCTGTCCTCCACTCCTCACTCCTAGTATCCCTGCTGTAAATGCAGCTGAATCTTACCTAATGATGACAAAATAAGGCCATGGCACATCTGAGCTGTCTGGAAGGATACAAAGGGAAGCAGGACAGACATAGTTTCTTCGCAAGTCAGATCAGTCTATAGCATTTGGTTTCCCCACAGTCCCCATGGTAATGCCATTGCAAGAGGGAAATTATTATAACATTACAAGACTGAGCTCCGATAACCACACTGATCCCTGGGGACTCTGCCATTTGCCACCCCACAACACAGAAAATTTTCTGAACAAGCTCCTTCCCTAACTCTATTAAACACACAGTCATCCCAAGGAGAGAACAGAAACTTCCTTCAAGACACTCTAAGAGTTAAGAGTCCTCAGAAGACAGTTTTTGGTGCCTTCCACGGCATTTATGTAAAATGGGAATGAAAACACTTCTGGTCTCCTAAAGGCACCATATGAAGCCTATGGCAACCTCATCCAGGCGGAAAATAGGAAATTATTTCTAAATTAATTAAAAATTAAACATTGGAGTAACTAATATTTGTATGGCACCAATATGCACCTATTTGTTACTACTACAATGAGTGTTGTTGGTATCACTTTTACTATTTTGATACTTTTTTTTATTGCTGTAGCACTTAGAAGCCCTCACTGCAGAGGGCGGCAGTGCAACCACTGTTGCACCAGCCAGACAGAAAAAATCACTGTCCCTTCTCCAAAGGTTAAGGAGCAATGACTGTACTTATGGAAGCAGTTCTGGTCTTACTAATACAGAGAGTTGCTAAGTGAAATCTTGAAGATTATTTAAAGGAAAAAATTATTAATTCATATTGTTTTCAGTGGGAGTTAGGTGCCTAGCATGCATTAAAACCCAGGCCTGGGTTAGGCAATCACAGCCAGTGACAAATAACATGCACTGGCAAACTTAATAAACTGAAAGAGAAGGAACAGCTTTAGGAAAAAACAGCAGCAATAAACTTTTTCAGACTTCAATGCAGGGACATTTCCAGTCATATTTAAAAGGAGAAAAAGTTTCACACAAAGTCAAGCCTAGCCATCTTGCAGAAGTCTGAGGAATGAGCAGAGAGCCAAAAAGAGCCAAAGCAAAGCCACTCATCTCCATTACACACAAAGTAAGATGCAGACAAATAAGGAAATAAATAAACTTTTGTGCATATATTTGAAGAACCCTTCTTTCCTGCAGCTGACATTCATCAAATTCTCACAGTCTCTCCCAGTCAATTCTCTCCTTCAATTAACCAATAAATCAATTTGTTCTTTCTCCATCAGAAAAATCCTCCTCTCAGCAAAAAATGCATAATTTCACTATCAGATCAATTCACCCTTCCTTCTCACTGCTCAATCGATGATCTCTGCATCTCCTACACAGCAAACAGGTCAGTGAAAAGAAACCTGCCTGGGAAGTTCCTTTCCTTTTATTTGGCATGCTACCTACATACAGGTGGCTCACCAGGCACTTCTGAGCACACCAGCATGGAAACATTTGAATCAATACTGCAGGGAATTGGATTTGAAAGCAAAAGAAAGATCAGAACTAAGCTTTTATTTCCAATAACATTACAGCTGTTTTTGGTGGAATTATACGTCACACCAAAAGTGCGTGCAAAATTTTACAATATTGAAAAAACAAATGGAAAATTGAGTATGCAAGGACAGACCGCTTCAGTTTTGGACAATATAGAGCTTTTACAAACCATTCAATCCCACCGAACTATTCTGATTGAGTTTGATAAAAGTAACAAGAAGTGCCCATACCTAAAGCTCTCGGCATCCACAGATTGCAAATAGAGACAGGTGTGTAGAAAGAAAAAAAGCTGTCTTCAAATAAAGAGTGCCTTTAAGCCAGGCACGTTTAATTTGACCAGAAAACCATCAACAAACCTCAGTACATTCAAGATGTCTTTTCAAATCCAAAATGTAAGGAAGCATGGCATTAGGAAAGCACAACTTATCCAAGAGGTTTTACCTTCTATACAAAGGACATATACAGGTACAAACCCAGAAACTCCTTCAGCATGAGCAGGAATCCAATCCTGGATGAAACACAATTACCATATAACTAGACAAAGTTGCAATGCTCAGCAGATTATGGCATGAAGTGAAAAAGAAGAAGTTTAGATTAAATAAAATAATGCAATTAGCCAAGTTGGTAAGAACGCTGGTATCAGTACTTGTAGCACAGAAAGGGCAAGGAGTTCACTTTCCCTGAAACCTTAGGCAAACTATAAGCACTCCATTTGATGAACAGAGAATAAATTTTATGAGATTGTATTTTGAGGGGTTTCTCCACCATGTAGAAATGTGAAGATTTAAAATATTACCTGCTAGAAACAATGTGTCTTCATTTATTTATTTTTGTGTTGTTGTTGGTTAAAGTTCTGCTGTGTTTTTTCACTTTATGTTTGGCGCTTTTTTTTCCCGCTTCAGTTGTTTTCTCTCTAGCAGTGTGGCAGAGAATGGAGTATGTTTTTTACTTTCAGCTGTGAATCAAAGTAAAAGTGAAAGTTACACTTTTTTCTTTGTGATCTATTAAGATTTGTGAATATTTTCATATCAGAGCACTATTTCAATATTTATGAATAAAAATCCATTAAATACTAATGTGTTACCATTCTCAGTCACTAACTTGTTCCTAATCTGTTTTGCCATTAACTCATAACCTAAATGTAGTAGCCCAGGTTAGTCTCTGGTGAAAATTTCCAGCTGAATATTTTATTTAGGGAAGAATGCAAATTTGGGACAAGCCAAACTATTCATAAACTTGTGCTGAATTTTGTTAGTAGGTCACCTGAAAATAAAAAGAAAGAAAATCAGAAAAGTCAAGCTGCCCCTTTCCCTTAATTTTAAACAATGTTCCCAGTTATTGCCTCAAACTGATTCTTTTCCATCCTAAGGAAAACCAGGTCTCAACTTAACCCAATTAAATACTTTCTAAGCAACTTACAGACACCAAAATCTCCCTAAAAAGACCCAGGGAGCTGCAGTCTCCTTTGGGAGCCCAAGTGGTTTTGAGTGCCTTGCAGCTGGGAACATCATTTGCATCAAAATGCTCCCGGTGTAAAGACTCCTCCCTCCACGGATGCTGTGTCTCATTTACACACCGACAGTACCTTTGCAATGAGAAGGGACATTAGACAGCACCTTCAGCTAAACTCTCTGCAGGATAGGGGTGTACCTTGTTGCTCTACAACTCGCACGGGGAACCTTGTTGCTCTCTACAGCTAATCAAAAGGAAGTTGTAGCTAAGTGGTGGTCCGTCTCTTCTCTCAAGTAAAAAGTGACAGGATGAGAGGAAATGGCCTCAATTTGCACCAGGGGATAGGGGATATTAGGAAAAATTTTTTTCACTGATAGGGCCGTCAAGCACTGAAACAGGCTGCCCAGGGAAGTGGTGGTATCACCATCCTTGGAAGAGTTCAAAAGACGTGTGGATGTGGCCCTTGGATATATGGTTTAGTAGTGAATACAGCAGTTCTAGATTGACAGTTGGATTTAATAATCTCTTCCGACTTCAGCAATTCTACAATTCTAGAAAAGAGCTAGAGATCACTGCAGTAAAAGATGCTAAAAAACATACAAACGTTAGAAGCCCTTTTAGCTGAAAAGCTGGAATAAGATACAGCTTCGAGAGAAAAATATCTTCACTTTTGAGACAGCTTAACATATGTAACATACACAGATTTCACACTGTACAGTTCATACTGTGAACATGTACACAAGCATTGCAGAGCACTTCTGATATGGCTTCATTTAAGATTGACTTTCCATAATATAGACGTGATTTAATTTTGGATCACAGTTGATTATGTGTGCCTTACAACTGCAACAAGGGGAAATAATCTCTCTTTGAGCTGCCTCGGGGTGGATAAACAGAGTTTTCACAGTGCTACCCCGTGGCCATAGGAGCCGAATGGTGGGGAGGGAGGGGAGAGCTAATCTGTGCACGAGATTATGGAAGGGAGAAAAGATCGCAGGACACAGATTGTGCCTACCACGGTCTTTGTGATCTTCACCCAATGGCTGTCCCTTAACTCGGGAGGACAAAGAGGCAAAGGAGAGGATACAAGATCTCCTTTTGACTAAGCAATTTACTTGCTCATTGTGTGGTAACAGGGAACAATGTCCATATATCGCTTGAGCAGAAAGACCTTTTAACACAGTTGCCTTTAAATCCTTATTTTTGTTAACCACAGGGCTTATGGCTACGCTCTCCTTCTCCTCCACCCCCTTCCCTTCCAGCCCCCAGTAGCAGGGAAGAGGTTGGGCCAGCCCGCTCCTGGCCCCGGGGAGGAGGTGGCAGAAGGCTGGCCTTATTTACCTTAGCCATTTCCCCGTGTAATCTGGGTAATCGTGTGGCTAATCGGTGACACGGAGGAGCCCCCCACACCGCAATTCACAATGCCAACCCATTCATATTTCATACAATAGGGTATTTAAGTCATCCCATGCCTTGCCAAGGCGATTGCTCCCCCTTTGTTCTGATGTTTTCAGCAGGGGTCCCCTGCCCTACTCCCTCTTTCACACCAGCATATGTCCTAACTCTTGCCTGCTGCAGCTGGACAAGAGCTGTTGTTTTTGTTTTGTTCTTCAAAACCAATGAATCGATTATGGCGGTGTGAAATGTGGGTTAAAACAGTCCCCACATGTATGCATACATTAGCCATTTGCTACATTACAACTTCACAGCAAGGTGACCGATGCGGCAACAGTGCTCATGCTCTTCCATTTTGAATGGGCAATCTGTTAACCACAAAAGGAAATAGTAAATAAAAGACTGACTGAACATATTGTTTCAAAAATGGCTCGCCATGCTATATCAAAGTGAAATAAAAGTACCTCTACCTCAATGTACTGCAACCATAAAGAAAGAACAAATCTGGTCTGTAACAGAAAATTACAGGGTTCACGTGAATGGATAGAGAATATTAAATTTAGACCACGTTCCTGCAGTAAAGATTACTACTGCATGTTCACCTTTATTTGCTGCCTATCTCACATTCAGCATGTAGTGAACTCAACAGCCTTACAAATTATGGAATCTGATCTCATCTTTGTACAAACCAAAGACAAAAAGCCCACAGTAAACACCTCCAGTTTAGGATTTACCTCTCATAGGGCGTGGTTAGACTATCAGATCTCTTCTCTCCCTGGCTAGTAATGACAAAAAGTCAATTGTCTCCAAAAACTCTTTTGTAGCTTATACAAAACAGTCCTGTGGCTCCGTTTCTCTTCCAAGGTGTAAAGAAACGACATATCACAGCAATTCCCTCAAAATTAATACTGCAAGCTTAGGTTAAAGCCTGGAACAGAAATGCCTTTTTAAAGAATAACCTTAAATGCATTATAATATAATTCAGATACTTAAAAAGAGGTATTAAATGACATGACAAAAGATGTCATTGCTTCCTGGTTCAAGTTCATGCTACTCCATGGATGTACAACTGGTGCGGAGACACGCCACTCATGACTTTTCTTGTAAATGCCTGAGCCATGTTCTTTAGCTTGAATTCAGCATGTAGAAGTTCACACCTGTGTTCTGTATTACAGTCAATTTTCATTTTTTACTCCTAAAATTGCAAAAAAAAGTTTCAAACCTCAGTCTTGAGACCCAGTTTTCCAGAAAAGTTAATTAATTAGCATGCATGTAATATTTTACGGACATAAATAGCAGTGTATTGTATAAAGTACACAAAAGAAAAAATTTATACAGTATGCTCACCTAGTTTTTTGAATGCTTAACTGTAAGCCTGAAACCAGGAATTTCAAAATCTTGAGGGGAACAGAGGGCACAGTGCAGATTTATTTAGAATTTCATTTTGATTATCAAAGAAGCTACAATATCTTGTTTCAAAATTCAACTCTTCAATGTCAGAATTTTGAAACCTCTTTATTTCTGCACACCCCCGCAGCCCCCCAAATCACAAAATAACTATAACAAATAAAGCTTCTCAAGACTATTTTTTCAGGGCAGACTCTGGCATTATAATGTGCTGCAGTAAATTATCTATCTGTACATCTCTCACTGAAGTAAAGCAGATTTTGTTCAAATTGTTATCAGTAGAATTTATAACACCTGAAAATGATCCCAATACAAATGATCCCCTAAATTTGTAAATGGTTACCTTCCCCAGCACCCAAACACCAGGGACAGAGCTACAGCAATATAAATGTGCTAATCCCAGCACAATGTATTCCCACATCTCCCTAATGTGATATCAAATCATTCTAAAGGGTTTTCAATATACAAGTTAATAAGCTACAGAGAAGCAGCAAAGTAATATCTAATGAAGACCACGGTTTAAAATACCAGAAGTAGCCTGTTGTACCCTTTCCCACATCTGTACTGTTCTTTTGAAATGGGTTGCAGATATAGTTCAAGTGTAATTTAACAAGAGACAGATGGAATTTAATGAACAGGATTGTTTTGATTATATGGTAAACATAGTGGACATTTTAAAATATGCATTTTCAACAACATCTACAAGAATAACATTTCTGTTTTAGCACCTCAAAATGTTACTGCCATGCAGTATCTATCTATCTATCTATCTATCTATCTATCTATCTGTCTGTCTACCTATCCATCATCTAAGCACTGGTAATGCTGAGCACGATGACGACACTATTTTGTTACTGAACATATGACATTATATTCTAATTACATACTCCATGTCTCATTTCTTAAAACAATAGTTCATGGAAAAGCAGTTGCATATTTCTACTAAAAAAAAATTAAATGTCTCCAAAACTAGTTGCACAGAATTAAAAAGATACAAGCAAGGAATGTCTGCAACATACAACTTGCAGAGATAAGACAAAAAACAACATAGAGTGAACTTAATTACCTATGAAATATCTGCTACTTGCAGGAAACACGGAACTGCCACAGTCGCATGTTTCATATTTAACTAAGAAATGGAAAGCCCTAATTAATTAAATTAAGGTCCTGATCCTCACTGGATGTGGAAGTCGATGAGAGCTTATCCATGTGGACCTCATAGCTGGAGTGGGACTGAACACTCTCTTTTGCTGTCTATCAAGGGTGAAACTAATTTTGTAATCCCACCACTTCATTAACACCTTTCCAGCACATTATCTTTGCCCTAATCCTCCTGTCACTTTAGGGATTCAGGGTCATTAGAGCGCTTGAAGGGTCGATGTTATTGTTGTGGAGGTGTGAATTGATCACTAAGATGACAACCGGTGACAAGTATACTTTATTAGTCTGCTACTTTGCCTCTTAATTGCTACTGATTATCCTGTCTTTTAAAAAGGAAATTTGGACTCCTTCTGCCCTTGCCAAAGATTACACTGCTTTCTAATAGGACCATCTAATCACTGTCCCCCACCCCTTTCACTGCCCCAGAAAGTATCCCATTTAGACATGGTATGTTTGCCCCAGTCAATGGAACTACTTGTGTGAGTAAAATCAGCAAGGTAAGGCCCTTTAACCCCCCTATTGCATTGTGTTTGGCTTTTGATTGAGAGAATTTATCTGGTAAAAACCCAAATATTTCTGATTGCTTCTTTTCCTTTGCAATGGCATGAATAGGATCATCTTTTTTTTCCAGAAGTCCCATTTTAGGTATGGTTATGCTTACTATTTGAATGGATTTCCCAGAGGAAGAGCTGGCTTTCCAAGCATCATCATATTGCATTTTAATTATACATTAAGTCAAACCAGCAAAAAATAAAATTAAACTTTTGCGTCTTGGCAGATTTCTCATGATTTAAGTTTTAATTGCTGTTGACCACAGGAATTACACTTAGTATTTAGTTTTACAGAACTCCTTGCTTAAAGAAGGGTAAAAAAATATAAAAGGAAAAAGAAAAAAACTTTTCAAACTAGACAGCTAGGGGAGTAGAAAAATCTTAGAGCAGCGGAAATGTGCTATTGGACTTGCTTGACAGCGGCAATCTTTGCATTGCTGGTTGTCTTGTTTCATATCAGGGTAAACATATCTATAAGGGATCAGACTTAGCAGCAAGGGAATATTAATACAGAACTCTTAAGCTCTTTGTTCTTTTTTATTAACATTGATTAAAAAATAACACTGACAACAAAAAGAAAACAAGTCCCAGATCTCCTATTCCTACTCCAAAACCCACATAAAAGTCAATCTCTGTATAACACTCCCTTCCAAAACCAAGTGCTAAACCTAAATCAGCAAAAAATAAGAACTTTAACAAATGTTCAATCTTGAACTTTGTACTAGAGATGTTCAAATATGAATCTAGCTGCTCAGGATGAATATTTGACCTTCCTAAGTAATCTGAATTGTTCAAGGTTATTTTATAGGATCAGTATTTCACATTCTAATTTCCAAGGATGACATATTTCCCATGAAAAAAAGATAGGCTTTTTGAATTTTACTGTGGTCAAAAAAAAACTTCAAACAGTTTGTGCAGTAATATGACTCCTCCCTTCCTCTTTTAACCATGCCTACGTATAACTTCTGCAAAGGCACTTTGTTTGCTTATTAAAAAAAGCCTGAAGATGATTGAAACCTTTAATTAATTTTTTATTTGATTTCACTAGAGAAAAATAGCATATACTTATGGTATTATTCTTCTAAGAGTATGACTGCATTTTACAGATAGTTTTACATGCACAGTCCTGTTCAACAAAAACAGAAGTTCTTCCATGTAAACTCCAAGGGTGAATATAAAGCACAACTGCTCGTGATGAGAGTGTTGTTTGGTCTTCTGAACCCACTGTCCTCTTCAAAAAGAGATCCTGATCTGTATTTGGATGGAGGTCTCTGTAGACCCTATTCTAAACTGTAGCTACTTTAACTTCACTAGTTTGGGATTTAAAATGTTTTTATTTAACTAAGACATGGCCCGTAAATTGTCAATGTAATTTCAGTCTGAGTGACTCACCTCAGTTTTCATTAACCAGTACCTTGACAGATTGACTTACCTGAAACAAATTGGCCTGTGTGGAGATAATACCCATACCAACTTCACAGGTATGGGGTTGATGAACAAGATGTTTGGGAGACAGAACATATCTGTGAAGTAAATGGGAGAAGGTTGAGGTCGCTTCTGAAACCCATGTCAGTAATTGCTTTACACAGCCTGCTCTGACAAACCTAGCCTTAGGAAATAACTGTTACCTGACAGCATTTCTGGAAACAATCATACCTGGATATTCATGCTAAAAGATGGGTACTAAGAAACAGAATACACTGTAAAGGCATTGACACAAACTGGTGCAGTAAGACATCGTTGAGACATTTCCTAGCCATCACCACACTGGTGACTCAAATGTGGTTCCCACAGAACGTAATTACCTTCCTGCAACAGAAAACTAGTGAGCAGTCCTTCCTGGAATGAGACTGGCTGAATAACCATAATCTACTCTTTATGATTTAGGTAAATCATAAGGTCAGGCAGATTTTTGGTTTAAAAAAAAAAATAAATCAGGTAAGTGATCCTTGTATGTCTGAACAGCTTTTCCAACAATTTGAGATCTTTCTATTTTAAGTTAGAAAATGCGGGCTCTCCTATAGGACTGACTTTAAGCTGTGGTAAAATTAAGTGTCAGACAGCAATTTCTGTGGTTGAGCCACTTCATGCTATTGAGTTTTTTGCTCCAGAACTACTCACAGGTCAGAAAGGTATTGTCCTCTTACGGAAATTTCCACTCCATTGGCATCTAAGTACAAGATTATTTATACTGAAAAAAAAAATCTGGGTAGGCAATAAAGCTTTGAGGAAATTTCTATGAAAGAAAGTAGAGCTTACATGAGATGGGATGAGGATAGTCCAGAGATAAATTTGCTGAACCTCTTGGGGAGGAGTAACTTAGTGCACTGCAGTGGGTAACTGTGCTAACTCAATGACCCAGACAGGACAGCAACATGGAGAGGTGAATAGGTGATATTACCTCTATATCTGGTAATAAAAAGACTGGTACTGAAATATACTTTGATGTCCATACATAAATAATGGGCCAAATACTTGGAAAATTTTAGGGGACGAATATGACAAAAAATGGGAGAAGACACTAATTTTTTCTGGAGGAAAAGATCTAGTATCCCAAGGGAAACTAGTACCTCCTGGCTAAAAGCAGGGAATAGTTATACTTTGAGTTAAAGGAGAGGATATATTTTTCAAAAGGGTACATATTCCTTTGCAATGACTGAACAGAGACTGTTCCGTAACAGTTGAGACTCGCTCTCACAGGCAGAGCTGAACGGTGTTCTGAGAGAATTGCTCTTTTCAGGCAGACCATCAGAAGATGATAATGCACCAGAGTCCTGGGTCCCTGTGGCAGAGGCCATATCTGATGATAGTGGTGATCAGATCTAGATCTAGACTTAGCATCTCTATAGGAAATATGCCTGACAGTATCGATTTCCTCCCACTGTCTGAACAGTTCCAGAGGTTCTTCCCTCCCACAGTCTTGGCCTCCTAGCCTCTTATTGTGGTGTATAACATCCCGGCACAATGCAGCTACTACATATCCAAGGTCCTGTCACAAACAGCCCTACTAAACAAGCCTAAGGATGCCATGACACATATTCACAAAGAAATTAAGGTTGTCTTTTCCTAAAAAATACGATGATATTATGCATTGCTGTTAGCAGGACTTTCAGTTCAAGAGATAGATGTTTGGATAGATAAAGCACTTGAAGTCCAGGTCAGATTGATAGATTAGTTCAGAATTCTGGCATTTGGATTAAAGAAGTATCGAAATGAATCTTATATTTGACATTTAAAACACTTTCAAAGGGAACCTTTTCCTCTGCCTGTACTTTCTTAAATCATAGCAGAAAGAACGGCCATGGCAGAACAGTGTGAGAAATTACTGTTCAACTGCTTCTCTGTTTTCCCACGTTATGACTGAAGACATTAGTCTCTGAATCATTTTGCATCTTGGCATTACATGCAATGACACTGTGCGTAAAAACAGACGATGCAACAGAAAGAAATTTTGAAAATTCATTTATCCTTTCTTTTGAAAAACATCTAGGTTGTACATGTGGTTGTGGCAGCTCCAGATGAAAGAAAAAAAAAAAAAAAGACTGATTTTGAAGGGCTAGCATGACTAAAAACTTTATATTTATGCAATCTGACTCCCAGTTCCTGCACGACCTTGGCAAAGTCACTTATCGTAACATTTTCAAAAATGGATGCTATTTCCTCAGGCTTTCATTCTACTTCTCATCTCCAGAGTATATTTTTTTTGCGTGTATTGCATGAACAACCAATAGCAGAAGTAAAAGTCTCAAGGGACTTTATGGAATCTCTGGATCTTGATCTTTTCAGGGCTTTAGAGCTGTTTGATGTAACGTACATAAAGCATGATTTTTTAGCTGTTCCAGGACTTCCCCCACAAAATTCTGGGGTTTACAAGAAGTCTTTATGGACTGCCAGAGTTTTGGAAGACCACTTTGAGGCAGCTAAGTCATCCAGACAAAACCAGTGAGAGACATAGGGGGTCTGAAATATCAGATGTTTTTCTATCTAATTTCTTCCCATCATATGACATGAGGCATTTAACAACTGAAGGACACAAAACTGAAAAAAAGGGTGTTTCATCTCTCCCTTAGTTCTCAGCTCTCAAATTGGGGGTTTAACTATTTTGGAATGGTGGAGGCAGAAGAAGTAATGAAACTACGGAACAAGCTGAAGACCCTCATACTTGCGCAAAGTAAAATGCTTTATACCTGTGCTTTATATATTAAGTGCTTTGCACATTTGCTAACAACTTCCATGGATTTATAAGAAGCATCCTCTCAAACCCAGGTATTATGGTTAAATTGGTAACTGCAATCTCACTCTGCTGCAGTGGTAAATAAATAATACATATTTTAGGACTGAAAGAACCAATTCAGAAAGGAAGGACTATATCAGACTATAAATACAAACAGAAAAAAGTTCTGCTAATCTGCTACATTAGCTATTGTAGGATAATTAAATGCAATGTGTACATCCTCTTTATTGTCACCAATCTTTCTCATATGCTCATATTCAAGCTGAGGTGGGCTATCAACCTTCACAATCATCAGAAATCACATTTTGGTGAATAATTCAGGCAAGTTTGGCAGAGCATGGGAAGCTGAAGTGCTCGAACAGGGATTGAAAAAACATCAGACTCTCCACTGGTGTTCATCACACCAGCTTTATATATTCTCTAGTTTTTATCTCAGGACAATTTCAGCGACACCACTTCGGGTTCTCACTGAACTTCTCCATATATTAGCTCTCCATTTTACTGTACCTGTAAGAGTTGTTATTTCTCGTCTCCATGACTTGAACTTTTATTTCCACCTTCTTCCTTTCAGCTGTATTCACATCAAGCATTCCCTAGCTAACATTTCCTCTCTTTTTTTTTTTTTTAAGGATATATGTAAGCATGTAATCACTTAAGTGCTCTACGTAGTTCTTATTAGATGTTTTATTAAGTCAAAAATATGCCAAGTTGAAGATATCCCTTGCTTTACATCCTACATCATAAAAACAGCTCAGCTTTTCTTAACATTTTGGACATGGGGTTTTCTCATAAAAGTTGAAAATGCTACCGAACTTCTGACAAACTTGTTCTTTAGTTCCTTTAAACAGTTCTAACTACAAGCAGCAGAACAGTGGACTGTTTGCTGCTCTTACCAGCCAAACTTCACAGGGGCAATAATTAGCAAAGAGAGGAAAGTGCATGCATTTGTTCCTGTAGTTAAACCAAAATAAACTGGAGTGAAAGTCCTCTGTGCAATTGACTATATCTTGCACACCTGTTAGTGAAATACTTACAAGTAATTTTGTCAGTCATGTGCTTACACTGCCTGAATTTACTCTAGCAAAATCTTGTTCTACCAAGATTAGCCAGTAAAAGTAATAAAAGCAAATGAGTAAACCATGATACTGGTAAGAAATACATAAAATTAAGCTAAAATATTGGAAGGGGGGGGTAAAGAAAACATCTGGAAAACAACAGAAACCTGCAAAAGCAAGATCTGAGTAGGATCAGAAGAATTACCTGTGACATTCACTTCAGATTCCCTCAGAATATGATGAAAGATATCATTGTTTGAGAAATGCCCCTAACTTTCTTAACTACAACTTTCTAATATGTTGGAAACAAAGAAACTGCAGACTGCAGTACACTAACTGTTTGAGCTGAATGTGAACACAAACTTTCTAACACCTCAGTAAACAGTTGAAAGAGAGCACTACCCTAATATCTGTAAATCAGGGCACTTCAAATTAACCCCGTGTTCATTAAAAAGCTTGCTGATTTTATGTTTTTGTTATCATTCTGACACAAGCCTGAGAACAGAAGTGCTTAACAATTCCAGTCAAATAAGATCAGGGCATTAATTCTTGTCTGGATGCAAGAGCAATATAAATCATCTGTTCCAAGCTAACAATTTAAAGAGTGCACAGCACATTATGTTAAATAAAGTATTAACACTGAGTAAAGAGCACCTATTAAGGGACTTTGAGAGTTCTGGCTCACATTACCTTACACCATTTTTTAAAATAACCTTATTCCAGCTTTTTAATCCCATAATTATTCCACAATGGTATTGTCAGAAAACTCCACTGTTTCTAACAATATATAGCTGTAAGACACTGTGTGAATCTCTTCAGTTAAATTCTTGTACTTATTCATATTATCAGCCTGACCCACGTTAGTGACATACCTTTCACATTTTAATATATATAATGTTGCAATTGCAAGATGATTACATAAAGTGTACTTGATGATCTAAATTTCTGTTTTTAAGAGGCAAGCTGCTGAAATAGGGATGAAAAAAATCAGATTTTACTTGTACATGCACACATATGCTTCTACATGTATACATACACACTATTTAATACGCACCTGTGATGTGCCTTCACTCAGTCATTTAGCAGTCTTCTTCCCAGTCACTTTCAAAGCCTGCAAATCAGCTACCTGAGGCTCTGCTTCCATGACCTTGGGTTTCTTTCCAGGATGTTTTCTCTTGATCTATCCCCAATTTAAATGGGTGTACTAGGCCCACTATTGTACAGACACTTGTATTAGATATTGCCACAGAATTAAGTTAGAGCTTGAGATGCTGAGGGGAGACTGTAAGAATTCCTTAGTGGTAAGGCTGATGGGATGGCAGGGGGAAGGGTGGGTGGCTCATTTGTGAACTTATGCACCGGCTTGTGTATCAGGTCAGACAGGCCATACCCACCACTTGTTCTGAGCAGCGCTCTACTACCCTAATTATGCTGTTCCAAGATGATTTTCACAGCCTCCTTCAACATTTTTCTTTCTCCCTCAGTGACATCTGTGATCCCTCTGACTCAAAGAAGTAGGATTGTGTGTGTATGACATATCTAGTAGTAATATGGAAACTGTATTGGCTTAACTTATCTACAGAGCAAGAGCTCTCCAATGTTACAAATTATTGATGGTTAGCTAGAAACCAGAGAAAACTTTGGAAATTTCCCCAGTGGGAAAAAGTTCAGGTGATCCAAAGTTGGAACTACAAAACAAACCTAAACAAAACATGAATGTTACTGCAGTTGTCAGAGATGACAACAGTCTGAAGAAGCAGATCTCTTGCTGTCTCTCTTCTTTGGTCCTTCAGTACAAGAAAGACAGGGATAAACTGGAGAGGGTCTTGCAGAAGACCAGTTGGATGGCCCAAAGATTGGAGCTGTGTGTGAGAGTTGGACTGGATGACCTCAAATTAATTCCAGCCTGAACTATTCTAAGACTCTGATAGTCTTCCTAGTACTTCTGTTAACTAGAAATTATTTTAAATATAACTGGAATAATATAAAGTGAAAAAAAGTCCCAAGGATTATTCTGGTCTGTTCTATTTCTAGTCTGTTCTATTTCTACCTTTTCCTTGGCCAGATTTTCCATCTGACAAAACTCCATAAAGATTTAAGCTAGCTAAGAATCTAGCACCCAGCCTTACTGGATTAAGGACATTTGTCACAGAAATTGATGGGAAAAATTAGCTGCATAAATAGATATAGCCTATCTTTAAGTGCCATAAAAGTTACGTGACTGCAGGTAAATCATAAGAATAATTACAAACAGGTTTTCCAATCACTTTCCATAGATACCTTGAATTGCAGGGCCTTCTGGTGACTAATTTGCCTCTTTTTGTAGAGAAATTGAACAACAGACTTGCGGTGATTGTCAAGCTGCAAGGTACCAGTAAATGAGCAGTGAAAATACTCAAAAGTGACACTTTAAAAAAACATTAAATTTTGCTTCATCTTTGTTACTTCTCACAAGTTTTAACGTGAACACAGTGTCAAGGGAATTAATTTCTATGTCTTGAGCTGAGATTAATTCATTCATGAAATGAAAATAATTTTGTGAAACAAATAAGCCTTACTTCAGGCACAAGTGAAAGCAGTTTATAAAGCCTTACTCAATCAGAGAAATTAAGAAAACTGCATGATTGAGATAACTGCTTTGATTGTAAGAACTATTTAATTTTTAAAGGAACTTTCCAAGCAGAGAATCTGTGGGAAAATCAAATATGAACACTGTTTATATGACATCATCGGAATTTTTCATTTAACATTTTAGACATAAAACATAAAATCCCATTTCAGAAAAAAACCCTCTATTCTATTGAGACAGTCCATCGTCAATTTAAAATAAAGGTTAAAATGGTAATGGAAAATAAGTGGAATGAAGGCAAACAAATTTTTTCTCCCTTTCAGTACATAACTCATAACTTCTCAAACTTTTGACTAAGACTCTGAATATGTCTGGATATACTTTTAAATATGTATAAAGAAATTGATGGAGCTCCTTTAGCTTCCAGAATTTATTCGTTAGACTCACCTATTCTCCTTATTTTCATATACTAAACACTAGACCTTGAAGACAGGGAATTTTTTTCTTCATATAGACTTACACAGACTTCCAGTGGAGTCCTACTTCTCAGCTGAATCCTGTGTGTTAGTTCAAGAGACCAATATATTCATACTCCACGGAAATGCAAGGAGGCAAACGGACATGGTTTCCCAGGCTCCTCTAGTTTGTTTTTCTATTGAGTAGGAACAGATCTTCAACATATTTGACTACAAAACAGAGATAACAACACTGCAGTTAAGTTCCCTTTAGCTATATGGGGTTGAGAATGCTGTCTAAAAAAAATTAAGGAGAAGTGGAGAAGAAACTAAAAGCACTTGTTGCCAAGTTGGGATTTTTCCAAACATTTCCAGTTCTGTGCATCAACGGCCACATCCATGCTAGTTTCCTTCTGTGTCAAATAACATTACATAGTGTGCACTGTTTGGGTCAGTTGCTAACAAAGGAAGAGGAGAGGCTGGGGCCTTTCTAAGAGTGTGTTCATTTGAAAAGGTGTTTATTCTGTATATTACATGTTTTCCACTGAGGATGGTTTTGTTCTCAGTGTTCCTCTTCCTTAACCAATTTGGAATCAATGCCTGATCTTCCACCTCTCTTGCAGTTTGCCTTCTAGAGTCTTCTCCTTAAGAAAATTATGCATGGAAATTCCTTTTTACAAGCTTTTGCTGAAACCACAAGTCTGTATCTGAAATATATACTACCGAAAAATTTTGCCCAAAGCTTTGTCTTGGCTATATAAAGAAATTATAGGTGTGGACCAATTTTTGAATTAGCATGAAAACTGCTTTTATGTGCATATGAGAAAGGCCTTTGAAACATCTTGCCAAAGGCTTTTTTGTCTTCTGGTTGTTATAAGAAAACATGGTTGCCCAAAAGAAAAAACCTGATCATGGTTCCACCTTAATCAGATTCACAATCGTGTCCTAATGCAATTTGTCCTAATCCATTTCTAAGGAAGACAACCACTTATGATTTGGAAATATGTGTGGGAATAAATGTGGCTATATGGAAATCCCCTGAGTTCTTTATTTACCAGTTCATAAAAAAAACTCTAATTACATTATAGAGAAGAAGGCATTATAAATGTGATGTATATTCTAATACAAAACCCCCTCTACCCGGGTGTCCTACAGTCAAACTGTGCTCAGTTTGCAATCTCACAGCGCATTTTATATCTCTGTGGCTGGTTTTAGAATAATGATGCCATGCTTAACACATTTTAATACTGATCACACATTTCAGCACACAGCTGAAAACGATGCTGTATTTGTTTTGTTTGGGAAAGGAATGCCTTCTGCGTAGTGTGGCAGCAAATTACCCTTCCAGCAAAAGAGATAATTGCTTCGTGCCCACGGAACAAATTAATTAATACTTGTGCAAATATCTGTACGTTCATCCATGCACGAAACCCTACATATTTATTTCATGAAAATGGCATGTTCCAGAGAGCGAAGAGACAGCTCAGTGTGATCAGGAATCTGCTTAGACTACCTACCCCACCCCATACACATACGTGTCAGGAAGTGAAGGGTGGGATGGAAAAGGGTACAAGAAAACACTTAAGAAAAGATTTAGCTTTATACGTATGAGTTGTCCCATTGGAATTGTGTGAATAAAGTTAACCATAACTGTTTTGAGGTCTGGGGCCCTAAAATAATACAGAGGAGTTCCAAATGCATAATGTTCTACGTTTACTTGCACTGAAATTCTTTCATGTATTATTTGTCTCCATACACACACATTAAAATATTATAAATGTTATTGTTAAGAAAAAAGTTGCTATAAACATTACTGACTATAATAAATGGTATAAACCCGAGGCAGGGCAACAGTGTAAATAATCAGAGCCTTTCTATTTACCCATTTGTAATAAATAGGAGATCATGTAACTCATGAAATCATAATTATCCAAAATTTCATCATCTGTTTTTTACTTAAAAAGTTTGGGAAGGAATGTTTTTCTTTTGCACACTGTCATCTGTGGATAATCATTTGTTCTTTAGCTGGTGAAAACTGAGGTTCTAATTCAAAGCGTCTCATCTGCCCTAAGCTTTTTATCAAGTGATGTGTTTCATACAAAAACTGGAAAAGTTGTGCTGATGAAGAAACTGTGGCCTTGCATGCACCCACTCAAGGATTTTTTTTTTGTTTGTTTGCCTGATGAAAAACAGCCCCCCGCTGAAGTAAAAGTTTTATTTTATTCAGGACTGCAAAATAGGAAAAAATGACCCTGTTCCAAACTGGAGCAAAACCTAAAATGGTGGAGTTGCCTCTGAAGAAAAATTTCATTGCTTATTCAAAACACATTGATCTTATTTTGTGCAGCTATAATGTTGAATAAGACAAATGGGAAGAAAATAAACTGAAAAGCTGACAACAATTAAAAATCTGTTTGAATCCCAGAATATCAAAGCAATATTTCAATGTGAAATTATTTTTAAGATTTTCTGAATAAAAGTCATATTACAAAGTGTTTCAATTCTTATAAATCAGCATATTCAAAAGCAAAGTGTCTTCAAAACATCTAAAAAAAAAAACCTGAATAGAAAATTGAGTCCTTCGTAAAAAAAGACAGAATGTTAGATTTTCCCTTTCTTTTTTAATTATTTACTTTTAAACACACAGAAGTGCAGTATCACCCCTCGATGTTCTGATGATTCTCTACGTAGTCCACTATAAGACTGAAAAAAAATTGGTATAGTCCTTCAAACCTTCTAGTTACTGTCAGCATCAATTTTGGCATTCAGAAAACTTCATGCTTTAGCAGCAGCATTGACAAACAGAGACTCAGGACCAAATTCAAGTGTGAAAAAGGTGCATTATTAGAACAACCTTAATGGTGAAACAAAAAGGACTGATTAGATGCCTCTAATGCCTAAACAGAATCTCAAGTAATTCATAACAACTGAATGAATTTTAGTTCCCAAGAAAATACAGTCTCCAACTTGTTTATAGTTGAATAGAAAGTGAGACACAATACATTTTTGTTTCAGTACACTGCACCGGTAGGTCTCTAAACTGAAGTCTTAATTAATGTGTGAACCAAACATTGCAACAACTAAAAACATCCCCTTTCAAGTGACTATATACACAAAAGGGAAGTGCTCTCCTTTGATTTTTGTTGTTGTTATCACTTTGATTTGTTGTGAAGTTTCTTTTTTTTCCTACATTGGATCTTGCTTTTATTTGAAAAATCATTTCTCCCTGTGTATTTGGTTTCAGTGTTTGGAATATATTTCTTATGTGCATTTCACACCAAATGTAGGCCTGGACACCATCTCTGGGAAAACTTTGCAGTCATATGACAAAAAGAAACTTTTTAATGTTGAGGAATATTAGAACCAGTACAGAATTAATGTGTTCTGAGCTGATAGGCAATGATCATTCAAAAGTAACAAATCCAATCAGATATGAAAATAAATACGCACTTAACTTGAGACATTTTGGAAAGAAAGTTTTTCAAAGAATGAAACATTCAACACTTTCTGAAATAATGCCTTCTTTACACTAGACGTTAAGAAAAAACAACCTCAGGTTGCAAAAAAATATTTTTTCTTATTTTTTTAATATTTAATTTTATTTTTATTAAATCTGAAAGTTGCAGACATAGTTTTCGCAAACTCAGCATGCTCAATAAGTAACTTTGAGTACCTTTAACAAGACAAGACTGATTTTCCTGTTTGGAAGATTAATTTCTCATTGCTGTTGTTGTATAAGTACAGGCCTGTTTTCTTTTGTAATAAATAAAGCTGAAGTCAACACATGTAACCACCGGTATAATACGTGCATGTTATGAAACTTGCCCTGACTCAAATCTGTTTAATGGTTTTCCACTGAAAATTCAACATCTGCCAACACCACACAAATCTTGATAACTGATGTCATCATGAACCCATTAAGCCTTGGTTTTTAACATGTTAGGAAAACAAAGGGTTTATGGAAGACTGCTAACAGAGGGCTAAATCCCGGAGCCCTTATTCAACAGTAAGAATTGTTCCTTAAATAAGGTGTGAGTAAGAACATCTTAAGCCTGGCAGAATGTAAGCAAGCGCTTGTTCCACATTAAATTTAACTAACCAAGTCATTCATGAAAATGGCACCCTAAGATATGAAACCTGTCACTGCAAATCACCTTTCGTCACTGAGGCTGATTTGGGAATGCATGTCCTGCCACACTGACTACTAGCTTTGATGTGTCACAGCTGTGATACTGCAGCAAGGAAAAGCCATTTAAATAGAGGGGGAGCTTTGGAGGAGTTAGACATTTTCCCCTAAGGATCTGAAGCTTCTCAGCAAAGGCCATCCAGAGATACATATTGAATAAAAAGGTCTTCATACGAAAATCTCGTAATATGCCTGCAGGATCCCTGTAGCGGGAGCTAAAGGAAAAGCTGTGTAGTGTTGAAACAGTAAGGAGCATCCATCCAGATAAAGAAGGAATCCCACATTATCTCTAACATCCATACACCTGCAAAACTGATAATGTCTATCCTGCAGTTTTTTTCCTGGGCACAGAGGTGGTTAATCAAAGCTACAGCATGAGACCTGTGGGGGCGGGAAAGTAATTTAATTAATGTGCCAGATATCCTTGCCAAAGCTTTTGCCAAGATTAGGTTCAGATTGCAAAGAAATCTCCAAGAGAAGGATAATTCTCAACACCTGCGGGCACTTTTATTAGCTGCTTGCACAGAATAGAAAACCTTATGTTAAAGTATTTGTCTCTGCTCTACCAAACTGACCTCACATGCTTTTATCTGGCCATAACCATAAGCAGATTTTAAAGCACTCTGCAGAAGTGATTGCTAATGGGCAAGTGCTCTGTGGCAAAGCTGCTTGAATAAAGTAACCTGTGGATGGAAGCAATCATATAAAGCTGCTCAAAAGGGGACATTGTCAAAACAAGTGTAGATTTGGGTACACAGTGGAGGAAGAAAGTGAAAGAGATCACTAGGATCTTTAACACATCCAGAAAGGGCATCCACCTAATGCAGCGTTATGCCAGATTGATCCAGGTTCAGGCCACCAGGGCAGAACCTTGGCTTTGTAAAGGGGAAAGGAAAAAATCTCTAAAAAATTCTAAATCTTTTTCTCCTGAAAAAACTTTGCCGGTGTTTTTTTTTGTTTGTTTTGGAGTTTCTAGTTGTGTTTATCTTTTGTTGCTTGGGGGATTTTTGCTTGGTTGTTTTTTTTTTTTTTCCCCTCGAGGCAGTTTATTCTGCAACACTGCAAACAAGGTTGAAAATTTGAATGCATAGCCACAACGCTTTTAGGGAAACTAAAGCTCAGAAAACACCTGATGTGTTTAGAAACATGTTACAATAAATCTAGGAAATTATTATGTTTTGGTACTGCATAATATGACTTCTCACTAAAAGAAATTCAAGGGAATTGAAAGGTTTGTTTATCTGTATTTTGTTGTGAAATAATTTGTTTCTATCTGAATAAACAGTTACAACTCTCTGGTGGAGGCTTGTCGAATTGTTATTCACTCTTGATCCAATGATATGTATTTTCTGCACATGTAAACAGACAGACACATGCATAGACATGTGCAACACAATTTCTTCAATGATTTCTGGTGGTGAAACATGAATTCTCAAGTGTTCAGCTTTCCACACACTTTAAACAGTCTCTCTTTAATCTGTTTTATCCATTTAAGTTGTTTGGGGTTTTTTCTGGCATTCAAAATACTTCTACCTTTCTTTCCAGATAGAAAAACAGCAAAAGGGCTCTGATTTCCTTTCTTTTAGTGCTAATGAAATAAAAATATTAGCAATTATAAAAAATATCTGTGACTTTGGAAAATATAGTAAAAATCTTTAGATTTTTCAAGAAGTGGCCTTGAAACATTGCCCAGAGCTTTAGCGGTAATATTGCTCTGGTTGCATTTCCTTGTTCTGGTCTCAGCTAAACCAGAATCCTTTTAAATAAAATGTTAATGACAACTCAGAACTCGGTAATTTCAGGTCAGATTCTCCCCTCTTCAGTCATGCTAACAAGTACCTTATTCTGCAAGAGTCTAAGTCACCTAAATGAGTGACCACGATAATCAATAAATGACCAGGAAAATCTGGAAAACTGCAGTGAGTCTAAACTCATCTCTCCTTACATTTTTACCTAGCAAACCTCACAAAAACAGTGAATCACTCTAGGCAGTGATTGTTCTTTTACATGAAGTGGGGTAATTTATGACACCACTTACTGTGCGGGCAGTGTTGCATGCTGTAAAGTGCTGCATGAGGTAAGAAGAGCAGAGCTGTGACAGAGCGCTGCCACTTGCAGGCATTTGCAGAGGAATTGCAGAATCAGATGCTGATGTCATGACCCTAAAGTTCAGAATGCACAGCCCTCCCACAGCCTCTGACAGTATTAGCAAATGACCTAACTGCTCACACGCAGCTCCTGGGCAGATATATCAGTTCAGAGCTGATGTCACTTTTAACTTTCAGAAAGATGAATATAGTCTTAATTACAACTAACTTTTCTCACTTTATACACTATAAATCTATAACTATGATTAGCTTTTACAAAGCAGATAATGAAAAAAAAAATCAAATTCAGTGGGATATTCCTAAAGGTATTCGTGCTCGTCCAAGAAGATAAAATTGCTGCTAGGGTTTTTTACATTCTACTCCTGAATTTTCTGATTCTCAAGGAAAAGAGAACTCCAGCACTCTCCACACTCCAAATTCAAGGTGATGGCCTTCTCCCATTATGTTACAACTTACAATCTTTTTAAACCTATCCTTAGGATTTACTTTGAAAACAATTCTGTATATATACATTGAAGAGTACATATATTTATCATCTTTTAAAAGACTGAACTTAGTGCACCATTTCAGCACAGCAAATATCAAAGACAGCTGTGCAGATATCTTTGTTAGCATTGCTGATACAGGTCTCTCTAGATAAGACCTAACTCTTCATCTTGTTACGAACAATGGAATATGAAATGATGGAGTTCTGTGAAATGTAACACGCTTTCGTGCTGTGTGGAATTTGCTTGGGTCCCAGCCCTACCGAGTACACACACCAGAGTTTTACACCTGACTAGTTCTACCAGCTGAGAGAGGCTTACTCATGCGTATCATGTTAAATGTGAAAATAAGTGCCTTCAGGATCTTAAGGAGCAACACAGGCACTGAAAAGGCGGCATAATCTTGATGGGCAAATAGTAAACATGTTCCTCCAATGGGAAAAAAAAAAAAAAAAAAAAAGCGAGCCTTTCATAACAACTTCATCAGTGCAAATTTGGCAAACACAGATCCACAGAGGCTGACTGCAATTTTTCAACTGTAAGCCTGACCTGTAACTCGTTAACCTACCACTAAAAGAGTATTCACCTCATGTTCACTTATGCAAAGAACTCAAAGGAAAAAGAAACTAGAATAAATTTTTATTCCCCTGCCCTGGAAAAAGGGCAAGCTATGCCATATTTGTGGAACTTTATAAACACTAGAAAAAGACTAAAAGAGAATCTATGACCAACTTATTGAATGTATTCATATGGCACTCAGAATGGCTTTCTTGCTTTTTTTTTGTCCACATTAGTGCCATTGGACTGTAACTCTTCTTTGATATTACATTGTTCTCACATAAAAATAAACCAATCCTCCTGAACACCAAAATTGCAAAGGTTCGAGACCAATGATAAAAGTGCTTCTTCTTTATTTCCCTGGGTACTCGCCACCTGCCCCATTGCTAACATTGTTCTTCCTAGCACTTCAGGGTATTTCTGCAAACCCCACAATTACACCAAAATGACTTTTAAATCTTTTCCTAGAACCTGAGTTCATGAACAGCTGTTAGTTTGGGAAGTATTAATGGGAGCCATTTCACCAAATACTGACGTTACTTTCTGTTTCATGGGATTGTGCAGAATTTAAGACAACCTAAAGCTTAACCATGGTGGGGTTTTTTTGCATGGGTTTATCAGAGTCTGCCTAATTGAAGACAGGTCCATAAATAAAACATCTGACCTTTTTTTTCCCTGTTATTACCCTCCTTGGGACAGGATTAGATCACACAAATGTGTGATATGTGAACAATATTTTCATAATATGTGAAAAATTGTGAAGCATGAGATTAGACTCCTTTAATGGAAATAAAACCAGTACTTCCCAAATTCCTTCAGGAAACCCAGATGGGTGGCTCACTGGGAAATTTCCAAGCAACGGGATGAAGAACTTTGCTCCAGCTTCTCTGAACAAGTATATGCTGCCATTTTTTGAAGATTTTTAGGGTGATTTCTTTCCTTTAGTTTTTGTATAAAACTTCTAACAAAAACACTGCAACTTCTAGATAAGGGAGTATAGGTCCTTGTAACCTTGGAAACATAAGATTACTTTTATTTTCCTTGATAAAATGTAGTTTTTTCTATCTCAAATCCCCCTATCTTATTATTTACTTTTATTTTAAGGTCACTGAGTTTCCAGAGTGCCCTTTGACAGTAGCAAAAGGCACCCGTAAGTTACTGACACACACAGACTAACCAACCTATTACCTTTTCCCCCGCTCTGAAAATTGTCTAGGTAATAAATATATCCCCACTAAACTCAGAGATTCCTAACCTCTGCTTTGGTGTTTTCTGTTTAATTTCAGACCAGAGAAGACTCTTCTTGTCTTGAAGCCTGCCTGGATTCTTCCAGTCTCTTTAGCTGATGTAGAGAAAGAAAATGCTTCTTACAGTCCTGGGCAGTACTCTGCACGTCATCTGGAAGATCACAAAGACTGTGGAGTTTTCTGGGAAGAATCATTCATTTTTATTTCTGCACTCCAAGCAGATGCAACAAATGCTGCACAAGCACACATATGCATAACTCTTAACAGTGACTATTATGCAGCTCAAAAACACAAATCACAATAAGTTGCATTTTTGGTACCACTTCTGAAAAACAGAGGCTGATCAGCTCTGCATTTGCAGTCTAGAGGCTGACTCCTGCACTTATACAGACAAATTCCAGGACTGGATGAACAGTGAGAGCAACCTCTCCATTTCTGTGAGATTTTCTCTACTACGAGGTCCAGTTCTATAGAATATGACCTTCAAATGGAGGTGGAGCCTGATCCCATTCAAAGTTACACATGCCTAATTTCAAAGCTTTATGCCTGAAGGCTATCCACACTGAGAGAGATATTGCATGTTGCTCTTCTTCCTATTCACACACTTTTATTGATGTGATTCAGTTGTAGAAAATAGCTTATAAAAAAGACAGTTTGAGATGCTGTATTCCTGTTTCCACCAGTAAAGCATAGCCAAACAGACATTACAAACAGTATAGTTTCTTTCTGTCTTTCCTCTTCTTAGAAATGCTGGTTTACAATGGGTTAAAAATCTGCTGCTAAGCACTGGCCATTTTAAGGTGTATTCTTCTCCCCTGCTGATTTGCCCTCTGACCTTCTGGGGGCCAGGGTGGCTGCAGACTTCATTTTTACTCTATTTCCTGGTCTCTCTCCTGGCTGTGCACTCAATGTTTCCACAGCAGATTAATGACAGCTAATAATATCTGATATATCTGGACATTGCCACATAATGAGTTGCAGTCCCACTGGGTGCCCAAAGTGTCACTACTAACAAATTCACCAGAGCTGCACATAATTAGCATGTAAAGGGAGTGATCATGCAGTAAATCTGGAGGGGAAGATGGATAGCCCATGAGGAAAAAATATAAGGAAAAACTACTGTTCTTAACACTCATTGGTATATGTAGGTTTCTTGCCATGAATATTTCCTTGATAGCAAACTGTGGACAGGTTACCTTTACAGTAACATTATTCCTTCCACGGCTGATAGGCAGAATTTCATTATGCCACTGCTAATGTTACAATATTTCTGCAAAATGTCACCATATGTAAATTAGAAGAGGTTAGGGTTTCAGCTTAAGTTTTCTTTCAAGATGCACTGTCCCTTTCTGCTATGGCCTAATTCCCCTTTCTACTAGTTTACAGACATGCTAACATTGGTCCAACCTTGCAAAATAAAATTGGCATTGGAGGACCTTCCTTCTCCAATAACTGAGTAAGAATGAAAAAACTCAATGCAGGAGGCAGTAAAGATATGGGAGTAGAAATGAGCTTACTTGATAAGGTTTTATCCAAAGCTTAATCTTTCCTGACATGTCAGAATATACGCAACAAAAATAAAATAGGATGCACGGGACAATGTGAGTTGCCTGACCTGATCTGAACACAGGTCTCTAAACTTGTGGCCATCTGGCTGCCCATCACACCCTAAGTGCAGGCTGCAGTCTGGATATGGGCAAAGAGGTTTTCCCAGGAGGACAAGGGGTTTGACAAGGAGCAGATGAATTGTCGTGATGGGCTGCTTTCAGCCTGAAGAGCCCTAAATAGGACAGCTTTGCTCTAGTTTAAGTCAGTCATTTGTCCTCATTAGAAACCATTGCTCAGCAGTGTTAGAGACTTCATTTTGGTTTGAAGTTGTGACATTTACAGGCCTTTTGCTTCTTTGACATCTGTGTGGGAAAACTTGCATTTACATAACTCCAGCTCTGAGGTTTATCTGAGCAATTGCCCAAAATGTAGCTAATTCCAAGTGCAAGGTTTTGGATTTGTTTTAATTATTGTTTGCTTAACAGAGAGGCTCTTGGCCCTGAAGGCTTCAAACTTCAAATTGTTCTTCTTAAGGCACTTCTGTCATTTAGGGGGAAAAAAAGAGTTAACAATGAAGCCTCACTTAAAAACAAAAAAATAAACCCCAATAAACAAACAAAAGATACTGCCTATAACACAAATGCTTTTCCATGACAAATAACCAATCAAAGATGCAAAAAATGCATTATTTTTTAATATAAATTTGTATAAATACAAATAAAGACCAATAAAGACATTATAATTTATAAGACATATTAATGTTCTAGTTATATAAATTTATGTAAGTATATAAAATCATAGCTAGTTTAGCTTAGTTGAATCTCTGTAGCCACCTTTTGCAGAGAGAAAGCTTAGCCAGGACAGCTTTGTGATCCTCAGGCTAAGCAAGCACAAGCTGACAGAAACAATTTTATATCAAAGTCAGAAGTTTCACAGAGCTCAGGTGCCGGCCCCTGTTTGGGACGCTGGTGAGCACTATCGATAAACCTTGACACTTTTAACAGTGTGAACTGCTATTCAGCAGTGCAGGGATGCACCTTGGAAATAACAGTAGCTGCTCCTGCCCACTACTTTGTTCCTGTTCCTCTCATTAGCTACGTGCTTAGGAACTGAGCCCAGCAGATCAACTCACAAGCTCAAAAAATTTCTGAATTCTCAACTTATAGTGAGTTTCCTGCTGGCTCGTGTTCTGTTGGAGAATCACCTTTTGGAGTCATGTGACTTTAGATTTTAGACACTTTTTTTGAAAAAGAAGGTTTCCAAACTGCATGTATAAACCCTAGTGATGTAAAAACAGCATAGCTAATTAAAAACCAAGCATTTCATTTAAAAATCCCACAAATCTTGTGCATTAGAAAGGGAAATCCTATTGGATTTTGAAAGGAAAGAAAAAAGAAAAAATAAATTTAAAATCTTTAAAATTTTCCTGACAAGAACAAATTTTATTTTGAATCCCTTGTTCTATTGCCTTGTCTCTGCAATCCATATGGTAACTCTCAGCACAATTATTCAAGATTCACCTTTTCATGTAATTTCTCTGAATACAAAAAAATCCAAATAAAAAGGAAAACAAAACAAACAAAACCAAAAATTAAAACAAGGCTTATATTCTTTATCTTGTTTTTAATGAAAGAATGAAGCTCACAGCCTATCCAACTTTCACATGGGCCTTTTTTATGCAATCTTAATGATAATTAACTGACAGTGATTGATGGAACTGAGGTAAGAGTAGATGCAACTGCACCGTCCTATCCAATTCATTTTTCTATTTTTTATGAGTCTTTTTTTATTTCTAAATAATATTAAGTGTATTATTTATCCAATTTTAATTTCACATTTAAAGTTAATCAGAAATGCATTTGCCCAATTGTTTTGTCACCTTGCTGACTGGGATTTCACATACTCAGATTTCGTTCTGTGTCAAGTTTAAGGAAGGCAACTACTTCTGTACTGGAAATACATGAAAACATTCACATACATTTCCATATTTTTTGTAGGTAGAAGTATTTCTACTGGAAAATGGGCCCCAGTACACTGAGGCTGTTCAGAATTTTTTAATATGTCCACATGGAATTATATTGAAGGGAACATGAGTCTTTTTTAGCTTTGTTTCAAAATATTGTTGTTAGCATTGCATTCATCTCTAGGGTATTTTTTATATGCACTGAACTGTATTTCCACAAAATCACCTTTGCTGAAAAACTCCCAGAGTCTCACATCCAACTTTGGTTTTGTTGAAGACCAAATATCACAGCCTCTCATACATTGTCTAGAATGACTACATGAAATTACATTCTTTTCCTTTATTCTTCAAATCTGTTCTAAATAATTGTTGCCATTGTGCTAGTTGTGTCAGTCTTAAAATTTTGTATATATATCAACTGTTTTAAAAGCTTTTGGCAGGGTTCTATTGCTTTATCAGGAAAATGGTCCAATTTGAAATGTGTATGTTACACAGAAGACTTCGTGTTTTGAATTTCTTCATCTGACAGGTGAATTCTCTCTGGTATTTTATCACTTCTTACATTTAAATGATATTATTTTAACTGCTTTTCTGAAAGAGTCTTTCCTTCTTTTATTGGTTGAAAGAAAAATAAGTTCTTTTTAGGCATGCAGTTTTCCCTTAACAGCTTCACTGCCCTTTCAGTGTGTCATTACATATAACAAAATGTACACACAATGCATCCCTTGGGAGTTAAAGCTTATCACGGTGCAGTACTTTCAAAGTGACTGTTTTATACCATTTGGCACCCTGAGGACATGTGAGGTGACACCACTGATCTCTCAGGAGAGACCTTACTGATTTCTTACAGCTCTTGCTGATGAAGAAATTAGTCAATAACTATATTTTGTAAATTCTAGCAGCCTTCTCTTTCTTTCCCTCCCATAAGACAGAGGCTGTGGAAAAACTGCGTCTGCCTGGGCCTGAAGGCATGTTCGGTTTTTGCCTACCTTTATACCCTCTTGATGAGAGTAACAAATCAAGTTCAAGCATCCTGTACTGAGAGATCCTTCACTAAGTCAGATACTGCTAAGCTCTTACTACTAGGTAAGACTTCCATGGAGGTCTATCAACAAGTCTCAATCATCCGTACAGGTTATTGCTCAGGGACAAGGGACACCTCTTTCTGCCCAGGGGCTGCCTGCTGTCACTGAAGCATCCTTTTCCAATACAATCAGTGATCATTTGACACACAGGAGACTGCCAGACTTCCAGGATTATGGCCAATAAACCTTCCCCACTACGAGGAGAACCACTAGTGGCCACGAACCATGCATTTTTCAAGCACTAGAGAAGATGGGCAATACATAAATACCTCCTTACTTAAACTATTTTTGAAGAATGCTTTCCTTAAGAACAAGCTGGGACGTGTTGGTCTGTGCATGAGAGAACGTACCCCCTGTGTCATGCAGAAATTACGTGGTCCCACTGCTTTGCCTACACCTACAAATAGAAAAAAAACAATTGTAAGAAAACTGAAGATGGGGACTTTTTTCCCCTTCAGCTGAAGAACAAAACAGCAACAACAAATGATTTTGTGTCAAAAGAAACCTTCTGTCCAAGTGACCTAAAATTAAACATTTCCTTGTCACATCTTGTGAGTAAAGCAAAAGACATGGAATCACAGAATGGTTTGGGTTGGAAGGGACCTTATTGATCATTGAGGTTTTTTTACATAATGAGAAGCGGCACTAATAGGAAAGGCTGAGAAACTCCACACACCACATTCCCCAATTTAAAATATTAGAGCAATTCTGACTCAAGTTCAAAACCCACCAGGTAAAGATAGAAAAGGAACTGAGCTCTTCCAAGGCCTAACCTCTGTATGCTGGAATGGTTGAGAGGCCAAGGCAGCTACATTCTCTGTATTATAAAATTTTAGTCTCAGTTTCTTTCATGAGAGAAAATTGCTTATGAATATTACATGAATCAGTGCTTTTCAACAGGCTTGTTTCTAATTTTATGTACACCCACCTATCATATCTGTATAAGTAACATCAGGAACATATAGTAATGAAGACAATCATCCAAGTATAAATAATCTTGTATCTGAAACAACGTCAGGTTTCTCGATGACAAGAAGGATTATAAATTGCATCCAGGACTTACAGAGAGAAAAATATGTTTGTATTCTATGATACTTTACGTGTGACAAATAACACCTGAGATCATTTAAGATCTAAAGCCACAGGGTAAAACACATCCTTAATTTTATGCTGGTGGCCCCTTACTAAAAAAAATAGCAGTTAGACTGACCTTCCAGATCCCCTGTGTTGAACTATTACTTGATCTCAGCAAGTCATGGGTACAGATTTTTGAACTTCTGCCAATGGGACCACCTTGGTGTTATGATACTTTCACAGCTTCTAGTGGAGTCAGTTGCCAAGGCGCTTCTTAGTGAGATACAGAGTTTACAAAAGACTTGGATCAAATGGGTTTCAGGACAGAATCTAATTTACCTATATAAGAAGTCATTCTGCTGCAAAACCTAGAGAGACCATCTTATACTGCAGAATCATGACTGCTCTCTTCAGTGTCTAAGTCAGGCTTCCGCTTTTCTGCTTAAGTCCACAGAACAAGGAAAGATGAAAGAGAAGGGACTTAATTTCATTTCATCTTTTCTGTTGTTAATTTAGAGGAGTATGTTTGAAAGTAGAAACCAAGCACCAAACTACACCGGAAGCAAAAGCACCATGTGCACTGAAGAACAATGTGAAAGGATAGCAGAAAGTTATATATTCCAGCCCCTAGTTTTAAACTTCCATGTCTGAAGATTTGGACCAGTTCCTCTAGTTCCTATTGCATGTTCTTATCATGCAGGCAATGGAAAACCAACCTGACAGCTACAGATAGACCAAGAACTCTGTTGTGAGCCCAGTTCAATTTGCAGAACTGAGATTTTACAGATAAAAGGTGAACATTCCTCCAGCTACGTGTACTAGAAAAATGAACAATACCCAAAGCCTGTGTCACTTTCTCTGGGAATTTTCTTTTCAAAACAGAAGCATTTAGCTAAAGACATTTTCTTCTCCTTGAATTTTCCATATGTCTGGAAAAGAGCTCTCTGATTTGAAGCAGAATGCTCATAGGATCATACCAATGTCTGCTCCAATTAATGGGAGCAGAGTTTACTTCTGCCTGCTTTTGTCCCACCAAATTTCAGGCAAGGTTTTCTAATGTTGTTTGAAGGTTGTTATCAAGCAAGTAACCAACCTTTTTCCAGAGTGGACAATTTAACTCATTAAAATCCCTGCCAGAGTTATAACTGTATACACACTTCTATTCTTACTTTCCTTGCCAAAATAATATCTAGCTAGGTACAGATGTTCCAGCTTCCATGTTGCTATACCCATTTGAACAGGCACTCATGAATTTTGAGCCAGTGTTACTTTGCCATCATGTTATATAGGGGATTTGGAAGAATGGAAAACAGCCTCTACTAAACTTGGTGATTCATTTAAACAAGCTTTTTTTCAGTAAAGCAAAATTTGTACCAGTCTGTATCCCAATTACCTCAGACAAATCTGCCATGATTTGCAATTACATTATTATTTTAAATTAATCCATCCATGAATTACAGTTGTCTTCTGTTTATTCACTTGTTTAGACTGGTCTAAAAAAATGAGCAAAGCTTTCAGCCATTTATAATAAAGGCAAAATGACCAAAAAGATCTACTTTTTTTTGTTTGCATTAATGAGTTCATCACAAAATATATATGCAATAATATAGGAAATTAAGTTATAAATGTAGGGATGTGCTCCGAGACACCATGAAAATCTGCATGCAAATGCATAATAATCACAAATCTACATTATTACAATATTAAAAAATACCTACAATTAAATTATCATGTGGAAATAATCATAATGTTATTGGAAACTCAATTATTGTGGCAACCCTTGTCGGGGAATTAGCAGGCTATGGCAAAGGCAAGTCAGACCTGAATTCATCAAATATATATTATCACAATATTACATGTTCACTTCGATTCCATGCAAAGACAAACATCCTCACTCAGTAGTATCTGCTCAATGCATTTGTATTATTCATGAACAACTCTGTGATCTATTATACATACAAAACTGATTGTACGCTGCTTGCCGGAGGCTACAATGCAGAGACACAGAATTAATTTTATTATATACACATGCATGATAATTGTGTAGAATTCGGTCAAATATCAAACTCTGCTCCTGTGCTCCATTATTTTACTTTCCAAAAAGAGGTCTAAGGTCAGCAGCAATTTCTCTTTGGTGACAGTGAAACTCTTTGTCATTTAGAGTAGAAAGTTCCTGCGTACTAAGGGGGCTGGAGCTGTGATGAATGGTCACACATTCCCTTTCCTTTCCAACCCCCACCCTTCAAAAGGCAAATGTAACTTTTATTGAGATTCTCAAGAATTCCTTGCCACTCATGCACACAGAAGTCACTTTGGGTTGGGGACTTAGAGACTTGATTTGTCAGAGATAGAGACAACTTTTCGTTTGTTTTGTAGACTTAGTTAAAGTTCTGTGAGGACATGAATAACACAGTTAAGGAAACTTACTTGCGGCTGTAGGAAATGTATTTTCAAGGCATTTAAGTAAATACTCCAAAAATGTTTTCATAGGACAACCTCCCCTGCTTCAAGTTTTCACTAAATTTAAAAAAAAAAACCTACATCTCGTTTCTTCAATAGCACAAGCGACTGATAGGAAGGCCTTTTTCCTCTTCTCCCGAGTTTTCTAAACATTTTACCAGAAAGACAAAGATTAGTACTGTACAAGACATTGTTTGAAGACACCAGGAGATAGAAATTAATCAAAATTGAGAAGGGACTTGAACAAAACATACCACCTCAAACTCCTGGCCTGGATTCAAGCGTGATTGAAAGTCAGCAGGACATTCAGCTTCAGCGTGCTACAATTTAGGTAGAAACCAGGTCTAGGAGTAAGCTGTATGTGTAAATTTTGGCAACAATAACTACTGTCACTCAACTTCAGAGGCAGGTATCCACTCCTGTGTACTGCAGTTACACAAACAACCCTTAGCATGCATCTAACCTAGTGATCCAAAAGACTTTTTTCAGAGGAAAGAAAAATAAAAGGTCATCTTTACCTGGACAAAAAAACTGTGCAGTGTGTAATTCTCCCTGCTGCATTAAAAGTCAAACCTGAAACACCTTTCCCATGAGCTTTAAGAACAAGGAACATTTTACTCCTTACTCATTGCATTTGGAGCAGGGTCCCATTCAAGAATATCCCAAGGACACCTTTGCATTAGTGCACTTCTTTCAATAGCCATAAACAAAAGGTGCTCTCCAATGCATTTATATTCTGGATTTATAACACTTATAGAAATAAACTGTAACAAGGACTCTAAAGGGTTTCACAAGCCTACTTGATCCAGGGGTGATTTAAACATCCTCATCTTTAAATCTATCTTTTGCATGCACAGAGTCCATAATTTTCATTGTTTCAAGAACAATGCAGGGTCATTCACATTTAATATTTCATGGCTCATAAGTTTACCACAATATCATAAATTTGCTATAAATTGGTAAAATCTTCACTGTCCTAATAAGGGAATATGATAGACACACAAGAAAATCTCAGGAAGGAGGAACTGAACTAATCCCTTGCACAGCTCCATCACAAGAGGGAATAAGTGAACATTTTAAGGTGGGCTGTTGATCTTGTCTGACTCGTTGCCATCAACAACAAAACCATCAAAACCACAATTCTGAAGAGTCTCCAGGGTAGCAGTTTAGTTTAGCTAACCGAAATGCTGGAGATGCAGAAGAAAAGCACTTTGTTAAAGAGCGTGTCAGTGATGCATTTTGTCACTTAATTATCCATAACACTATTCTGTTCTTGAATATTTCTGGTTTTAAGTAGGCACAAGCTACAATTTTTAGTGGTATCAAGTATTCCAAGAGAGCTGACACCTTTTAAATATCCCACTCTTTCACAGTAAACCCATTATTATTTTCTGCCATTTCAGAATTATGTGAGCAGCAGGACCTTAAGACTCAGGCAGCATCATTTAACTTCAAGCTTTGCTGTAAAAGTAGGTAGCATAATTGTCAAGTTGCAGAAAAGATTTCTCATGGACATCATTATTTTGACAGGCTCTGAAACACAGGAAAGACAGTGGGGTGAAAGGCCCTACCAAAACTACTTATTTTGTCATCAGTACCTGAGATCTGTGAGACCTATGTGAGCTCAGACAAAAATACAGGTTTTGAGAATTTTAGTTGAACCTCATCTAAACTACCAAACCTCTTAAATGCATAAGGAGGTTGAACAATTTAAGAAAGCAAACTTTTATTAAATCTAAGACTGTTGCTCTGTCTGGTGTGCCTGAAACCACCCCCATGAGTTACCCATGGCGTTCTGTCTCTTTCTCACTGGCCTTCAACTTCCAAAGCATACAAATTCATCCAAGATAAAAAAATATAGCTGTTAAGCCACACTTTCCAAGTTTCTAAAACAAACTCATTTTAAAAATTATATTGTGTTTAGTTGGTTTGTCCAACTTCACTTATTACTAGCCACACTAGAAACAGCAGCTAAACAGCAAATAGTTGCAAAAACTGATGTTATTTCCTCAGTTAACATTTATTTTGCATATAGTCATAAATGTACTAGATGGAAAGAATGAGCATGCACAGAATAAGTCTTGGCTTCATTTTCCTGCCAGCTATCACAAATCTTTCAGTATTTAATATTCATAATGCAGAATCATCTACTGATCCTAGTTAGGATCAAGAAATTTTATGAAATGTACAAAACAAAGATTGTCACAGTTCTGCCACAAAGAATTTACAATTGGACAGGCTGACAGACTAACTATTGCTGCAGTGGGTGCTATGTGAGAAGTATTTTTTAATGTTATTCTAGCCACTCTTAAATGCAAATATGACATTCTAGGTAGCTCTAAGCAGTAACGAAGGGCATTCTTGCAACAAATGCAGGACAATACTGTACTTCAGCAGCTACTGAGGTAAAGCAGTGACTTTGTCTTACCAGAGTGTTTTGCAGTTTCGTTTGGGTTTTTTTCGGTTTTTTTTTTTTTTTTTTTAATATATTTTGGTTCATCTATTTTATTTCAGCGGAAAGTTACATGATAGTATTAGTCAACCTGAATGTAATTTAGAAGATAATTTTTTCCAGTCTGAAAACAGTTGACCAACATTAACAACAATATTCATTTGACTGTCTTCCTAAGGAAAACAATTTGATATTTGATTTCAAAACGCAGTAATGTTTTTGAGATATGATCCTTCTCCAACACTTTTTTCCCCAGGAGAGATGATGTAATAGTGGTTTGCTTGTGTTTGGTTCACAGAACACTCACTCTCAACCAATGACAAAAAGGCTTTTGTAGTTCATGAAGTGGGAGTGGGTATGGGATGAGGGTGAAAATAAAAGAATTTTTACATGGCCCTGTTGGCCATAATCAACATTCCTTTTTGAGAGGCATGTTAAGAAAGAACAGGTTATCTTTGAGGTGAGTTTGGTATTTAAGAACTCTTTGGGAAACCTGCATTGCTGAGAGAGAACAGCTTTCCCAAGGCTGAGCAGAGAGCTAGATGGGATCAGAGCTCAGGAGTAATGTTTCCCGGTCACATGCAACCCCCAGCTCTCTTCTGTAGCCCACTAAAGGCCTCTGGCAACCTGAATTCCCCAAATGAGGCAGAGAGGATGCTTCTTCAAATATCTCCTTGATGCCAAGGATGTTTCTATGGTAATTCTGCATTCAAAGTTACTAGTTCATGCTGCGTGAGAGGCTACATAAGGGCCCAAGGAGATGAATGAACCTATCTAAGGTTGTGCATACCCAGGGGGCTTCCATAATTTTGGGTGCGCAGAAATACAAAGACGGAATAATGACAATGTTGTGCTGCACTTCATTTGTTGAATTACTTCAATACCTTGCTCACAGATGTGTGTATGTGAATCTAATCAACCAAACTCCTCATAGACAGCAGAGATTATTTTGAGACATTATTCCTTCTTCTGCTACAGAAAAAAAAAGAAGCACCAGCCTTCCATAACCTCTTGAATACAGGGAGGTCTGTGTGCATGCATAGACCAACACCTCTTACCCATATGCACAAAAAAGAAAGGTGAAAATAAAAAGTTTCCTATATATAACACATTGTTCTGGAAAGCCAGGAGTATTAATAATAGGCTTGCCTTTCAATGCAGGAAAAAAAAAATCCACACCAAAAGAATGTTTTATTGTTAACCTACTAAAACTATTATTAAAAGAGAAAAACTCCCAGGAAAAGTAAAGGTGGTATGATCAGAAATAAACATCTGAAGAAAATGAGATTTTTTTCCATACTATTTTAAATCCTAGAAAAGGAAACTTTTTTGTACCTTTTCTTCTTGAATCATATTTTGCTTCAGATCCTAAACCAGCACATTCAACTATTCAATTTGCTGTTCAATAACAGGGACACACATTGCCTTTTAAATGCATACAAAATAGTTGCATATTTTTGCTTTCATTTTCCCTGTGTGTTTGTTGCATACTGACATCAAATTCCCCGCAGGCATCCTAACCTTACAATTGGAGAAACAGTGCTCCAGGGTTTTCCACATGTCTAATACACCTGGATAAAAAGTGCTAATTGTCACCAACTTCCATTAAATGACAGCAGTAAGGCACAAAATATGCTTGATTTGCAGATGCTAGTGTTACTGGGAGTTAGCAGCAGATTAATAATTGTGCAGACCTCAAACATTCCCCTGACACTGCCAGCATGGGTTTCCAATGGAACATCAGATTACAAGGCCTTTGGTTTTATCTTGCTTTCCTGAGGAAATCTGGCTTAGGTACTTGCACTGTTTCCCTGTGTGTGTGACTGTCCTACCTTTCCATAATAATTTCTAGGCAGTCCAAATAAATTTTAAAGGAAAGTAGAGGTTGCAAACGTACAATGGCCTTCCCAATTTTCTGAAAAACAGGCAGCTAGGTAGATAGGATTGAGTCTAAGTGTTTCAAATATCTGTATTTTCTAGATTCAGGTATTCTTGCAGGAAAACAAATCCTAATTCTGTTCAAATTTTGTTAGTGCTGAAGGTAGAAGGGAAATGCACCATATCATATATTCAGCAGGCAGCAACCCTGCATCTGACCACCTTTACAGATCAGGTGTCAGACTTGGTTCCCAGTTTTGTGATGATTCTTTTCCGTTTTATGAACTTGTCTGCCAAAAAAATTCAATTTCAGCTTGAGGCTTCGAGTGTGCATCAGGAATCAACTTCTCGCACAGGTCCAGTCTTGCTCTGGTTTCCTCCAGATAAATTTGGGGGCTCACACTTCACCTTCTCTCCTCTCTTCTTGCTCTGCTGCTATTGCTGTTTCCTCTCTACTCTGAGCACACATGGCACATACCCTCGGGTATGAGGATACCACCCCTGTAGCATGCAAGCTTGCTGGCGGCTCCAGTGGCATTGCAAAGCTCATTTTTGCGTGCAGCAACATGATTATGGTGAAGGTGAGGGCGAGGCTGAGCAGATGTGTTTCAACACTTCTTTCTTGGTATTTATTACCATGCCATAGCATTTCTGCAACCTGGCCTGCTGCTGCTCCAGCTGCCTATGCAAACTCCTGATGGAGCGCAACAGCAGAAGCCGCCGGTACATAGCTAGCTGGAGCCGGTACTTCTCCTTTTCTTCTTGTTTCTTATTTTCTAAGGTCTCCATTACTGTTGTGGTCTTCATCCAAATCACATTGCCCAGACTACAAGAGGCCATATTGCCCTTGGTGCCACTTCCTTCCTGCTGTGTGTGGCAGTCCTTTTGGTCGGTCCCAGCCTGTGGGGGCTCGCTGGCCTCACAGAGCACCCTTGGGACCTGCAGCACTTCTGAACTCAATTCATCATTACACCAGGAGCTTTTGGAGCACAGGGAGGCAGTGTCCACAGGCTGCAGATTGCTGGCTACCACAGGGTACAGCGAGCCACCCAACGATACACCTACAGCTGCCATATGATGCTCAGCCAGCTCAGAGACTGTTATCTGGGCCTGGCCACCACTAACCATCTCTGGGCCAGTCAGGGCTTTTACCAGGGCCATGGCCTTGCTGGAGAGGACAGAAAGTCTTTCTGGCACCATTGAGCTTCCCCTGTCTTCATTAAGGCTGGCTAACGAAGGGCTGGCAGGGCAACCAAGGGGCGCTGTAACATTATCATGATTCGGAAATCGGTCTTCATCATCACGATTATTTTGGATCTCCACTTCCTCTCTTGGTATTACAGCTACTGTCTCAGCCATTTAAAGCATGAGCTACAGAAACTTTCTGTGGACAAAGGTGGAAGCAAAAGGATTTCATTTCTACATACACACACGGAGAAGCCCAGTGCAGTGACATTTGAAGAAAGAACCTCTCTTTATGTTTAAGCAATGGACCTATTACTTTTCTAATAAAGCACAACCCTTGGGTCACTTCAGGCCATTTCTTGTGATTTGCATTAGATGTTCTTTGAGACACAACATTAATCCAATAATAATTAAAATGATATACTGTACTATTAACATTCTCAAATCTTTAAAGGCAAGTGATCTATCCCTGCAGCACTGGCTGTGCTGACTAATTAAACAGAATACAGTTGTAAATGGGCATTGTAAGCACTTCTCCCATTTAAGAAGTGTAGTTTGTAGAGACGGAAGAGTTATCAGGATTGATCAGCTTTAGAGAGAGGTGGATATACCACAAACAGCAGGTTGCATTTAAATGCCCTCTCCATGATTAATCTGTCTGCTACCAGTTTGTTTACAAGGTTGCCTTTCCCCCTCCTATTAAATCTAACTGTAAAGCTATATTAGCACTACACCAGCCAAAGAGAGGAAAAAGAAACCAAAGACTTACCGAGGTTACTGAGAGAAAGGAAAAGCGCATTGTGTCTATGTATCATTTTTTCTTGAATGTGAGTCAGCACAATCTGGAACAGAAACATCACGGTGCTGGAGCAGGAGCAGCAACAGCATTACGCAGCATCCACCCAGCAACAACACAGTCAGTCCCAATCACAGAGGAGTGCAGGGCTGCTTTTTTCCTTCTCAATGGGCATTCCTTCCTGGCATGCAGCTTTTATGTCATCTTTGAGCATCAAAATGAATACCAGGATTGGCTGACACTTTTTTCCCACCTAAATATAAACATACCTAATTTACTTATTCTACAGAGGGGCAATACCTACAGCCCTTCCCACCCCTGGCAGTCAGAAAGGAGGTAGCACAACACCAAACAGAGGGTGAGGCATTCGGGACTCCAGTATGCGCATTTCCCTTAAGAAGGAAACAAGCTTAGATAAAATTCAGCTGCATGCACAAGCTAAACCCAAAAATTAAACAAGTATTCAGCAGCAACCAAATGCCTCACATAAAGACAGGCAGAAGCTGTAGATTGAAATGTTTAATGTATACCCTTATTTAATTAGGCTGGCCTAATCTTTAAGGAGCAGCTCTACATCCAGCTAAGCCATCCCACAGAACAAAAAACTTTATCTGCACTTTTGATGCTTAGAAAAGCTACCTTCACCATCCTCTCTTGCTTGTAGTGCCAGGAACAAAATTCACAAATAATCTATGTGAACCTCCTTCAATCAATTCACCACAGGGCATCAGTTGCCCCAAGACTTTTTCTACTCCATTCTGGTAATATAAACAGATTCTGGTAATATAAACAGAAGAAAGAAGCAATCCAAAATACTATCTAGAATCTTCCTGCAGCTGGAAAAGAATGAAAGTAGATCCTATCTCCACTTCTGTGTGTGCTGCAATACAGATAATTTCTTTTTTTTTTTTCATTTCTGTACTGACTATCCTTCTTTCTGATGAATCTGTTCGGATATACTTACAAACTTGAACATAGAAAGCCTGGTTAACATAAATTCAGATTTATACCCTGAGGTCTAACTTGAATGCATTTTTTTGTGCAAGAGGTTATTTGCACAGAATTTGTAAACTAAACTAAACCAAACCAAACCTGCTGTGCTCATGTGCCAGATCATGCTGCAGATTGTACAAATAATACTAGGAAGAGATTAATATCCGATGAGTTAATAAACTCTGCAAGTTTATATCTTGGTGATTCCCATTTATCTGAATCACAAGTTACGGTAATTGAAGAATATAGAATTCAGATAACAGGGATTTTACTGTATTAACACACTGAGAAGGTTCCTTGTAATATAGCATTATATGGAGAGTGTTTTAGCTTCAGCTGCTCTCCTCTCCAAAGCATTGCAGGCATATCTCCCTACTACAAAGAGGACAGTGGATGCATGCTAGGGAGTACCTGATCTCTAGCTATGTCAATACTTTTCTATTAGCAATAGTATTTTGTTCCTCACTTCGACATCAATAGCAATCTTCTGCAAAATAAGTTTTTCTAATAGTCTAACAAGGCATGAAAAAACAGAGTTTTGGTGGATTTTTGGACATTGGTTTTTTGTTTGTTTCGGGCTTCTGTGGTTTTTTGCAGGTTTTCTGGTTTGTTTGTTGCTGTGGGGTTTTTTCCCGAGCTCTCTACAGCTTCAATTTTTCAGCAAAATTTTACAGGCAACACTGTTTGAAGAGATGGGGAGGGGGATAAAAAAGTCATTTTCCCCACAAAATTAGAGTCACCAAAAATAATATTAAATGTTTTATAGGTGTGAATCTGGATAGAATAAATAGCATCTGATACAATCAACTAAACAATAAAACTATAATCAAATCTGATTGAGCTAAATGGCTTTTCATAGAATATTATTACTTCAGCTGTAACCTATGAAGCTTAATAGCAAAAAATATACAGTCCATTGGATTCAGAAAATCAGCGCAATATAAATACTGCCAAAGATACATATTTATAATTGCTAAAATACAAGTGCCACTTATGGCCAGGGCTGCATGCATTGTTATAACAGGGCTGTTATTATCTTCCTCTCCATTGTTCACAACTCAGCTAGAGCATCAGATGGAAAGGTTCTAGATTCAGTTTCTGCCTGAAGGTGAATACCTACAGACCACTTCAGTCAAAAAGATACAGATGCTCAAGTATAAAAGCAGGAACAAAATCAGTTTTGGGGCTGGGAAGACTTATGGAAACCTTTCAGGAGAAAGGTCTCTTATGTAACTGACAGACTGGGGATCAGGGAACAAGACCACAGCTCACTTCAAAAGGAAACATGTAAATTCTTGTTCTGAGATGAAACAATGATCCTTCTATTCACCCAAGACTGTTTCCTTGACAAAGTGACTCCTACAGTTTATCTCCCTTTTATTTGCAATTTAACAGAGCAATAGAGACCTGAAAAGACCTTATGTTAGTTTCTTCTTCAAAAGGCACATTGTGTTGTTTCCCTGGTGAAGAAGCACTTCGCTAAGAGTTTGCTATTCCCCCTAAGAACCTGTTGCAGACAGACTGTTCAATGCCATTTGCTCACTCCTGGACTTGTTTTTCTGTTTGTGGGAACCTTTCCAGGCAGAAGCTGCTTTCACATCTGGCAGTTCAACACACTGGGAATTTCAGGTAGGCAAAAAGAAAGCAAAGACACCCTCAACTGAGGTTCATTGGATTTCATTACCAGCCACTCACAGGTAGATGCAGCTACAGCAGTTTCAAGGTGTAGATAGACCCTGTAGATTTGACAGCTTCAAGCTGTCAGTCTTGCATGCCCTTGCAAAGTCTGCGTCAGCAGAGGTTTTTAATCCATCACACTCTTCAAGGTATTAGCTGCAAGGGGTACTTGGCAACCCACATGCTCAGAAGTGTAAGCAAGTGCTGAAATGCTCTGTGCTTGCAGGCTTATGGAATGAGTGCTTAGCCATCACAGTTGTGTCTTGTGTGGCAGCAGAAAAGACCTGGTCACACGGAAGTCCCTGCCGATAGTCAGGACAACTATTTCTCCTCTCTCTTCCAATTACAGTGCTATTCTCAAGCATGGACATATGTGAGGACAGGAAAGTCCTTGCCCTTGTTATTTTGTTAAGTACAAATGTTTTGCTGAAGTTCAAACTGTAACAGCCAAACGCATTTACAAACAGTGTCAAAGGTGATAAGCATTGTTAAAGATATACCATTAAAAGACCATGGCCTGGGATGCTACACTGTTTTGTATTTTAGCTTGGGGAGTACTTTTAACAAAATAGTAAAAACTATCTTATTACACAGTAGAGTAATTCCATGTTTTATATTAATTGCTCTTAAAGATCAAAAGGAATATTTTGTCTGTTATTGTACACACATGCATGAAATCAACCAGATCCACATGTGTGCATCTGAGGCCTAAATTTTTCCCCAAAGATTCTTTTAAATCCTTTTACAGGGCAGTAAGTTGTAGAAGAAAGTCATATGTTCCCATTCTTCTGCCTTCATATCCAAAACAGACAGGCGTTCTGGCTGCTCTGTATTATGCTGGATGGTAACAGCATCGTGAGGGACCACTGACCAGCCAGGGATTGCCATGGTTCTGCTGTCATGGTTGTCCACACCAAGGCATTTCTGCAAGCCTGTTACACGAACAGCGAAATAAGAAATGGAGCCCAGCAAAGTGTGCAGCCCACCGATAACATCAAGAAGTGCTCTAGGTATTTCAGGGCTAGGGAAAAGCATGACTGGACATCTCAAGGGTTTTCAGACAGAAGAAAATTAGTAATCTAAACAGCGCTGCAATGCAATTGTGTGTTCAGGTAACCTGTAAGCATTTAAGCAAAAGTAGTGAATACATGATTTTACCAGTGAGGAAAGTTTCAGTGGCTTTGAACATGAAAATCCAGGCACTTAAGCATACCATCTTTATATTAAGGGTAAAAAACATTGAAACAATCTGCCACAACTGGTAAAAATTAGCAGGCTTGCTGCCAGTCTCAACAGAACTGCCTGTCAGAGGTGCAAATCTCTGAAGGAGTAGCTCAGACTGCATTCAGACTGAGATTGAGTTGAGTTTGCAAGCTTCAAAATCTCAAGACTGCAGGTGTCAAAATGACCCAAACACTAAGAAGGGGTTGATGACAGCTCTCACTGCAATATTTCAGCAACTTTACTCCTAACCCTGGGCTTAACTATTCCCAGGGACACAAAATGAAAAATACATTTATATGGATTTATAAAGATATTTTGGAAATGAAATATTTTGAGTTTTTTCTCAAGGCAGGGACTGTTCTCCCTACCATCTATGTGGGAACCATTCATTTATGATTTCAACCACCGTTTGTCGAGTGAAGGAATAATAACATCATTGCCCAAACAAGTTTGAGGCCACATTCCTGCCATCAGATTCACAGAGCCGTGCTTTTATGCTGAAACAGCGACAAAACTTTCCAAAGTCGTCATGTGAACTCAGGGATCTACTCAAGTAGTTAAGACTGTCTCAGTGTTGCAAAGGCCAAGGAGAAGGTGGAAAACCCATGGGTACCTGTAAATGGGCTTTTGTTTGATTTTCCTTTCATCTAGGCAGACTGATCTATATTGGGCAGACCCAATGGGTGTCAAAGGGGCTGGCACATTTCAATATGAAGGAAACTTTGCATTTCTAGAGAGGGTTAAGAATGCTTTGCAACAAAGACCGTTGCAGCATATGCCCAACAAATAAGGGGGGCAGACAAATTGAAATTTATAGTGACTTAAAAAATCTGAAGAACTTCCCGTTTAGCCCACTTACTGTTTCTTCTTCTGTTGGAGAAAATACACTTGTCTATAATTCATTACAATTATACTGAAAATTAAAATCAGATTATACACAGAAAAATGATGATTTTAAAAAAAATTTCACTTAACTCTTAAGTGAAAAAAAAATTCTAAAATGTCAAAGGCTTGATTACTTTTTCCTCATAATAAAGATTTTGTTTTGTGGTAGCAAAATTAAAAGTGACCTTCTTCAGTGTGATGCTCCTGCCTTTATTTTATTTTTTTTTAACCTTAATTTTGCAGAATGCCTATAATTTTGTTCAGGAAAAAAATAAAGTGAGGGAGGGGGAGAAAAAAAATTGCAAATGAATTTAAAGTAGCAGATCATGTAACAGTCTTCCTATAGAGGAAATTAAAAAATTTTTCCTATGGAAAAGATTACCATAATCAACATATATTTGAATAACCTCCAGTATTAAACGACTTAAAAGTATTGCTCATATACTGCAAGAACTCCATGCTTGGCAGGTGAATACTGGATTACCAAACCTACCTGATAGATTTCAGATGTGAGAATAAGCATGTAGACACCTCACATGTCTAGTTACAGTTCACATCCGGTATGCATTGAGAGAAAAATCCTTTCTGCTAATGAATGTGTAAACAGACTATGCAATTTTTTATAATTGATGCTTATGTTTGCTTTCATGTTGACACTTGATCGTAACTGACAAACCAATGGCTAAGAAAGAAGAAAGCTTTAAGCTGTAAGAATAATAAACAAAACACTGTGAGAGATGAAAAAAACCCCCAACATACATGGGAGGAAAACGTCAGGAAATGGGGCTAAGAAATGAGTGGATAGACTTGGTGATTCTGCAGTTTAAAATGAACTTACAAACCTTTCCAGAAGCCAAGTAATTTTTTTTTCTAAAGTAACAACATTAAATACTTCAAAAAGAGTGTAAATTTTCTGCCTTAGCTGTTAATCCAGAATGGTATGAGAAGAGAATAATAAGAAAATTACATTTAATATAAATTTTTTTGTTGAAAACCAGTTTCAGATCAAGCAGCTATAAAGAAAATAAATAATGGATGCCTGAGCCTAACCATCTCCACAAATCTTAAATTTACTCATGAGAAGCCAAACTCCACAGATCAATATCAAGGACTGAAAAGTCTGCATCTACAAATACCTTCTCAAAAATTCTACTTCCTCATTCAGAATGTCTTTTTGTGGAGTAAACCGTAGTGTTGACTATATATCAACCCGTTCATAGCACCCAAAACAACCCAGCTTTTCCAATAGTGTCTATATAGACTCACATGCCACACACAAACACAGAGTTAAAAAAAAAAAAAAACAACAAAATTTCCTCAAGGTCATTTGGGGCTGAGAATGCCAAGCCTGCTTACTCTATAATACCTTTGAAGCTCCTAACGGGGCTGAGATGGATGAGAGTGAGTAGGATACAAGCCTATCTGTCATCAGAGCATGCGATATCAGCAATATGTAGTGTAATTGATCTAAGTCTCAGCTACAGCAGTTGACAGACTCCAGTAGGGAGTGAAGGCACATGGACCACAGGGTTTGTTGTACTTGACTGTGTTCTTACTTTACAACATAGACATTGCTCAGCAGCCTGGATTTTTGCAGTGTGCTTCCAGTGGTTAGTCCATATAATTTTTTCATACCAGCAGTTTCATTTTTACATCCAGAGGCTCTTTGCTGAGTGTCTGTCAAAGTCCAATTCATTACCTGCAGAATTATCAACCCTATCACTAAAAGAATATTTTTTAAGATATTAGAAAGTAACAGAGAAAAGATAGACATATATATGCAATAAATAAAAGATAACCCTCCAAATATTTGGAGGTTTATTTGGAAGATGTGTATCTACAGACACTTATTTCTTAAAGGAAGAAGAGATATGGAGTCCAATTTCTAGTTGACTGAATAGAGAACAAGGATAAGAAAGAAGAATCTGAGATACCAATCCCACTAAAGCCTCAGGTTGAACAGAAGAAAGTTAAATGACGCTGCCAGAGCCTTAAGGTCCTGCTGCTCACTTATTTCTGAAATGGCAGGCATAGTTTCTGGATGTCAAAAATAGGTAATGCTTCCTTGTGCCACTTATGTTCCCTGCAGCCCTGTCTACTTGAACCCTGGTTGAACCTCCCTGAGCCACAAGCCAAGGTCCCGCTAGAACCCCAATGGCACGTGTGGTCCAAATCCTCCTTGTAGCCAGAAGGCACTATGAAGCTGCTACTAACTCCAGTAACACCAGGCCACAATTTTATCCTCAGTTTTGCTTACTTAGCCTCTTTGAAATCTACCTGAAGAGCACTAAAAGAACACAGAGACATCGGTCATTGCCAACTGTTAGTGTATTATTTGCCACCTTGGGAACTTTCCCCCATCCTTCTAAAACTTCTGCGAAGGCTCCACCACCATGACTATTTTGACTCCTGAAGAGAACCCAACACTTAGTGGAAGTATTGTACTAATTAAGATTTTGAGAGCCGTAAGCTAAAACCTCATGTTTGGCCTCACACTTAGCAAATTACTCACAGTTCCTTGCTTCCCTTCACAAAATTGTCTTGATAACAACCATTGCCAGGAGGGATCTGAGATGAGTCCAGCAAAACCCCAAGCAAATATATGCCTACATATATAAGCTGCACCTCCTTAGGCAAAAATAACAAGTCAAATGAGTGAAGGATCTCCTGCTGTCTTATGTATGGTATTTGTGCATACACCACTGTGCAAGAAGCCTTCCAGAGGCTTCTGTCATAGCTTGCCAAATTGCCAGTCTACTGATTTCAGAAACTTGCGCTACTCTCAAAGAAAGGTTTTGTCATTATAGAAATATGGCACAACTCTGCAGCTTCTTTCAGTGTAGTCTGAGGGAATGAGTGCATATTCTGTATGCCAGAAGGAGGTAGAATTGGCCAAGTTGAGCAAGTTAAGGCAATCTAAAACCTTTGGCAGGGAGGAAAAATAAATCTTTGTGGAAGGACACAGTTCAGATATAAACAACACCCACACAGACTATCTGAGGTCTTGCTTTCTCACTTGGAAAAACAAACTGCTTTCTGAACTCTGCTCATTTTTACAGACAAAGCCATCAAGCTCAATGGAAAAAACCATAAGTCATAAGTACAGGACACCTAATCTGGGTAATTTATCTCATCCTAAAGTGTTTTCAACATAGACAGGAGTAACTGCCACTTGGAATAGGCTTCCTCTAACTTCATTTTCAAATGACGTTAACTTTCAGATGACTAAGTCCACAGTAGTTCACCTTAACCACCAGGCATGCATTACTGAGAGAGACTGAAAGTTCAGCCTTAACACACTTAGAATAGGAACTCTCAGTCCATGGAGAGGGTGATTCTAGCACTGTTATAGCCAAATATCTTCCAGCAACCGGTGTCTTAGGGGTTTTCTGAGCATGACGCTACATCTAGATAACTGCATTTGACAGTCGTTGATTGAACAATTTGCCTAATTCCCTTTTGAAGCCGATTATGCCTTTTGGCTTCTACAGCATCCCATGACAATGAATTCTGCAATCTAATTTTATGTTCCATGAATAGCATTACCAACGGAGCAAGCCACACCTTTCCAGGGATTCAGTGACATGCTGACACCATCTTACTTTTGTCTCATTTAATCTCATGAGTCATAAGCAATACAGCAAAGTTTTCTACATCTGTCTGGATTTTTTCCCAGTATGAAAAAACTCTTTTGAAGCAATGGCTATCAGCAGGCAAATTATCTGGTACACTTTATCACAGGATTGTATTACTCACATAACTCATGCTACCAAAAACCCAAGGATGGCTGAGGCTATTCAGCAAAGGCTGCAAATAAGGAGTAATATATAGCTGTTTGCAGAAAGAAACACAGTGATGAGAGGAGACAGGGAACCCTCTCACGATCCTGAAACAGCCCAAGTAGCAAGCAGTGGAATCTCCCTGGAGGAGAAGAGCCAGGAGAACCAGCAGGAGTTTTAGAGGGAGGGTGAATGAGAAAAAGAGACAGGGAGGAGGCAAAAAGATGTCTTTAGATTTCCATAAGAATTAAACTGGAAAGGGGAGTGGAAGGGACAATGGAGAGGGAGGCTAAAGGATTGTACTCCTGTCATAGTTAGCAGGGAGTGAGTAGGAAATGAGACCTGGACTGCCTCTCTCCCAAGTCTGCTGCCCTAGGCGACTGTTTACTTTGCCTTTGCCCAAGCCAGCGTGAGATATTATAAAATGAGTTTCCAAAATGCTCTGAGTCACTAGAACATGGATGAGATCTGTGGATTCAAGCCACCTTTCAAGATTATGAATCTCTTCTGAATATCCATTATGCCAATGATATATAACAAAATCACTGCTATAATGTGATGCACATGTCGACTTTAAGGATACAGTCCCTGCTCAGATGGCATCAACAGAGGGACACGTCAGCATGGTGGATTACCAGAGCAAATGCTTTAGCATGCAAAGTGATGCAATGTGTTTTGACAACAATTGTTCCCTTACGTTTGCTTCCGTGTCAGGTTTGACTTGACTATCTGCCAGGACAATGCTCAGGATCCTTTGCTGAAGCTATGCAGAAGCTGATTATGTGATCAAATGCTTAAAGCACATAAAATCACTTCCAAGATCCAATGAGATAGATGCGCCAGAAAAGTCAGTAGGTGTTTGAAATAATTGAGGCTAACAGCTAGACCTGGGTTTTTCAAAAGAATATGTGTTTTGTTTTGGATTTGGGCTTTTTTTGTTGGTGGTAGGGTGGGTTGTTTTGGTTTTTTTTTCTTCTAATGCACTATCACATAATCTGCCTAGAAATTCAGCCTTAGCATAATGTTCGCATCAAATAAAATTCACCCGTTAGGAAAGAACATACACGGGGTCCTCCCTGAAGTGGAAAAAATGCAGTCTTTGTGTAGAGCAAATTCCCTGTGAGTCTTCTTACCCTGCTCACTTGCCTACCACAACACAGCAGAATCCAGTGGCATAGTAGAGCTGATGTTTGTAAGGCTGAGAGACTGAGCAATGAGCTATAACTCTTATCAGGCCTTTACCTCCTATCTGTGACACTGACATTTTTCTAGCAAAGGCCAAGACCCCTACAGAAATGTTGCATATATAGATGGCTATAGAAGAAACATGTTACCTGCTCTTATCACTTCTACGTTGCATTTCCAGCACACCCTGAATCATCACACAGTCCCCATAGTGAGTAAGTGTGATTCCCATTCAAGAGACAAGGGCAGAAGGAAAAATGACTGTGGCACTTGGCCAAAAGTCATGATCTCATATAGAGGCTTCACCCTGTGCTCCCAGATTTGGGTCTGACCTGGCACCAGGGTCTTACTACTCAATTTTGCAAGAGCATAGGGCCCTCCAAGGTATTTAGGCACTGAAACCAATAAAAAGTGGTACCTATATACTTTCAGAAATCTGTCTTTAATTTCACCATCCCATAAATCTCTTTAATGGAGACATCCTTCATCTTTTCTGCTTCACAAGCCAGTTGTGAAGCTTAATTACACAATGATTATGAAGTCCAGTAAACACAACATATATTAAGAGTAGTTAATGAGATTTCTGTCACTAGCAGACTCTATCTCTTGTGAAATATTACTTAGATGTTGCAAAAAAAAAATTGTTTTTGAAAGAAAAACATGCATATTCAATATAAATCAAAGCCAGATTGATTACTTCCATAAATAATATGTTATACAACTTGATGATATCTATTAACATGAAATGGAAAATAGCATAGACTTTTCTGACCAACATGAAACACCCTCTACTCATACATGTGTCAGTAGTTACCTGAAGTGCCTGAGTGGGACTGCCTGTATGTTACCAGAGTGGGACCCACAAGGTATCTAATTCCCAAGGGATCTAGTGGCCTAAATGCCTCCAAAGACCTAATGTGAGGTCACAGTCCACTGACTACCACATATATCCACTGCAAAAAGATGGACTCAATTTCAAATGATGTACACTCAGCAATATACTGTCTTACCTTACCACTGGGCCCCATGTGCACATGGCATCATCACAATTGCAACGTGTTCAGCCAGTTCAGATTCCTCACACTGATTTAACCATTTGTCCACTGTCTTTATATGACCAAAGTACCTTGTGTTGTCAGAAAAGAATGAAGAAAGGAAGAAAAATAAAAAAGGTCTAAGTGGTTATGCAGTATTAACTATGTAAAGGCTGAAGAAGGTCCACTGCAAAAGCAAACATTTTCCCAACAGATATTCACATTCTGACCATTTAATTAATTTCATGGCAGGGTGAGTCTTGGCTAGATGACTACATTCACACATAAGACTGTAGAGAAGGTGTTTCTTGCATATTCAATACTTCCTCAACCAGTAGAAAAGCATACGACCTAATAGGGGTAGAAGGGGTCAAAGGGGGAGGGAGTGATTCCTCAGTAAAACAGAGCTCATTGGCACACATCCTTCCCTGACAAAACAAACATACATCCTACCTGATCTGTATCTGGGCAGATACATTTTCTGTTAAAAATTATGGTATGGAATTCACGGATTAATAACAGAGCTCAGGCAGAGGTGATTTGCAGAGCTCAGGCAGGGGTGATTTTCAGCACACGAAGCCTGTTACAGCAAGTTCTTTTAATATTCACCAAAGGAAAACCTGTTTGTTGACCTAAAGTGCAACTGCTTCCTATTCTCTTCTTGCAAAATTATTTAGGTCCTGTGGGACAACTGTACTGAGGTTTTGACGCAAATATTAAAATTCTATTTAGATGTGCAATGCTTTAATGCAAATTTTTACCATAAAACCAAATGCTCCATTCAGTTAAATTAATAGAATTACAAAAAGATGTAATGATAGCAATTAAGTCTTGAAAATGCAAATTTTATAGTCAAGGACAATTACTTCATTTATAGTATACTGGAATGATGCCAGATGAAGGTAATTTAGATCCCCCTAGCTCACAGTTATACCATGAAGGATATCTTAATTTCATTAGTACAACAAAGATGGGTGAGAAGTTAGAGAATACAAAAAAAGAAAAGATGGGAGAGAAAATTTGACCTTTCTCATTTCATTGCAGCTAGAATACATAGATCTTACTAAAGTAATAGTAATATTTCTTTCTACTCCCATCTCTGAAAAAAAATGCTCTTTTTTATTAACAGCAATGGAACATTAGTATATAAAAGGTCAGCTTCATTTAGATACTCAGAGACAATGTGTCCATGCCACAACAGTTATAGACCTCCCATTATTTCAGTTTTAAGGACGCATACAGTATTAGCTCATAGCTTAAAAGGTCTCAAGCCATGGTCTCAGGGACACACGGTTTTGACTGCAAGAGGGGTTAAAACATTCTTGAAAAATTCTGTTGCTCTTATAAAAGTACTCTCTCAAAAAGAAAAGTCAAATATCATTAGTTTTTCATTACCATAGCAAAGAGTGATCAAGTAGATGCAGAATACAGAGTGATATTCTACAGATTTCCCAGCCTGCTTGTATGTATGTGTAAAAATAAATAAACAAGAAAAATACTGTTTCATACAGTTATGCCAGCACATTACCAAATTCAAACTGAAGTTTGAGAGACTCAGGGGTTCTTTCTTTCTTCCAAACAAGTATCCAGGGAAAGACACATTAAATATGGTTCAGTATGAAGTTTAAATAAAAAGTCTTTGCATCTACCACTTTTTTCTGCATGGCCTGCTATAGCCACTGCAGAGAAACCAGAGAGGGATGGACTCACTGAAGAGCTGTATCATCCTAAATTATTCTAGTTATACCGAATTCCCTTCCCAAAACCTGGCCTCTGGAGAGAGTTGAAATCTCCACAGAGCAGCAAATTTTACCATCTCTTTCCTCACCCTGAGCATGGGTAACAAGGGCAACATGAAACATGCTTGCCAAGAGAAGATGCAGTTTACCCATGACAGCAATGGCTTGGCTGTAGCTGCCACAGGCTGGGGCCTCCTTCTGGCCAACACCCTCTGGCACCATGATCCAGCAGGAATGCATCACTGAACGAACCCCACCCACCCCCCCATCACACTGCAAAACAACATCTGCATTTGAGGGGTAGAGCGGTTTTATCCTTCTTCCCACTGTTGCCATGATGGCCAGTGTAATATTTTTAAGCGGTAAGAGGCATACATACAAGCCTTACTGGGAGACAAATGCTTTGCTTCCTCCAACATGGTCTTGCAAAAATAGGAACAGGCCTAGTCCTTTCTGCTTGTCAACATGTACGCTCATGTCCATATTTTGCACTGATCTGACCATGCTGAAGAGAGCCGGAGAGATGCCATTGACTTCAATGGCAGATTTTACCCCATATTTCTGCAAGTCAAGGATGTTTTCAGTCACTTCTGTGCTTAAAACCAATAGATGATTTCCTGGATCATGGAAAGTCATTGGCTCCCTGCAGGGTTCAAATTTCCTTCAGTCAATTCTGTCTTCTGTTGTCCAAGAGAAAAATTAGACCTTGTACTAATATTGACTTTATCCCACGCTTCTGATTGTTAAACCCCTACTGTACCTGACAAGTTAATCTGAGCTTGTTATTTTTATATACTTATTTATGTATGTGGACTGATGTAGCATTCTAAACTCTTGGAAAGTCTTTGTGGATGTTGTTTGGAGATTTGGCTTAATGAGGAGCTCTTGAATAAGTTAAGCTTGGGTATGTTTGCACCATGTTGTACAATAGAGCTTAAATATCCATGTCTTTTTATTGAAAAGCATAGATTTAACAATCTAATAGTTTGTGAATCTGCCAGATCTCAGCTGTTGCAGGAAGAAATGTTTTGTCCAAGCTATTCCCATTGTGTCTCAGTTGTAAGGAAAAAAACAGGCTGTGATCGTAATAGGATATTGATTAGTCTGGATGCCACACAGAGCAGAACTTGATTCTTTGGTGGACCACTAAAAGGTCATACTGCTTGATTGCTCCACAGCTTCTAAAATACAAGAAATATTGAACCAAAACTGCTTTCAATTATACTCATATTATCTGAGGCCTGGGAATGCAACCAAGGGCAGTATTTGGCTCATTCAGTTAAAAAATGGAGAGATTCTCAGCATTTCATTTTATGATTAGCATAGCTGAACATCAGCTCTGTCCACTCTAATTGATGTCCTGAGCTAAACTTTATTCCAAGGTAAGCAGGTGCAAGTCTATTCAATCCACGGACTCACTTTTGGATGGATCTGACACACAGTTATATGTGTTTAGTGTTATCTGAAAACTGCATTTTGGTTTACATATTCATATGTATCTCTGAAAAACAGTATTTACAACTTTTTATGTACCTCAGATCTCCGAAATCCTCATTTGACCTAACTGTCACAGTGATATTGGGTTGGCAATAAGATAATGACTTGCTGTTAAATAGGATATAATCAAAACATGACGCTGTGATCAATGAAATGAATTAACTTTTTTTTGCTAACAAAGATCCAGGCCAAAAATTATATAATGATGTCAAAATATATTATGGAAAATACGATATATCTAACTCTTCCATTTATTATACTGACATCACTGAGACTGTAAACACAGAAACAGGTTTCTAGGAAATGTTAGAATACAAGTGAAGGAAAAAAATGTCTTTTTCTATCTTCTTCCAAAAAATTCAATTTTCTAGTCAGAACTCCAATGGAGTAAATTCCATTTGTGATCACCCATACAATCAAAGGCAACTGTAGAGAAAAATTCTAAAAAGTCAATTATTTTCTTGATCCTATCATAAATGTGTGTTAGATTTAACTTGATACTGAATTCTACTAAATTCTAAAATGCAGTAAAGAAATAGAAGAGTCATATATTCATTTTAGCCAGTACTGTCCCTAGTTGTTTTGTCACTTGGGAAGTTAGAAAACAACCTCTGTAGTGCATATGTATTCCAAATTATTAGATCAATTCTGAAAAAGAAAACTTTTTATGCATTTTTGGTATTATTTATTTACTCCTATTTCTAATCCATACTGGAATGTTTCATACAGAATGCAATCCCCTATTTAGTCCTGACCTGTCTTGAAAGCTGTATGAATGAGATACTTTATTTTCTGTTTTCTAATGTTTCTCTTCTCATTTTACAAATGCTCAAAAGTAAGACAAATTTTTTCTGATCATTTTCCATTTTCCCAAATTTCTGAATACTGGGGTGAGTTTCTTTTTAGATGTAATTTGAAAAGGATTTAAGGACCTGCATTTGAAAGTCCACATTCTCAGAAGCTGCCTGTGATTTTTGGAGACTTGGCATTTTATTAATCCAGTGTAGATTTCCAAATACTACTTGATGTTTAAATATTCAGGTTATTCACAAAGTGTTTTGAAGCACAAAAAAGGCTTCTGTCATTCTTTAGGTAATTTAGGCTTATTCTCTTCATTAACTCCAAACTATTTTGGAAAACTCTTATTTTTTTAAAGGTCTTGCCTTCCATGAGTTCCACAGTCCCACAAAGAAAGTCAGTGGGAACACGGGATTAAGCTCAGACTTCAAGTTTTCCTGGTTCATGCAGAACTTCCTGTCTACTGGACAGTTCTCAGAAACCACGGTTATCTGTAAAATTCAACCAACAGTGGAAATCATTAGCAACACTGACATCCAGATGATGAAAAATCATTTTAACTGTTTTGTTTGTTTGCTTTTTCTTAAAGATGAATAATGGTTTGCTTAGATAATACATATATTCATTTGCCCTTTTTTCTTTTTTACTTTGTGAAAAGGATGTATTATAAAAAGAAAATTTGCAAGACAGAAAAAGTAGGTATCAAATTCCAGAAAAGAAGGAAAACAGTATAGAAAAATATTTGCAGAAGCAGATTGCAGATCCACTGATACTATCTTATTCACAGAAACACATTTAGTAATTTTATAGAAGAAAGCTTTCAGCTTGTTAGTTTAAAACGTTCTAATACAACATTTAGCTCACAACATTACTGTACCCTGTAAGGGCTTTTATATACTTTCCAATATAGCTTCTGACTGGCAGTATTAGCTGATGCAGCAGGATAAATAAAGAAATGTCTAGATTGCTATGGTTCCCAAAGGTCATTTTTATGAAAAGATTAGGAAATATGTTTCATTGAAATTAAAAGGAAAACCATATCAAGTTTAATAATGTTGTTACTGTAATAACATAAAATTCAGTGAGATGGTGTACTGTTTAATATTAGACTGTCAACTTTCCACAGTGAGGCTGAATGCGGAAGCATTTAAACTTTTTAAACTGAAATTGTTTTCAATTTTATTGCTGGTTCATTACCCAATTCTCTTTTTTTTTCCCCGTTTATATAACACAACTTGCTTTTTGGTTGAACCTGACATTTTCTGTGAAGTACAATAATAATTCACGGAGAGCCGCACCTCTATCCCCATGGAGACTTAGTATGAAAAGGCATCCCCAAATAGATAGCCAAAAGCTTTCTATTCCATTTCCTCAGTAGAGACAGAACCCCAGCAGTGGTTTAGGGCATGGCAGAGTAGGGGACTGCCAGGACACAGCTGCCTTTTGGGATTTCTCAGTGACAGCATCATCTGAGATAGTTTAATACCAGAACCTGTACCAACCCTCAGCCATTCTAGGAAAGGTAGAGGGTCCAGCTGGCATAATGCCATTGCCCCCAGGACTGCAGTCACCTAAACAACTGCAAAGACAACCAAAGCCAAAACCTGCAAAGTCAAAAGCAGTCTCTGACTACACGCAGCCTTTTGTTGGACATGTTGCTGAGTGTTAGAATTAGTGAAATGAAGTTTATAGCTGAGAAAACTGCTAAATATGGATTTTCAGATAACTAAACAAACCCCTGTCTCCAACCCTGGGACAGAATGAGTTAATGCACATAAATAACATTTTGAGATCAAACGCCTTTTTTTTTTTCTTTTATTAAACGCAAGCTTGGTTTAGCACATTTCCCCAGGATGAATTTTACAAGATTAGTTTAGGAGTTGTTTGGATTCGAGTGTAGAAAACAGATAGCTATAAATGTACTGGAAGCATTTATTAATGTCCCTGATAAAGGAAAATCTGCATGTCCTAACTGCAAGAGTTATTCTCAGCATATGTATAATCCTTCATAGCAAAGTAATGGATGCATTTATGGCAGTACTTGGAGGCCTGTCCATAAATGATTATATGAATTATATACTGACCTCTGTTCTCCCTTTCTATATGAGTATAATTTGTATAGTTTTTTCTCCCTCTTACTCTTAACCATCTTTTGGCAGTAATTAAAAGAGCAACTAGGTGTGTGAATGGGCTAAAAGGGAACACAATAGTTACAAATATCCATTTATATGACGTTGCTTTTTTACTTATCGTGCAGAGGTTCTATGCTACATCTACCAAAGGCATACAACACAGGTCTCTGGGGCACCTTTCCTTCCTCCTCACCCCTCTGCAATTCTTCCTCAGGATTCACTTCACACGGGCTAGGCACCCTGCCATACCTTATAGGAATAGAGAGATGTTGTTTTTAATTACTGTAATATTGAGCTTTCAGGAACAGCTAAAGAACTCAAGGTATCTCTACAAATGAGGTTTCAGAGATGAGAAAACAGCGGCAGAAAAATTACCATCTCAGAACAACTTTGCAGAGCCTGTGTTAGAGGCAATTATGTCACCCTGTTAAATTCTGCTCTTCTTTTTCCATAAATGTATCTTATCCTGTTAGTCAAGTATGCGTCCACAACTGGTGAAAGGACAAAATTAACTGATGTGAGAAAAAACAATTGTCTAGCGGCAAAAGGAAGGCATGATTGTTTGGTGAGATCAGATGGAAGGGACTATAGCAAAGGAGTATGATTTTATGAAAGTTTGGGGACTATAGCAAAGGAGTATGACTTTATGGAAGTTTGGGGAATGGTGCAGATTCAGCAGTTCAAGTCAGACATAAGAGATAAGAGCGTCACAAAATTAAGTACTTGGTTTTCAGAGAGAAAAATGGAGCTACTAAGCCGTTACACAAATGAACTATTTGTTTGTCACAAACAAATTATCAGGTCTTAATATTACACAACAAAGAGGGACTCCACAGCAACGTAATGGTTCCCTTAGCTTTGGTCACTTTTTTGAACATAGTATTCTCTGTTATAACATGCTGAATGCTACTGTGTTGTGTGACATGGGTTGCTCAGGGGCATGGAAATTCATAGAGTGGGCAAAAGACTAATAATAGGGCGTCCTGATTAACCCTCTCCACTCTCTCCTGCAGACCATCAGACTGCAGTGTGCTAAGCCAGAAGGTGAAAAAAAAGGCCAAATCTCACATTAGCAATGCGTCCTCTAACTGTTAAAGGTGCAAGTCATCCTGGGTGAGGTCAGTTTTTCGTGGTGACTCAAAAGGATGATGTTGCTTGTGTCAGCAGAAGCTTAGCTATGGTCACAGCCACAGGTGTAGACACAGCTTCTCTTAGCAAACCACCTGGATACTAGACAGGTTGCTGCATGTAGGGAAAGAGTTCAGTGAATCTGGGAAGGTGGATGGAGTTTGGAGCATCAGCATAAACATTGTGACTGCTTCCAGCCCAAGGTTACAAGTGAAAGGGAAGCTGCAGTCCACATTTGGCAAGGCCAGGCATGCTGTGGAATAAACTGGGCAGCATCAGAACCTTTTTTCCCTACTTCAAAGGCCTAACCAAGGCATTCTGGGCACCACCAGTGTGAACAGGGAGAACCCAACAAGTCGCTGCCGGCACTCTGCTGCTCTGAACTGTGGCTGCTTTTTGCTTACAGGTGCTCTGTTTTTTCAAGTTTTTATGACACCGGAGTACCTAGTCCTTGAGGTGTGCTCCTGGGAACTTTTTTTAAGCAAACAAAAATGTTAGATCTTTCAAAATTTCCATGAAGACTCTTGGGGAAATCATACAGAAGATTTGGGATTGGGTGGGCTCTCGTGCAAGGTCTGAAAATTCAAAATGCTGAGAGACAGTTAGGTTTGGAGTCCCTGAAAGCAAGTTATTTTGGATTGGTCCTAGCGATTAAATCACTGACAGCTATTATATCTCACAGCAATTGGATGTGCCAGGTACCATGGCAAAATCTCATTTATGGAACTGCTTCACTATGAGCAGCTCAGAGTTGCTACTGTGGTCCATAAGGAACAAAAAATGCCTATTTATCCATGCAACGCCAGAATTTAAAAAAAATCATAAATTGTGCTGGATTAATTACACAGGCAGAATCTAAAGACAGGAAAAACAGCCAACATGCTGAACATTGGCTGGATACCTGATCTTCCTGCGACACTATTCATCTAAAACCTGAAGATAAGCTATCAGGGAAAACTGAGGGCTTAGACAGGATCTTAGCACTACATGGACTCTATTGTCACTTACCATGCCACATCTTCAGATAGCAGTGGGTGGGGAACAGCTTTTGCTGCGTGCTAGAGGAGATGTCTAACTTCAGCATCCAGGACAGCAAGAGGAGTCCCATTCTTTGGACACTTGAGCTATTCAATACTACAGCTGTTGACAAGTGTTGATGGCCTTTGCTAGTAAGATTTTCTTCTGCTTGTTAGAGAGACCGGTTTTGAAGTACATAGGTGGGTGATGCCAGTGTGAATTCTGGAACCAAAATCAAAATTGTCCTCACCTATCTGTCAGATGGGACTTCTGCTGCTTGTGCTGTAGGAGCAGAAAAATAATAGAATCTGTGTCTGTCAGAGGGACATTAACAAATGTTAAGTCAAGTCAAGCCATGGTACTGCAAAACCAGAGTGCTCCCCTTTTCTTCTTACTTTAGTCCTTCTTTCTTTAATGAGGAGTGAATTACAGTCAATTAAAGGTGTCTGATAGGAACTGTGGGGAATACATTCATAGTCAAATATGAAAAATTACCATATACCTTGTGATCAGGGTATACAAATTACATCATGAACAGAAAGCAGCTATGGTTGATTGGAGCAATTAAATGTTTTCTTTAAGAAAAGAAAAAAAAACCTCCAGTGAGAATATTTTAGAAAATGACTTTTTAATCATCTGTAGAACTGCTAGAATTACTCTCTCCTAATAGTTTTAAAGTGCTCCTTAGTTAGAATTAGCTGCCATCCCTTTACAGAGCAGCCCAATACTTCCCCAGGAACCTGTTTACAGGAAACTTTATTTTTAATCACAAGATCATATCCATATGCTTTTATGTAGTTCAAATGAGAGTACAGCAGCTTTGAACATGTTTCCCTACTGTGCAAATATCCACAAACTTGGGAACCATTCTGTGGGAAAGAACATATTCTAAAACCAGTCAGGAGGACATGGCACACAGCAATATTTATCACCTCAGCAAGAAAAAACATTAACACATTGAAAAATCAGATGTTTCCAGTGCTATCTGATGTATACTAACAAACATCCTGCCACATCAGTAAAACAGCTAACGCCTTCAGTCTTGTTTGTTTCTTCATCTACCATCATTCCTGCAGATATCGCTACATATCTACCACTAACCTTGCAGATACCCCTATGCAAGGGTAAGGACAGATTTTGGGAAGGGAAGGACTGTGGCCACCTTGCAGTAGAAAAGCAGTCCCTGCTCAGCAACATGATGAGAAGGACACGTGCCCTGCAGGCAAAAGATAGGAAACTGCTTGGAGCCAAAAAATAGAACTCCTGGACAGGGTATGTGCCAGTGTTCCTACCCTTGCCTAGGAATGCTGCCTGTTCACACAGTCTGGGCACCGGCATAAACGCGGGCAGCCAGGGACTGGCCCCTGCTAGCAGTGCCAGCCCGCCCCTGATGCTGTACAAAAAACCACACCAAATGAGAGCAAGGGGATGAGAATTAGACTCCTAGAAATGGCAGACCTAACAACGGTCCTATCTGAACAAAGGAACACAAGCTTGGTAGATACGCTCTACCAGTTGTCCAACCTAACATTAAGAATGTTGCTGAGGCTGCTGTGAGAGCTCAAACCTTGTCTCAAGGAGATTTGTGAGGCTGAGAAAAGTAAAGCAAAGGGTAAAAAATACTAAACACAGCCTGCTTGGTCGAAGAAACCCAGAGCAGTTTTCATATAAATGTGTCCTTTTTTAATCTCGGTGGAAAATTCACAACATTATTGCTTTTTCTGCCAACTTCAACCATACCTCCCCTTTGTGCCTGCAAAACAAAGATAATTATTTTTTACTCACCTGCATAAAATGCTTGAAGAACTCCAGATGATTGAAGATATAAAAATGGAAAGGAAATGTGTGTATATGCATGTTTATATATAATTGTTATTATTGTTACAGTCTGGCAAGGAAACAAAGATTATTTCTAGCAAAGCTTTGGGGGGGGGTTTATGGCTTTAGAAGCTGTTTAATAACTAGTGATCATATGAAACCCAACTGCTTTAGAAATCAATGAGAACTCGATTATGTTTTGGAGAGGAAGAAGCTTTAGCAAAAAATGTTTATATTACACAGTATTTGCTATCTTAGATAATCACCATTTCTGCCTACACCTTCCAAGAAACTCATTCTGTTGCTCTGAAAAATATGTAACGATTTGAGGATAATTTGAAGGCCAAACCGCCTGAAAATCTAAACCCATGAGCAAAATACTTGTAAACGGTGTCGCAGATCAGTAAAATCAGCCTGAAGAGGACAAGAGGAGAAGCCATTTAATCATCTGACCTCAAAACAGCAATCCATTTTTTTGTTTTCTTCTCCCACTTTTAGTCTTCTTTAGATTTAGAATTTCAAATTACTTCTTTTTTTTTTTTCATATATATGGTATAAATCAGTCAATGTTAACAGAATGTCTCCTAAATGTAGCTTAATTCTTTGCCTGTCACTTTAGCCAACTACAAAAGATAGCAGCGACTGCAGCAATTCCCTCCATAGACTAAATCCTAACTAGTGTCCATTTTCAGGCAAGCTGAAACAGCGTGTGCGTTTCACAGAGATACCATAACATGGACATACCATTAAAGTGAACATTGGAATATTTATATAGTTGTACAGTTTGGCTCCAAACTCATTCATGATGGTCATCATATCCCTGCAGCGAAATTATTTTGTGATTCAGTTCTTCTGTGATAGCTCTACTGGTCCTTACCACTCCACAGTTTCCTGAACTGCCTCTACTTCACTACAGGTGCATCTCTAATGGGAAAAAGGCAGATGTTACCTTATACCACCATCTTTATTTTTAACTAATCTGTCTACCTTGTGAATCAAACAGAATCACTCAGCATTTCTCAGCAGCATTTCTCAAGCAATAGCTGAAGTATGAGACTTCCAATCCACATAGCGCAAACTCATCTGTGCTGTGCAGGAACTAGGCTTGTGGTTCAGACCATCAGCTGTTGTTCTTCATGCCTCTTAGGTCTTGGTAATGTAAACGAAGTTTTGATATAAAGCACATTAGCCCACCAGTTTGAGTGCTAGGCCTTTCCAGACTGTGCTGGGCATAGTCACTAACACTGTGGTAAAGATTTGATTTCAGAAGACTGCCATAATACCCTCAGAAGGAAAGCATTGGCCTAATACTGAGGAATAAGAGTCTGGAAGAATGCCTGGGTTCACAAGAAAAAAGTATAGTTTCCTCTACAGCTTGTCAATGAATATTGAAAAAAAAATGAGTGATGGTTAAGAGTTTAAAATAATCTCCTTTCCACCCTTTCACCTGCCTCCAGTCAAACCATAAAGCCAGCCATGCCCCTGGCTTACATTATAATGGAATTATTGTTCATGAAGGTTTGGCCAGTCAGCAGTCAATAGTGAAGAAATGACAAACGTGTGTACAAGGGAGAGCCTTTGGAAAGAAAAGAGAAAGGAAAGAAGAAAATTTATTATTGCCAGTCTACTGATGAATGCAGGCATTAGAATAGCAGATGTAGAGCGTATAAGGAGCTGGAGAGTGAAAAGCTGAGTGTTGCCTTAGAGCACCAGGAAATGGAGCCAGGGTTGTGAAAGCCATCAAGCTGACTGGGCTCTGCATTCCTTAATGTACAATGAAATGCTTTGATAACTGAAACCAAAAACCCTAAAATGGCAAGTGCTTCCTGCAAGAACCATAGAAATAAGGTTTGCTGCTAATGTAGGGTAGCTGTCAGTGTAAGGGAGAAAGATGGGAGAACTGGAACTCCGTGTACTGGAATGGGGATGTTTGCTTTGGCACGTGGGACTGTTGCTTGGGATACACTGAACAGCAAGAAAGGAACTAGGAAGGATGCAGTCTTAGCTCCAAGGTAATGAATAATCCAGAAATAGCTGTTTCTCTTCCTCAACCTTTTTTAAACTGCCACAGGAGACCTCTTTCCACTCAGAGCTCAGTTATTCTTCAGCATCGACTTCTCAACACACCACTTTGGCTTTCACAAGTAATCTGTTGGACAGGCTAGGAAACCTGTGCTGAATTCCCTCGCCTCCAATGTTTGGCTTCGGTTAGGAGAAGATTTGCCCCAAGACTAAACATGTGTGATATCAAGCATAACCTTTTCTTAGCTTTATTGTGCTTGCTCTTAAATCTAAATTATGTATTCCTTGTGTGTGTGTTTATGTGTATTTGAGTGAGGGAGAAAAACTCAAACAAGCATGGAAAATGTGGACTCCATTCACTGTGCATACCCTGTAATATGAACAGACTCACAGAGGTGTGTGGGCATATACAGAGTCAACCACATCTACTGTGAAGATGAAAAAAATGCTGAGAAGAATTTTGTAATGTTTTCCATTTTAAATGTGTGAGCTGTGGAAATTCAAAGTGATCACAATAATGTTTCTTCTGGCAGTTTTTTCCCAATGCTATTTATTTTTCCTGTGGTATTTATTGTTATCATGTTTTGTTGAGAACTCGACTAGTTCATGATGTGGGTATTTTTTCCCCTTTCCCCATATCTCGAATATATGCACACATTTGAATTATGACTTTCCTACAGGAACTAACAGCTGTATGTGCAAATCATGCATATAAATCAATTACCGAGGCCTATGTACTATAAATGCACCCATTAATTAAGCAATGTCAGATGCTATGAACCATGAAGTTCATTACATCTTTAGCATTCAAACCAAGGATTATTTGAAGAAGCAATAGTACGTTTACCTAATAGTTAATGAAATTAAGCCGGGTTGTTGCCAACATTCTTATTTTATGCCTAATTCAGTGTTTAAATGTTTATGAATAAAACACTAACTGCTGAAAGCAGAAATGTTGAAATGTAATTACTGGTAAGTTATAACGCACTTGAGGACTCATTATACCAGACTTGGGAGTTTTAAGATCACAAGTGTAACACAGTCTCCAAAAACACAGATTTTTTATGGGCTAAAAGCTGGAAAGACATAAATGCTGTTGAATTTGTCCTGGCTGAGTGGAAATTTTGATGATCGTGGTAGTATGATTTATGGGTATAACATTTTCCAGTCATTACATGGTTGCATTTCAGCATTGTGACATGATTTGCATATGTGAATATCCCTGCAAATTAACTTCTGATGAGAGCTACATCTGCCTGGATTAAGAAGCTCCTATCTGAAAACCAATCCAGCTGCTACCCTGAAGGACCTATTTGAAAAAAAGGCAATCTGCAAAGTCATCATATATAGTTTTTCCTTATGTACATTCTGATTTAGATTTACATGTGAATATTGCATGACAGTATTGGCTATTTTGTTAGGGTTTATTCTGCTAACTAAGAAGCACCTATTGATGTCAATATTAGGATTATCTCTGCTTTGTCGCACCCTTACTTTCCTCCATTTCAATAACCTATATACATATAGCTAAGAATCAAGAGCTAGAATAGTATTCATCACTGTTGTTCAAAGCCATTCTTAACCACACAAATAAACAAAATCAGATTTTAAAAAAATAATGCAAAGGAAAGAAACAAACCCCTAAAACTCTCTGGAAATAACAGGAAAAAAGAACAGCACAGATCTGTAGCCAAACACCATCTTCTGCTGCTGTCTCAGCATTTCCCAGGGCCAGGCTTTTCTGCTCGAGGACATGTATTCACAGAAAAATGGTACAGAGTCTGACACAGAAAACCTGTAGGTGAGCTCTGAGTGACCAGCACCTGGAAAATGAAGAGACTGTGAGCGTTATGGTTTTCAGAGCAGATCTGAGACACTTCAAAAACGGAAGAGAGGGAGAGGAGCTGGTGTTTTAGGGTAAGAGGAAGGAAGTCTAAAGAGGAAAGGAACCAATGGGACTCAGCAGCAGAGTGAAAGGAGTTGAGTTTGTATTTGTACTGATGGCACTGAGAAGTAAACACAGAGGGAACCAAGGACCAGAGGCTGTATAAAGGTAGACAGATACTGAGAGAGTGAAAAGAAAGTTAAGAGAAGAACCAGAGAAAGGAAGTAACACTGACCTGAGAGAAAAAATATATAACACAGGATTTGTGTGCTTTTTTAGGAACAAAAGAAATCAGATCTTTTATTGGAAATGTTTTGATTTTTACCAATAATAAGTTTTTAAGATCTATAGCAGTTATTGTACTGAATGTATAAGCTTATCCTTTCTTCTGTCCCAGAAATTCACACTGCTGTTGCTTGAACACACTGTTTTTGCTAAAAGCAATTCCAATGAAATTTTAAAATTGGGACAATAGAGATAAATTTGTAATTAATTTCACTTTTCACATGTGTTGAAAGCTTGACATACAGAAGCCAACAGCCAAACCTCAAGGAGTAATTGGAAACTGTTTAAGCAGTTCAAATGTAAGTCTTAACTGAGACTCAACTACATAGAGACCAAGGCCACACAGCATATCCACATCACAATTTTAGGTGCTTTTGATCCCAGTGTTGTAAACTAAAATGTTAATAGAAATACAAGTCAAAAATGGTTAAAAGCAGTAAAAGTGTTCTCCCATCAGTTCAATAAGAAGCAGTAAATATCACTGTGCTAAGCAGCACAGTCTGAAAGTGAGAATAAATTCACACATACAAGAAAAAAAAGTTAACAAAATATCTGCGGGCAAAGGCATAAATAAGCCATGCCCCCAGAGCTAAACATGTGGAAGTATATGATCCCACCCATTCTTAGACTGAGCAGTGACTTACTTCAAGATTAGTTTCATGCAAATGTAGCTCTGAACAACGGGAGGATGGCAGAGTCAATGCCACAGTTTATTTATATATGCCAAGCAGGACACCTCAGCACAACAATAACACTGTACTCTGCTGCTTCCAGGGTGGACCTGGATTTCTCCTGTAGGTTTGTGTGGAGACAGAGCACTTGCTCTGCATAAATCTAAGTCTGTTGCTTGAAGTCTCAGAAGCTGCAGCTGGTCAATTGCCCAGCATGACAGTATGACAAGTTAATGGCTTGATGGGTTACATCCCAAGATGTTCAGCACTGCTGACTGGAAACACATGTGAAAAGGTTAACAAGTAAAACACGTATATTTAATCTTATCAGCATTCCTGAACAGCAGCAAGATTAACTGCAGTCCTAGTAATTCCTAAATCAAGACCTCTGTCAGCAAATATGAATGCAGACTTTGGGAAGGCAGGAAGGATTGTGTCCCTAAAGCAGAGCTGATCTCACAGGTTAAGAAGGGGTAGGGAGCAGCCTGGGGAAGATCTGGTAATCTTTATCCAGTGCAGGCTTTCCTTCTTCACAGAGCAGCTGCTTTCGGCTCCTGTGAGTTAGAAATGCAGAGTCAGCAGCACCAAGTGAACACATTGCCTAATGGTAAGTTCTTCCTTATTATAAAGTGTTGGTTTTATTATATTTTGAGATCACTAGAGGTAAAATTCCTGACATTGTATGGGTATGTGTGTTCCCAAGGAAGTTTCATTTACTGATTGTGGACAATAAGAAATGTAAAAAATTTCTTCCAGTAAATAGAGTTCACAGTGGCCATATTCACATATCCATCGCACTGTAATTCCCAAATGACTTTGTGAAGGTCTGAAGAAGCAAAGGAGGAAATAAACTCATTCTCTGTCAGATTTGCAGTTGTTCCTTCAAGAAGGACTGCCTTGATTGCTGTCTGTCTCTGTCATTCCCAAATGGGTTTACACACAAGTCGTTAAATGATGGCAAGAGCGGAGGGAGCTAGAGCAGTGACATATATTGGCTCTCAAATTATTGGGGGATATCTTGATTTTATTTCATCTGGCACCAGTAGTCATTCTTCTATTCAGCATGGAGAAACAACATAATATGCCCTCGCAAGGGAAAGGTGAAAAGACATCGTATTATCCTAGAGCATCAGGTGCTCATTATAGCCAGCAATTATCAAATCTCAGGTGTTAGGGTGCTTATTCAAGCTTTCTAATACTACACTATTACATGGGAAATACAGTGAAAATTAGGTGTGAGAATGCCAAGATCTGTGTTTCTCAACTAAACTCAAACTAAAAAACAAACAAAAAAACCAAAAAACAACACCCC
>JAWMRA010000078.1:63823447-63864561 GCA_035584735.1 Pseudotriccus pelzelni | reverse complement strand
ACCAAAACTCAAACAAAAAAACAAACAAACAAAAACACCAAAAAACAAACCCCCCCCACCCCCCCACCCAAAAAAAAAAGCAACTCTTTTCCTATACTTTGTCACATCCAAGTTTGGAAAGAACAAATTACTGACTCAAGCAGACATATTTACTTTCATAGAAGTTAATTCAGTAGATTTAATTGCATGTATTCTTAAGGTGTCTCTTGAAATCCTTATCTAATAAGTTGGCAAGAAGTTTTTCACCATTTTACGTGGACTTTGAGCCTCAGAAGACACTTGCCATGTTTGCAAATATGGACTAATGATTTGCATATAGTATATTCTAGATTGGCTTTGAAAATAACAAATCCCTGTAACACAAGGATTCAGCTACAGTTTTACCACTCAAACGTCTGTGGAACAGTTAATTTTAGGTAGTTGCTTCAGAAAGGATGCAAATATTGAAGAACAAATATATCTTTTGTGGTTTTCAGTTAATAAAATCTAACCCAAGAGCACAAAGGACCCAACTGAAGCTAATGGAAACATTCCCTTTGTCTTCTGTGGACACTGTATCAGGCTGTAGGTGCTTTTACTGTTGGATGACTACCCACTGGTCAATACTTCTGGTCAAAAATACTGTGTTTTAGTTTCATTCCTCAGAATTAGGATACACACTCCTTCACCAATTCAGTATCACGGTCCAGAGTGCTCCTGGAAAAAAAGAGTAAATTATCATTGCACCTTTAGGGATGCAAAGATTAGTAGGATAAAACAGAAAAGCCTGCATTGGCAACACATGGTGGAGAAAGAGAGTCCTTTCATTCCTGGGTATGTTCATGAGAGGCCAGAAAAAACAATGAAATTCTTGGCATGATAATATAAATCTTTCAGCAAGTGTTCTAGAAATGCCCTAGATAGATGGATATGTGGATTTACTTTTAAACTAGGTACACTGATCTTTTCATGGCTCAGTTTAAGGTCAGAATAAATTTATTTTTTGTTGTTTTTAAGCAATTGAAGAACATTTTCATTTATCTCTTCCCTATGCTGACTTCCTCTGAGACCATGACTGAATAAAGGAAAAAATTTACATCTTATTCAGTTCCTGCTCAGTAGCTCATGAAGTTTAGACAACACAGACAGGATCCCATTTTTCATCTAGGAATTCACACAGCCAGAGAATTGTTATCTATGTCTCTTTCCTTTTTTTTTTTTTCCATGAGAATTATTAGCACATTTTCCTGAGTGAGGTGAAGGGGATCACATCCTACAATATGCCCATACCCCTTTTCTTTGGTGCCTGTGTAACATTTGTGCCAGCTCCCTGGGGTAGGTGGGCAAAGTTCCAGCTGATTTCAGAGGGAGCAGGGTTTCATCCAAAGGAGTATAGTGAAACTCACATCCAGCTGTCAGGTAGTGTGGACATTCATTACTTTGTAGTTTGAAATAACTCCTTCTATCCTTTGCACTCCATAAACTTCAGCCCAGTCAAATGCAACGTTGACCTTACGGCCCTATACTCGCTTACTCATATCTCTTTACGTCTCACCTCTCTTGGCCTTATTCCTCTTCAACTTATATCCTTGATGCTGTAGTCTGGATTGCATAGCATTTTTTCTGTCAGGACCAGTGTCTGGGCAGAAAGCTGATGTGGTACTGGTGAAGGAAGGATTTGATTCATCTTTCTGTAAAGCACTGGGCTATTAGGAGGTTTTTTAGGTGGAAAATGGAATTCTGCTCAATGGCATTCTGGGGTAGCAGAAAAAACATAATTTTTTTCCTGGGGTACCTACAGTACGGAGGGAAAAGGTAAAATGTTTTAACAGAAATTGTTTTTGCATCGTGTCATGAACAGCCTCATCAGTTTTTCTTTGATAATTAGCTGTAACTGTTTAAAAATTATTTGCTATATTGAAACAAAGAGACTTTTGAAAGAGAACCAGCATGAATACTTTTTATTAGTGAATTAATTTGGAAGAGCCTTGATTAAGCAGTATACACCTAAATTCACATTACAAAGCTGATTTTTTTTTCCCCAAGCATACTTGTGAATTCCATTAATATGAAGAAAATTTTCTCTGAATATCAATTAGATCTTTGAGAAAGTATACTCATATGCTGTGTCAGAGAATGTCTGAGTCACATATGCAGAGGACCCAGAAAGAGTGGAGTTAATGGCTTCAGCTTGTCTTTGTCTAGGTGTGACCTATGTAAAGGCTTAGGAGTGCCTCTGATCCCTGCTTAGGTCTGGATGTTCCTCTGGTCTTGGCAGGTCACTGTGTGCTTGACTGCTGAAGCACAGAAGGAGCAGCAACCGAAAATCTCCCGCTGAAAGCAGCTGCATCGATACCTTGATTTTTCTCAGGTCTTGCCCATTTTATGGTTACTTGTATCCCAGATGCTCCAGAATTACTATACTCCCTTTGCATGACCAGCACATGTTCTTACAAAGCCTCAGGGAGTCAGTGAGCACGGCAGCATGGGAGACCCAGGTTTGGCTGGCTCCAAAAGCAGTAAGGCACGTGCCTAGCTGCATGCCGCGTTCCCCCTGGATGGGAGAGGCATTGCAACATTGGAGCTTCCACCACTGCCATTAACAGATAAATCTCTGCCATCACCCCCCACCACAGCAGATGGGCAGTCTGTGGCGCAACACTGTTCCCCAGGCTCCCCAGACACATCCCGTCTGGCACAACCCTTGCTGGTTGTCCCTTGCTCTCCTAGCGCCCTGGCATTGATTTGGCTGCGTCTCTGAATGCCCTTTGTGAGACTTTCTCACGACCAACATGTGCATGTGAAGTGCAGCTAAGTGAGGATGCTCATGGGTTAATTGCTCAGCTGTCTGTGTTACACAGCGAGCGCTGGTGTTATTGTCTCTGGGTTTCTTACCTAGGTCAAATAAAACACAAACATTGCTTCCAAAGCAGTCCTTGTCTGCCTAATGAATGAGGACATTCAAAAGACATACATAAGTCCATTTTTATTATAAAAAATAAAATAATATAAAATTGTGGAAAGAATCAGATACAAAAGCGTGTAAGACAGATTTGCAGTTAATTCTCCTTTTTCTTCCCTGGAATTCAAACATACCTCTTAAAACAAATGGGCTGAGGCTTGGGACAGTAATAAGTCTTTGATTTTAATATAATTTTGAAAGAATCACACATCTCTAAAAGATTAGGGAAATATAACTTTTATTTTAATGCGAGTAGTATTTTACTGGACCCTGGCAGGGTATTAGAGAAATTATCATTTTCTCATTAGTCTAACTGCCAACTATCTCCTCTTACTTTCCTTTTCTTCACAATGGAGGGTGTCTCAGACAAAACGCTACTTAATCAAATTAATTAAGAGGGAGTAGATTTCTAAAGAATGAGTTTCAGCAGGAATCAGGCCAGAAACTTAGCATGCTCAACACTTCAATTGCTTTCTCAAGTTCCAGCTTCAGTGGTATTTAATTGTTTTCTTGAGTCAGGTCCTAATAGTGTGGCTTTGGGATTAAAGTAGGGAAAATTTTTGCTAGACAAAAAGGTGCCATCAAATGGATTTATGAAAATAGGGACGTGTTGCTGAACTTTTTGCCAAAATAATTTCCTTCAAGAAATTCAGCTCTGTCAGAGTATTCATTTTGTAATTAAATGTTTTGACAATTCAGGTTGAAACAAACATTTGTTTCAAAATTCCTTTTTGCTGTACAGTTGTGAAGTCTGAAATCAAAACCACATCTGACTTGATCTTTTTCTAATCAATTGTTCAAAACTGAGTTTTCTGCCAAACTGAAATAATTATTTTTCAGTGGTCAGAACTTCTGACAAATGCAAAAATTAAGGAACTAGAGTAAAAGCGGTTTGTGCACAGAACTCAAAATTTGTGAGCTACGAAAAGAAAATCCTTCAAAAATATTCTGTTATAATTTAGCTTATTCAGTTGCCATATGCAGTTATGTTAACTCTGCTGTGAATGCAGAGTAGCTATACAGTTTATTTTAGCATGTATACTGAAAACAATACTTATTTTTTCAACTAGGACATATTCATCTGCATTCTGTTCTAGAAAGAAATATCTAGTTGTTAGTCACATATGATTAGTCCTTCATTATTGTATAATGCACACTGTAAAAGCTCATACAGGACCACCTGTTGCATCAGGCTCTGTACAAATCAGGATTGTGAAATATCACAGCCTGGTCCAGGCCTGCTGGCTGCTGCATCTCACTTTGTTGCGATGGGATCTCGCCGTAGTACCCAGCACAATACAAAAGACTGGAACAGAAAATAGATCCAGGCCATTCAGGAACTCTTTCCAGAGACAGTTCCTTTTTCCCCTCATCAACAAAAACCTCTCTTAGCAGTAAACTCCTGGTAATTATAGACCCCAAAGCTTTCAGGCCAAAGTTTTAGAAGGCACAACATCATTTAGGCCTCAGGTCAGACAGTAACTGAACACAAGTTGAACTACAGTGTGGAGTAGATGCCTTCTTGTAGGGCACCTCAAATGTGAGACTCAGCATCAATCTCCAAAAATCATTAACAATCCTGGTTTGATGACAGCACACTGTGGGAGACCACAGTATTTTTACATATACATATATATATATATATATATAAACAGCATTGCACAGGTCTCAGATTGTCTATGTCAGATATGACAGATCTGCCTACTAGAATCCTGCCCATCTCCCTGTTTGTTTGAACAACCATCCCTGTTTGTCCCCCAGATACGATTTTAGTGAACAGCATGATAGTAAAGCACAGAGACAAAGGTATATCACATATTCTTCTGTCCTCTCATGGACAGAAGAACTGTGTAGACCTCTGGTAAACATCATGAAGCTTAATGCAGTTCCCCTGAGACTGATCTCTCCCCTCCAAGCTCAAGTCCTTCCTTGAGACTTAACTCCTCACTTCTAAATACCAAATCCTTTAAGGAAATCTGGTTTTATTTGTACTTACTCGGAGTGATCTGATGCTGGCAGCAAAGACAACTTTCTCGCGTGAGGAAGGCACATCTGTTTGAAATGGTTTCTAACCCTTTTTTGAAAAAGAGGTCAGCTGGGGAAAACCAAAGTTCTTTGCCATGTCTGCTCTCTGGTGGGACATTGATGTTGAATGAGACATGAAGAGGAGGAGGTGTAACGACAGCTAACCAGTCTTTTTCTCAAGCAGAGGTTCTGAAGAGGAAGACACCAAAACTAGTGAGAATCGATCTTTATTTTCTTCGCTCTTTCACAGATCTGTGATTCAGAGGGTGTAATGTGAAAATGTGTGATTCTCTTACGAAAGGACAGCTATGGTGCATGTGATACTCCTGAAAAACCACTGGAATCTTACGACAACCTCTCGTCTCTCTATCTCCATTTAACAAACACTCCCTTCTTCTCCCCCCTGTAGCATCACCACATAGCAAAGCCTCTAAGGGGAGGTACCAAATAGGTTGAAAAGAAATATTTTCATAGAGAAAGAAGAATACATGTTTTTAAAGTGTAACAAGAGATTGCTTTATTCTTTTTTTCTCCTTGCATAAAATGAAATCAATAATGAACATTAAGTGGAATTAGCAGAGATAAAGAGAAAAAAAAATTGGACAGAAGTGCTTCTGAAACTAGCTATACAGAAATGAGGAAAGTCATGTAACCAAGAACAACATACTACAGATTTTTGTTCTAACTGTTAAAAAATGTTCTCTCCTACTCTTGGAACTTCTAGTCCAAGTTTGAGCCTGAAGCAAATTTTTACAGTAAAGTTATAAACCCATGAAAACAGAGGTTTATAATGGAAACACTGGCACAATTCTAACTAATGTGTTGTGCCATGGGGTGTCTGTAATAAAAAAGTCACTGAGCTTGTATGCCAGCCAGAATAGCTAGCAACACCCAAAAAAGAAGGACAGAAGTAGATGAAACATCATCGGCACCAATCTCTGAGATAAAACAAGCACACAAAGTCCTACACTGTAAAGGATTACAAACAAATAATTTGTCACAGTTTTGAACAGATACAGAATAGGAACCATGCTTTGAGAAAATGATGGGTTATTAAGGTATGGAATTTAATATCATTGTCAATCTATAAAACTTTTACAACCTAGTCTTATTTGCACAGAGATTACATCCCCAAAGCTCAGTGCCAAAGACACATGTTAATAAGCTCACAACTTTTAATTAAGCAATATGTATAAGTAGATTCCCATTAAGCTGTGATTTGTGGGCTAGTTCATTACAGTGGGTTCCAGCCACCAGACATATATTCAATACAAATCAAGCAGCCTGCATATTATCCAGCTTAATGTGAGCCTACTTGGGATATTTTATCACCAGTTCAGATTGGCGGTTCAGAGAACTGTATTTTTTTTCTAAGACTGGGGCAGCGACCAGAACCTTATAATGACCCCATGTTGTTTTCTTAATGAAACTATCCATCTGAATTGTTTAGTTGCAACTGGTAATTATTCATATAGTTAATCATAGTTCTATTACACACAACATATATATGACATTCAGCCAGAACACACTGGCTCTCATTTAAATTAAATGTGTAAAATAAGGCATAAAAGAAGGAAATATGGATATTAATGAATGGAAAAATAAAAATAATTCACACGTTTTACTCCAAAGAGCTTGATTACAACATTATCCAGATCTTGGAATAACTCTCTTTTGAGTTCCTGAATTATGCTAAAATTTCTGCCCCCAGTTTCTGACACAGTGTGTCAAGGGGAATTTTTTTCAATCAGCTTTACTCGTGACAGTGTGGCATGCCATTTCACATCTTTCTTGCTTAGAGAGATTTCCCACTGATTATACCAGCAGCAAGGATTGTACAGCAACCTGATGCAACAATCTTAAGATAGATATTCCACAATATTTAACACTCTTTTTTTTGGTGGGAGTTAGAAGTTCATGTATCATTGGATCATAGTCTGGGAGAAATTCCTACAGTCAGATTTCTGGAAAATACTACTTCATCATAGTATTTTCTTCTGGTACTCCTTCCATAACAATATGTTCATGATTTAACTTTGCTACACATCTACAGCTATCAAGAAATGACAACTGCTTTTAACAGCCCTTTCAGTAAGGATTCTACTGTATTTAACTATAAGGAAATATGCACTTTATTTACGGAGTGACCTTTTCTCTGTAACCTTTCTTTAGCCTCCATAAAACTAAACAAAACGCTTAGAGTTGATTTTTTTTTTAAAGTTATATTTTCTATTTTACTACTGAAATATTCTCTAAACAATCAATCTTAGATAATGTAATGGTACTATCAAGAGCATCACAGTATTTATGTGGAAAGCAGAATTTGCCACTGAGCCCCAGGGTCCATCTTATTTAGTATCTTGCTAACAGCAGCGGCTTAGACATGAGGTTTTGTGAAAACAGGGCAGGAATGAGACCCAGTAGAGGAGACTCCAGGCTGAAAGAGAAAGGAGTGAGCTTCTGAAAAGGAGATGTGAACTACAAATCAAGAAGACAAGGAGAGAAGAAAGATCATAATTAGCTATAGCTCTAAATGTAAGAAGAATTTTTCAATCAATATGGTAAGCTGCTTGTAGCCAATTAAAAGACTGTAAAGTAGGGACAATGCCATATGTAGATTAGGCTAGTCTCATAAAAAAAGCCTTAAAGCAGTATTGCATAGTTCATGAATTGATTTTGCTTGAAGGCCAAAGAAAAAGGAGCTGCAATAAGCCAGTCCTACAGTAACCAAAATGGTACCTTGGAAAACTCCATTTAGTGGCAAATGATACAGTCAGAGGAGTTTTATACATCCATTTTTACCAAAGTTTCACTTCACCTAACTAACTTTTATAGGATCATGCTGGCGCAAAATTGTAACAAAGATTTCTTTTAATGATTATGCTATTTCTGAACTAACTAGAGCAATGCAGACCTGGGAAAACCTGTACCTCTGCTTTTAGCTTTAATTCACTGCTGAACACTAGCACTTTGCCTTTGACAGCTCCATGGGATAAGCAGCATTTGGAGAAATGAAGAAACTATTACATACGCCAGAAGCTAAAGTGTTAAAAACAGACTCCTGCAGCCTGCAGAGAAAGCGTGGAGTCAAGGAAAACACCCAGACATATAGCTGTTGAGACAGGAGCAACATTACAGCCATTAAAATCAAATGTCAAAGAAGGAACAATGCCTATTAGCTTTTAGAAACCAAAACTGAACAGTTCAGCTTTATCATACAAATGGGATGCACTATCCAATTACTAACTTCTGATGAACACCATGTCAATTTTGAAATTGTACTGCTGAGTACATGAAGAAGAAAAAATAAATCCGAGTTATCCATATAACAAGGATAAAAGGAAGTGAAACTACTACAATCCTGACCTAATTACCCAGACAAATCACTCCCCTTTCTGGAACCTTGTAGAGCCAGTAAAAACACTGTAGCCTTTGCTGACAAAGCTGCGACTGCCTGGTGAAGTCGTCTGATTGGGTCCTTCACTTGAAGGAGTATTTTTCTCAGCACTTTTTTGTTTCATCTTACCCAGGAATGTAACAGCTGGGACTGTGTATGGCCCAGCTGAGTGGGCTTCAGAGGTCTGCAGCTGCACAGTGCATGGGACTCCTCGTCCGCAACATGTAATTAGACATAGCACACAGAGAAGCTGGCAAGTGTACTACAGAAAGCCCAAGACATAACCAATATCCTATTTATTTGCTTCTTCAGAGTAATGTCAATTGTGTTGAGGGAAGATACAAAGGCTTCCCATTACTTCTTCAGTGTTCTTAAGTCTGAATCTGGTTGGCAACTCCCATTTTAGTGCTATTCTTTACCCCAAAGTACATGAGTGGTAGACTAAGCATGGATTGAGTTTCTCCCTCAGAACAAAGCGAATTATGAAAACAGCAGCAGCAGAGTTGAAATAATAATAAACCTCAAAAATTACATTTTTTTCTTTTTGAAAACATGTTTATGTGGTTAGAAATGAACCATATTTTTCATGCACTCTTATCTAACTTATGATTGTCCCATAGCTGAATGGATGAAGTCTTGAATTAGATAAAGCTAATGCTCCCTTTGCCTTCCCCATATATCCTGACAAAGCTGAAAGAGGGCACATGTCACCAGGAAAATGGCAATATTAGAGAGAAAGCTAATAAGTTAGTAGGCATATTTATGTATTTTAAAACATATAACTATTTAAGCACTTGGCTGACAACACTACTACTATGGGGAGTATAAGCCACCACAGAGCTGAGCAGGTTCCCCTAAGCAACAGCCATCAACTTTGATCCATTAGATGGGCATTTTATGTCTTTCCTGCTCCCAAACACGGTGCCATTGGTAACTTCAGGTGTAAACGTCTTAGATGAGCTTTCAGGCCAAATCTTCCCATGTCCCCACTTAGTGTGCTTTCTGCTTCCCACTACAACTTTAGGGCACATCCAGTGGTTTCCTTAGTTGAAACTAGACTGGAAGATTATTACAATCTATTCCAGAAAGTTTATTCCAGGAATAAACCTATCTTATTCAGTGCTTAATGGGTCTCAAGTCCACAGGACCAGATTACAAGTGTGAAGTAAATCCCTACAACCTGTGTGGCATAGATGCCAAACCTTCACCAGAAAAAGATCTGTCTTATCACTCACAACAGTCAGAGTCAAATTAAGAAATACAGGACTTCCAAACAAACCTTTAAACCAGACAGACACACACACCCAGAGTAGAAATCCACTTCAGTTGCAGTTGTGCTGGATGAAGAAATAAGAACCTCACTCCCACCTGTCCTCACCACCCTTCTCTCAGAGGTGACTGCACTCAGAGCTGCTAGTAGATTTACTCATGTGAATGCTCTTGCACCTGTTTTGGATAAATATGGCCCAGTATGGCTTGAACAGCTGGAACAGAAGTTATTTGCTACTCATCCTGAACTGGGTGAGGGAGAGCTCTCAAGGGAGCTTCTCCTGCATGAAAAAGCAGCTGTAGATGATCTCTTCAGGTGGCACAGCTGTGCTCAAAGGAGAGTGTGTGTCGACAACAATAGCAAGGGTAGAAAAGGAAAGCTAAAAATTAGCAACCTGAATGCAATAGCTCATAGTCTCTACTTGCTATTTTCTTTTTGGTCCAAGTTGCGCCTGTATGGGCTCTTTTGACATTCCTTCTATAATCCCTCAGGCTGTCAAAGGGGTAGAGAGAAGCCCTCAGCTTATACATACAGCCTCAGACTCAAGTAAAATGTTGAGTCCCTGATAAGCTAGATACATGTGCATGAGGCTATTGATTCATAAGGAAAAGACAGCACTTAAGAGTTGTTAGTAGACCAATCTAATGTGGTAATCTTGCTAATGCTTAAAAATGAAGGGGGTGTGTGGAGGGAGGGGCCACAAATAGGAGGCCGTAACCAATTCCTGTCCACCACTTGTTAAAGACAAAAAATCATATGATGAGACCATCAACAAATTTAGACTTCCATCTCTAATTTGAGAGATATTATGGAAAAGCAATATATGGGTTCTGATAGTTCAGAGCCTCTCTAATACATTCACAGATAATATCTGTGGAAAAAGATAAAAGCCTTCAAACAGTGATTTTGAATTCCAAGACAGGAAATAAGGACTTAAACAGCATCATCAACAGAAGACAAAACTCTGGAAAGGTTTGAAATACAGAGGCTTGGCACTGAAATCTGTCCTGCTGTAATTCTATACACACGAGCACACACATCCACATCCACATTCCTGCACTGGTTCAGGATGCAATGATGGTTGTCTGTTGCTCCAAATTCACTGCACATGGTGAAGTTCTAAAATTTATCCAAAACAACGTTATTCAGAGTCCTTTCTTTTTTTCTTTTTTTCTTTTTTTTAATTTTTATTATTTTATTATATAAGGACTCCATCTTTTGGAATAGGAAGCTCTTATAAATATATGCTGTAGTGCAGATAAGAACTTTCCGAATTTCATTAACAAGTAGCAAGATCTGTGCATATACCTCCCATACAGAATGTTTTAGAAATATGCCCTATTATATCTAGTTAAGTCAACCTTGTGTCATTATTTCATATTAGTGTATATGACAGAATTGACATACTCAGAAAAGATGCATCAGAACCATTACATGTCATCCAGGAAAATGAAAAAGGGAATTCTATGTTTTGAAAACTAGGTTAAGTATTACATCCTCAAATATTTTGCGAAGAAAATATTATATTGATACTAAAAATTATATCTGTTGTTTTAAGGTTTAAGAAAGTACTTTGAATAAAGATAGAGTAAAACAAGAAGGAAAAAAAAAGCCAACTTTAGAGTGCATATTTAAGTAGAAGAAGACAAGGAAATGAGAAGGAAAATCTGCTGCACAAAGAGAAGGAAGCATTGCTTAAATGTCTCTCTTTTTTTAATATATACTGTAAAAAACTGCAATTTTTTTCACAAGGAAGCTTTTTGAAATAAGATTTTGCAAAATATTTCTTTCAGGTCCTATATCATTGTCCTAAACTATTAGTAGAAACACTTCTGCTGGGTTAGGTCTACACTGATTTCACTGAAGTGTTAAGCACAGGTTAAGCACAAATGGAAACAATAGTTGCTTCAGGCAGATCACATAATTTTCACAGAATCCCAGAAATGTAGTGGCAGAAGAAAACTCAAAACATCTCCAGCCAACATTTGTACTAAAAATAGATCAACTATATTTAGCTTACCCCTTAGGTATGGTATGTTACAAAAATGAGAAAGAAACATTTGCAAGATATTTAAGCTGATTGGCCCTTATCCTTCCTTACCTAACAACAGAAAACAATTGATTGCCATTTTACAAAGAAGAGGTGGTATTTTACTCCGTGTATGAGCTCCTTCAATTATTTGCCTGCGGGAGATTCTTGGGTTTCATCTGTTCAGTTTGTCCCTCACTTCCTAAAAGTTTCTCTTTATGTGGTGAGTTGACCTTGCTTGGATATCTGTTGCCCACCAAGCCTGTCTATGACTCCCCTCCTCAGCAGGATGGCAGAGGTAAAAATAAGATTGAAAAAAATCCCTCATGAATTAAGATAAAGACAGCTTAATGAAGTGGAAGCAAAAGAAAACAAAAGATTTTATTCTCTACTTCTTATCAGCAGGTGATGTCTGGCCACTTCTCGGGAAGCAGAGCTTCAGTACATGCAGTGGTTGCTCCAGAAGACAAATGGCATAAACAGTGAATGCCACCCTCTTCTCATCCTTTTTCTTACCTTTTATTGCTGAGCAGACACCACATAGTATGGAATATCCCTTTGATCTCTTTGGCTCAGCAGTCTTGGCTGTGTTCCCTCCCAACTTCCTGCCTATCCCTAGCCTACTAGTGAACAGGAGAATGCTGTGGAGACAGTCTTGATGGTGTGTGAGCATGGCTCAGCAATGGCCATAACACTGGTGTGTTATCAACACCTTTCTAGCTCCCAATACAAAGGCCAGCACTGTGAGAGCTGCTATGGGAACATTAACTCTATCTCAGACAAACACAATAGACTTTACAAAGAAAACAGTTTTCAAACCTAGTCATAAAAGAAAACTCAAAATAGGATTTCACATAGAATGACAGTGGGGGGGAATGAAGGACTCAAGATAACTTCATGCGTAGGCTCCACGATCTTGTGATTTTTATATCTGAACTTTAATTTTCTGTTCTTCCAACATTTGGTCATGCTGGTGAAGATGCGGCTATGGCTCAGACCTTGGACCATCTTCCACAGGTCTTTTGTTGTGTGGCTCCTAATAGATGACTCTTGTTTAGGAGGAGTCAGTGGCTTAGGAATGGTCTGAAATTCAGGAAGGTTTACAAGTACTCACATCTTCCACGCGTTCAGACAGCAGATTTGACTGCCTCCCACTGGCCATTGCTGTGGAGGAAATAATGTTGCTATGGGTATAAAGGTAGGCCTCAGTGTCAAAACCTCTTGTGCTGTAAATTCTCACATCTCCATTGTCTTTAACTGAGCAGTCAAAAAAGTACCTGTGCTGAGGATTAGGCTCCCTATCTTTAGATTACTGGATAATAATATCCTATCAAGGAGATATAGGAGGGAATCAGAAAAGCTCATCAAAATGTTCAGTGACATGTCAGCAGATTTATGAGAAAAAAAGATGTCATTATAAAGAAGAAAAAAAAAGAAAGGTCATATTCATTAGGAAGAAAGGAAGACCTAAAAAAAAGTACAGGAAATTACAGGTTTGCCAGCACTTTGGAGTTTTGTTGTTAAGAGAGAGGGAGGTTTTCTTAGCACATTTAATTAAAATGAGGTACTACTTCTCTTTATTTTTACATTTTCAATCTTTATATTATCATAGCAATATGTCTTCTACTGCTTCCTTAAGCATTAACAGCTGATTTATTTAATAAAACTGAGGACTGAGCATCACTGGAAATACTGTTTCCAATGGAATGCTCTCATGCTGTGATTGGTGAAGTGCTAAGTAATTTGCTTTTAATGCTAGCACATACCACTTAGCACTATATTTAACTGAATGATGAAAATCACTCATTTTTCATCCCCTTGCTTAACTGGTGCTTAGTGCAATCTATCTACTGTACTGTGAGCCTAGCACCAGATATATTCTATTAGACCTTGCTCTCCAATCTACAACAAGCATTTTAATTTTTAATTCATAGTTATGTCTTTATCCTTTAATAGAACAGAACTACAGATGGGGAGTATGTTTTAGATAATAAGAGCACAGTAGGTACCCAGGGAAACTACACCACTAAAAGGATTCTTTATTTACACTTTTCAGTAATGACTACATATATATAGCTACACAGGAGAAAATTGTTGTAAAGGAACACTACATAGACAGGCAATTACTATCCAACTACAACTGAACATTATGGATGATGTTGCTGATAAGAGCACTTTAGAAAACAATTTCAAAGCCAGTGCCACCCACTGTATATTGACCAACAAACATGGGAACTCACGGGATACAAGTAATCAAAATTAATAGGTAGGATGTTACATTTTAGGGAAAAAAAAAAGGTAGATCTACTTAATATTTAAGCATACTTTAAATTCAGCTTTCACAAATATGTAATGTACAGAATTTTACACCCCAGATCAGATGAAAGTCAGTGTAGACATTCCAATATAACTGAGGGAATAAAAGTGGTCAATCAAGTCCTTCATGCTGATCAAAGTCTCAGGACCAGATCCACATTTATTAAAAAGTCAGCATAATCCTATTAGAACTGAAAGTATGATGGTTCTGCACATAAAGTCAGTCCTGCCATCAGACTGACTACCAACACTCTATTACCAACACTGAAGTCAAAATCTCACAGAACCAGATTGGGATATCATAACTCGATGGTGGGAAACCTAGGGTATTAATATTGCCCAAAGGGATTTTTACCATTATAGTCAGTCATATTAAAAGACAAAACTGAGGCCAAGAAGATCCACAGAGTATGATGGTGCCCACAGCACACTGTCTTCTTGGTAGGGTCACCCAAAAACTGCAATAGGTTTCAGATCACCATCTTAACTTACAGCACAGGACACTCATGCACAAAAGCAATGTCAGCAGCCTCCACCACATTGTGTTTGTCATTAAGTATTGTGGGGAATTGGTATTACCTCAAAATCTGGGGTAATTGGTGAAAAGCGTAACGCTGATCAGGTAGAAAAAATCTACAGAAAAATTCTGAGAGTGAAGGATTTCTTTTCAGTTGGTTTCTTTTTCAAAGTTATGTACAGCGGTTTAAAGTGTCAACAGGCAAAGCAACATTAAAAAGGCAATTTTATTCCTGTTATGACAGAGAGAAGTCATCCAAGTAATATTTGATGCAATAGAAGCCACACAAATCACATCACTTCTTGTAAATATTCAGAAGATTTAAACACCATTTCTGTCTGGGCGTAACTCATGAAATAACCACACACATATGCACATGCACACAAATAAATCGAGGAAAAAAAATCAAACCAGAAAAAAAATGGAAACCAGATTGTTATCTGTCAAACCCAAAGAAAATCTGTTCTCAGGAGTGACATTTAAGCATTCAGGTTACTACCTAATGTCATTTACTGATTATTCAGGTAGATGAGAATAGATTTAAGTAACAAAATTAATCAACAATGCTCAATATATTGGGTAAGATCTTCCAAAGGTAAGCGCATCTGAAAAAATTTTCCATACCCGTGTGAACAAAGGGACACCAGAAAATCATACATGCTAGAAAAATCTCACTGATTACTAAGTTAATAGATTACAGCATTCTACATAAATGATTCAAAATAGCAGTAAGGTGAGACTCTTCCCTTTTCTGACTGCATTTTCAGGACAAAAAGGATCCTACCTCAGGGAAGACTAAGAGTCAGGACACTGGCAGTCGGCCCTATATTTCTACATTTGCCTCTGATTTTGGTGGCCTTGCACAAATGATTTCACCTTTCTTGCCTGTGTTCCCCTTCCCATCTTCTCCTTCTGTTGTCTCTCGTAGTTTTTGCCTTTGGGGCATGGACTTAATTTCTGATGCATTTGTATGGAGCTAAATAGAATAGGCACTGACTGGTTCAAACCAATGAGCAATACTTCAATACTACTAAGAAGGCACGAGGATTATCTCCACATTGCTTTAAGCTTCTGTAGCTCCCGGGGAAGCAGGTATGGTCACCATGAAGACCTCAGAAAAATATCCTCTGGGATCCTGTAAGTTTTGCAGCCTGTTGGGACTCGGTTACAGAACTGGAAGATGAAGCCATCGTTGTTCCTCTTCTGGGCATTTTTGCAGTCTTGTGCTTAAAATCATGTTGTACTTTGAACAATTACTGACAACACTGTCAGTGTTTTAGGCATGAAACTTGAAAGACAAATAAGCAACATTTTGCCCACCACAGATAGCAGGTACAAGCAAACCCGAAAAAGCAGGAACAACCAAACCTGAAAAATCCAGGAGTGTCCCACCATTTGCAGGGAAAAAAATCATACAAAATAATAATGTTTGCATGATCTGTGATCTGATCCCATGAGTTCACCACACTGCAAAGCTTGTTGAAGCCACAGAAGAGCTACAAATGGAGCATCTTCAGGACAACACTTTACATACAGAGATGTGGTTGTCAGGAATATAAATCCTATCAGACAGTAACCATACCATGGATGTGGATCAGGATGTAAACAACTTCATGGAATATGCATGACTGCAGGAACTAGCTCTTGTCAGAGACAACTGGATTTCCTGAAGATTAAAAAAAGCATGCAGAGAAAGACATTATATAAATACACCAGTGAGAGAGTATGACCTCCCTCCCCCAACAAGAGTGATATAGAAGCAAGAACCCATACAATAAATTGATCAGTTTTCCCTAAAGAGAATGCGTCTTGTGTGCTCAAGTGAGCTTTCCAAGGTTTACTGTGGATTTAAAAGTAACACAAGGTGCTTTTTACTGAACTTCACTCCTCAGAGGGCATTGGAAAACTAACACCAATAGGACTCAGCTGAGTGCAGAGCTCTAGTGGAGCCAGATCTGAGGCTGAAAGCCTGGATAAGGAACAAGAAGTTGATATCTCACAATAACAGTGACATCTAAAGACACCCAGTGCGCTCTGTAATTCTCTGTCATCAAATGCCCTGGTATTACCTTTGGTCAGGAGCAACTTCTCTGAGCAACATGGACCTCTTCTACTCTGCATGTATTACTCTAGGCACTGTGGGGTCCAGGGGCTCTCAGTACACAATGGAAAACGCAGTACAGGTCTGAGAGATCGGGACTTTCGCATTCATTCCAATATGTGTGGGTGCATACGTAATTATATATAAAACAGCTGATTTAAGCCTGCCTCCAGTGTACTTTAAATGCTGGCACTGGCTCAAGATAGATTGCTGTGGATTGCATTACTGTATGGAGTTTCTGCGTAGAAAGTGTGACAGAGCTTGGGTAAAGAACAGCTCTTCAGCATTCAGGACTCTTGCAACAGCAAATGAAACTACCCAAGGATGAAGGCACACTGGAAAACACAGCTGTGAAATTTCAGCTCTAACTGATCTAACCCTAGTCTTCCCTAGAGAAAGCATATTGTCAAATTATTTGTTTTCTTCTATCCCTCCCATCATTTTATGCTTAGAGATCAGTATTGTTCTTCAGCTAGGTACAGAAACTGATCATAATACCTTTCCACCTTGCTGTACTCTTTTTCCTCTCCCTCAGCCCGATATGTGTAGATGAATACAGCACACTGTCCATTTCACTTATGCGCTTTTGGGATGTGTTCATTTCATTACACAAAAGACTTTCTCCACTAATATCACCAAATGCCTGAAAAACACAACAGACAAAACCAACATATTATTATGGCAGCATTCAGTGAAATATCAGAGGGAACATAGATGACTTTGATTACCCTTCCCCACCCCTGTCTTCTTGCTTTCAAAATATCACAGCTTAGAAGCATCTGTGTGTGTGAAATTTTATTCTGTCATACTAATAACCCAGCTTAGCAGCAGCTTACAGTTTAGCTTTCATGGTTCAGTTCCACTCCTAGGCTTATGACAATTTTTCTAACAGTTCTGCCAAAATATTATAAAGTAAAACTTACTGTAAATGTATTCACTAATACAGATAGAGCAGTGAGATTAACAATTTAAACACATGTGAAATGTGAATTCGCCTAATTTTTCTCACTCTAAATGCTTAAGTAAAACAGTGGAATGGGGATTTTTACGCCCGTTGCTTTTAATAATTTCTTCTTATGATGTTCTTGACACATGGAGAAGATTTGAGTGAATAACGAATAGACCCTCAAAGAAGAAAATCATGGCCACGAGGAGATGATGTTATAGGACTAGAAACTGGTTATAAAACCATGACTCCGCTTCACATTCAGCTCAGTTCTTTAGCAGTTACCTCATCACGTCAGATCCTCAGCTTGTATAATGTGGGTGGCATTTTGCACAAGAGTGCCCTGGCTCTGATTGTTTTCACGTTTTGGAGTGCTCATATAAGAAAAAAATTCTTCAGATGAATGTGAGGAGAAATCAAATTTCAAGCACTGAGAAGTAATTGAGCCTCAGCTCTGTCTAGCTGCTGCTACTCAAATGTTAGCACAAAAAAAGCAGGTTACTCCAGTAATATAGTAATGTTTTAAAGAATTTTGCTGTTCTCAACCTGGTTTAGCAGAGCTGTAATAAATTATACAAACACTGTTATATGTACCAGAATAACCTTTAATTTCTATTGTATTTTTTGTGTGTATTCCTAAAATCTACCTGTCGACGTAACTTACAATCTTTGTTGTACTTCTGGGTTTGGTACACTGTGAAGCAAGGAAGTGCTGTTACCTCTGGAATAAAGGGATACAGGCTTGCAGGGGATATTCCCCACCTCACATGAAAACATGTGACTAATGTTGGAGTGGTCTTGTGCATCCTACATCCTAGGCAAGTTTCTTTATACCATGCTACTCTTTCTTCTCAGCTAGATGCCACTTACACAGAACAGCTACTAGTTTATTTTTTGTTTTAGTCTTTCAAGCTAAGAGATAGTCCAGTTTTAGGTTGTCCAAAGCTGTTTCTCTCATGGCATAAAGATGCAGCAGAGTCATGGCAGAGCTTCATAGCAATGCTTTTGCATAACATGAAGTTCAAGAAGATAGAAGACAAAAAGGGGGGGCTATAGCATCAGTGAGCTAACAGAAACAGAAATATTTTTCCAGTTGCAATAATCTGAGGAAAAAAATGTGGAAGTATCGTCAGGCTATACTTAATTAGGAGATCTAATCCTAATTCCCCAGAAGTTGGAACACTAATTTCATTTATTTTCATACAATTGTTTAGGTTGGAAAAGGCCTTTAAGATCACTGAGTACAGCCGTAAACCTAACTTTGTCAAGTCCACTACTAAACCATGTCCCTGAGTGCCACCTCTACATGTCTTTTAAATGCCTCCAGGGATGGTCACTCAACCACTTACCTGGGCAGCCTGTTTCAGTGCTTGATAACCCTTTCAGGTCGTCAAGAAATTTGTCCTAATATCCAAATCAAACTTCCCCTGGTGCAAATGCTCCCCTGAGGCCATTTCATCATCCTATCACTTGTTGCCTGGGAGAAGAGACTGACCCTCACCGGTCTACAACCCCCTTTCTACAACCCCCATCTGATCATTCACATACCCAGCATGCCTGACTGAAGCAATAAGAACCCGTTGCTACAATTAAAGCGCTATCATTTGCTTTGTACTTTAAACTGAAGCTTGTATAGATATGTCAGGTTTTTAGACTTGATCAGAAGTTGTACAGAGTTATGTTCTTAAATTAAAGTCCAAGCTGTTGTTTCTGAGAGCGACTTAATAGCAGTAACCTTATGGTTAATCAACCATGTAGTAAAGTTCACTGTGCACTTACTGCAGTGCAATTATAAAGTGAGCAAAAATATAATTGATGCATTTTGTCAATCTGTGTAGCTGCAAGGTACTTTTTCAAAGGTCATTTTTTTATTCGGATAAAATAAGCTAATGCTGTTTGGGCAATTATCCTTTGACTTCAGAGATTTTACTGCTGATTCAGGTAAAACTATGTGATAGATGAATAAAGATTATAAGCATTTAAAAATACAAAAAAACCTTCCACAACAATCAGTGGCTCTGCCCTTGCAGCATAAAATCATTCTGAAAATCACTGAAAATATAGCAAATCTTGGTGTTTAAAGTAGTTTGAAACTGAAAGGGATCTTTTTAATATGAAATGGCACTTTTAAAGTGCCTCTTAATTACCAGCACTACTGTTTGTTATACAGCACAACTATAGTGCTATGACAGGGTTTTTCCTGTCCTCATTGGCTCAGACTGAATGGATGAGCTTGAATTTACTTCCATCCCTTCTGCAGACAACTGAAGGAGACAGGTCTAACTCTTCAGCCCCCACAGAAAAAGAAATTAAAATATCCATGAAAATAATGTATTTGTTGTTAGATATGTAATCTTTGCTCCTTATCCCATGTTCTCTGCCAGTAATAACCAATCAGTGTGATTTAAAATTGTGTTCGTACAGAACAAGGCTATAATGCTGTAGTTCTGGTATTTCAGTAATTTTTTGGCTACCTGGAAGCCTGTGATCCAGCCAACAGCCAGTGGTGGACCTGTCTCATCCCTTTCATAGTCCTTCTATCACAGCACAGTCCCCACCACAGATACCCAGGACATGGCAACTTGAAGGAAAGAAATCTTTTTGCACATGACTCTGTGAGTTTCTGGAGTGTAGAATATATAGACCCTGGGATTTGTAGAAAACTAAGGAGAGGATAAATAGACACATGCTCCAAGGCTGCCTCCTATGTTTCCCCCCAGTTGTATGTAGTAACACAGTCTTGACTTCAGTTGTTAATCTTAATAGATTCATGGCACTGTTCCCATTTAAAACTATACTACAGTTACTGGGAAAAAAACAAGGACCTAATCTGATAATTGACAGAGAAAACAACCTGAAACAGAAGGTATGAACACATAACTACTTCCTGGCTGAGACACATTGTGCACATCCACTTCATCTGCAGCAGATGGATTGGCTTAGCCACCACAAGCGCAAGGAGCAACGGACTTGATCCGTTTCAGGACGACGTTCACATGCCACATGTGAGATAAGCTGCATTAATTTAAGAAAAAAACCATAAAAGCACAAGATTTCTCCGGGAAAACTGTTGTTCTTGTTCTCATCTTTTCAGCAGGATGGAAAGCACTTCCTGAACAACTAATTTCTTTCTTAAACTGATTAATCGAATGATAGCATTAAAGGAGAAATATATACTGGTAAAAATACCTTAAAACAGTCTGATTTACTTCTCATTTGCAGTGGAACTAGCTATACTGCCATGACCCTCAACAAAAGGGCTGTAAATTTTCAGGCTGTACTTCTTCAAATGCCTATGTCCATGGGAGTGTCTCTCAGCTGACCTTTACCATGTATAATTCCCAACTGAACCTCAGTGCATGTCAGGAGGGATCATTCTCCCACCGAATGCAGTTGGAAAGCATTATTCATTTTCTATGGAACAAGATTAAATCTCAGAATTAGGCAGACGGCGTGTGGCTAAGCCTACTCAGCCCAGGAGTATGTACACACCTGCATGCATTCATGTGGGTGGAATCACTTTTGTGGGGGATGAATCTTTGCTGTTAATCCCTACTTTTACAGGCATCTCCAGGAAACAAACTCATAAACTGGCTATGTTTGTGGATAACCTGACGTGATGCTGCTGAAGCCAGCTAAAGTGGGTCAGTTTACACCAAATAATGGCCCTTGCCCAGCCTCTCCCCAGCCAAGGAGTCCTCACCCACTCACCACGGCTGACCCAGCTTATGGAAAGGCCAGAACTGTGCTGTTCCCTCTGGGGTGTCTGGTGAGACGATGAAGCTGTGTGATGGTAAAGTCAATAGGTAGTGTACCAAACTCAGTTACTGGGCTGAAGTGATCCTCCTTCTTTCTCTTCTCAATAAACTTTTAGCGACTGCTAAGTCATGAAGAGTTATGAAGAGTGAGATTCTTTATGAAAAGGGCATGTGGGGTTTTTGCAGTAACCTTGGCCAATTTATTCCCTTAATGAAATTAGAGATGAAAAAAGCTGCACTCTTATGTATAAACTGCACTGAAGTCAACTGCATGGCTTATGCACATGTGGGAAAAAAATAGGGACCAATATTCATATCAACACTGTGTATAAAAAAAGAATTTCTGGAATTAAGAATAAAACATAAGGCAATTTGTTGACTTGCCCAGGGAATATATGGGAGCGACAAATGTGTAGATTATTCCGAGGTTGTTTTTTACTGTCATTATCAGATCCAAGAAGTGTATATAAAAGCATGCAGTCCTTCACATGCTAAAAGTATAGTTTGCTCAAACAATTCTAAAATATTCAGTATTCTTAAGATTAAATATCTGAATATTGCTTCTGAAGGAACAGCTGTCAGCTTAAATCTAAAGTCTAGTTTGTTTACTGGCTGTATTTTATATCTGTTAGAAAATGACACCAAATGGCAATAAAATTGTTGTAAGTATTCTACTGGGGAATATAAATGCCCTTTGGTTACAGTGTACATATCTTTATACATAATTCCAGTATATTTTCCCTAGAATTATGTTAAATATGTAAAAAGCCTTTTCTCATAAAGGTAAAAATGCTAGATGTTTCCAAGCTGTAATTTAGCATTAGTGTCAAGATTGCTTCTGAAAATAAGCTACGGTTACTGTTTCATTCTTTTTAAGTGTCACTCAGCATATCATATCTGATCTTGTATTCAAAATAAACTTATATGATTTTATTCACTTTTCCAGAAGTGCAAGAGGATTTAGACATAATTTATAGCATATGGATTGATGTAAATACTTAAACTAAGTAATTGGCTAGTCACCTATGCTGTCTTATCCTATTACTGCTAGGTACTTTTCAAGTAATTAGGGAAAACAGATCTCTTTTATGCAGTAAATTTAAATTGGATGAATCCTTGACATTTGTGAAGGCTTATTTGATAGATAAAATCATACTATACAAAAACTTCCTCTACAATGCTGAGGTTTACTAGGCCTATAATAAGAAACTGATTTTTTATTGAGTTAAAGAGACTTATCTTTGTCCTTTTAATAAGAAATCAACTCCAGTCAGCAAAAGCTGAGATAAAAATCACCAAGTTGGTGTTATCACCATGTAGACAGCAAATACATACCACTATCATTAACTTTTCTGTGCATGGATTTAAAATACGTTTAAAATGCTAAAATTCAATAATTTCCTGTATATTAAAATAACGTCAGATTAATGAATACGGAAAAGCATGAAAAATGATTTATTTTGGGAAGGTCATTCCTTGGTTAGCCAAGACTTAAACTGAATTACTATAAAGGAGAAATATATTATAGGTAAAAAGGAAAATGGTTTTTACTGCATGTGAATTCTTTAAGTTTTACAATGCTTATGATAAAAGGACTGCACCTATCCATTTAACCTCTATAATTTTTACACTCACATTCAAAAAAAAAAAATCTTTTTATTTAACACTTCTAGGGCAATTTATACATGCCACCTTGTACTTAATGCTCCTTTTAAAACAGTTAGTTTTGCCTCATCTTTATGAAACCTATAAAACTACTTTTCATACCAGACATGAAATTTCTAGTTATACCAGGAAAGCTGGAGCTCTAATGGCTATATCATACTTAAAGTTTTAAACATTTTAAAGAAGATATTGCGTATAGAGACATTTATGCCTAGCTAGTGTACTTCTACACACAGGACTAAAAAACTGGCCACACTTACATTAAAAAAAAAATTAAAAAAAAAAAGGGAAATTATTAGTAAAATGAGTGTTTTGGTTCCTTGGATAAAATTAAGTTCACATTGAATTGTTTTGCTAAATTAGGGCTATAAGAAAACCATGCTTTCACTGAAATATAGAAGAGTAGGATGAGGTTGCAAATATAAAGTGAATTCCTTATGAGCATCCAAGGACTTTACAGCAAGATTATGCAAAATTCCTTCTGCGCCTGCCAAACAATATCTGCAGATACAGAAACATATCTGAAGTTGAAGTCACCAAGAGCTGAACACACAAATTTGAGGAAGAATTTGGCCTGGTGATTTCAATACTTTTCTTATGGTAGTGAGTTTGGCAAGCAATACACTGCCTCAGATCTCGTGAGCCTGCACGCGCACCTCACTTAGTTGAATGCTAAGAAGCTACTGCTTATGCTGGTGGTGCCCTCTGAACGGTGTCTATATTTGCAGAGGCTTTTTCAAAGTTATTATAATGTCTGTGTTGTTTTCCACCAAATTGCTCGCTTCCTTCTATTATACATATTTCTGAAGAACACCTACCAATACCAGCAACCATCATGCTGTAATGGCACAAAGCATTACACACCTGATGGAGAGATCTTAGTCCCCAAATGCTTGAATTACGAGGTTTCACTGCAACAATTAGGAATAAGTGTTATGGCTCTTTCAGGTATGGTTCCTGAAAGTCACAAAAATTAAAAGTCAGTCTTTTCATTCTGCTGTCTTCAGAGTTTGCTTTCAGAGTTTCTTAATAAAAGTGAACAAACAAACAAAAGGTAACACTGAAATAATTAAATTTTCACCCTCTGTATATTACTGTAACAAAAAGCATTATTGTTTTGCAGGAAGAAGGTGCATGTAACCCCCAGTTCCTAGATGCTTTTGAATTACTCCTTGTATTCTACAAGCACTAGTCCACCTAGAAGAGAGGAAAAATAAGTGAAAATCGGTTGTGTTCTTGCTCTGTGGACTCTGCAGACAAGGTAGATATATATATACAACGGTAGAACATGTCACTATTGCTGTAGACCTCCACTGTTCTTACAGACCATGTTCCTACGGTCCCAAGAAAGCACTCGGTACAAATATCTTGTCTTTGGTGAGGAGAAAGAGGCTTGATGATCTTGAAGAAAGAAGAAAGGCAGCTGTCATTCCCATGACAGGGACAGAGAATAGGTGACAATCTCTGCCTTCACCAATGTGGAAGAAGAGCCCTTCTTCCTTCACCACTTCTGAAACGGTGAGGAGAGAAACAAAAAAAACCATATTATTTCTTCTGGTAAGGTGTTGTAGGCATTCTGGCAGAAAACAGATAAGATTATGAAATTATATTATATAGGCAAACTTCTGGAAAAGAGAAGTCTTTTTTACACCAAAGGATGGTCCAAACAATTACGTGGGAGCTGACAATGATTAAATTTAGAATAAGGGGAAAGTTATGACCAAATAGACTGTAAGTATCCAGAAAAATCTTTCAACTGAACCACTGGGAAAAGAATACCTAAACTAGACTAGAGTTAGGCAAACTAAACTACTTGAGCCTTTTTACACAACAAGTTGTCAACAGAGGCAGCAGACTGAAAAGATTATCCCAAGAAGCCCAGGCAGCCTTTCATCTCCTACACCTTAAAAGCTATACATAAGGTTGCAATGCAAACCTTCAGCCCTAGAAAGTTTTCTAACCCCACTCAAGTGGCTACACTGGCTACAGCTGAGGCAAAAAAACTTGTTCCTGAGGGGTGACAACAGCAACAAGTGGTAAAGCTAAGGTGTATTTCACCCCATGGCAGCAAACGTCTCAATAGTCAGTATATAGTTTTAAAGTTCATTAAATAGTCTTAATTAGGAACTGAAGTAGAAAGCTCTGACCTATAAAATACACAAACGTATAATTACATCTGTTATCAGCTAAATGTAAGATCTGTATATAGGTTTTACTGCAACTGTTAGTTAAGCACATTTCTTGCATGTAATTGTATTTAGTTCTACAAGTAAAAATGCTGTAAAACGTGCGTTGATCTCTTAAATTAGACATGCAACTTTCAAGACAATGACATGTCATATGGATTTTAGGGATAGATTATGTTGTGATCTGGTGCAGGAAACTGTAAAGGAGTGGCTCAAGCATCCTGATTGTGCAGTGCTCACTTTGTCAATGCTGGAAGCTTCTCAAAATCACCTGGGAAAACAAAAATACATTTTATGGGAGTACATTTCTCCTCTCTCAGAAATACAGAAGAGATTCATGAACTGAACCAATGCACAGGGATAAGATTGCTTCAGGTGTTCAAAGACCCTCCTTCCACAGCCTTGTGGAAGTTGAACAAAATCTCTCAGCTAAAAACCTAATTGGGAAAAACCATTTCACAAAGAGCTACATTTGTAACAGGCAGAAAGCAGGAATTGGGCTGCATTGTTGACTTCTTCCAGGGAAAAGGTGTTTAAGCAAAAGTCGGGCAATTATTCATATGCGGAGCTTCTTTAGCAGACTTAGGCATGGACTTGGATTTGCCGGTTTCTTTGTTCCAGTAATTAAGTTCTACTTCAGGTAGTCCACGTGCCTTCTCTTGTTTTCTTTGGCCAGCTTGAAGACTCTGGTGTCTTCACTCTGGTGAATCACAAGTTCCCCGGGCAGAAAATTATGTCTGGATTCCTTAAGGACAGTTTTCTATTAAATTTTCTTTAGAAAGCCAAGTAGGGCAAAGACACCAAGAATAAAATCTTTAATGAAGAAAAGAGCCTTGAAAAATAGAAGCAAAGGAGCAGGAGCAATGTTTGCCTTATGCTGGAAAAAGCTAATTGAACCTCCACCTTAGAAGTGAGCCATTGAAAACATTGTACTTCTTCATAATTTCTGCCAGCGCTGGTAAAGAGATCTCCAAGATGGTGCTCCCACTTTTTATTTGGGTAGGTAAAGTGATATTCTTTGACTCTACTTTCTCGTAAATGCCAATCTTTTTTTAATAGTCTCTCAACACAAGACCAAAGGCAAAAAGGAAATGCAAGTCTTCAAACCACTTAGAATGAAAATGAAAAAACAAGGAACAAAATGCAGCCTATGAAACAAGTAATGGGTGATACTTCTCTTTAATACCATCCTATATTGTCTTTTAGTGCACAAGCTGCTAAAGATCTGACAACATCCAGGATTCAATCTAAAACATGCAAGATGACAGTAAGCAATCTGGCTGTGCTAACTCTGTGTGTCTGAGGACAAACTAAGTCAATGACCACACTAGCTGTCTGATATATGTGCACAATACTTACTTTGTATATTTATATATATAATAATTCCTGTACAGAATGACTTTATGTGGTTCTAAGCGATATATATTTATAAATAATCTCTATGTGTGTAGTTTCAATGTATATCTTACATAATTGCCTTTAAATGGCTCTATAAACAATCCTAAATTGCTACTTTGCACGGCAAAAGCATTAACATTGACTTTACACTACTGTTTCAGAGCGAGGTCTTCCTATGGAAGATTTCAGTGTGTATTTTGGGCAGGGTCAGGCAGGCCTGTTTTCCTGTTTTGACGCTGACCTACTTCTGAAGTGCACCCCTTTGCCTTCAAAATCTCCCAGTGAGGAGCCTGCTTGGACCTACCTCAATGACAGCCCCATCAGGTAGCCGGAGGAAGTGCCTGTAGAGCTCCTGGAAGCCGCTGAGGTGAACAGTGTAGACAGAGACGTGAACTGTGGTGCTACCTTTGCAGCCGGCTGCGGAGTCAGGGATTTCGTCCTGGTGCTGGAGGTCACAGCTGGAGACACCAGGCTGGCTGGCGTGGTCCTTCCAGATGTAATCAGACACTGCCACCTAGTGAGACAGAGGGTCCCCCCGCCCCCAGGCACACACAGACACACACACACACACACACACACAGGCACACAGAGTCCCCCACCCCCCCCACCAAAGGAACATATTTAATTAACTTCTGGCAAGAGCTTAACCGATTTAAAATGATTTTACAATAAATCTGCAAAGCCTGTACCATATGCAGCGCTTGCACTCAGTTCCCTACTACATATCTTTTTATGACATAGATCTAAATAGAGGAGATAGACAAATCCCTAGTGTATATTCTATAAAGTTAATTCTGCACAGATGAAGCTGTAATTGACTCCTGTATTAACCAAAAGTAGGGAGATCAAGCAGGGTAGGTTAAACAATAAAATGGCAATGCTGATTAGAAAAAAAAAAAAGAAAGCTTCCGAAGAATTTCATGAACATGTATTTGTATTTCTCTCTCTTTGAGAAGCCTTTGTGCCTGTACCCACAAGCACTTTTTAGTCTCTGATCTCTGTATAGTACTAAAATAACCTTGTGCTGCTAACAGAATTGTAGATGAGGCACAGTAAATAAGGTGTATTTTAGTGCGTTGTGTAAAGCTAGTTTATTGACACAGTTACCTAGTTTCCTAGGTTGCTCTAAACATATTTGTTTTGGTAGGTTCTGTACCTCCCTGCATCAGTCAGAATTTCCACCTAACCTTTTTTTGTTAATCCTTTACATAGGCTGAAGAGAATTCAATACCACAGACAGAACACAGCACACAGCTTAAGCACCCTTTATCCTTAAATGAAACTGATGATGTGAAGCATTATTTTTATACTCCCCCTGAAGTGCAAGCTTTTTAACCCTCCACTTTTGCAAGACCTTTTTGTCACTCACTTTCTCCCATGAGATGGTGCTCCTGTTAATAGAAGGAAGGGATCGGTGATATTAGTACATCCTTACAATACACTGGTATGTTCTTCCCAAGCACTTCTACTTAATGTAGAGGAAATACCTATTTTGCTGGCATAGCATATGCCCTTTCTTTCAGGAAAATGCATTACACTGCCTGAAATAATTTGAATTCCACCTCAAAGTTAGCTAAAGAAAAGCTCTAATTTAAGATATGTACATCAAAACCTTCTTTTGCATCCTTAGGCTTTTACTTTTTGCTGAAATGAAGAGCTCAGATTCTTATAAGAGATCTCAAAAATCACCAGATACAAATTTTTCCCCTCACTTGGGAAAAGTTAGATTTAGCTCAGTTTGCTTGTGTTCCAGTTCATGTTTCCTTAGCTGTTCTTACGCATTACGAGGAATCCCATAACTAGCACAGTGTGTCAATGCCACAATCCTGACGTGCATGCTGCTATTCTGAGCAACTGCCTTAGGAGAAGATTGTTTTAGGTGAACTAAGAAACCAAGATCACGTACAGGAAATTATCTCCAACTCTTTTCCAGGAACGACAGAATAATAAGATACTTCATTTTAGTGCCAGCTTTCATTTGCACCAGTCCTAATCATTTTTTTACGTTTTGAAAACAAGAAAAGGCCATCTGAAATTTAAGGTAAAATAAGTGCAGTCGGAATTTCACACACCAATGCCTCTGGGGATAAAAGGCTTCCATCCAGGACAACTTGTTAGGAACACACAGCAGCTGTATGGACAGGACAAACCTTTGCATTTTCTTCTGTCTACCAGATAAGCATGTTTCACATGCCTGCCATACTCAGTGCTCCATAAACACTGAGGTGGCCAATGCTCTCACGAAAGTAGGAAAGCAGCTTCCATTGGGACAGTGTTGGCTAGAGCATGGACAAGCAGCTGCAGGAACTGCCACACCAGAGCTTGTAAAGTGGGGACAAAGACCCTGCCATGGTTACTCTCCTTTCTTATCCCTGTGTCTCACAACCAAGAGCTCTGACCTGTCAAAGTCCAGAGCACCAAACCTTGTGTCTCTTCCCTGATCTATGGCTTCAGGAAGGAGAAGTGGCTGCCAGACCCAGATCAGAGATTCAGTCTTCAGCAAACACAGCGAACAGAATGATGTCTGTCGTGATCATCCTTTTATAACACGTGCATTTTCACGGTACTGCTAGCAACCTTTTTGCAAAGTGTTTTCTTCCCTCCTGAATCTGTCCCACACCTTCCTCTGCTTCTTCTCTGACCTTCATCTTATCCCACTTTCATTGAATCTGCTTGTCCTTTTCTTGTGTTTGTCGCTACCAACTAGTAAGGGGCTTTGTTACCATGCTCCCTTTGAGCACTGCATCTTTGTTTGCATCTTTTTGCCCATTTGAGCTGTGAGCTCTGGGGGCAAAGATATGCATGCTGTGTTTGTCCAGCACAGAGGAGAGCATGGACACCTTCCCACAAATAAATTACTACCTACATTTTCAATCAGTGTCAGAGTTGAGTGTAATTTATGGCATAAAATTACTGTGCAGGGAGCCAAAGCTATGCCTCTCAAACCTTTGCGCTTGAGCAAACCTTCACTTTGCCCGGGCAAAGACCTCCTTTGGAAGTTCCTGGCTCCGGGTGCCATCCCTGGGGCACTATATCCATATGGGACCAGGTATGGCATCAGAAGTCTCTCCCTTGCCACCTTCCTGAGAACAGACAGTTCTGCAGAGTAGTGGGAATTCACAGACCCACCTGACCTGTTGTCACATTTCAAGATCTGGTGAATTCCCTCTGAGGACATTTATGTGACTAACCAGGAGAACATGACAATATTGCTCAGCATGCCCTCCCCTCCCCAAAAGCACAGGTTGATCATCAGACAACTGAGAGGGAAAAAAACACCACCAAAACTGTTCGTGCTATGCTGAGTTGCATAGCTTTGGTCCAGGGTAGGCACAACTAGAAAGGAAGGAAACAGGATGCTTAACTGGAGCATCACTCATTGACCTATGCTTAAAATCACTTGGTAGTGTGAGCTTGCCTGAAGGCAGCCTCTGAAATATGTGATGGGATATAACAGTTAAAAACCAACCACAGGAAAGGAAAAAGCAGCGCTGAGTGTGGCTGTGGATTTAGAGACCCCAGCTCAGAAGGACCCTTCAGTTCCCTCCTTGCTAAAATCATCTGAAAGTATTTGGCAGACAGATGTCCACTGCCTTGAAACTTTCAAAACAAATTTCTGTGAAGTGATAGGTCACTCTGGAGCTGCTGTGGTCTACATAATCTGAAGTAAGCTCCAAAAGTAAACTCCACTGTCATCTGAAATTTCTATCATTAAGTTAATCAAAAATGTCCATTCACTTTTGCAGGAATATAATATGAGTTAATAAATCCACAGAGACAGGCTAGTCAAGAGACTGTGCATATAGGACATGTCAGAGAAACTGAAGTTAGCAATGATCTAGATTCACAAGGGCTGACAAGAAACCACAAAATGCCAGAGTAGTGTACAGTAATCCTTAAATGAAATTCATCTTTCAGCAGAAAAACACATTAAGGATGGTAATTCAATGATAAAAGAGGCAGGCCAGAACAGGTTCAAATGCTGAATATTTCACAACATAACTTAATTAAAGCGGGAGTGTGAGGCTGTTAATCACTTTATAATAGTTCAGCTTGAAATGAGGTCTGATGTGAATGCCCTTATAGTTTATTTGTTTATATTATAATCACAAAATGTTACAGTTTTCACTGGCCTTTATTATGTTGGCTTTTTTTTCTCCTTTTGATCATCCTATCTTTGTGCAAGTATGTGAAGGGAAGAACTGGGAGGAAGGGTCATAAATTTAGGTCAGATCAGATGATTCAGTAAGTCTCATGTGGTTTTAAGTCTTATTAATAATTTTAATACATTCTTCCTTGACAACAATGATTTCAATCACTGCTCCTTTAACGTACACTGTGACGTAAAAATACACAGGTTTTTAAAAGAATGGAACATGCTTCTTGTACAAAGAAGGTAAATTATGTCAACACTTTGAAAATTACAGTACATAACCTAGAACAAAAGACAAAAATATGGTATTGAAGTAGAACACAATAATATTTTAAACCCAAATATAGTAATAAATGCATATTTATAAATATATTACACACTTGAGGCACAGCCAATTAATATTAATATTTCCAATGTCAGGGTACAGAAAATGCCATGTTAGTGCATAAAAGCTACTATGACATTTTCTATTGTTCAACAGCTTTTGTGAAAGAAGAAAGGAAAAAAATATTTCCTCAGATTTTCAGAGCTAGAGTGGGAATGAGAAGTCTGACTTGTAGTGTCTTAAAAAGAGGCATCAACATAAAAAAGTTCTTTTTAAAAAGTTGAGAAATATACATGTGTGTCCAAACACTTGATTATGATTAGCACTGATTCTTTATTGCTTAGCAGCAATTATTATCAGCAATGTCATGTCAATAATTTCTACCTTCAAGCATTTCAAAATGTATTAAAAAATTGTTTGAAAACATCATTAAAAGAAAATGCATAAAATGAACAATACGAACCAAACTGACCAGTTGAAAATGGGTGGAACTGAGAGCTGGTCATGACAAATAATTAGCAGAAGTTACCAACTGTTAACTTTAGGCAAAAGGGCAGAATCATTGAAATTACAGGAAAAAAATAAAGACATCAAATGTTGAGGGTGCTGTATTTACTTCAGGTAACTTTCATAAACATGGTAAGTGCATTTTCTGTGGTAAGAGTTGTAAATATGGGAATTAATGTCCTGGAGGCAATCTTTGTTAAACCAGTGTAGCTCTACAATTAAAAAACACAAAAGCTGGCTAGTGCTAAACTCCAAGGGAAGCACAGCACCCCTTAAGCATTTCAAACCCCATCTCTAACATGCTGTTGCTAGAAACGTTGCCAGCAACTCTGGGAAAAGAAGAATTTACATGGAAATGTCTAAAAACACCCTTCCTGCCTATGTCAAAGGCACCTTGGTGGCACACAGGTCTGGTTGAGGCTATCACCGAACCTCATGCAGAATTAGCTGTGACAGTGGGGAAGGTTTCCAAGCCACTGTAGGAAAGATGGGGTACTTTATAAGACATGAAAACAAACTCGGCTTGAATAAATCATGAAATCAGAGAAATGGCAAGCAAAGGCACGAACAAGCAAAGCTATTAGGACTGCCAAAAACCATACCATCATGAGAAAGTCATGACTAGTTACACCAGTGCTCCTCATATTTAATTTTTACATATATGAAGTATTTATACATACTTATACATACACGGTGTACTTTGGTGGAGTGATAATGTGTGCTCTCATGCCCGGGGCAATAATGAAGCATGTAAATGCCTCAGTTTAGCAAAAGCCCTTGGTGGGTTGTTGGCAGAGGACCCATTTCAGGCATGCTTAATGTAACAGCCATACTCTGACCTCCAGAGCCAGATAGGCAGCAAATTGCTTTGAACCAGTGCTATATCCCCACCTATGACTGCCCCTAGTAACTCTACAGATAACTTATTTCTAAATTGTCCTATTTATGAACATAACGGACCAGTATAATGGACCAATTAGTAGGGAATTGTTTATTTCAGTCAAATTACGAATGCCTGAAGCATTGTTGTTACAGTCTTACCTGATTTATTTAATAAAGTGACATGGACAGACTAAATAATGAAAATAACCATATACAGAGAATAACCTATTTGTGAATGACTAAGGAGAAATCCCAGAATAGATTTATGGAAAGCTGCTTAGCATTATAACACTAAGAGACAGCAGAGGATCTTCTTGTTTCTGATTTGTGATAGCATCATATTTACGAATACATCCAACGAACAGCAATGCAGATCTTTTCTAGGAGAAGATTTTCATCTCCTGCTTTTCCATATTACAAAGTGTAGCCACATATTTCTTAGCCACAGTGTATTCATTTCTAGTGTAGTCTGCTGCTTACCATCCCATGTTTTCAGATCTAAATCTTCTGTGGTTTTAAGTCTCCACATTTGAGTTGTTCATAGAAAAATATACAAATGTAGAAAAAGACTCTTCCAAACAATAATAAGTTTGAGGGAAAAATGTCATCTCAAGAATTAAGTCAAGGAAAATTGATATTCAATGCAGCAAAAACCTTAGTGAGTGAAAATTAAAGGCTGCAGCTTTCTTGCATTTCCTTGTGCATAGCAGTGCCTTTGTCCATTGATTTGCCCTAAGGAAAGGAGATAAAATACATTCCCTTCCTATTCCAGAGAATCCTGCTGTATTCCAAGCCCAGAATGGGTTTGTTTCAGATGGGCAGGAGAAATCTCTCTCCCTGCCTCATTTACCAAATGTTATAAGGGATGCTGGAATCAGTTACTTAAGAAAGCATCTTCTGTAACTTCAGACAGACAGGGTTTTATATACAAAAGTGTTTAGGAAAAGTTATTTTTCCTGTGGAAGTCAGGATTTTAATGCATACAAGGGCATATCTGTATAAATAAGAGCGTCTGCTATTCATTATCTGTTCATCAACATTTGTTATTCATTACTCATCTGTTTACAAATGTAGTGCAGTCAGAAAGCAGAAATAATACTATACGACTTTGGTGACCAAACATACACCAGAAACAACAAATAGTAAATAGATTCATGCAGCAGTTCAACTTATGGGATAAAATTTGCCTACAGACCACATGCTGCAAAAGTTTGTGAAAATAACCCTGGCAGATCTGTAAATAACAATGCATTTAAAAAAAAATGTGTAAATGGAAAACAAAGGAACTAAGTTTGTCAATAATATATTTGCAATTAGCATTTTATTTTATTTCTACTGTTTGGACTGATTAAATGCAGAGAAAAGACAGTCAGAAGAGATAAGTCTGTGTTCACAGATTTCATTAAACATGTCCAAGACCCTGTGCATTCAAGATGTATGCACATCTGGGTATGAGATATGCATTTATTCACCTGTGGCTTGCATCAGATAGACAGATCTGTTCCTGGCAGCTAAACAACATTTTTAAACCTGGATTACTATATGTAGAGCAAATCAGCTGAGAACTTAAATAGATTGGACTAGAGGCTTCTATTGTTTTCAGCTTCAGAAAATTTCCTCCTGTGAGGGCAGCAGAATAGTGCCAGTGGGGTGGACTATAGGGTGAACAGTGGAAGGTATCTTTTGTTGAGTATCTGACCAAGTCTGAATTTTAATTTCTTTTTTTTTTTTCCTTCAAACAATTGCAAAATAGCTGTAGGTATTAATAAGAATCAAAGTTTTCCTATTTCGCCCACTTAGACCCAGCTTTCTTTTGAAGTAGATGGAAGGGGGCTAGGAAGAAGAAGGTGAAAGTGAAAAGCAAACTTCAACCCTTTTGGCATAACATAAGTGAACATCTGTGAAGCACTGTTGCCTGCTTTCAGAAATACTGTAATTTTTCTCTGATCTTTCAATAGTCCTAATGAGTACACTGACTACTCCAGGACAGATATTAATTATTAGCAAACATTTACCACAGAAACATGTAGAATTTCTCACTCACACGGCAGCCCCACTGTTCCAGCATCTGTGGAGAAAGGTAGAAATGGGCTGCCTGGAGAACAGAGAGTTAGCAATTGATGTCCAGATCAGAGTAAGAGCTGTATTAGCACAGACATGTGGCTGTTTGCTTTAACTGTTCCTAAATTATCTTACCTAATTTTCCAAATAATCACCAGCAATCAGATGCTTTCTTGCAGACATCGCTGCAGAGGTAGGCCATGGAGGAAGAACTGAAGGAAAAAATTTTCACAATCATCTTCCTGGCAGGGTAGAGAGTAGTGGAAGGGCCTGACATTTGTGTAAGCATTTAAATTCCATGGCATTAAAGCAAATGCTGGTTTCATTATAGAAAAGAAGGGAAGAAAATGAAGACGGCAGAGGTTTGGGTCTTCTGTTGTGATCAAGATTGACATTCTCCATTCTCATCTCATTCCCTCTGCCATCTTCACTCCAAGGATGTTTTTTCTGCCTCCCAACTGCAAGCTCATCAGAACCTAATCCAAAAGTGCCTCAATTGCTGAGGCATTCCCTTGTCAGTTCACTCCTTTTTCCTTCTGCACCAGAGAGTTTAATTTTTGGCACTATCAAACATTTTAACCATGCCTAACACTGATGCTTCTCTAGAAATGGAAATCCACTGTAGGAAGCAGATAAAGAGTCAAAGGTTAAGGGCAGTTTGCATAAGCCTGCAACAGGGTATGCAAACCAGTTGGGTCTGCAAAACTTGTAAAAGCAACTTGCAAGATCAGGCTGTCTCCTGGGGCTCTCTGAGTGTACCAAGAGCCTCTCAGCCATGCCTTCTTCCCTGCTTCAGTTAAAAAAACAGACAGCAGGAATTCTTCTCAAATAATATTTTCCATTTGAAACATACTATTGCAAAACCAGCCCCCTTTGTGGTATTTCAGCAGTTCTGTCTTCAGTTCAAGCAGAAACCATTAAATGCACCAAAAAAAATAATTTACAAACAAAGTAAAAATGACTGCTAGGAAATCTAGCAAATTGTTTATGGTTTATGGTATGGCTTCAAGTTTTGGGCAAAGGTGTGACGTGATCTTATGCATGAAAGAAAGATTCTGTTTGCATTTGATTTCACCTTAAACAGTTTGCTTTTCTTGAATGAAAAGTTGCTTTCTGAGATATCTGGAAACAACTGTATTGTATTACTGAATTTGATGTGCTTGGTTTGTCGAAAAATGGTTTAGTGTACTGTGACCAATTGTCTATTCTAATGAAACTTATTATTATACTTTTATATCCTAATTTTTTCATTCTCAGAAGATAGCAGAGTTCAGCATCCGATAAACATGTAAATTGCATTTTTCTTTTCACACAGGACAGATTTCAACTTCTGAACCAGCAGTCAACAAAGATTCCCTCAGCTGCTAGAGGGAAAAAAAAAAGTAAGTATTTGTGAAGAAAGGCATAATAAGATCAGAGGGAAGCCTGTCATAAAAATGCACATTGCATAATACATGATGGATCAGTTCTATTATTTAACTTTTGCATAGATATAACAATACAGAGATATGCTAACCACCATAGTCAGCATTAATTTACAGTGGGAAAAATAATTAGAATCTCACTTTTTCTGAAGAATGGAGTGAAAATGTAAACAATGCTTCCCTCCAGGCAAGTGCTTTATCAAGTTGACAGGTGCATTTGAATTTCCATGGGTGGGGGACATAATAGGTTATTTATGTGTCATTTTAATAGAAAGGCCCAAGCATCAAGATGGACAGGAGACTTTATCAGTACTGCTGTTTGCAACTAATCCACCAATTTAATACCCCATGAAAATACCTGCAACAAAACCTGGACATTTTTCTTTTCCACTCCATTATAGGCAAATCAATATGGGTGCTATTCATCTCAAATCTTTGGCTCAGCAGGTACCCACTACACAGAGCTCTTCACAACACTGGTGCATTGGCACAGCCATGTAAACATAGAGACTTTGACTTGTGGTTTAGTCAGTGACTCCACAACAGGACCACAGAAGTGTGCTTGGAACAGTAGTTCACCCTCGAATAGAAGTTAGCAGGAAGAAAATCTTGTTGCTTTTTACCTTTTTCTTTATTTTGAGAGGAAGATGATGACAACCCACAGAGCTGTGGCATGGGTTCATGCAGGAGGGTATCTCTACCAGACTTCTGTGATGTCTTCTTTACTTTCTTCTCGAAGCATGAGGCTCCCTGTAGTAATGGTAGCCTGTTGTATGGGCCAAAGAAGTGAGCTGCCTGCACTGCATACTGCAGGTAGTGTTTTCCTGTCATGCCTGTGGGCTGAGACCTGTACTGAATGAGCTGCTGCAAGAACTCACACACAGAACGGAAAGACAGCTCTCCCCCACAATTTGGGTACAAACAAACCCCAATCCTGCCAGACACTTCATTATCCCATGAATGTAGTGACAGATCTGTCTTGGAAACCTCGGCTTTTGACCAAGGTTACCAATTTCACTGGTCTCTTGAGAACTGATTTTTTTCTGTGTGGTTGTAGTCACGTCTGCAAAAACATGCCTATAACTTACTGTTAATATTAAAAAAAACCCCAAACTTGTGTAATTACTACACTAATAATTAAATATCCTAGTATAGACAGCAGCATATTTTATTTTTAACACTGAAAAATCCAGCACAAATTTTAAGAGTTTTTGATTACTATAATTGCATTTAAAGTAGCCACTCCCTAATTTTCACAAACAAGGGGTATATCCCTGGCTGGAGAATAGCCACAAGGCAGAAGAACATGATATATCTCCTACATGTAACATGTTTCTTTACACAGATTTGCCATGAAAAAGAAAGAAGCTAGAATGTGTTCTCCAGTCACATCTCCATGTGCATTAGCATTGCTAAATGTTGCCTTTTTTTGTCCTGTAAAGGGCTGTGAGGTTGATTGACACATAGCCGTGATCTGACCTAGAGTAAATTTGGTAGCCACGCTTCAATTTCTTCTTCCCTCCTTGATACCGTCATCTGTCCCAGCACACTGGTTCCCCCTGTACTTGTCTACACAGCTATTGTTGCCACATTTGTAACACAGAGCATATGCTGACAGCCCCCCAGTCCTTCACTGCATGTCTGCACAGTCAAAATCTGGCCTGATCCACAGGAGAAAAAAAAAAAAAAAAAAGAAGAAGTATTTTCCATTAGAGAATATTAAAAAAAAAAATAAAAATTCAAGAGCTTAAGGTTTCCATTATTGCAAGTCCATCCTCATCTGTGTGTTACAGTTTTAGTTTCCAGATTCATGACCCACTAGGGTCTACATGGACTGGAAAGACAGTCCCTGATGAGTTTGAAAAGCCTTAGAATAGATCTAAGGAGGACAGAGGTAATGAGATCATCCGCCATTCCTATGTCCACTAAGAAGCATGCTCTAATTCTGTAGAAATAATTCTTTTCTAACTAACTCAGGTACGGCTCCAGAGACATTACAAGTATGTAACTGGAAGTATCTTCACACCCCTTGGGTAATTCCTAGGACTCCTGAAACTTTTTCCAAAAGCAAGCAATTCATAACGACATAAATTTGATTAAAAACAGACCTGGGACATTTCCTATGCTCAGTCTTTCAGCCTGCAAAGCTCATGAATCCCTGTGGTTAATTAGGAAATATTACTCATAGTAAGATCCAGTTATAGTCAAATGTATGTTGCCTGAACGTAGCATCTTAATAAGTTTCAGAAACAGTCACTGCCACATTTTCCTCCCTCTACTTCTAACTTGGTGACGATTTTTCTGGTAGGAGGACGGTACCACTTCTCTCATGTGCAGAGAAGGACCACATACCATCTTCCCTCCCAGGGCATGCAGTTGGACCTCTGACCCAACACGAAAGAGAAGGTCCAACTCCAGGCAGGAGAGGGTTTGCTGCCACATCTCCTCTGTCAGCCTGAGAACAAGAAACACAAGATCTGCAATGCCATGTATGGCATAGACACTCCCTGCAGCACCAGCTTGTGGGAACAACCACGAGCAGCCCCGAGCTGCCACTGAAAAGAGGGAAGCTGAGAGAATGTTGCTGCTGTCTGGGAAATTTATCAGTCGCTGCCCTCTCTCCTGGGAGTCATTCAGGATCTTACATGAGGGAGGCTGTAGTCCACATGAAATCCCATGTGAGCTTAGCAGCACTCCCACATGGGACAACAGAACAGAGATTCCAGAAAGGCAAAGAGTGAGAGAGCACAACTCGAGCCCTCAGCCCACAACAGAGGGAGGTAGCGTCCCTTCCTAATGTGAAAGCACCTTATATTTCACTCATGTATAACCATAAGAGTATGTGGCAAGCTATGAATGGTGAAGTGTGGAAAAGAAACCCAAAGAAACTAACTTTACATGTGTCAATTAATATATTAAAAGGCAGCTCTGTCTTGGTAGAAAACTACAATAGTAAAGAGACAAAACCACAGGATACTAGGTTGGCAAAACAAACAAAACTAGAAGTCTAAATTTTAACGAAGTGGCTACTGAAAAGGAAGATGACTGTTTACTCCCTAATGATTTTGCTTCAATTTGGACAGCTTAATATATGACAGGTTTCTTATTAATTCATAAAACTAATGGGAGATGTTCTTATTTCATACTAGATTTTTGTTACAGAGTGAAGATATAAAAAAAGGTGAACATTGAAAATGACTGTGGTCTGAGTGAACACAAGTGATTCAGCTTATGCAACATAGGAGAATACAAAAAATAGCACCTGGAACTGACACATTTACTTTCAAAAGGGCAAATTTTGAGAAAATTATTAGAAAAAAATAACAGCAAAGCTTTAAAAATATAGATCTAATGTCTTTTCACCCCCCTTTTCTAAGTAAATTTTATGCCTCTTCCAGGTGGATTTTTATCACATTATATAAATCTTTAATTTCAATAGAAAACATAAACTGTATCATAGTTTAGATAATACACTGAAGTAATTTCATATCTCAATAAAAACTTTTTTTCTGCTTTTCATGTGTTTTTGATTCACTACATCTTTACCTCTTTTACTCTGACGTAGCTAATTTGATCAAGTAAAATAAGTGACAGTAGCACAGGAATGAATCATGTCCTTACATTTTATGTTATTTAACTGTAACCAGAACATTTTCCCATTGTCACAGAAAAACATATCAATCAACAGAATGCTAAGCAAGGAAAACATCAATCAAATCAGTGTTTTATTCAAAAAGAAAAGAGATAAGTGTGCCCAAGAGTAGTGGAATTCCTGCTGAATTCAACAGAGTTAATAAACCTAGCTGATAATTCTCTGGGATCGAAATCACCAAGAAAAGAGCTGGTTTCTGTATGTTGAATTGAGGAAGACTGATATAACTGACTGGTCCAGTTTTTTGGTACTTGTAGAAGTGTTAGTTTCCAGTCATTACTCTCTGTACTATTTCTCAGATCTTTGCTGGTTTTGTTGCTCTTTATGTGTCTTATGGGGATGGGTGAACCCCATTCAAAGGAAATCAGAAAACACTCAGCACACCTCCTATTTCAAGCACATTCTGATGGCTTGGGTTTTGGGGAAATCCTACCTAAAGATTTCAGGCTTCTTTAAGTCTTAACATTGAGCAAATGGGGTTGCTTCATTTTTTTCTCAAGTTAAAATATATTTTGAGAAAAAGTTCTGAGATTTTTTTCTGGGTGTTATTCTGGGGAGAGATAATTATTAATTACTTTTCTTTCATACTAAGGAATCATTTCTCATCACTGTAAGATAATCAGCAGTCTTGCTTGGCTCTCCTCTTATTTAAGCAGTTTCCAGCCAACTGTACCTCCCATTTCTAATTAACATTACAAATTAAAGATTAGGCTGCGTTAGCACACAATCACCAACCAAAAGCACTGTTGTGTCTTCCCAGACTTTTTGCGTTCTTGAAGCAGGACCAGCTCCAGGCATAACCAAAGCAGGCAGATGCCTGGGATGTGAGTTTTGTCTCTTCACCTACTTTGCCTGCAGCAGTGCTCCAGCAAGCCAGGCTGGTGGCTGCTACTGCATCCGGAGAAGGTCCCTGCATTGGGGCTGCTCCTCTAGAGACAGCAAGAGCAGAGGCAGCTTGGGAGTATCCAACATAATTGTGATGCAGGAGCAGAAACCACCCTGTCCCTCTGTCAGCAGCATCCCATTTTACCCATGCTGCAAAGAAATCTTGAATTTGACATGCTGTGGACTTGGACTGATGACAACAAGGTTTGTTCTTCTGGATGTAGTTTAAAGCAGCCAAGTGCTGCAGCGTTCTGTCTGGCAAAGAATGATAATTTGACTCCCAGAATTAGATCATGTTTTGGTCCCTTGGAACTTGAGCTATCTTGAACCCTAAAGTGTGATGTTTAATAATCAGTTTCACAATCCCATTTCTCTTTTCTAGGAAATTAGTAGTATTTGTGAAAAAAAATGGCCTTTCCAACTCCTAGTGCAAATGGATTTATATATACAATAATTCATTGAAATAGAATGGCTGGAAGAACAACTTTAATCTTCTGTGCCTTGAGATGTTGCAGTTCTATTTTCTAGACTTTTGCTTCCTCACAGCTTGTTTGTGCCTCACAAATATATCCTGCATCTGATAAATGACTCTTTACTCTTCCATCTATCTATCTATCTATCTATCTATCTATCTATCTATCTATCTATCTATCTATCTATCTATCTATCTATCTAT